>CM056723.1:6954979-8204979 GCA_029844215.1 Przewalskia tangutica | reverse complement strand
TGAGACATGCGTAGAGGTAAGACTTGGTACGCAGGTCATTCCAAAGGAAGCTTTAAGTATCTAGGGTCTATCCAAGGGAATAGAGAGATTGATAGCGATGTCACATCTGGAGTCTTGTGCGACAAAAAGGTGCCACTAAAATTTAAAAGCAAGTTCTATAGGGCGGTGGTTAGACCGACTATGGGGCAGAGTGTTGACCAGTCAAGACTTCGAACATACAAAAGATGAAAGTTGCAGAGATGAGAATACTGAGATGGATGTGTGGACATAAAAGGAGGGATATGATTAGAAATTATGATATCCGGGACAAAGTGGGAGTGACCTTGGTGGAGGATAAGATGCGGGAAGCGAGATTAAGATGGTTCGAGCATATGCAGAGGAGAGACACAAATGCCTAGTGCGGATATGTGAGAGGTTGGCTATGGACGGGTTCAGGAGGGGTAGAGGTAGGCCGAAGAAGTATTGGGAAGAGGTGATTAGACGGGATATGACGCTTGTGCAACTTACTAGGATATGACCTTAGATAGGGGTTGTGGATGACACGTATTAGGGTAGAAGAGTAGTAGTTAGTTGAGCGTAGTCCTACTTACGCTTATGGTAGTTGTAGTTTATTATTGTAGGACTGCTTGACCTATCATACTAGTAGACTTTATAGTCCCTATCGCTTGATTTCTGCTGCTATGGGTTCTTTAGTGTACTTTGTTTATCTTAGTTACCTGCGTTAGTTACTGCTTCCTTTTTCAGAACGTGCTATCATGACTTATTCTCTTTTATTACGATCATTTTCATATTGCTTTAAATTTCGTGTTCGGATCTGATAGTTTCTCTTGCTTTGCTTGTGCTTATGCTTTATCTTGAGCCGAGGGTCTTTCGAAAACAGTCGCTCTACCTACCAAGGTAGAGGTAAGGTCGCGTACACTCTACCCTCTTCAGACCCACGTTGTCGGATTTCACTGGGTATGTTGTTGTTGATTCTACTTTGTAGAAGAGCTCATTTAGAAGCGTATGTCGGATTTTTTTTGTTATCCGTTGCATAGACGAACAAATAATGTTGTTTTTGTTTCCTAATTCAATTGTCTATTCATCAGTTTTACAGGTCTTGGTTTAGCTTCTTTATTTTCAGCAGCTACACCAAACAGAGTAAAGAAATAAAGCTGTGTGGCTTCACCAATAATGAAGTGAAAAGCCAGTTAGTCTTTTCGTATATGTATATCATATTCATTATCAATACTCCTATATCAATTCACATTTTTTTATTTACATGGCACTTGATGTTGGACATTTTGCTAGATTTCTTCTTAAATTACAGATATACATACTTCCATATCCGATAACTCCCAATCTTGAGGTGTCCAAAAATCCTTGTATGGTGGGACGAACAGGGTAAATTTGAGTAATCACCTGCTCAGATTAGGGGCAAGATAGTCTGTTGACTTTGTGAAACTATTCTTTGCCCTACCTGTCAAAAAGTGTTTGTATTCGTGTCAACTGAACAGCTACTCCATTTCAACTTGCCTCGTGAATTCTTAATCTAGCATCTAATTCGATTTCAAAGAGAGGTGATTTGTTGCTAGAGAAACACCGTTGATGTACAATGGCCATGGTTATGGTGCTATTTGGTTATGAGAATGATTTTGTCCATCAGAAATCCTAATTCTTACTTGTGAAATCCTAAATCTCCAAACTAAAGTCCCCAATCCTTCATCTCTAAACATAACAACTTTCTTATAGTAGTTGCTTTTCTCTGCACTACTTACGGAAGTTTAAGGTTCGTGGAATGCTGCTTGATTTGAACTTCAGTTCATCCTTCTATTCATACATTTGTGGATAACTCCTTGTAACTATTACACCACTTCAGTTTCCTCTCTTCTCGTTCACTAATAATTAGATAAAGTTGTGATTTTCTTAAGCATTTTTTTATGATTTTAGTTTTGTTAGGAAAAAATGAACTCAGTTTTGTTGATCTAACTACCGGGTGAGTGTTTTGTTTATGGATCTAACAAAGGTAGGATTATCCTTCAATTTTCTCTCTTTTTGCTTCCAAAGAAGATTCTGGTGCATGCATTTTCTTCTTACTCTTTTGATATGGGGTGAGAGGTGGAATTCGTTATAAGTTATAACTTAGATTATGAAGCTCTGTACCAAAATCATACTTGGTTGATAAAAGAAAAACCTCTGTCCTAAAATTGGGATTCCATCAAGAATGTCAAACAATTGTTTCTTGTGTTATCTTAGTGTACTTATGATAGTAAATTTCTTAAAACTTTCATGAACAATAAAATTGCATATTACGATTTTATACTCTTGGATGAAGGTCATTCAGTTGTCTGGCATCTTAACTTGAACACACTAAATCAGAGAATGCTATAAGCAACAGGTATGATTTTCACCGTATGTGAGTACTGAAATTTCTTATATGCAAGAAGTTGTTTTTGTCCAGTCAATGGAAACAGTTATGGGTGTTTAGTGTTGTTGGTAGTAAACAAAGACAACTCTTTGTGGTAAACATTTGCCCATTGTTATTGTTACAGCTTTCACTTCAAAAATGCAAATTTAATTCTTTCATGTATGTGCTTTTGTCTCATGTTTCCAGTGGATACAGTGATGTACTTTATTGGTACTTCAAGATAGATGATGAATACTGATGCGGGCTATTACAGAGGAGCGGTGTTTACCCTATGCACACCCAGAGGGTAGCGGCTGCGGGTCCCTTGTCATAAAAAAATAGATGATGAATTCTGGGAAGACCTAGAGCTGCCTCCCAAATCAAACTTGCTTCTCTATGCAATTGGAATCTTCACATTGGCCACATAAATATACCAACAATTATGCCTTTGTTGGCTTGTCACCAACTAAACAACGCCATTTTGTTGAATGAAATTTCATAACTCAATCGGAAGGGAAGATTTGTACATTACTAAGTATTCTCCAGCCTGTCTGTATACACATAATGTGATATTCTTTAATTTGTTCCAATGTAAATTGTTGTGGATTAGATTTATAAGTCTTACAAGTATAAGCGTGCACCTTTTCTTGAATCACAAGTATAGTATAATTTAGTTCAGTTTTGGTTGAAGTAAGTTTTGATCCCTGATTTTTCATAATCTTCTATGCTATTCATCTTTTCAATCTGCCTCAAAGCCCCCCTCCCCCCCAATTTTTTTTCTTTCTATCCAACTTTTCCCCATTTTTAAGATTGTTGGTAAATATCCAATTTGGTGTAAAAATTGAGTATTTCAGTTCAAGAGCTTAGAGGGCGTTTGGATTGACTTATTTTAAGTGTTTTTTTTTTGCTTTTAAGCTATTTTCTACTTTTTGAGGTGTTTGGGTGAGATAAAAAGTGCTTATAATAATAATAATAATAATTTATTTTTAGGTTAAAAAGGTACAAAAATAAGTCAAAAACTAAAAGTTGGGTAGAACCAACTTAACTTTTAACTTTTAGCTTACAAGTCACTTTTAAAAAACCAAAACGTTCTGTGCATTCAAGGCATGCACTAAGATGTATAGTAAACTCTACTTTGAGTATACTCAACTGATGGAGGGGTGGGGGAGAAAGAGATAGAAGCCCGCCAAGACAACACAGATGTATTGTAAACTCTCCCCAAATAAAGAAAATCAATCCTCAAAACCAAATCTCCAAGAAAAGGAATAAAGACAGAGACTACAAATATCTAGATGTAGAGGCTACAAATTTATCCTGATAGCTTCCCCCTGCTATGAACTGGACGTGTATGTGTAACGCGATTGGACTCCAATAACAAATTCAACTAATTTTTCTGCATTTCAAGATCAGTTATTGTCAAAATAATGTAAAAGTAGACCAAAAACTGAATTCTATGAATATATTCAAAATACCTGCAACAAATCCAAGAATGGGAACGGGTTGCGCTAGCCTCTGAGTGCTTTCAAGTCTTTGCCTGCAATAACTGATGGCATTAGCATCATTCTACTTGATTCCAAGTGCTCTTTGAAGGGATTAGTTAGTAACAGCGTAACCATCAGAAGCATATGTAGTAAGAAGAAAACACATAATTACCTGGTATGCTTGGTAAAAAGTGGATCCCACATGAGGTACAACGAACATAACATTCTCCGCCTTTTTATCTGCATAGACAGTTGAACAAAATTATTTTATTTCATCATCCAAAATAATAATTTAAACAGCATTCATTACCATAGTAGGTAAATTTTGAAGTATCCTAACCTCATCATTCTCAGAGTCGGAAGACTGCAGTGGCTGCTTTTTCCCGCTATGTTGAGACATCAGTGTAACTGAGAGAATGCTGTTTCCTATGACGTCCACAGCCAGTGACACGCACCAGGGAAACCACGATCGTGTTCCATATTTACTCATCAATATTACATAAATAAGAGGCCTTATGATGAACAAAATCTCCCCCATCACAAAGAAACCTTCACAAATACTTTTCTCAGATAAGAAAGTCCGTAGACTAGGTTTCTCAACTATTTTACCTACAACGATATTTAAAAAAATTTAACACAACTGAGAAAGCAATGAAATCACATGAATTTAGCTCAGAACGAACAACAATTACTTGGAGGTTCCATTATTGCCTGCCGATGTTGCATTGTAGCATTCTTGCTAAAACTGCTTAAGGCAGATATTGCCCTGTCTTTAAGATTCCCCGAGTTTTGCAAATGAAGTGTTTTTGTGATACCAGACTCTTCATTTCCTGTAGGCTTATCAAGCTGCCTCTTCGTTTGTTGGGGACGAAAAGAATCAGAATCATTTTCTGCATTTTCAGTCTCCCCTCCTTGTAAAAGCATTTTGTACCCGGAATTACTGAAGATAGCCAGCCTAATACAAACCCTGAAACGGAAAAACAATAATGCGCATATTTAGTCGTAAAGTACCAAATGAATCTTTTGGAGAATATGAATAGTTAGTTTGGGACACTTACTTGACAGCTTCAGTTATTGCAATCAAATTCCATTTGTTCTTTTCACCATAAAGTTGCTCAGCCACAACCTCAATTGATGTCTCCAGGTCTTTCAGTAAACTAAGGCACAATGATAAAGGGATAAAAGAAGACTCTGCACATCTCATATGCACCTCGGTTGGACTTGTGTCTATTATATATTCGTTCACGGTTGTAATCATTCCTACAAGGGATGACACTGCAAGGAGAGAAAAAAAGGAAAAAAAAAAAGGTAACAAAGTGAAATGCTAAAATGAAAGCCTTTCTGTCATCTCAAGTAGTAATTCCTTTTTCATGTTTCTCATTAGGTAATACTCCATAGGAAATGAGACATTAAGGAAGGAAAACTTTTGCAATAAAGCCAATACCTCGATCTTAAAGTTGCTATTTTTGACACAAAGAAGCTAACATGGAAAAGAGTGATCCCAAATTCAAAAGAGAATAAATCAGTTTAGAAAGACATTCTAACTGTTCTAAAAGCAGAAAAAAGAAGCCTATAGTTAGCAAAGTTTCACAAAACCTGCTTCTGGCCCGATTTCTGATTCAGCAAACTCATCTGGGAGGAGCCATGTCAAATACTGGACATTCAGAAAAAAGATGAGGAAACAGTTAATAAATAACTAAATACACATTGTGTTGACAACCACATTTTATCTCTGTCAAGTATGAGGAAGCTATGTATGCTATAACCAATGCTTTCGAAGTAACAACAATAATTTTAAAAATGAAAATGGAAAAGCCATAGACTATAAAAGGGAGAACAAGGAAACTATATATGATATCTCTTAATTTGGTGCAAATTTTGTTATGTAACATCTCATGAAATGCTACCTTCCAACTATGTTTGATTGCAAAAGTAATGGCATGAGAAAAATGTCATTAGAAAATGTATGTCTTGATCTAAACAAGGAGCTCCGACTAAGAGTAACAAAGAGGTGTGGGGCTGGGGCGATTTTCTGTAGAAAAAATGGGTCACGTGATTACGTGAACCCATGGTCACCGACTAAACATGGTATATTATGTGTATAATTCTTCAAATATATCTAATATAAACGAAAGGAACCATGATCAAACGAGACTGAGTGGTGCACTAGTTAAGCACACAGGCATTGCGAGCACACCTGGAAGATTGTTATGGGCTTTGTATGGACGTTGCTCTATCTCACTGAATCGTGATTCATTTCCGTAAGAATTATTTATAAATTTATTCATATTGCTCCTACATACAGTACCGTTTACTTATCTAAAAGACAGAAAATGATCAAAAGAATCTTAGAACAAAAAATGATATTTATCAACTACACTCATCCCCCATATATTCGAAATTAAGTCCAATTATCACTCTTGTAGCCAGCCAAAACTACTAATTTTTTACACCATAAACAAGCATATGGTTTTAAATTTGAAAAAATGACCAAACTATGTACAGAAAATAAATATTGACATACAAGGTAGCTAAGAGGGGCTTACATTGGCAAGATTATCGAATTTAAGGACAAAATGTTTATTCCTCCTAATCCATTTCTTATAAGCCTCCATAGCTAATATACTGAATCCACAATCAACCCAGCTGTGTGCATGTGACAGTAAGAGATGGCAGTGGGTTTATTAGGTTGGTGAGAAAAAAGTTTTGAAGAAGAAAACAAAGAAATTTGATATTAACATATTCTCATCAATCATACATTGAAACTTGGTTTTCATGATCTAACAATCATATATGTTAAAGTGTATCCCTTTCCTTTCTTTTGATAAATATTATACTTAGATTTGTATCTTAATTAGTAGTGTAATATTATCATAATTATAAAGTTAGTAGTCTTATAGAATAGTAATTTCTAGATAGAATAGGAAGAAAATCTTTCATGTAACTTGTATATACATGTCTTTCATTAATAAAAATAATCAAAGAATTATTTCTTGAAAAAAAATCACGAATCGACAATCATTAATACTACAATATATTAAATGCGAGAGGAAGACAATATAACTGGTCGCAAGCAGATTCTTAGGGTGCGTTTCCCTGTTTGGTATGAAGGGAAATGTTTGTTTTATCCGAAAATATTTAATGAAAATAAGTGATTTTTTTTTTTGTATTTGATACGTTAATAGAAAATATTATTTCAAGAGTATTTATATATAATCTACTCAAATACTATGAGTAAGGTTGAAGTTAGGGGTAAGATGTGTTGGAGTTAGGAGTAAAATATTTTTAAATGTCACTTGTGAAATTTATTTTTTTAAAAATATTTTAACTAATCAAACATTAACAAATTGAAAAATGTCCATACCTAACACACTTACTGATGGTGACGGGCAAATGCACTCTAATACTTTAATTTCCCTTTTTTGATAGGGAAAGAAATTACTCTATTTCGACCATTTTATTATATGACTCTATTTGACAGGATAATATTGATTATCCAACTGTAATATATTTTAATTCCTTTTTTATATAAAGGAATCGGTCTCTTCTTTCCAGTTTATAAAATGATTATGTTTGACTAGATATTGATTTTACAAAAGAAAAAAAGAACTTTTAAGACACAACATAAATATAAAAAATTGTCAATATTTTTAGAACAAACCAAAATGAAAAGACTTTTATAAGATCGAATGGTGTTTACCCTCAAAAAAGGTACAATTGAATTTGTATGTGATTTTAAAAATACATGTATTGATTTATAATAATTGATGATAATTAACTGATCGTAAGTAATTAAATGAAAGAAACAAGTAAGAAAAGTAGCTGAAAGTGCGCTAAACTTGAATGAAACTTCTTAGCGAAATTAGTTCGAGCCTCAGGTAAATTGGTCCGATTATGAGCAAAAAATGAGAGCTAGTGGCTATCTTCTTAATACAACTGAACATACAAATATAAATAATGAGAATTTGATGCCCTCCTAACATAAATGTTAAGCTCTTTTTATAGCTATTAATTACAAATGTTACAGACGTAAATCTCCTCTCCACTTAAATGTCAATTATGGCCATTGATTGATTGAAAAATAACGATTGTAATGATGGGATAATGGTTGAGTAATGGTAGAAAATAAATAATAATAAGATAAAGTAAGCAGTAATTAGCCTGAGTCTTGAGATATCTTCTGAGCAAAAGTGAAGATAACTAGTATGTAAGCACATAAATCAAGAGAATACCAGTAAATATATTATGAAAGCAAGAATCTGATGAGTTACAATAGAATAATATGTCCTATTTATACATGAGCTACACGGGTACACAACTCACTAAATATGCCCATCATAAATACAGGAGAATAAATATTGTAATAATTGGATAATCAATCTCTCAATAAATGTTATTAAAAGGCTGTTGGAAGTCGTGTGACCGGATTGAGTATCCGTCGTCCGTTACGATCAAACGACTCTCAGTCTTCTTCAATACCGGTACCGGCTCTGCTCACGTTGCACCAGATATCATGCATATCAAACCGATAATGCTGTAAACTGACCTGAATCTGACTCATCATCATACCCCACCTGTATGTTATAATTCGTACAACTTTCTTATACGAATTCTACCTTACATGCCATACATTTCATCATGTTTAAATAATGATTATATGTATATTGATAATTGAGGAAGACTATAAGACTGTAATTCGAAAATGAATAAATGATTGCGTGCTTAAACAACATCATGTCTTCCTTCAAATCGTGTAAAATGTTATCTTTCCTACTAATTAATTATCACCGACAACGCAGTGTATATAAAATGGTACAATGAGGATTTGTTACTGGTCTGAATGAATTTTAATTGAAGAAAGATGATCGGTGAAGATACGTATATTTTTTACCCGAACTTTTTTAGGATTGTAATATTGGGGAAAAGAGCAACAGCTATAATAAGAAGTGTTATAAATCTTTAAAAGCTAATGTTAGGATCAGTAGATGTGGAATCTACTCAAACCTAGCGTGATTGCGGGATATAATAGCATACTTAAATTTCGTTAACATGACATATAGTATGTGGTATAAACAAATCTCATATGGTGTGTTGTGTGTTAACGAAGGATTATGCGTCTAAATCATAACATAAATAAGGTGCTCCTAATTCATGTGAAATCTGCTCAGAGAGTTATTCTTTAATAATCTTAAACAAAAGGTAATTACAATTTCGACCGCACCAATAATTAAAATGAAGGATTAAAATTAGTTAGTTGTAAGTTGTCAAACGAGGGGTTTGAAGATTAGGTCATATCACATATGGTTTAACCTTTTGGTCCCATGATATACACAACTGTCCTTCCAAATGAAATTGATATCTCTACAGACTAAAGTTTCAACTGCCAAATGTTTTAATTTGACATTTACTAACTTTTTTTCTCTAGGCATTTCTTTTGAAAAAAAACAAGTCCACCATGGTGGCTTATGGGGTCAGGGCAAGGACCAAGTACAAGTACATGGAGAGGACGTAGACCTTAGCCTCTAAAACATGGGGAAGACTGATGGAGATCCTCCATATAGTCAAGTGAAGCAAAAATATTCATCGAGGCATTTGATATTTGAAACTTGTTGGTGTTATTAATAGTTTAATTTTGATGGATAAATGTATTAGAAGAATAAAATGCTTTCTTTCCAGAGTTTTCTTGCTCTCGCGGAGACTCGAATTTGAGATATCAAACAAAAATTGGAGGGATTTCAATCATCTCACTGCACAGGGTGGATGAATCATTGACAATATAGATTCGAAGAAATCAGTAAATTTTGATCCAAATTCTATGTTTGTCTTAAACATCTATTTAGTGCATGTTTGGATTAACTTTTGGGTAACTAGAATCAATTTTGGGTATCTACTTTTGTGAAAATAAAAAAATTGACATGTTTGGCTGACCAAAATCAATTCGGGTAGAATCAATTTTGTCATTAATTTCAATTTGAATTTTACCTTTTCCTTTATTATCCTCTTTAATTTTCATCAACAACTCTATCCACTTTCATTACTCTCTTTAACTTTCTAGAAATAATTAATAAAAAAATTCAAATATACAACTTTCATTATCCTCTTTAAATATCTAGAAATAATTACTAAAAAAAACATTCAAATATACAACTTTCATTACCCTATTTAAATATCTAGAAATAATTAATTAAAAAATCAAATATACTACTCATGTTCTGTTTTGAGTATGCTATTATTTATTTTATGACCTTTCTCGTACTTAGGAATGAAAATAGTGCAACTCATTTGGATTATCCTTCTTATTTTTCTATTGTCTTATTTCAAATACTCCGAATATTATTAATATTTTAAATGCGACAAAATGTGCTCTACAATTTTAACTGAAAACCGATTTCAAGGTACTTTTTAAAATAACTATTAAGTATAATATTATTCTTTTTTCTATAATGTATTATTAATATAAATGAAGCTAGTTCAAGAATTTTAAATGAAGCTTGTCCCGAGAAATGCGGTAAAATGTGCTCTACAATTTTAACTGAAAACCGATTCCAAGGTACTTTTTAAAATAACTATTAAGTATAATATTATTCTTTTTTCTATAATGTATTATTAATATAAATGTAGCTAGTTCAAGAATTTTAAAGGAAGCTTGTCCCGAGAAATGCGGTAAAATGTGCTCTACAATTTTAACTGAAAACCGATTTTAATGTACTTTTTAAAATAACTATTAAGTATAATATTATTCCTTTTTCTATAATACAGTACATGCAAAATTAGTATTGTAATAATATTTTACTAATATTTAAGTACTATATTGCACTTTAAATTCTATTATCTATTTGTAATTTTTATTTACATACTTCCATCTATTTATATGTATATTTTTATTTATATGTATTCCCATTTTGGTAATTCTACATTCAAAAATAATTTTGATCAAAACTATCCAAACATAAATCAATTATAAGAATCACTTTTACATTATTGCATCCAAACATAAATCACTTCTGCCAGAATCAATTTTGTTCACCGCTAATTCAAACACACCCTTAATAGTTATAATTAACTTTAAAACGTAATACCTCCAATAAATTAAAATTCAGAACCTATAAATTTTAAAGTTAAAAAAATATAGATATATTAGGGGTGTAAAAATATATAGATATGTTTCCTACCTAGGTCCAAACTCATAACCTTAAGAAAGTTTTGCAACCCCTTAACCAATGCACCAAACTATCAACTTGTGTCAAGGGGTGTCAACACTAATATACATACCTATAAAATCAAAATTTTACCAAGCTATATAATGTAATTTTTCGACGAAGGGGTGTCGCTTGTCACCCCTCGGGCAAGGGTAGCTCCGCCACTTAATGTACATACAGGGGGAGGGGGGGGGGGGGGGATTGCAGTTTCCTTATAGAGAGAAATGATTCTACAATTCCTTGATTGTTTGATACAAAATAAGGTTATTTCAGGATTATAATTCATAAGCAGGTAGATAATTTTATCTTCTATGTGAGATAGACAATATCATGATATTAATATAAAGTCTATCCTGATTTTAATTAATACTCACACTTAAATACTAAACAACCATAATCGCTATAACCAAACGACCTCTAAATATTTGAATCCTTTTACCTTTTGGCATGTCTAAAAAGTAAAAGCAAGTCTCTTTCCAACTTTCAAATTGAAATGATCAAATTCCAGCTCAACTTTTTTCTCCCAAATGAAAATCGTAACCAAAAAAGTCAAAATTTAATTAAAAGAGTAAAAAGATAAATAAACAGTAAAAAAACACATTATTCTATCAACCTCCTTATGTCCCCTGGTTCAAATATCCCACCACCTTTCAAGCATATACCCAAGGCACCAGTAAACACAACATGTCATTAAGTAGTGTGTACTGAGAAGCTTAATAAAGAATAATCAGTATTTTTGAATTTTGAATAAACAGCCCTATCTACCAAGTACCGTATTTAATTCTGATTTTCTTATGCTCTATTTAACACCTTATTATATATGTGTGTGCATACATATTGTTTCATCTAATAATCTTTCCATACTACTAACTTGACTTGATTAATATATTATAGATCGGAATTCTACGATTCTTCTCGAAAAAAATAATTTCTTCATTATTTTCATTAATGAATAAGTATATTTATAATTTACAATATTCATAATATGAATTTTTTTTATTCCTATTCTACCACCAAAATCATATTCTATTTGTACAAGAATTCTACAATTATGGTAAGTGTACAGTGATAATTAAATATAAATAATATATTATCGAACATGGATATATACGACCGTGTATATCAGTTTTCAACTTGACTTGTGATTCCGTGGTATACACCACACGGCAATGTATAGACCGTAACACTAATCTTTAATTGGGATTTGGAACAGAAGTAGTAAATTTAGATACAAGTCAAGTCAGTGTTGTTCATCTACAGAGTGTAAGCTTTCCAATTTGGAGTTCCCCAAACATTAGGAAATATAGGAGACAGAGAGAGGAAAAGAAGAGTGTGATTTTGCCCCCATTCTTCCCTTTTCCCCAACTCCAGGGGTTTCCTTGAAAGTTTTCTACTTTCTCTCTCCCACGCTCAAGATTGATCTTGTTTCAGTTTGGTTCTCTTTCTTTTTCTGTACATGTGTGTTTTGAGCATATGTTGTTTAAAGGTAGAAACTTTATCTTGTCTTTCTTCCTTTAAAACTAAAAGCTGCTTCTCCTTTCTGGGTTTTTCTGCCATCATATTTGCTGATTTCTGGTAAGGTTTATTGTTTCTTGAATCCTATTAAAGAATGAAAAGTTTTAACTTTTTTCTAATGCTATTTCTTTTATGTCACTTTTTTCTTAGATTAGTGTGTTATTGAATAACTGGATTGTTTTAGCTTGATTTTGTGGATTTCATTTGAACCTTTTCCTGTAATTGTTAGGCTCTAAATTTGTGGGAAAACAAATGCAAACAAAATTGATGGAGCAATGTATATATACAATTAATGTAATTTAGAACTTATGATGAAATTTAACAGCTTAGAGAATTAATGCATGAGCAAGAAAGTTAAAGATATGTTGGAAATTTATTGGTTGTAAACTCGTCGTTGTGGTGGTTGTCTAAAGTAGTACCAAAATCTACACAGATTTATTTTTCAATAATGGTTGTCTTTTAAGAACATATGAACAACTGGCTGTAGATGCTATAAATTGGTGTACCATGGCATAAATTTTGTCAACAGGTGCATATTTATCTTCAACTCCCAACTGCAGTACTTAAAAAAGAAGCATTAGAAAGGACATAGTGGGTGCTATAAATCATTCTTCTGGATTTAAGTGACTCAATTTATCTTATGAATTAATTATCCAACTGTAATTTGTTGAACTTCTTCATGTAGCAGATAAGGGATGCTACATACTGAATGCAGTAAAGAGGCAGTTGTCAAGTTTTTCATCTTGGAATTGAATATGATCAACAACCATTTCGGAGGTCTTCTAATGGACTGTTCCATTTGTACTGCTTTGTCTGAGATGGGTTAGATAGACTTTAGTGGCCACATCAGACTTGCTTTTGTCCACCTTCTTAGATATGCTTCTAGAAGCAATGGGCGGGTTTCCAGGTACCAGTGAAATTTCCGAGTCAATAGAGGACTTAAATCCTGCAACTAGTAAACAGTATTGTATGAAGGATGATATTAACAAACTGTTTGAAGCTATAGAAATTAGGACTTCCCGTAGAGGTGTCAAAGATGCATTGAATAAAAGCACAATGAAGAGACCAATGCGATCTAGCCCCTCTAGACCATCAGGTTTTGATAATTCCGAGCCTGCAAATTTGAAGCAGGCCTTCAGAGGATTATGCATCTCTCAGGCATCAGAGCTTGCTTCTGTGAAGAAGCAGTCGTCAAAAGCGACCAGGCTGTCGGGCGTCTCAGAGACAGGAGCCGTCAAAAGACTTTACAGGCCTGTTGTTGTTCCGGCTAATGAAGGTATAGGGAATTTAGTGGAAATATCCCTCATCCCAGATAGGAGTATGTCAAATATGTCTGATAAGATTACTGAATGTGAACATGTGTCCATTAAAGAAAAACCTACTTATGATGCATTCGAACACGGTGCAGAAATAAGTGAAATTTCAGGCGGAAAGGAGGTTTTTCCTTACTCAACTGATATTGGTTCTGGTTTCTTGAAAGAAGTGTCTGAGCGGAAGCTATTTTTGGAACTACCACATTCTTCAACTGCCACTTCTGCTAATAAAGTGGAAGCCGAAACAATGTCTGCCTCGGATGAAGCTCCAACAACTGTAATCCCATCAGAGAAAGAACAGGAACGAGATCTTGATCGTGTTTCTTGCTCATCTGTAAATAAAGTCATCAGACCTACTTCTAGCAGTCCAATTCTGACGAGACCAGTTTCGAGAAGCAGAACCTTTGTTAAGAAGAAAGTCATTTCTGCTCTCACCAGCAGTTCCAAGCAATCTAATGGTGGAATTGATAATGATGTGAGATGTAGTACAAGCGAGATACCTTGTCAGACACCTGAATGTGTACTGAGGAATGGTCAGAAAAAAGAAGAGGATAAGGAATCTTCAGACTCATGTGGTGCAAATAGCATAGAAGTTAGCTCATCTACTCTGGATTCAGGTGTTACTAAATCTGGTCTCAGAAAAAGTATAGTTACAAAAGGTGATGAAAGATCATTATCAAGAGAAAAGGGGGAGATATCTCAAAGTTCGAAGAGTAGCATCGGGGATTATAGCAGCACCACAAGCCTTAGCGATGAAAGCTATCGCAGTGGGTCTAGCCGCAGTGGATATCGGCCTCATATGTCCAAAGATTTGAGATGGGAAGCCATTCGTTGTGTTCCGAAGCAGCATGGAAACATTAGTTTGAAGCAATTTAAGATGCTTAAAAAGCTTGGTGGAGGGGACATTGGGACTGTTTATCTATCTGAGCTAATGGGAACAAACTGTGTGTTTGCTGTGAAAGTTATGGACAATGACTTTCTGACCAGCAGGAGGAAGATGACAAGAGCGCAGACTGAAAAAGAAATACTGCAAATACTGGATCATCCGTTTCTCCCTACTCTCTATGCCCATATTACCAATGACAAATATTCATGTTTAGTGATGGAATATTGTCCAGGAGGTGATCTGCATGTGCTCCGACAAAAGCAAGCAAACAAGAATTTCTCTGAACAAGCAGCCAGGTTACTTTTATCTTCCCTGGAACTATTTCTTGTTATATCTATTCTTAGTGTGTGATTGGAAGAGAAATGCATTATTTAACTCTTATATGTTTGGTAAGCAAGCAAAAAATTATTATCTCAAAAGCATTTATATGTAATCTAGCAAAACACTATAGGGGTGGGATGGGGTGGGGAGTAGGGGTTCAGGAGTGGCGGAGGGGTGGGTTGGTCAAGGGGTGTTGGGGGCGTTAGGTGGGTGGGGAGGAGACAATGAACTTGAAATGTCACTTATGGAACTTGTGATGTCTATTCTTAATCTAGACTCCAAAAGAGAAGGCAATAAATCTGCAAATACAACTATTCTTTCCTAATAACAGGTAATATAGGTGTGCATATATTTTTTGTGGTCACTCTCTTTTTCATGATTGTTATCTGGCTGATGAAGCTACGCATGCCTCGAAGCCCTTGTGTTAAGACGTTAGAGAATCTCAATTTTCAATGTTCTACTAGACTCTCTTTTGCATCCATAAAATGACTTTTACTTGTCATTTGCTGTTGGATTAGCTTGCTTTATGCTATCACTTGTTTTATTCAACAAGATTTGAACTCAACTTGTGTAAATATTGAGTTCAAATGATATGTAGAACCAAGCTTCAAGTACAAGAAAAAGGAAAAAGTTAGAGAACTCCTCTACTTGGTTTGGATTTCAAGTGGATTTAGCATATAAGAGTTAAGTAATGCATTTCTCTTCCAATTTCCTCGTATGCCCCATGTGATTCAAGAAAAAAGAAAATATTGTTTGGATATCAAGGTTTCTGATTTATTTTTAATAATACACTTAATGCTCACTCCATCAGTGAGAACCTGTAAAATGACTTGAATATCTTTAGCCAAACATTGTTTGGACAAAGAGCAAGGTTGAGAGTAAGGTTTGTCTTTCTAGAATTCGGACCTTAATACAAAATTTGACTTAATCAGAAGAGGTCAATTAAACTTATAGGGAAGTCTCGTACTTTGCAAAGCTTGAGGGGTTTCCTTGTAATTTTCAGAAAGCTCAGGGGTCTAGTCTATGTCAAATTATCTTCCAATTTCCTTTAATTTCTTCTTTTTGGTCATTCCATTTTCCAACCCTCACGAAGGATTGTTCTTGTGCATGCCTCAATGGATTAGAACTCCTTAAATCCTTGTTATATATATATATATATATATGTTTCTTTTACTTAATGTTTAGTATCTCAGGTGATGCCTAATATGTCGAGCCTACTCTTTTAAATTTTACTGTATAATTTTCCAAAATACTTGTGTTTAAGAAAAGATCTTGTGCTTTATATGTTACTTTGTTGGACAAGTCTTACTTATGTTTTTCAGTAATCTGGTGTGAGAGTGCAGCTTGTCATTTTAAATCTCGCAATATGCAGTTTAAGTGGTTTCCTATGTGATCTTGACATTTTATCAGCTATTCTTATTCTTTAAACAGATTTTATGTAGCTGAAGTTCTTCTTGCTTTGGAATACCTTCACATGCTTGGAGTCATCTATCGAGACTTAAAACCAGAGAATGTCTTGGTTCGAGAAGATGGTCACATCATGCTGTCCGATTTTGATTTGTCTCTTAGGTGTGTTGTTAATCCTATGTTGGTGAAATCATCTACTCCTGTCGTTAAGCCTCCAAAGACAACGTCTAGTCCATGCTCGGAATCTAGCTGCATAGACCCCTTTTGCCTACATCCGTCCTGGCAGGTGTCCTGCTTCACCCCTAGATTTTTATCCGCATCAGCAAAGACATATAAGGTAAAAGCTGACATAGCTGCACAAGTCACACCTTTGCCACAGCTCGTAGTGGAGCCCACTGACGCCCGATCCAACTCGTTCGTTGGGACCCACGAGTACCTGGCTCCAGAGATTATCAAAGGAGAAGGTCATGGCAATGCAGTTGATTGGTGGACCTTTGGTATCTTTCTATATGAACTGCTATATGGAAGGACACCTTTCAAAGGACCTGGAAATGAGGATACATTAGCCAATGTGGTATCTCAGTGTCTCAAGTTCCCTGCATATCCTTTGGTTAGCTCTAATGTGAGAGATTTGATCAGACGGTTATTGCAAAAGGAACCGGAGAATAGGTTGGGAGCTGAGAAAGGGGCTGCAGAGATAAAGCAGCATCCTTTCTTCAAGGGACTAAACTGGGCGCTAATACGATGTGAAACACCTCCAGAACTGCCTAGATTCTGTGACTTGGGAAATGTAATTCCTGATATCAACCAACAGAATAAGGAGATTGCCAAGTCTCAAAAAGAGTTCAAAAGTATAGGAGAAGATATTGAGTTTGAGATGTTTTAGCTACACCTGAGAATGGATAGGTTTGTTTTTCTTTTCCTCTTTTTTAACACGGCATCTCTGATCAATGTAAGTAGTATAGATAGCATTACTATAGCATAGTGTAGAATCCAGAACTTTAAAGAGCACGATATACCATGTTTTTATAATGATGTTGTGCTTGGGAGGGGAGGTGAGATATGAAGCAGCCAGGATGAAAATTGGATCTAAAACTGCTCCAACAAGGTTTCATTGATCTTTTTATAAGGTGCTGTTTCATTGATCTTTGTACACTTTTCGTCGAGTAAAGTGTGTGACATCTTCAGCTCAATGTGGGATTTAATTCCTCTTAGATTATTTAAAAAAAAAATGGTGGATTCAGAAAAAGAGAATAAAACTCTTTCTGAAACAAGAATTTGCAAGCTCAATAGGTGTCCAAATTGGGAGGTTTGCGGCATGAAATGGTCAATCCTGGGCCTTTGCCATTAACAATGAATTGAATGTAGTCTAATTTATATAGTGTTTGACTTTGAAGAAATATATAGCCATTCGAAAAGTAAAAGAAAAAAGTGGATAATACTGTCAAGAATAATCAAATATTGACCAAATAATATAGACCAATATATCTTTCTAACGTTAGTACATAATGTGAATCAACTAAAAGTAGAGTAAAAAAAAAAAGAACTAGAGCTTGGATAAGCTGATGCTTTAGCTTAAACTATATGGCAGTAACACATTGTACGAGCAAGAAAAGGTTTAGTAAAAGCACAGCAGATATTTTAACAGTTATGATTAAAGTTAAGAACACAGCACTTCTGTTTTAATTCTAATTTGGTGGCTATTATTAATCTACTTGTCTTTTATTAGAAACACCTAATACAAGGGTTAAGAGTCTCATTTTGACATAATTTTTAACATTGAAAATACGACAATTGAGATGCATTACTTGACATACTTATTTCCACTCCAACACCGTTTAATACAAATATGCAGAAACCCAAACAGATAAGCAAATGTGTTATGCTGTTGAGTACTGATAGCATATGCCATATATCGGCGCACTATATTGTCTGCGTCTAAGTGACTAGTCTTAGCCGCTAAATCTTAGCTACTGATAATTAAAAATCCACAAAAGAACAAACATGTCTGAAATTATCTCCTTTCAAACTTCAGCCTCCATAAGAACAAGACACCATTTATTCCTTCTTCCCTATGCCATGAGACATATTGTAGATCCCTCTTCCCTGAAACATTATATCCAGGATCTGATTAGAGTTGATTCAAGACAGGATAAATCAGTCTTGAAATTTCAGAGAAACTCACAATCATAAACAGAGCAGTAGCTGCCAAAGCAGCTGGAATGGCCACTGAGGTAAGCTTGTCATAACGACCTTTCAAGTATGTGTGCTTCTGAACGCTTTGGTAAAATTTTTGCTTCTCAACAAGCTTTTCTCTGGGATAGAAAGGTGTTTCTTCTGACATCCTGCATTATCAGTAATATTTACAATCTCATAACAAAACAAATATCATCAATCAGTTTAACCTGCTCCACATTAGGATGGTTAATATCCAATTGAGCGGTCTGCAATATTCCTTCCCTTTTCTTATAAGCATAGTTGTATCAATGTTCTAAAAGACGCTAGGCGGAGGCTTGGCGGAGCCTGGGCGCCTAGGCGGGCGCCTAGCCGGGATTCCTAGGCGGGGGCCTGGGAGGATGTATTCCTAGGCGGGATTCCTAGGCGGGACGGTCTGGAGGCGCCTAGCTCCTAGGCGGCCGTCCAGGCCGTTTTTAGAACACTGAGTTGTATGATTTCCTTCCTAATTTTACCATCTCAACAGAAATTGTCTGATGTTTTAACATATTTGTGGCATACTAAGAGATAAGTGAATCTTTCACGGATGCTAAAATAACTAAAGCAAGCTTTGCATAAAATAATTTACTCTAGAAGGGAGGTGTCAATTGAACTCGTAGTGAGAAACCATATAGACAAGAAGAGGAGTCCATCAACATAAAGTAATATTTAGAAGTGCATGAAATACATATGGCCAAAGGCACTGGCAGAACATCCAGTCATTTGAATAAAGTGGTATCCACCAAATAAAGGTCTCCAGTACAACAAAAGCAAAGCCAGACTGATCTGGGCGTTACAGACACTAAATTGAGGACTTTATCTATAGCAAGAAACTGATTTTTTTTCTTTCAAAACATCACATATGTTGATTTATTCATCTCACTAAATCAGCATGAAAAAAATAGCAAAACCGACAAAGAAAGCACCCCCACCCCCCAACCAAAGAACCAAAACGAACTGGTGGTGATGGAACACCATGTGAGATCTCCTTTGTGGGTGGGAGTTGTCTCTGTTTTCCCAAATGAATCTTGGCAAGTTCCAATAATGACTTTAACTCTGAAGAAGAAGGATGAAGAGAAAACATAGATCCTCTATCAAGCTGTAAGGGTGAGAAGTGAAAGATGATTTTTGGTGGAATCAAGTTCAATGGATCTAATCAAATGGTAAGAAATGGAAAGCAACACTCTCAGATTTAACTATTCAAAAAGAAAACAAAAGAACTAAACAAAGTAACAGCTCTCTGACCATATGAATCTATCTACCAAACCCTAAACAGATGGAAAATATTCAATTTAACCTAACACATCATAGTTGTCAACCAAAAAGAAATTATGTTATCGTGGAATCCCAGCCGCAAAAGAATCTGTATAACAATCAAATCACAAAAATAAACAAATTGAAAAGAGTGAGACAAAATCAATCAATAAAACAGCAATCTGGTCAATTGATATGTGCAAAAGAGATAAAGAAAAGCCGGGGAGAGATGGACTTACTTGGAAAGGGAATAGAGAGAGAATATGATGTATCCAATCGCTTCATAAAAAGTGAATTTCCCAACATATATTTTCACTCCGGCTAACACATTTAACTTTTTGTCCCTAATTTTGAAAAGTTTGCAAACTTCTTTTCTTCTTCTTCATTTACTGTGAAAAAATAAAAAAATTGAAGATTTAAGGTGTGTTGGTATGGAGAAAAATGTTTTTCTTATTTATTTTTTCATGTTCGGTTCATTGGTAAAAAATATATCCAAGATATGAAGTTTAAGAATTGAAGAAAGACTTTTGAATCTTTTGGTCTAAAATAAGTCAAAGATATTTGTGTGGTTATAAATCATCCCGTTTACCATAAAAAGGTAAAATTTAAAATTAAATTATTCTCAAATAAAAAAATGCGTGTCATATAAATTGGAACTGACTAAAAAGAAAAGTGTCATATAATTTGGGACACAAAGATTTTTTTTTTTTTGGAGGAGGGGTGTCGTAGAAAACCAAAAAAAAAACTTTCTAAAACTTTTTTTATTAAATTTATTTTGGAGGGTGGGTGGATGGTGTATAAACCAAAAAAAGAAAAACTTTTTAATTTTTTTTTTGAAAAGGGGAGGGCTGGGGGATGGGGTGGTATAGAAAATAAAAACAATTGGGGGGTGGCGAGTGGCGGGTGGTGCTTGGGGTTCTGGGAGTGGTTGGGGTCTGATGGTCTGGTGTGGTGGTAAGGTGGTTGGTGAAATATCACTTGTGGACTTATTTCTCCTATTTTGATTAGAGTAGTCATTTTTCCCATTTTAAGTAACTTGTTTTCTAAAGAAAACGTTTTCCTAATGTTTTGACCAAACGAACATGAGAAAATTGGAAAACATCTATCGGAAAATGTTTTCCTCCATACCGAACACACCCTCAGGGTGTATTTGGTATGAAGGAAATATTTTCCTAGAAAAGGTTTTCTTACTTACTTTCTAGTGTTTGATAAGAAAGAAAAAAATATTACTCTAAAGTCTAAAGACATTTGTATGTAATCTAGCAAAATACTATGGGGATGAGATGAGGTGCGAAGTGGGAGTTCGGGGTGGTGGGGTGAGATGGTCAAAGGATCTTAAATAGTAATGCTAAGATTATATGGACATGGTGGAATAGTCACTTCAACATCTCCTTCAAGCATATGGCAGACCTTCCTCATAGTAGGGGATTGGGAGCATTGGGTGGGTGGGGAGGTGATTATGAACTTGAAATGTCATTTATGTAACTTGTTTTTCCTATTTTTATTAAGGAAGTCATTTTATTCATTTTTGAGAAATTTGTTTTGCCAGAGAAAATATTTTTTAAAACTTTTGGCTAATCAAACATGAAAAAAATAGGAGAAAATGTTTTCCTCCATACCAAACACACCCTTATTGCTTAGTTATTTTTCTTAAGTAGGTAATACTGAATTTATTGTTTATTATCCGTGATTTGAATTGGTTTGGTTGAATTTTTTTGAAGAACACAATTACTTAGGTTTAATTTGTTGAGTTTGAAAAATACTTGTTGATTAAGACAAATTGAATTTACTATTTTTTGAAGATTTGGATTGAATGTAACCATTGAGAATAGTTGGAGTTGGTTACAAGTCTAAATATCAAATTTGGATTCATTTGGAGTTGATTTGGATCAATTTTATAGCAAAATTATATTGGCGAAATTTGTACACATGTAAGTCTTGGCGATCTGTAATGAATTATGAACAATATATTTCAAAGTTATGATACAATTTGTACTAAAATCGTGCGGATCTATCAAGACTTCTGCATGCAAAGCAAGTTTGTTCAATCATCAAAACTTCTGACAATCCATTAGGATTTATGAACAATTTATTTCAAAGTTATGACACAATTTATACTATAATCTTGTAGATCTGTCAAGACTTGTGCATGCAAAGCAAGTTTGGTCATCCATCAGAACTTCTGACAATTCATTAGGATTTGTGAACAATTTGTTTTAAAGTTATGACCGAATTTATACTAAAATAATATAGATTTGTTAAGACTTATGCATGTAAAGAAAGTTTGCATATATATCAATACTTCTGATGATACGTCCGGACTTGTAAACAATTTGCTCTACAGTTATAACATAATTTATACCAAAATCTCGACGATCCATCAGGATATGTGCGAGCAGGCCAGGCAAGTTGCCATTCATCATAACTCCTAATCAGGACAAGTTCTAACCCCTAAGTTATTTTGTAAAACTTATTTAATAAGGTCAAAATTTAAACAAGACACGAAATTGGATCAAATGTCTTGACATTCGGAACGATATTTTAGTAACTGTTTTGCCTATCTTTACGGATAAATTTCAGGAAAGTGTGGCCTTTTTATCACATGGCAATTGACTTGGCAAGGAGCCTTTGAAGCAGATTGCAAACGAGGAAGACCAAGTCCAAGAGGTAGCTTAACTTAAGGAGCAAGACGTGTGAAGAAAAAATCCAAGCAGTTGAGATTTTCGTGCCTCAAGCTACTGCCTCACGTGTCCTGTTTTAGCTCAACTTCCACGACCTGTTGAAGAGTCTTTCAAGGGAACTCTCTACTATAAATAGAGATGTCAATTCAAGGATTCAATATCCAGAACTTCAGAGTGAAAACGATATAGAGAGATCTCCACAAATATCGATCAAGTAGACTGGATCGCTGTGTTGCCTGTATTTGTGACGACATTTTGTCCGACATTATAATTGCTACTTAGATTCTAGATCTATTCTTTCATTGAAGCAATTGTAATGAGGTGTTGATCACTTCTATTTAGATAGATTTTTCAGGCATAAGTCATCTGCGACTTACCATTTTTTATTCCTTTTTGTATCATCTTGAAATCTTGTAAGAGAAGGAATATAATCAATGGTATATATATATAAATACAATAACATGTGTGGTAGGTACTCACTATTCATTGCTTTCAGTTCCCATTTGTTTTTTAATTATAGAATTTTAAGAATTAAAATCATGTCACATTTAAGACGATGCATAATATTTTTTTGTCATTTCCCCATTGGCTTATAGTTTAATAAAATATCTCCAGTGTCATATCCAGAAGCTGATGTATGGCACAACCCAAAGCAAACGAATGACTATTGACTACATTAATTGAATTTCTTAGTACACTACAATTATTATTCTAGAAAAACAAATACCACTGCCGAAGAAATAGAAAGAAAATATGACAACATTATCAAAATTAAAGAAATGAATGTGAAATTATACGTAGAATCGAATCGTCTACAACGTTTTGGGAATGCGTATTACAATTCATAAAGTGAATCCTTAATTGAACTAAAGCGAATTATAGTCTTTCTGATGAAATTACGGTTAATATTTCTTAATAAAGAATAAAAAAGTAGCCTTAAAAATTTCATTTTAGTAAAATGCGATGAAGACACCTCACACGGATCCAAAGACGGTCCTGCCTAGAACAGTTAGCAACTCTCACCCGCCCTATATTTAATTCTTTGTAGTTTTTAGGTACTAGTTTTGAAAATTTAATTTTTTTTTATATTCATTTAATAGGATGAAATTGGATAGGTGCAAGTTTTTGTACAATTTGAAGGTGGGTTCACGATGAATAGAGTGTTTTAGTGTTGTACCTTTCTTATGATCAAGAAAAGATTGATGTGTATTTACAAGTTGTGTTTTAACTATAGCTGTCCCATTTTGGATCTGGACATTCTGGTCCACCTTCCTCCCTTGTCTCAACTAGAAGTTGTGTACTAATGTTCCAGTGGACAATTTGTTCATTCTTTTTAATAGTTGTTCGAGTTGCCCTGACTACTAGTAGTCTTTTCCAGTCAGGGGCGAAAGTAGAGGGTCAGCCAGTCAGGTATGGGTTCGGATGATCAATCTACTAGCTTTGACTCGAGCCTCGTATATTATGTTAAAAAATTACTAAACAAGTATAAACAATTGAATTTTAACTCGCTAAATCAAATGAATTCGTAAAGAGTTTTAACTATAAATCATAAAGTTTAAATCTTGAATATATTTCCAGGTAGGTGAGCGCCTCTAATTCATCCATCATCCTCTCCATGCCATTAGTCAAGGATAGAGAGCAAAATCGGATCTAGAATTTAAAATGGATGGATTTTGACCTTAAGGTTTTAATTAATACTGAACTCATTTTACTTTTAAAATTGTGAGTTCAAATTTAATATATGTCGAACTATAGTGCGCTTTCACATATATGGCTTCGTGTCGAAAAAATTAGATTCCGATGAATTCGTTATCAAAGAGCTACATCTACCGTTGATAGAGATACAAATAAACATAGGAGTCGATGTTTGTTGGTTAGGAAGGAAATTATTAGTGTACTGAAATTAGTATAGTTTATACAATATTTGATAATTTTTTAGTCATTTTGTATAAAATTCAGCATATCAAGTACTGTGTTTGGTTATTGTTTTACAATCTCGTATAAAATGTGTACAAGTTAATAATTAATTTATGTATTATTTTGTGGAGGGGTATGCAATAAAATAACTAATACATGAATAACTAAACCTTGCATAACTAATTTATGCATAACTAATATGTGCATTATTAATACATACATAACCAAGGCCGTCCTTGGGGCGGTCAAGGTGGCGCCATGTAAGTACACAGGCTCTCACACGTGGCCTCACATAATTTTTATTTTAATTTTATATATTTCAAATATTAAGATATGTATTTAAAATGTCTCTGATTTTATCAATGAGATCTGTAGCTTAGCGGTTGATGACTCCTTTTAAAAGTCATTCCCTAGTGGGAGATTGCGTGTTCGAATTCATTGAGCAGCAAAAGGTTTCTTTTTAATACACAAAAAATAGGCCCCTCCCTTTTTAAACAAAAAAACAGGTCCACTTCCTCTTTAAACAAAAAAAAAATCCATTGGGTTTCCAAGTCTCCAGTCGGCCCTTTCTTTTTAATACACAAAAAATAGGCCCCTCCCTTTTTAAACAAAAAAACAGGTCCACCTTCCTCTTTAAACAAAAAAAAATCCATTGGGTTTCCAAGTCTCCAGTCGGCCCGACGCTCCCCTCCCTCTTTAAAAACACCACAAATACAACCCAAAAAAAAGTTATCATTGTTTTGAGAATTATTTTGCTCTAATTCACCATTAACATGGATGGATTGCATCAATGTTTATTTCATTTTGCTTAAGGTTTCAAATTTCTCAAATCTCAATACTATATTTAATTTAGGGTTCTCAATATTACATTAATTAATTATTTTTAACTTTAGATTTTACATTACTTTTATTGGTAATGTAATGATAATTTTAACTATATTTAAATTAATGATAGATTTTACATTACTTTAGATTTTAATTATTCTTCCTAATTAATGATAGTTTTTCTTATAAATCTTTCATGTAATTGAAAACATTGAATCGAATATGATGTTTACTATACATTTATTTGATGTTTTGATCAATAATTTTTTTAATATTGATTAATTAGTAAATTTTAATTTTTTATGTGAATAAAAAATACCTCTTTTTACTTCTCGCACCGGACCCTTAAAAATATAGAAACGGCCGACTACATAACTCTAACCACCAACGAAATGAACCCTATGGACTTTGGGAAAACCAATACAAAAGACTTGATTGGAACAATATTGTCATAGTTAACACTATGGTTACATACACCATGTTTCTTGCTGCTTTTCTCGGCCAATATCATGCTATAATTCTTAGCATTAGACTAAAAGTAAAAGAACAACAATGACAAATGAGAGATCCAATTAAAAGAAATAAAAAGGTGAAAGGGCCCCATGAATGTGGTTATCATTAAAGATCCAAATAAAGATAAACATGCCAACATCCAATCTGTTTGAACCTCCCTGGCAATCTCACTTTGATTGCCTTATCGCAAGGGAAGAAAACCACCTAACTCAAACATGTGTGTATAACAATCTTATCACCTTTTTGATTCCCTTAACATGGCTGTCAAGAATTGGACATATTTTGCTTGGAAAATCATTTTATGCTAATTGGACAAAGAAAATAATAGAAGTTAAATGAACATGAAGATCATTGTCAGGAGACTATGAACTCTTGTCTACCTAAAACCGATAATACTATCTCAGCAAATCAAATTAGTTGAACAAATAAATCAGAAAGCACAAAGTATAATCTTCCAAATCTACAAGTACAATAGAGATTTAGGCATATTTTGTCTTTCTCTTTTACAACTTTTTCTGCAAATCTACTTTGATAAACTCAAGAAAAGAGTGCAGTTCGGTGCACAAAGCATACCGGGTTAGCAGGGTTCAGAGAAAGGCGTCAGAGAATTAAATCAAATCTCCATTTGCACATACACGATAAGAAAAAAAAAGTTAAATCTCTCCATAAGAGTAAAAGAAACAATCTCTTTATATTTCTTATAACTCGAAGCCACAAAAGTACAATATACAATGTCAAATCTGTAAGAAAAAATTATTCAAGTTATTTCAATTTTATCAAGTTCAAAAGATTTTTTTTCATTTTCCTCTAATTTCTTTCATAAGGGAGGAATGTAAAGGAGAAATTAAACCCCAAAAAATGGGGTTGCAGTAAAGAGGACAAAAACAAATTGGGAAAAAAAAATAGAACCTTAGCTTTATGTGCTCTTAGAGGCATAGATCAACAATGAGAATTCAACTTTATCTTGACCTTTGAGCAGCAATTTGTCTTTATCATCTAGCCACAATCTGCTATCCATTCCACTTCTTGTCCTAAACATAAATAGTGCAATACCAGAAGCTGGATTAAAGAACCAATCATGAACATCCCACATTAGATCAACAAGCAATCCATCCACAAAAATACTCTGATTTCCCCTGAAGTTCCATTGCAACCTTTTAACTCTAATCGCCATCTTCTTATCAATATAAACTGATAAAACTGGATGCTTTAGACCTTCATTTTCGCCGCTACAACGAATTAAAACATCATGAATGTTGCCACTGTCACAAAATTGAGCCTTAGTTGAATAAAGGGTATTGCCAGAAAAATGTTCTTGTCGTGAAACCAATGAGAATTTGGCCATTGGAGTTCCATTTTTCAACTTTCTTAGTGATGCTTCTTCAGCCATGTCACCAAGAATTAGGCCAAGTTGAGAGTCAACTTTGACTAGTAAATAATATCCATCAATTGGTTCAGGACCTGTTAAGTACCTGGCTGCACACAAATCCCAGAGAATTTCAACTTTGTAATGATCCAAATCCATTGATTTGCTTCCCTTTTTCTTCCTAAAAAGACGTGAATTCGTGTTGAGTTTGAAGACATTTGAAGGGTCATCACTAAAGTGCACACTTAGGCCTTGTGTTACATTTGTTTTGGTCCATGAAATTGTGATCAAGACTTGTTTTTTATTGGACAAAGTGACTTTGTACAAACAATTAACTGTGTTTTGTACTGAAGGGATCAAATTAGGAGGGATACAGGCAGAATTTGAGTAACTAGAACAAGAAGTATCAGAAACTTGTACAGTATATTCATTGAAACAAGAAGCAAAGTCTCTCATTTTCTTGAAAAAAATAATACTAATGAGAAGGGATCTGAAGAAATGGGGAGTTGTGGCTTTTTAGTAGAAAGAAATAAAAGAGAGATTTGGAAGGACTTGTTTTTGGAATTATTATAATTGGGAATTTCAGAGGAAGAAGGAACTATAAATCCTCTTTCCTGACAGCAAACATGTAAGGTATGTGTATTAAATATGATTCTTTGTTACTCTCTCTCACCTTAAAATTTGCAACTTAGGAGAAAGGAAAAAAATAAGAACCCCAAGACAAAACCTTTCCGAGTCTTATATATTTTTTATTCTCTTCTGCCAGTCAATCTGAGATACTACTAAGAAAATAACGTAAAAATTAATTATTTAAGGACCATAGAATAGTGAGTAATTAAGATGGATGAAAGTCGCAAAGTGGAAATGTGGTAGAAGTCGCATGTTAGTGGTCTACTCTTTTTTTTTTTCCGTTTCATTCAGCTTCTTGTAATTTTATTTTAGGACTAATGATTGATTAATATAGCATAACCACACGGGGAAGGATAACCGGTTAAACACATTTTATCGGAAAATTATACTGAATATATGTAAAATTATATTGTATATATAGATTAAAATTTTCTTTTATATATTTATATTAAACTTTGACCACCCTTAAAAATTTATTCGCATCTAATATTTATATCAAATCAATAAATATACACAAATAAGACATGGTTCAAAAGCAATAAATTGTCAGTTTCTTGAATATCAACTGTTTGCATACTAAGAATTTGGACGATCATTGAATGATTCTTAGAGTATGCAGTAATAAAATTGTAGACTTCACCCTTTTTGGATTTTGACTTGCGGGTATACACGAAGAAAGTTGCATATATAAAAAAGGGATTTTAAGAAAAATCAGAGAAGACGAAGGAAAAAGATAGGGCAAAGAGATGGTGTGTATCACTTATTTCTTATTTCTTATTTCCTATTAAATGCCTAATATTAAGGGATCCTTATTCTCTCTACTTAAGGTAAAATCTTGTTATATATTGTAATAATAACCGTAAAGAATGTATCTTGAGCTTAACTCAACTCCAAAAGTTAGCTTGTAGGATGCGGATTGTTCAAGTCCATATAAGGAGTTCATGTTCTCATTCTATATCTGATGTAAGACTCTTAACACTCTCCCGCACGTCCAGACCTCGTTAACTGGAGCGTGAACAATATAATTTGGGGGGCCAACATCGACGAACAAAGAAATTGGAATGAGTCTGGCTCTGATATCATGTAAAAAATGAATCTTAGGTCTAACTTAACCCACAAAAGCTAGCTTATAGGGTGAAGATTGTTCAAGTTCATATAAAGAGTCAATATTCTCATTCCATAATAACAAACTACCCTAAACAATGGTAATTAAATTTTATAAGTAGCTTACCCATGTAAAAGTATCAAAAGAAAAAAGGAAAATAATAATTATAACATTGGATAGAGAATAAGTGTAAATTTCTTTACACGACAAAGTCTTATGATTAGGTCTTGTAGAAAAAAAATCAAAGGGTGAAAGTCTAAGTAAATGGAAGGAATATAATTCAAATGTCAAGCAATATATAGATGAACGGCATTTTCCACTAAGTGCAATCTTTAATTTTTCTTTTTACTACTTCCGGTCCTTATCACTCGTCTTTTACAATTTTTGCACGACTCGTACAAAATATAATTTCATAGTGTTAGCCCTAATATAATTAATTAATAGCGTTTTAATGATGTCTTTATTTTGCAGGCATCAAAAAGAAAAAGCACATCCTAATTGCGGAAGATACATTTAGAAGGAAAGATGAAAGATGTTCTTGAAGTAAACCTTAAATCAAGGAATTAAAAAAGAAAAACCTAGATCTTAAAGAAGCAATTGATAAGAAGATAATCGACGGCCGCAAGATAGAAGATTTCAAAAGATGACAAAGAATCAACCATAAAAGATCTTGATCAGAAAAGATAAGAGAAGACACGAGATAACTATTCAATGTTCAAGATCTCAAGACGTATTTCAACAAAGGAAAGTAGACACAAGATCAAGACAACTGACTCAGCGAAAATTGCAACCCTATGTTATCAAAGGATGGAAGACACCAAGACAAATACAAGATCAATCACTGGATCCATCTATATCCCAGACAAACTCCCTTGGGTTACTTTAGAGCATGCAAATCAAAATCAATCAAAAAAATGATTGATTCACTAACATCCCTCAAGATCCTAAAGCTGCCAACTATAAATGAAGACTTCACGAGCAGGAGCAAAAATACATTATTTGAGCAGAACTTTATTTACTCTAAATCTTGTAAACACACTTTATTCAATTTAGTCTATCAGTGTAAGAAAAAAAAGAATATAGATATCTATATAGATTGAGGTTGTCAAAACATCACGATCAAAAAAAGTTCAAAGTGGACTCTGGGTTCGATCTGAACCATCTTTGTACTCAACTCATTCAAGAGCTCTAAGGAAACTCTTGTAATTCAAGGAAATTGAAATATGCACCACACTGGTGATCTGAACCAGTATAAAAGCATCTATCCCTTTATATGTGTTTATCTGCTTAACTTATTCTAAGACTTGCAAGGTAATCGAATGATTTGAATCATAAGTCGACTTATACACTTAAAAAAAGAAACTTACAATTCACCCACCCCTTACATAACATTAATGTTAAGAACATATTTGTCCTAACATTCATTTTTCTCTTGAACGTGCTACTTATTGGAAAAGTATTACTTAGTGAATTTGAAGAAGAAAATAATAATTCCTTATTTTTCTAAAATAGCAAATATTTTGAAACGACTTTATTTGCCAAAATAACTAGTAATATTGATTTTTTGAATGAAACTGACGTAGGGGATTGCTGAACGTAGAATCAAACCCTAAAAATAAGGTTAAAGTTTAAGTAGCTAACCAACTAATTAAGCTACTAAAATTCTTGGGGTATGGTTTATATCATCATCTGTCTGGTATCTTTATGGGGCTCCGATTAATTCGGATTCACATAGTGTAAAACCTATTAAAGAGGAATGTTCTCTACCAATTGATTCTTTTCACACTCAGGACTCGAACAGGAGACCTTTAGGGTCTGTTTGGAGAATCATTTGATAATTGGAATTGATGTAATTACTAGGGTAGTAATTACACAACTTAGTAATTACATAGCCTAGTAATTACGAAGATCTGTTTGTTTGTCATAACTCATAATGTACTTACAGTATAATTATAAATGTACTATTTGGTTGCATAAGTGTAATTACACTTAGATATTTTCAATTTTAAAAATAAAAGTTAATTATGAATAACTAAACGTCAATGTTTGAAAAATATATTTTTATATAAGAACTATTACTCAATTTTATCTATAGCTATGTATTCAAGATACATATTATTTCGAAAATATAGAACTCAATAATTATAAATTTGTAACTAATATAGGGGGAAAACTTGATATGTACAAAATAAATAATACTTTAAGTGAACCAATTAATAAGAACTTCTAACTAAGCACACATTTTACAATAACTCAAGGACAACATGTTTAACAAAAAAATAAATATTTATAATTATATTTTCATAATATTATTTAAATATTAAAAATTAGTCTATCAATTTTAACATCACTCATTATCAGCTAAGTTTGCATATAACATCATCCAACAAAGAAATTTAACTTTAATGATATCTTTCATTATAAGTCAAGTTTGTGGATGATTTATTCTTTTTAAGATTAGGAGGTATTAACATTTTTTTCAAAAAAAAAATTAGAAAGACAAAATAGTAATAAAAATAAATTAAAAAGAAAAAAGAATAAAAATAAAAAAAATTAAAAAGATAACCCTGTAATTACACAATGTACTCACCATCAATTCTCAGTCCTCTCTTGAGAATTACAGGGTGTAATTACACTCAATTACATGCTGATTAAATAATTACTTGATCAGACAAACATGTCAAAAGTATGTAATTACATTCAATAAAACCCCAATCCAATTACAAGGTGGTTTTCCAAACATGTTCTTAATAAAACGTAGATGGATGTTATCCATCTTACCATATTTTTTTGTGGTGATGTGAGAGGATTATGGTAGTGAGAACTGAGAGGTGGCCCCTAGTCTGTTGGCCCACCAACGCACTAGTTTAGTCTCAACTTCTTGAGTTATTTTCAACTTCTTTTTATCTTTCTTTTTTTCATTTACTGATATAAGTAATGTTGGTATGCATAAATTTATAGTGCGCATGCAGTTGCAGGAGGGAGAAGGAACATTAAATTCTATTTTGTAACCCCCCATGAATCTATTTAATATTTTTCGACTGCTTTCACATCACTGTCCGGTCTCCCAACTCCAACTAAGAGAAAAATATATCAGGAAAAAACGATAATAAAATACTACTATCTAAAAGAGAAAAAGAAAAGAAATTATTTAGCAAATGTTGATCTGTTAAGGCCCAAAACGACATGGTTTAGAAACAAGCTAAAATTGGAAAGGATGAATAAAAAGCTACTAATAGAAAAAGGCAAAAGCAAAAATAAAAATAATGAATAGGCCAAATCATGTCAACATGTGTATTGTTATGATTAGTATCTTAAACCGTTACGAGAACATAGACTTTTTATATGAATTTAGATAATCTTCACCCTACAAGTTAGTTTTTAGGTTGAGTTAGGCCCAAGATTCATTGTTTATCTAATATTTAATTGTAACTGGAAACACTTTATTTGAGAGTTCAATGTTTTAGCCAATTTAGAACTAGCGAGAGCAAAGTTAACATTTTGATTCTAACAAAACACTAACTGGAATACCTCTACAATAAACAACTGGTTACACTAATATGACCCCTCACCCCCACCAAAAAAAGGATGGAAAAAGGAAAAAAATAGGAAGAAAAAACAACTGATTAAGCAATACATCAGAAAGTTTCGTCTAATTGAAATGAATACAAAATGTGATATCTATTGGTACAAAACCATAAAATTCAACGGGAGACATCGATATACTACATCTGATTCATATTATATGTCTTTTAAAGTTTTGGAGATTACTTATATTCTTTTAATCATAATCATAAGAAGATTTGTCTAAATTATCTTTTATTTCTCAAACATCTCATTTAATTAATACTTTACTAAGTGAAACAATCATGATAACTTTGAAAAAGAAAGATATATAGATCATAGATGACTTCTTTTTTTCTTTTTGTTAAATATTAGTAAATATATCCAACATATTCGGTTTTCCAAAATGATTAATATTTATTATGACTGGATGAAATAACTTTATATACAATCAAACCTCTTTATAACTGCCTCGTTTGTTCATATATTTTTTATTTGTTATTATAAGATGATATTAATCTCTTTTGATGAGTCTTTCTTATTAATATCAATATATATAGTGTACAATATTCATCCATTATACAAGAAGAATTCTAGTCCTAATTACAAGAGGATTCCTAGTCTTACCATAATTATATTTACACAATATATGGAATATATTCTAATTATGAGTAGGGATTTTATTATACTACTATACACGTTTACACACACCCTCAGTCGGAGCGTGAGGAGGTCGGACGCTGAGACTGAATCTGAAGCCAAGAAATAACTGTCTGGGAAGTCCTTTGGTAAATATATATGCTTACTGATATGACGAGGGAACATGTAACACTCTGACATGACCTAGCACAACTTCCTCACGAACGAAATGTATGTCCATCTCAACGTGCTTGGTTCGCTGATGTTGAACCGGATTGTGAGAAAGATATATTGCAGAGATGTTATCACAATACACAATAGACGCCTGACGCAAATGACACTAAAGTTCTAACAGTAAATTTCTGAGCCAACAAATCTCAGCTACCACATTTGCAACGCCTCTGTATTGAAACGAGATAGGGTGGTCTGTCACTTAGCAGACCATGAAATCAGATTATCCTTAAAAAAATACAAAAGTTGGAGGTGGAGCGTCGCGTGTCCGGACACCCTGCCCAATCTGCATCTGTATACGAGAGCAACTTATTTGGTGCAGAGGGATAAAGGTGCAAACCATAATCAAGTATGTCCTTAATGTATCAGATGATACGCTTAAGAGCAGTGAAATGAGACTTATTGGGGGCATGCATAAATAGGCATACCTGCTGAACAACATAAGCAATGTCTGGCCTTGTAAATGTGAGATACTGAAGTGCACCTGCAAGACTCCGATACAGAGTAGGATCGGAGACTAGAGCACCATCCATAGCACTGAACTTAGATTTTGAATCAACCGGAGTAGGCATAACTTTGCAATTCATCATCTTAGCCATGTACACAATCTCCTCTGCATACTTACGCTGACACAAGAACATGTGGTTGGCAGACCTGGTCACTGATATCCCCAAGAAATAACTCAGCTTGCCCAAATCAGTCATTGCAAATTCGGTCTTAAGCAAAGCAATAATCTCATTTTTCAACCCATCGGAGGAGGCAGTAAGAACAATATCATCCACGTACAATAATAAGTAAGCAATGCTACTACCTCGATGAAAAATGAGGAGTGATGTATCACTTTTGCTGCATACAAACTAAATCTGCAAAATATACCTGAAAAAGCGATCATACCACGCACGGGGGACCTACTTTAGGCCATATAGTGACTTACGGAGACGACACACATAGTGAGGGAATGCTGGATGGGTGAACCCAGACGGCTGATATATTGTGTAAATATAATTATGGTAAGTCTAGGATTACTCTTGTAATTAGGAATATGATTCCTCTTGTATAAGGAATGAATATTATACACTATATATATTGATATTAATGAGAAAAACTCTTTAAAGGAGATTAATATCATCTTATAGTTATAGTTATTAGTTGTTATGAAAACTATCACCCTGCAAGGAGGGAAACGTTTTTAAGTGGGTGATGGGAGAATTCCCATGTCTGTTCTTGAGGCACATGTCCCTTTATTACGGTAACAAACATAATACACTCAAGAATTAGTTTGAAAGTGGAGGAAGAAGAAGATAAAATGGTTAAAGTAAAATTCTGTTATAGAATCACTTGTCATATGGTCCACAATTTGTACATGTCCATTGTATTAATGTATATAGTCTAATCCTTAATTGGATCTTCCACTAACAGCATAATTTTTGTTAGGAAGAGTTTCAAGAAGATATATAGTCGTCCAGTTTTGGTGGGAAAAAAAGACTATACTACTACTTATTATTTAAACAATAAGTAATGCTTTTATTTACAGCAATCCAATTTTTGTTAGGCATCCAAACACTTTAAACATAATGTCACTATCAATAAACTCCATATGTTAAGAAATTAAACTTGTTGAGTGAATATGTTTTACTGTTAGGGTTTCAACTTTCAACCATCAAGCTATCACTTATGGACTCTTTCTTCAAAGTGGATGCTATCAAAATGATGGATGAAGTTAGAATTTGAATTTTATAGAATCCATATTCTAAGATAACGATATCATGTATTAGTAATTGAATTTTAAATTATTTGATCTTTATACGTATTGAGTAAATCTTTTTAATATAAATATAAAATTTCAATTAATATTATTGAGTTCGGCCGAATTGATAAGTAATCTTTTAGTTCTATCCTTGTTTCTGACTTCCGAAATACTTTTTAATAAATTATTAAGACAGACAAAAAAGATGTTGTTTTGTCCTACAAGAGCACTCCATTTGTAAGGTAGCTACCAAGTATATATAGAGTAGAAACTGCTCTAGAACGTAGAGGCAACCATGGAAAACTCACTAATGGAATAATGGAGATCATACACTAAAGGAAACTTCTTCACTTTTTTAGCCTTACAGCATATCGAGAAATGCTCTCAGACCCCAAGAAAATATTACTAGTACTATTATTCTAATTTAATTAATCAATTAGGTATTCATCACTAACTAGTCAAGTGACATGCATGCTTAAAAACCCACGCCTTTCACGATTAATGAATTTAACTTAGGTACGCCAACAACGTAAATTTTGTTTTATACTATCAACCGAATGTAACATGTTACTCACCCTTCTCAATATATATGACATACTTTCATTTTTAGTAAGTTCCAAAAAAAAAAACGACATAATTTGTTATTTGACAATAATTTAACTTTAAATTTTATGCTTAACAAGATAATATATAATCACATAAATATTTTTTGTTTATTTTACACCACAATTTAAAAGTCTTCCATTATTTTGTAAACTTAATGTTCAGTCAAACTAAATCACATAAATTGAGATGAAGATAGTATATATTGTAGCGCAGTTTCTCTACTTTAATTTTAAGTAACCAGTTTCATTTACTATAGACAACCATTTATAATTATTTTTTATATACGTGATTGTATAAATTTTATTTTACAATATTAGTGTGTAAAAATTAAATTCCGAACAATAGAGGACAAACTTAATTGTTTACAAGAATTTGTATAATTATTTAGTTGTTATATTTACTTGTGAGTAAAGTCAAGCGTGTTTTGTGTTGGACTGACAAGAACCAGAAGACTCGGACTTGCAAACCCAACATTAGACACTTAACAACTATAAATATATATAGTCTATAAGTACATTTGTTTGGCATTTTTATTTTCTAGTTGCCATACTGAAAGGTGTTCTTTCTTTTTCATGTACGAAAGGTTTTAATTTGTCAAATTGACTAATAAAAAAGCAAGTCTTCGTGCATATATAGGTGCATGTACAGAGACTTGTTCTTTTCTTATATTTATATTTTGTATTTTTCTATTCTTAGGAAATTATACTACAATAATACTGAGAAGGGGTTAATTAAATGTTAGAAATGATTTAGGGACCAGTTTGTACAAAGGACAAATGCTTAGACCCAAAGAGATAGTACTTAATATAACACTTTATTTATTTTTTGCAGAAAATTAATTTAAAAAACACAGAGAAAATTAAACGGACATCTCATCTACTGGTAACATGTGAAGTCCTACTCTTATGCCATGCTTAATCAATTTTTCCATCTCCAATTACAAAATCTACAAATATAATATACACTTTCTACATCACCATAAATGTATCTCCAAAGTCAGAAACTATAATATTATTGAATAAACTGAGTTCTTTTTTATAGCTTGTTGGGAGTCGTCCAGTTGATACTTATTTAAATTCCCTGATCCTTCCTTTGCAGGCAGAATATTTCGTGTCATCTATAAATTAGTGCAAAGTTAATTAGGTAATAATGGTATATTTGACTTTTTTTTAAGAAAAATAAGAAACATCATAGCTTAAGCTGATTTTTTAGTATTTAACTTGTTTGACTTTTGAGTTGAGATCACTGCACGTTAGATGAGTGTTGAGATCTCCAACTAATTGAAATTCTAATTTAATTTCTGCTGAGAAGTAAGGTAAGAACCTTATTTTTTCTCTTTGTTTTTGTGTTAGGGTTAATTGGAGTATATAATACAATTTTTGTTGCTCAATTGATAGAGAAATTGCAAAAAAAAAAAAAACCTGGAGAAGTTGCTACTTGGTTTCGAGTATGTGAAAATTACTTTTCTTTTAGTTGGGAGTATAATTTTTTATTTGCTATTGATGTTAACAAAATTTCTATAACATTCACATATTGATAGCTAATGAATTTAATCGTGATGTCAACATCTATACAAGTGTAATGAACTGAACAGAATAAACTGGAATTCTCATTTCCATTTATCAGCAATATATTCAGCTGACATAACTATGTACATTCACACCTCAATATTCTTCATCCGCTTGCGTTGATCTAGTAATAGGAATTGACCATCTTCCTAGTGTTAATTATGGACGGAGAATACTGTGAACAAGCTCCTTTATTAATCAAAGAAACTGGCTATATATAGCCTTACAAGATAACTGAATTTCCATTTCTGCATATCTCCATCCTAGCTAAAGTCTGGGGGAATCACAACTGAATCAGAAATATAGCTAACAAGATAACTACTACTGCTACATTATAGCTAACAAGATAACTACTATTGCTACGTGCTATTTTATGTAAATCAAATACTAATGATAAAGCCAAATTAACTTAACATTTCCTCCCCTAAACTGAACTGGCTTCCAGTTTAGTTTATCTTCACTGCACTGCACACTCTCAGCTTGTTCCTGAATCCCTCAAATTTCTTGGTGTCAAGTGGCTTGGTAAATATGTCTGCTACTTGCTGATGAGTACCACCGAACTTCAACTGTACTGCCCCTTCATTCACTAAATCACGCAAGAAATGGAAACGAACATCTATGTGTTTGCTTCTACCGTGCATAACCGGGTTCGGACAACTTGATCGTTGAGATGTTGTCACAAAACATGGTTGGACTGTCACTTCCATCATAACCAAGCTTAGACAACACTCTTTTCATCCATATGAGCTGACAAGAACAAGCACAAGCAGCCACAAACTCTGCTTCAGTGGTGCTTAGAGTGACAATAGGCAATTTTCGGGAGGACCATGCCACTGCTGCATCACTCAAGAGAAAAGCATCTCCAGATGTACTTTTCCTATCTTCCACACAGCCTGCATAATTGCTATCAGTGAACCCAATCAACTCTCTATTTCCCTTCCTTTTGTAGAAGATTTCATAGTCAAGAGTTCCTTGCAGATATCTCAGAATTCTTTTGGCTGCCATCAGATGAAGCTCGGTAGGCTGAGACATGTATCAACTGCTAAACTAACTTCATACATTATATCTGGTCTTGTAGAAGTAACATACATCATACTCCCAATAAGTTGCTTATTGAAGGTGATGTCCACATTTGCGCCTTCGACATCCTTGCCAATTTTCATTCCTGGAGCAATTGGATTTAACACCGGGTTGCTCCCTTCCATCCTGAATTTCTTCAAGAGTTCTGTCACATACTTCTTTTGGCAGATGAATATTCCAACATCAGATTGCCGCACTTCTATGCCCAGAAAATACTTCATCCTCCTCAAATCAGTCATGTCGAATTCCTTCATCATAGATGCCTTGAATTCGTCCATCATAGCTTGATCATTCCCTGTATAAATGAGATCATCGACATACAAGCTAATGATCAAGTAGCATTTACCTTTTGCATTGCGCTTGGTGAATAGGGTTTGCTCACTTGCTTCCTTCTTAAATCCCATCTTCTTAAAGTATGAGTCGATTCTGCTAAACCATGACCGGGGAGCCTGTTTCAGTCCATACAAGGCCTTTTTAAGCTTGTACATTTTACCTTCTGCTCCCTTCAACTCATATCCCTTGGGTTGATCGACATAAACTCTCTCTGTCAAATCTCCTTGAAGAAATGCCAATTGCACATCGAGTTGGTGAATTGTCCAGCCTTTCTGAGCTGCCAAGGCAAGGATCATTCTCACTGTTTCCATTCGCGCAACTGGAGCATATACTTCTCCATAGTCTATCCCTTGTTCTTGTGCATAACCTTTTTCTACTAAACGAGCCTTATACTTTTCAATTTCCCCATGTTGATTGAGCTTGGTTTTGTAAATCCATTTCACCCCAATACTTTTGGCTCTTTGTGGCAACTCAGTGAGAGTCCAAGTTTCATTTCTCTCAATGTATCCGATCTCAGCATCCATAGCTTGTCGCCATTCTTCTATTCTCGCCATGCTCTCATACCTGGGATCCGCTATCGCAGAAATTTGGATGATTGACTTGAGTCATTTGAGCTTGATGCTCGTTGCCTTCTCCACCAATAATATAGTCACTCATCCATGCGGGTGCCTTTCTTACACGATTTACCATGCTGCTAGATGCCTCAAGCACATCAGAAGTTGGCTCATCTTCATCATCTGATCTGTTACTTGTAACAGTGGCACTTCCTGTTGGATTTCCAGCTCTATTACTGACAACAACATCAGTAACTTCAATGCCTTATTCATGATTTCTTGTGTTAACTTCAGTGCCTTCTTCATGATTGCTTGTGTTGTCTTCTTCACTGTCTCCCCACTCCAACTCTAAGTTGATCAAATTGCCATAGCTATCATCCCAATTCCAGCTCTTATCTTCTTCGAATATCACATCACGGCTAATAATTATCCTCTTGCTTATGGGCTCGTACAACTTGTATCACTTCGATTCTGAGCTGACTCCAATGAACACACAACTTTGACTCTTGTTCTCAAGTTTAATACGCTTGGCATCAGGTACATGGACATGTCCAACACACCCAAATACTCTAAAGTGCTCAACACATGGCTTTATTTCACTCCAAGCTTCCACTGGTGTCATATCTTTCACAGCTGATGTTGGACATCTATTCAGAACATAGAAAGCCTAGTTTACAGCTTCTGGACAGAAACTCTTAGGCATGGTTTTATCAACTAACATGCTCCTTACCATGTTCATCACGGTTCTATTCTTCCTCTCTGCAACTCCGTTTTGTTGTGGTGTGAAGGATGTGGTTAATTGTCTCTTAATGCCACGATCTCTACAATAATCATTGAATTCACTTGAGGTAAATTCTCCACCACGATCAGTTCTTAAGCATTTAATGGACATACCTGACTCATTTTCTACACAATTTTTAAATTGCTTGAATAAGGCAAAAACATCTGATTTGTAAGCAAGAAAGTAGACCCATGCATTCTGATGCGCGAAAAGATGCACACACTTTAACGCAAGTGCACGTTATCGTGACAAGTAATATAGTCCTAGTAAGATCGAATATCGTCCACAAGGATTAGGGTTCAAGTACCAACTATCTATCTTTTGGTATCTATTTGGTAAATTAATATTTGATTTTGTTGTTTATAACTAAGAATTATAAAGACTAATTTAACTAATGAGTTTACTTCAGTTGTGATGGGAATAGGGATTCCATATCTCTTCAACTATCTGCTTAGGTTATTTATCAATGCAACGAACTATGGTCTTCTTCTTTCGGAGAAAGCAGGTTTACGAAATCGTTTTATACTCCCGTTAGGGTTATATAAACACTCAACCCCAGTATCGCACCTTACCTACCTTTCGGTGATAAGGATAACTCTATAGGAGGATTAAGAGCAAAAACCTAGTTAACCGTCACGCACCATGCGCAAAATTAGGGTTGTTAAGCCTCTCATTAACGCTACATAAATAATTGAGGTATTTTCATCCCCAATCCAAGAATGTCTACCCAACTTACAGCATATTCACAATCTCTTCTTTCGAAGTCAATTAGAAATCATATAGTGATAATTAGTTGTCAATTAATTACCAAGCATTCAACACAATTATTGGATAGATCTCTCAAAGAAGAATAACCATAGACATATGCATTAAATCATAACATAAGTTTCTAGAGAATTAACATGTAAAGCCCTATAAGAGAATTAGTTCCTAGCCATAAATATGACAAGAACTAATTCAAAGTTCATAATGCAAAAACTGAAATAAAGAAAAGAAAAAGGAAAGAAATTACTAAAGAATGAGTCTCCAAGCCAAGCATCCAAGGGTTGTGTTGTGGAATATTTACAAGATGGATTGGTGGAAGGATGGATGTAGAATGGTGAATGGTGGAATGGAGAATGAATAATTTTTCTAATGATGTAGAGTATTTATAGCCAAAGAATCCTTTTAGTGAAGGGTTAGGGATTTTGTAGGTAGGAAAAGTTATTAGAATCCTTTTAGGTAAGGGTTTTAAGGTAGGAAAAGTTATCCCTTTAGGTAGGAAAAGTTATCCCTTTAGGATTCTGAAAACATGTCAAATTCGGCCCAGCACTTCATAATTCTCGCGTCGCGCCATGGCCCAGATTCAGCGCGCGCTACCAAATTCAAAGAACTCTCGGGACTTTCAAGGCGTAGCCATGGCGCGCTTCCAGCGCCGCAGCTCCGGTGGCGTTTTTGCGGATTGTTGTCGTCATTTTTCCGTCCGGACTTCGTCGGATCTCCTCTATAATTCCCGGAACTTCTTAGACTTCCTTTCTTGGCCCTTTTTGTGTGCAATTCCATCTCAATTAAGCTCATTTTCTCTTCTTTTCGTCATTTCTCCATTTCGACATTGTGACACAAAAGAAAGGAAAACGACCCTAATACTATACTAAACATAAACAAAATGAGTAAAATACTAACTAAAACTGACTCAAAAAGTGTATATAAAATACACCGATCACATTCCTACTATAATCATCAATGAATGAGATTAGATACCTCTTTTGGCCATTTGAAGTTGGTGTGATAGGACCACAAATATTTGCGTGAACTAACTCCAATTTTTCTGCAGCACGCCATGTACTTCTCTTTGGAATGTGCTCTCTGTGTTGTTTTCCTTTCAAGCAATCTCTACATACAGATTCAGCCCCAAGAAGACTTGGCATTCCTTCTACCATCCCTTTCTCCTTCAATTTCTTCAACCCTGAGTAGTTGAGGTGACCATACCTGTGATGCCAGAGCTGGGCTGAATTCTGTGTTGTTGATTAGGGTTAAAAAATTTACTTTGTCTCCACGGGAGATGTTTGGCTGTCTGAGATCAGCAAGAACATTCTGTTTGCTGTCATAGTGGTGTGGAGAATAAGGCCATTGGTTGGGTGGTAAATTCGACACACATTCTCCTTGAATACCACTGCCAATCCCTTTTCTTGTAATTGCCCTATGCTGAGGAGGTTATTCTTTAGTTCAGGCACATTGAAGACATCTCTGACAAGATGAGTGATACCTCCAAGAGCCAGTTTCATTGTTCATTTGCCTTCAACATTCATCTTCATATGGTTGCCTAGCGTCACACTTCTATGAAATTCCTTCTCCAGATCACTGAAAAGAGAGAGGTCTCCACACATATGATTGCTGCAACCGGAATCGAGAAACCAAGTATTCTTACTTAGTCCAAATGACTCGAGATACGTCATGAGCAGCCTATCTTCCGTGTCTTCAATCTCAGTGTAATTAGCCTGCTTACTCCAATTAGGACATTCATATTGAAAATGTCCTAATTGATGACATTTGTAATATTCTACAGTGGCCTTGTTATAGGAAGCACAACCTCTGCCTCCTCTTCCTCTTCCTCCTCTGAAATTGCTTCCTCTTCCTCGGCCTCTTCCTCCATTGTTTTCATTGTATGCCACTGTAAGTTCTTGCTCCTCGTCACTTTCCTTCTTGAACTTTAGCTCATGCACAAGAAGAGAGCTTTGCAACGCATCGACTGAGAGATCGTTGATATCCTTGGCTTCTTCAATGGAACAAACTATGTAGTTCCATTTTTCTGTGAGAGTCCTCAAGATCTTCTCTACGATCGTTACATCGGTCATGGTTGTGTCTCCAAAATTCCTCATGTCGTTTACAATCGACATTACTTGCCCGAAATACTCGTTGATTGATTCGCCCTGCTTCATGGCAAGGACCTCAAATTCCCTTCTCAATCGGTTGAGTTGAGCCCTCTGCACTCTAGCGTTTCTTTGGAATTTCATTTTCATGGAATCCCAAAGATCCTTCGACGTATACTTCTTTGAGATCGTATTAATAATTGACTTGTCCAGGGATTGAAACAAGTAATTCTTGGCCTTCAAGTCTTTGAGACGATTCTCCTCCAACGTCTTCTTCTGGGCTGAAGTGAGTTGTTCAGCGGCGCCGGGCTCTGTGAATCCGGTGTGAACGACGTTCCAGTATTCCTTTGAACGGAGAAGACTTTCCATGACCATACTCCAGTGGTCAAAATCTCCGTCGAACTTGGGAATCGATCATTTCCTTCGGCCATTGCTCTTCTCAGTTTTGTGAAACACCCTAATCTCAGTGTTTCTCCCTCTAACTCTCGTCTTTTCTCTGTGTTTGAACCTTGCTTTGATACCAAATGTTAATTATGGATCAAGAATACTGTGAACAAGCTCCTTTATTAATCAAAGAAACTGGCTATATATAGCCTTACAAGATAACTGAATTCCCACTACTTCTGCATAACAAACTGCATATCTCCATTCTAGCTAAAGTCTAGGAGAATCACAACTGAATCAGAAATATAGCTAACAAGATAACTACTACTGCTACATTATATCTAACAAGATAACTACTACTGCTACGTGCTATTTTATTTAAATCAAATACTAATGATAAAGCCAAATTAACTTAACCTAGATGTGCTGTGTAGTTTATGCAGCGGATAACTCCTCTCCCCGAGGGTCCATCAGGAAAATCAATAACACTAATGCTGCCTGCATTGAGATGAAACGATCCCAACCATTCCTTTGTCAGATTTAGACAGTGTCCCATCATCGCGGTATGAAGTGCAGGATGGCCAACAGCAATGACTATATTGTCTTGGTCGTCAGATCTCTTTGATACTTCATACAATAGATGTTTTCATGTTTTCCCTGATTTGTCCCATAAAGATGTTGTGGCGTCGTCTTCCAATCTATTTAACCAACAAGATGGAACATTTTGCATTCCTGATGCATCCTGCAGAAGAATTAAGCAGAGAAAATTAAAGTATGAAAAGCAATCCACTACAAAAATAATTTTGGCTGTAGAGTAATTTAGAAAGGCTTAAATCTGCAAATATTTAAAACTAGCAAGCAAGAAATATTACAAGTTGAAAACACCATTTTGTGCAGATTTATTCGGAGCAAATCAAAGAAGATTTTTTTTATGATTTGAGCTTCAGAAATTTAAATTTTCTAATCTCAATGCATATGCATTCTAAGATTTTTATCTTAAGAATATTCTGCATGCAATGCTGTTAGGAAATCAGTAACATGTCTCTTGCCTTCTTTGATTTTGTAAGAATACTTTCAACATCTAGATCTGGTATCTGCTTCGTTTCCACATACCGTGGGATACAGTCAGCTCCAAGGCAGTCACAGCAGCTTCTTGAACCTATAAAATTTTGTGTTAAGAAAACTAATGCTCTTTATATAAAAGACTGTCAATCAACGTACTATCTGAATGGTCATACTCTGGTGATTGTGTCAGCTGTCTCTACAGATGCCATTTTAGTTCCACTGACTACGGTATTCACTTTCAGATCGAGAAGCAGCTCTGCTATTTTCTGTGCCTGTCATCCATTTTAATAAAATACTGTAAGGCTCTGATACCCCTGATATGAAGCTGAATGCTACTAGACAAAGAACTGAAGAAGAACCATCCTACCTGTATATTTCCAAGCATGTTCATGGGGCCATTGCCAGTATACGGCATACTACTCTGTACACGTTTCAATTTCCATGAGAAAGGAGCAGAAAATGGTCAAAGCAACAGATAAGGATACACAAATGATAATGAGCAAGTTGAACAGCTCGTCAACATCATGCTAAAAGGAAGCGGGGCTAAAAACTTGAAAGCTAAGGAGAGGACAAATCAAAATTCATAGAGTAGGGAAACATTCATAAGGTGCTTAAATTTCCTATGCCGCTGAGGATAAAAATTTAGAAGCAGTATTGACACAGCCAAGATCAGCCAACCAGCATAGATTTTTTTTTTCTTTTCTTTTACTTAATCTGTGTGAAAGTGACCTCTGACATCCTATATCATCCTTCTCTTTGTCTCAGGTTGAAAAATTACTGTTAAATTGTCCAGGATAGGATTTCGTTTAAACAGATGTTGAAGTCCTCAAGCAGATATATGTTCTGCGGATGTAAAATCTTTGTGTCATACATATCTCTTATCATAAGCTAAAAAGTACAGTTATTAGTAGTTCTGGAAGTATTTCTAAGATAACTAAATTTCATGAAGTAAAAATGTGGAAGCCGTAATTTTTTTATTGATTAGTGAGGAAACTGCAGTCCATTGCAAATCGAAGTTCCTCAAGCCATTGCAAAAGTGGACGAAATAATCTCTAGTATTTTCAAAGCTCGACAAGTACATTCTCCACCTCTAGAAAATTTATGTGATCTCAAGCTACGGTCATCGGAGTGGTTAGTATATAGCCTTTCTTCATATTAATTTATCCATTGTGTATAAGGGTGGTATCTTCAAGAATGATAGAAATGGATTTTCTAGATAAGGTTCTTCTATCAGAAGAAGGCCAAAATCCTAGCACCGAATGAATGCATAGCTCTCAAACTTGTCTCTGACAAGAAATTATACAACAGGTTTGCAGATTCATATTTCAATAAGGATCAAAAGGACTCTTTTCAGAAAATCCATGCTTTCAACTCTGCTCTGTTCTCACATTTTTCCCTGAGCATTAGCTGCTATTTTTGGGTCATAGACTATGTCTGTTTATTGGTAATATAGACTGATTGGTCCATTGCCAGTAGCATACCTCTAGGTCACTCTCTGACACTCCATGGCAGAAAAGTACGACCCCGTTACTAGCTTTTCTGCCTGCCGAACTGCCCCCTGCTACAGGCGATCCTGAGGTCTGTATTCTCCAAAATTAAGTCACAGCACAAAGATTTTTAGACATACGACAAACCAGATCCTTGAAATGCAAATCCAGGAAAATCCATAAAGCACAAAGATGCATAAAATAGTTGAAAAAAACAAAAAGAATCAAAAGAAGATTGAACATACAAGTGAGATGTTGACCTTGATATCTGGCAATCAAATTTAATATTCAGTTCTAAAAATTGCATTAAATTAGATCACGATGGAGCTAGCAATGAAATGGCCGATATTCTGATGCGAATGATATGTTCAAATTCATTTACATCAAAGTCTTTCAGTTGATGTAAAATCCATAAAGTCAAGTTCAGATTTAGTCTGCATATGAAGACTGAAGTTCAGTATGACAGCATTAGAAACTTTCTGAAAGGAAGATATTTTACGCTGAATTTTCTTATCTGAGCCACCAGTTTTTCAGATTATCAAATGTTCATGTCACAACGAGATAACTAGCACATAATTTTTCTTTTCTAGATATCTTTATCAATAATCATTTAATAGCTATGATTAAGTCAAAATGTCACCAGACTGGATATCTGATTTGAACGATTAAGGCAGATACTTGGGGTTCCACCCTCAGGTTGTGGAGTGAAGTCCAGCACACTAACCCCACAATTGCTCTGAAGTAGAATCCTGAAGTACTCGGTTCCTAATCCTGATTGATGGTGAAACAAATATATTGCTAGGTTCATACTGCTAGCAGATGTTAGAAACCTTAAATTAAATTATGATTATATTAAGCATACCCATGGCTGTTGCAACAAGTGCCTGATTAATTAACTGCATTGTGAGCAACTACTAAGACATACTTGCTTTCATGGACCAATATATTGTCCCAACAGCTTTTAGCATGAGCCCACAACTCTCTCACTGGATAGTGACCGTCAATGACGAAATTTGGAGCATCTATTTGCCATTGACGAAAAGCTTCACCATATTTAGCTTGTCCTTCATGTTTCACGAAGCCTAAGAGCAGACATATGTTCCCACAACAGGAATACCATTAGATTGGGACGCATAGTCCTGTCAGTCACACTGAAGCCATTTTGTTGCCATATTCACAGATTTCAAGTCCAAGAGGAAAACACAGAGAAGAGGTGTAAATTACAACTGACTTGGAATGAGTATAGGTCGATTTCCCTCATGTCAGAATCAGTAATGATCTCCTCGCGAGCACCCCATATAAATCATATTCTCTCAGCTGTCCTCTTCGAGCGACGCAGTGGACTGCAACATGCAGGCCACCTCTGTCAATCATTTTGGAAACATAAAAATGAATAGCAAGAGTCTTCTTTTCTACATGCACCAGCTAAAATTGAAATTATCATGCAATTTACGGTCACGGATTATTAAGAACGGATTACCTGCAAGTTGAAACGCTTTAGCTTCTCTCCGGCATTTAAGATCAAGGAATAAATTCAAAATGCATATAAAAAAAGGGCCATCCCAATTCACTATGCTCTCGCTATGCGCGGGCCCCAAAAAGGGTCGGACCTTCAAAATTCAAAATGCATATGCTGCAGTTAATCTGGAAAGTTCTTATTTTTCTCCCAATTCACCTCAAAAGGAGAAACGTCGAGAAGATGGATCCCTGAAATAAAGTAAATGTTTGCAGTTAAGATTCCACCCAACCAATAAATTAACAAACAAAACAATCTCCAAAAGCTGTAGCACGACACAGGAAATGTTGGAAAATTTACCTAGTGAGATTGAGCTTATCCCGTTCTTAATGACTTGAACACAAGGGACCTCGTATGTCGGAAATACGATTTCCACACACATGCATACGTCGTACAATGTCTAGATAAATTTCACGTAGTGAAAAAGATGTTGGTACACATGTTAAAGTGTTCTTAAGTTAGGTAAGGATGGACGATTAATTGGCCAAATTAATGTATCTCCCACAATGGTATAAGAAAAGATGAAATGTGCAAAATACGGAAAATGGGGAAGAGCCGCAGAGCGTCGAGGAAAAGGACCGCGGCACCGAGCCAAGAAAGCGACAAAGATCAGCGGTACACTCGGCAAGCGGTCGCGGTGCTTGAGCATCGCGGTGCCACCGCTGCGGGCGTGCTTGGAGCACCGCGATGCCTCTCGTCCAGTAGCTCGATGTTCGGTTCTGTCGATTTAGGGTCGCGGTGCTTCTCGAGGCACCGTGGCGTCAACGGTACAATGAATCGAAAAATGTCCAGAATCTTCTGATTCATGGACTAACTTGAAGGGCCAAAGATCGGCCAACTTTTGGCATGATCTAGGTGTCTTTTGAGGAGATCAAGATACCCCATTTAAGGCATTCACATGTCTTGTGAATCATAACTTTGCACCTATAAATAGAGGCTTCAAAATCAGATTTTATACACTCCCTACAACTCTAAAATCTGAAATTGTTGAAAGCTCTTTTTCTATTACTAGCAATCTTTTGTTCTTGTTCTTCTACAAGGATTCTCAAGTATTTGGCTTGTGCTTGAGAAAGTATTGTCGTTTCATCTTGGGAGACTATTATCCATCTACCGTAAGTCATTGTATACGGAAATAATTTTGTCTTAAGGGGAGATTGTCAAACAATCGACTCGACAAACATTGCACTAAACCTCTTTATGTCTAACCTTTCAGTTCTTCTGTTTCCGTTCATACCCACAAAATTACAACAATTAAGACAAATTTATTATTACGAAAAACTAAAGATGATGAATGGAAAGGAACATGTCTCTGCTTCCAACAATGCCACATTTTCTGGCACCGCTACCGCCATTGGTATCACTTTTGGTACCATTGGGAATACTATGATTCCACCCAACTTCCAAGCCGAAAGACCCGAAAAGTTTGTTGGCACCAACTTCAAAAGGTGGCAGCAAAAGATGTTAGTTTTATCTCACCGTACTAGGTATGGCAAAATACTTATCTGAGGATCCCCTACTGTTGGAGATGATATGGACGTCCAAACCGACAACACGGTTCAGACGGGCTCGATACCTGTGCCATCACGGCTCGATGATGAAATTTGACCCCTGGAGTCAAAACGACTACATGTGCAGGAACTATATCCTAAATTACCTATGCGACCCACTCTACACAGTATACTGCACTACAAATACCGCAATTGATCTATGGGATCTGTTGCAGAAGAAGTACAACACTCATGATGCGGGTGCTAAGAAATTCATAGTTGTAAAGTTTCTGAAGTACCAAATGATGAATGACAAATCAGTCATGTCACAAGTACAAGAGTTTTAGTTAATCATCCATGATCTGGATCTAGAGGGGATGAAGCACAATGAATCATTCTTGTTCGCTTCACTTATTGAGAAACTGCCTCCTTCATGGGGTGTTCACTAGTTATCTGAAACTCAAATCCAATGAGATGAGTTTAGAAGAGTTTGTCATCAAGCTTCATATCCATGAGGACAATAAGAAGACCTTGATCAAAGGCAAGGCAACAACTGATGTCACGACTAACTTGGTTGAGACCAAAGGAAACCCAAGTAAGAAACGCAAGTTTCTGAAGGAAGGGAAAACTCAGGCCGTTAAGAAATTCAACGGCAACTGTTACCACTGTGGCAAAGCTGGCCACATGGTCAAAGACTGTCGCCAGTTGAAGCGCGAGCAGCAGGAGAAGGCCAAAGGAAAGAAGAAGGCCAAAGCCAACATGGTTGAAGACAAGATCCTTAATGATCTCTGTGAAGACTTCTCGGTCGTTGTGCTAGAAGCAAATCTGATGGAAAATCCAAAACAGTGGTGGTTGGATACGGGTGCGACCCGTCACATATGCTCCGACCGAAACGCTTTCTCTACCTATGCACTGTTGACGGTAAGAAGCTATACATTGAAAACAATGCTACCTCAGATGTGTTGGGGGAAGGTATTGTAGTACTCAAGATGTCGTCTGGCAAAGACCTCAAGTTGAAGAATGTCATGCATGTTCCGGACATCCAGAAGAATTTAATTTCTGTTAATGTTTTAGTTCAGGCCGGATTTCGAGTTGTGTTCAAATCCGGTAAATTTGTTATTACTAAGAATGGTGTGTTTGTTGGAAGGGGGTTCACCTGTGAATGCCTCTTCAAGTTGAACGACATGTCTGTAATTCGAAACATTAATGAAAATACATCTTCTTACTTACTTGAGTCACCCAGTCTATGGCATCATAGACTGGGATACGTAAACTATCAGTCAATTAAACGATTGATAAAGTTGGAGTTATTGCCGTATGACGCTATAAACCCTCAATCCAAATATGAGGTATGTGTAGAGGCAAAACATACCAAACTGGCTTTCCGTTCCGTAGAATGAGATACCGCTCCTCTAGAACTCATACACACAGACATCTGTGATTTAAAGTTCGCTCAAACTAGAGGGGGGAATAAGTACTTTGTGACTTTCATAGATGATAGTACAAGGTACTGCTACCTTTACTTACTCAAAAGTAAGGACGAAGCATTCGACGCCTTTAAGCGCTATAAAGTCGAGGTTGAAAACCAATTAAGTCTAAGAATTAAAGCGATTCATAGCGATAGAGGGGGAGAGTATGTAGCTCCGTTTGAGGAATACTGTGCCAAAAATGGCATAATCCATCAAACAACTGCACCATATTCTCCACAGTCAAACGGTGTGGTGGAACGCAAGAACCGTACACTAAAGGAAATGATGAACGTCTTGCTTATCAATTCCGGCCTTGCGCAAAATATGTGGGGAGAGGCAATTCTTACTGCCAACATCATACTCAATAGAGTCCCTCACAGAAGCAGGGAGAAAACTCCATATGAGCTATGGAAAGGAAATATACCCTCTTACAACTACCTAAGAGTATGGGGTTGTTTGGCCAAGGTCGAGGTACCTAAGCCAAAACGGGGTCAAGATAGGACCTAAGACTGTAAATTGCATCTTCATTGGATATGCAAATAATAATAGTGCTTATCGTTTTCTGGTACATAAGTCAAATATATCAGATATCCACGGGAGTACAATCATAGAGTCAAGAAATGCTGAATTCTTTGAGACAATCTTTCCTAAGAAGGAAAATGAAGACGCCTCGCGCAAAAGGAGTCATGATTCCTCGGGCTCGTCAATGACGAGTCTTGTCAAACGGATACATGTGTGGATGAAAATCCAACTGATCCTGATACAGAACGTAGGCGAAGCAAAAGGGCCGGGAAAGAGAAATCTTTCGGTCCAGACTTTCTAGCTTACTTGGTTGAAAATGAACCTCGGACAATTGCAGAAGCATTGTCAACTCCAGAAGCACCGCTTTGGAAAGAAGCTATGGAAAGTGAAATAGAGTCCACCATGCACAATCATACTTGAGAGTTGGTTGATCTTCCTCCGAGAAACAAACCACTAGATTGTAAGTGGGTACTTAAACATAAGTACAAAGCTGATGGATCTATAGACAAGTACAAGGCTAGGTTGGTAGTCAAAGGATACCGACAAACCGAGGGTCTTTATTACTTCGACACGTACTCCCCAGTATTGAGAATGACTTCCATAAGGGTGTTCATTGCCATTGCAGCACTGCATAACCTTGAAATCTATCAAATGAATATTAAGACAGTCTTCTAATTTGGATTTTGGAAGATGAGATATACATGGCACGATACTTCATATTAACATACTAGTCTAGGAATATTTACAACAGCAAAAGTAGATGTGATGCATGGACTAGTCTTTGCTTTTATTTTAATTTTTAACTAAAGTTCTTGCATTTTAGGATCCAATCTATTTGAAAGTATGAGCAATTTCTACAATAAAAATTTGCTGACATTCGATGCTAAAACAATAGATGTATGACATATATTTGTAAATATAATTATAACATTTAATCATAATTAATTAACATACATTATTTTTACTTCATTAGATTACTTACCTATCATACGATTCGATGTAAACACACAACTACCTAAATTCTACATTGGTAGAACTTTTTACTTCTTTAGTGCGATTAATTAAAAATGAGAAGATAACTTTAACTTTTAGCTAACAATGATGATTTATAATCATATTACCATCGAGTTGGCGTCCTCCATATTTTTTGAGTACATACAATATTTTGTTGCTCTTCTTCTTCATTGTTATGGATCCTAAAACGCAAGAAAGTCTGTAGACTTTCGCTGGAGCTCCGAACCCCATCCTCATAAATTCCAAATAGTGTGCTCCTCTCCTTTGCAAAAAATATAACCAACACAATTCTACCTTCCCCTCTAACTTCATAAATTCCAAACAACGTTAAAATATTTGAAATCTATGATCAAACGCCTACTAAAACTACTAAGTGAATAAAGAATTATATATTTTCATCTCTTTATGATTATTTCAAGAGTAAATATCTCATAGGTCGCTCAACTACAACTGAAACCATGTGGGATTGTCACGCCCCGACTTTTCTTAAGTCTTTCTTTAAGGCGTGATGACACCTGGACAACTATAACTTTTCAGGCGAACCATTAACTTCTTTTCTTTATAATTTATACGTGTTTAAATTCGAAAATAATATATATATTAATAAGCAATTCAAAGTTTACAAAAAACAATCTTGTGTGGGGCATTCCCCGAGATAATGGAACCTAATTCTTTAAACATACTTTATGGGAATAACTTTCACCAAATCCGAAATAATGGATTGGTGGGTCAAAGAGGCTGTGGGACGATCGCTAGCCCTGTTATGGAGTTTTTCCTCTATCGCGCTTTCCTGAAATATGTTAAATAAAAGAGTCAGCCCTAACATCCGGGGCTTAGTGAGAACCTCACTCTATAATTCAAAGTAATCTCACAATATTTTAACTACAAACATATTAGGACTCAATAACCATGTTATGAAACAAACTTCAACATTTTTAATGTATCGTAATCAAGTATTCACACAATAATATTCTCTTTCAACTCGTTTCAGGACGTACTCAGCTTAACCAACATACATGTTTTATCTCATGTTACACATTAAGGTATTCCTTTGTATTTATACATTTGTTGCGGCGTGCAACCCGATCCGATGCATTTACAAATGCACTTATATATTTATTGTGGCGTACAATCCGATCTGATGAATTTACATATTTGTTGCGACGTGCAACCCGATCCGATGCATTTACAAATGCATTTACATATTTGTTGCGGCGTGCAATCTGTTCCGATGCATTTACAAATGCATTTATTTATTTGTATTTGTATATGTTATATATTCTAAAGACTCAATTAATATTTTCTCCTTTCAATATTCCGCCCTTTCCACTTGTATGGGTTACAACACTCAAACCGTAAGTCGAATTTATGTACGTAAAGTCTAAAACTGTCGAGAACAGAATAACCTAGAACTTTTATTCAGCACAAAATTTTAAATTCCCCACCGAAACATTCAGTTTTTCAGTTTTAACAAATACATTAAGAACTGTTTCGCCGAATTTATTATCAGAACGATACACGGTCTTAAAACAGTCATAACTTCTTATCCGTAAGTCGGATCAAGCCCCATAAATTCTCAAATTGACGAGAAAAGACAAATCTAGGACTTTCATTTGAATCAACATTTCATATTCTGTACCAATTGCTACAGTTTTACCATTTTACCCTCTGCTTTACGAATTTCAATCAGCCCGGGACAGAAACTTTAAAGTGCAATAACTATCAAACCGTAAGTCCGTTTTAATTCTTATTTAGCTAGATCTGTCCTTAACATATATATTTACAACCATGTAAATTTTCATCTAATTTTAATAAGTAAAACTCAAGTAAAACAGTTTGTAATTCTGTCTTCCCAGATTTCGTCCAAACCTGTGGCAGAAAGTTTAAATTATGATGATTCTTAAACCGTAAGTCCGTTTCATATCCTCTTTGGTTCGATTTGTTCGTAACGGAGATATCTACAACCATACAAAATTTTATCTAATTCTAGTAAGTATAACTCTGAAAAACAATTCGTAAAGTTCATGATTCGAACTAGTTGTTTAAACAATCAAAGTTCGTGATTTTTCTTTTAATGCCAACATTATATTCTAATATGTACAGAACTTAAAATACAGGATTTCACTAATAATTTTGAGTGAGAAAAACTCATCTTTGTTGCCTCATAATTGCGAATGAACTTTCAACTCTAAAACTCTTCCCTTCTTGTTCTCTTATAATCCTTATTGTTCTCTTATAACAATTTCTTTTCTTTTTTTCTTGCTGTGTGTTTTCTTGTGGTTTTCTTTTTCTGATAATATTTTTATGAGGTGTGTTTATGGGAAGATTTAATGTGAGAGTTGAGGGGAGTTGAGGGAGGTTGAGGGAGATTGAGGGAAGGGAGTGTTTTGGAGATTGAGGGGAGTTGAATAAGAAAAGGGGGAGGGGGAAACTGCAACGTGCAGTTCTCTTCCGTTTTTTTTATTTAATTATTATTATTATTTATTTGTTAATAGTTTATGGAATTTTACATTCTTCTCTCCTTAAACAACATTCGTCCTCGAATGTGAATACGGATGTAACACAACACATTCGCCAGATTTTACATTCTTCCCTCCTTAATCAACATTCTCCCTCGAATGTATAATGTTTAACACATGCACATAGACATACAAAATGCACACACATGAAGTATAATTTAACACATTTTTAAAATTTCCAAGACTTTACAGGGATCATGTTGGGATCGAAATAATTAGGCATCATGCGAAAGCTTATAATTGCAAATCTTGAACGCCGATAAATCAGAGAACAAAGAAAATATACTAAAAAGGCATAATACTATAATATGATTTGATCAAATCACCTACATATTGAAAAATTAATATAAAAAATCATAAAACCTATTGAGAGAATAATCTCCCCCTAAATATGACTTTTAAATGACTATATTGTGGATGTTATTGTGTTATTTAAGAGAAGAAATGATTTCCTATTCATAGAAGTCCAAAATTTCTGCACCAAAAAAATGATAAATATGGTAGAATCCTTTTGCACAAAGAAAATCTTTTCTACCAAAAAAACTTTTTTGAAGTAAAACACAATTATGAAAAAATTCAAATAAGGTAAGAAATGCAGGTCAAATCCTAACAAATCTCCCATTGACCTGAATTTTCTGGCAAAATAATCTTGATTTTTCATCTTCATATAATCTTTATCATTGCTACTTGTCATGGTTAAAAGTAGAAATGGTTGAAAACTTGAGCCGTGTGCTTTAAAAGTGAGCATAGGTTGAAACTGGAGCTCATGCGTTAAAAGTGAACATGGATTGAAATTGGCTCAAGCGTTTAAAGTAAGCAAGAGTTAAAAATTTGAGCTCATACGTTAAAAAGTAAGCATGAGTTGAAAATTGAAGCTCATGAGTTAAAGTAAACATGAGTTAAAAATTATTTTGTATTAAAAAATATGCAACAGTATTGTTGAAAATTTGATTGAAAATCATCTCCACATATAGTACTCTAGATATTTCTTTTTTTTACAAAAAATTAAATTATCATCGAGTTGGTTGCAACTTGAACTGATTCACTCTTCAACCTCGTTTAACTATTGACTCTGATATCACTTATTGAGATCGAAATAATCAGGCATCATGCGAAAGATTATAATTGCAAACTTTGAACGAAGATAAACCAGATAACAAATAAAATATACTAAAAAGGCATAATACAATAATATAGTTTGGTCAAATCACCCACATATTGAAAAACTAATATGAAAAATCATAAAATCTACTGAGAGAATAATCACCCCTAAACATAACTACATTATGGATGCTATTATGTTATTTAAAAGAAGAAATGATCTCCTATTTATAGAAGTCCAAAACTTCTCTTCCAAATAAAAGGATAAATATGGTAGAATACTTTTGCACAAAGAAAATATTTTCTATCAATAAAACATTTTTGAAGTAAAACACAATAATGATAAAATTTAAATAAGATAGAAAATTATGAACAAACCGAATAGATCAAACCAGTCCATCAAACAGCCTACAAAGGTCAGTAATTTACAAAGAAACTCAGTGTTTCCTTAAGTTGAACACCGGTTCGTTCCAATTTTTTTTCTGTTTAGTTAACTAAGTGGTGCAGTTGAAAGATAAAGGCATCAGGATAGATGCCTGATTTTTTAACATTTGGGCAATTTTACTGCTGGCTACTCTTGAAAGTGCCTATAAGGCAGAATTATCGAATAGATGATCAACGTTGTAATTTTATCCCAACCCTAAAGTAATTCAATCATAAATTCGATAGAATAAGCATAAATCTCTCAAGAAAATTTTGTTAGTGTTTTTTGCTCCGGTTTTCTTACCATATTTGAGATTTACTATACTTTTAAAAGAAAGTTAAAGTATTATCTATTCCATATTTGGCTATTTCTTGTCTTAGAGAAAGTTTGAGACATCTAAAAATTGAAGACATCTTCCCGAAAACACAGAAAAATATTCACAATGTAGTCGTTTAAGGTCTGTTTGGCCAAACTTCTGGAAAAGTGTTTCTGTTTCTTAGAAATAGTTTTGCAGAAACTATTTCTAGAGAATTTGTTAGGGTGTTTGGCCTATAATTATATAAACACTTCTGAGAAACATAAACAGTTTCCTGTTTGGCCACAATTATGTAAATTTACTAAAATATTCTTTTTAATAGATTTAAAACTATTTTTAAAAAAAAATCTATCATATGTTTCTAAAAATTAGTATATCTTTACAATTTAATAATTTTTTTAAAATTATTTAATTGCAACATTTAATAAAAAAATAATATTATATTGTACATAAAAATGTAACGACAATATGATAGTAACTCAAATATGTCCAAACCTAACCCCGCCCTACCCACAGCTACCCCCACCTCATCCTCAAATTTCTATATCATATTTTTTTTACTTTTATTAAAAATATAAATTTTTTTCTTCCCCTTACACCCCGCCCTACCCCCAACACCACTTCATTGCCCTATCCATCCTTAAATTTCTATTTAATATTTTTTGTTACTTTTATAAAAAAATGATTGAAAATATGAATTTTTTTCTTAACCCCCATTTAATCAAAAAATAATATTATATTGTAAATAAAAATGTAACAACAATATGGTAGTGACTCAAATATGTCCAAACCTACCTCCCGCCCTACCCACACCTACCCCCACATCATCCTCAAATTTCTATGTCATTTTTTTTACTTTTATAAAAATATGATTTTTTTTCTTCCCCCGGCCCCCGCCCTACCCCAACCCACCCCATTGTCATACCCCATGTCGCGCCCTTTTTCGACCGCGGCATTTATTTTCTAAACTCCTGCTTAAATAAAGGGTTAGAAAATAAAAATAAAGGCTAAAAAGCTTAAAAGGCTTAAAGATTTTAAAAATGCTAAAAGGATGCTAAAATTGCAACGGATGCTAAATATTAAAGTGGTACTTAAAAAAAAAAAACGCTAAGAAGTGCAAAAGTTTAAAAAATGCTAAGGGTTGCTAGAATGCTAAGGGTTCGCGGAGTCGCCACCTAATTAATTTGGTGAATTAGGACACCTAAATGTTAACTATGTTTAAGTCAACATTAACTCCATTTAATGGTCTGCTAAACTTAATGAGATTTTGGGTAAGGGTTCTTTATTATCCTAAAGGGAAGGGGTTAGGCATCCTAAAGGATCCGCTAACTTGCGGTTGTCCGTTCAAACCTAGGGTTAATTATTTATGCTAAGAAAGGCAAGTTTAAGAAAGAATATTTGAAGTGAAAGAATATTGCAAGTGTTTTATATAAAGTAAGGAAAATGTGTTCTTTGACGACATAAAAGGTTTATGATTCTATAAAGTAGAATTAATTTTTTAGATGAAAATATACGTTCATAAGATACTTAAAGAACATATGAATTTGCTATATTAGATAAAATATATATTGCATAGTATAGTACAAAGGTGATAATGCCAAATCGGTTTAATGTATCTAGATAAATAGGCATGACATAGTATAAAGTTCGAAAATATGTATTCATGTTGTTTATAAAATACTCTTTTTTGCCAAAAAAAATAAAAGGGAAGATAGTTATTTATGGATTTGCTTTGATAATTATGCAAGAATATATTTCAGGTTTTAATTACTCTTTGCAATGATAGAAGATATTCCGATATGCATGACAATCCTAAATAAGCAACTAGGGGAAGGCCAAATTTTCTAATACTCAATTATCTTCTAATTAGTAGTGTAATGTCAGACAATTAATTACAATAAATAAATGGAGAAAAGGGGAATCAAGAGAAGACTCGAAAGATGGCGATATAATTCACGGCTGGTTGGAATTTCCACGCGGAGAGAGAATGCACATAGACGCGGTCTTCATTTGTTGTAGCTTGTGATGAGTCTCGCCATGAGACTCTTTATTTTCACTCCGATGCATTTTATGTAAAAGAAAAAAAAAAAAGGATTAGTACATGCCCAAATTTATCAAAATCATAAAGTCTAAAGCACCTAATTCAATTTAGACAAAAATCAGCAAATAAAGTCGTACAAGTCAATAAATAAAATGACACAGCTACAGGAGACTACAATAATCAACACGTGAGACAGTAAACTGAATGGCCTTAGCCCGAAGACGCCAGGTAGACAATGTAGAGGTAAGACCGAGGCTTATGGGCCCTGGACAGCCCAATGTATATGCATCCCAGCAATGCGAGAATTCCTAAGTGTGGGCTAAGCCCAATGGACATATTCCTTGGATGGCTGACATACTAGATATAATCTATTATACATTCAATATACATATGCAAGCAGAAATGGACAATACACTGTCTGTATGGAAGGGTATATCAGTGTACTTTCAGAGTAAACGAAGGAAGAGAAATAGGCAGACGAACATTTTATCCAAATGATATGCACATATGCAGTGGTCTAATGGCGTTGCTTTAGATAACCTACCATTTTATCAAAGAGGACTACTAAGTTAACACATAGGATTGATGTGAGAGATCATTCATGTATTTCCATGATCCTAGCAATGATCAAAATGTATACGGCGAAATCAAAGGTCCGAAATCTAATCGATGTGTTCGATCGGGTTTGTATTCCAGTGATACCATAAAATTCAGGAGCCTTCACATCAATTCAGATGACATCAAGCATAGAACATAGATTTAGACGAATGACAAACAAATGATCAATTTGGAAGAATCTGAAAACTCATAAATACACACAAGACCATTTGAAGGCCATACTTTGGCTTATGCAAAATCATATAACTCAACTGGAAGGCAAAGTCTACTCATGGTGCACTATTAGGTACACTGACACTTAAGGGGAGCAGAATGAATGTATCTAACTCGGGAAAATACCAACATAGGAATAAGTAGTTATAATGGACCATTCTGGCTACACTTAATCCCCTGCACTCGTGAATTGATTCTCGACAATGGAAACAAACCATCATTCACCTCACATAATCTGGCTTTTAGAGCAGACTAATCCTACTTCAATTTCAAGCATAAACAACAACAGTCATTCGAACAAACCTAGCTAACATCCTTAATAAGCAGGGAATACAACAAACATACATAAAAGGGGTCGCGAATGTTAATAGCAGTTAATCTTAATCGATGTGTTCGTCGAACAAATGTGTCCCAAATCATACACTAATGACAAATTAAACGACATCGAACAGATTTAACGGAACTCATGATTCACACAGACCACGAAGTGTAAATCGCACAAAAATGAATGGGCGTGGGTTTACCTTCTCGGACAAATAACCGGCAACAGATCAAGTCGCTTACCACTCGACGGGTTTCGGTTTTGCGAGGCGAAACAGAAGGGAAGGCTTAACTTGCTGGTTTCTTGGCTTAGCGTTTGCTATTGCTTTCTGATTGAATCCCCCGGATGCCCATTTTCGAATGCCTTTAGATGTGCAAATCGATTGGTATTTGTAGCCTTGATTTCGGGTCCTCTTTTGGTAAGTTTTAGATGGCTTTTGAGACTGATTTTTGTGCGATTTTGGTATTGATTCGATATTGATTTTTCGACGATTATTTGGGTGTAAAATCGATTAAGGAGATTTTGTGCGATTCTTGCCATAAAATGGGCGATTTTATTGTAAGATTTTCGGGTTGATTTAGTACTGATCTTGTAGATTCGAATGGGTTCTGATTTTAAGGGATTTCTGGAAGATTCGTTTGGTTAGGTGCCTGGGTAAGGAAAGATGGCTTCGTGCATGGGTGAGGAAAGGAAAGTCGCCGGATTCTCAGGCGAGAATCACGGCGACGGCGTGAGCGGCGCGGTGGCGCGCGGATTTTTAGGTTTAGGTTTAAGGGCTGCGTTTGTTTTTCTTTTCTTTTGTTTGGACGATGGGGGTTAAGGTAAAGGGGACTGGGCTTATGCGGGTAGCGGGTCGCGGGTTTGGGCTGCTGCGGATTGGGCTCAGTGGAGCTGGGCTGCTGCGGATTGGGCTAAGAGTGGAAGAGGTGTGTTGCTAATTTTAATTAGGTATTTATTTTTAGGTATTAGTGTTAGGTTAGTTAATTAATTAATTAAGGCCTTTAGGTATTTAATTAGTTAAGTTATTTAATTAGTATTAGTTAGTGATAGATTAATTAGTTTTAGGCTTAGTTAATTAGCTAATTAATTCTAGGCAAGTGTATTAATAATTAATTAGTGATAACTTAAATTAACACATGTGATTAAACTAATTAGGTGCTTCATTAATCTAATTGTTATAATAAATAAATGCGGGCGTGCTATTTAATTAATGCTCAATACTTTAGAATGCGACGCTATTATTTAAAATCTTATTATTATGCATTATTGCAAAATTAAAATTGAATTGAGTTTATATTAAATTACTTAAACGCCGAATGCAAGTACGATATTTAAGAATTGTTTAAAGCCTTATAAATGCGACGCTATTAAATCCATATATTAGATTAAAAAAATTGACTTTAAATTACAAATGATTACTAATTAATGCGGCTATGCTACCTGACACGACGTTATCGCTAAATTATTTATTTTATGCATTTATTAATTATTTAAGAATTACGACAAAGCTTAAAGTTAATAAGTGCGGGCGCGGGACTCTAAATGCTTAAAACTCTACGTAAGACGCGATGTCATTATTAAATTAATTATTTATGCCTGTATTTAATGTTTTTATTCACGATTTTATTATAAAAATCATAAAAATTATTTTACAAAATTAGTGTAATTTTATAGTTAATGGCGGACGGAGGTCAAAATTGGGTGTCAACAGATGTCCTCTTTGTATGGAGATGATGGAAGAATCTTCGGACAAAGACGTTGACTCATAGCCAATTTTGTCTCGATCTTCAGAATTGCAAAAATGCCGGCGGTAGACAAGCGCCGACGCAAAAATCAAAATCGCCCCGATGTCGAGTTATGACGACACTGGGATACCAAGGTCAAAACACTAAGGCGTGCTAACGCGGACTCAAAGACTGTCCCAGTGTCGAGTTATGATGACACTGGGCTACCATGGTCAAAACACCGTATGCTAAGCACGCGACTCAAAGATGTCCCGGTGTCGAGTTATGACGACACCGGGCTACCATGGTCAAAACACTGGCGGGCTAACGCGGCTTAAAGATGTCGATGTCGAGTTATGATGACGACACCGGTTATGTGCAAAAGTAAAAGAAAATAAGCGGCTTGAACTCAGGGTGTCATGCTATGGCTTGCGGTCTTTGGGTTCTATGGTGATGTGAGCGAGTGGACCGACGCTGAGGTCGCTTCGCCAATCGTTGGGAAGGTTGGCCCAACAGATTGCCGGTCAGAAGAGAAAATCCACGTTGTGCTCCCCGCCAGTATGCTAAGACTTGAACAAACGGTTAGTGCATAACTGCTAAGGCAAAATAATTTTTAAAAACAATGTAACTGTGAATAGAAAAGGTTATCCTGCAAAACGCGATGCCTGTTGTGTTGATGCGATGTTGCGAATGCTGTGATTTTCGTCCTTGCACAGACGTGTTGCGATTGCGAACGTGGGTATGTTGTCCTTGCTGCAATTGTCCCTGTATACTAAAGCTCAATAAAGAGTGAGTGCATAACTGCTAAGATGAATAATAAAGATGCGTAAGAAATGCAATTTCGGAGTATAGAAATCGCCCTCGCGTGATATCACGATGATGGCGTCGTTCCGGACTTGTTGTCCGATAAGCGCCGCTTGGACGTGTTCTTCCGGGCGTCGTTGCGTAGACTTCCGCGGCCGATAACGCCATCGTTATGCGGACGTATTCTTTGGCGCCGTTGCGTGGACTTCTTTGGCCGATAACGCCGTTATGCGACGTATTCTTCGGGCGCCGTTGCATGGACTTGCCGATTACGTCGTTGTCCGACGTTCCGCCGGGCGCCGTTGCATGGACTTGCCGATTACGCCGTTGTTTGGACGTGCCGCCGGGCGTCGCTGCATGGACTTGCTTGCCGATAACGCCGTTATTCGACGTATTCGCCTTGGCGTCGCTGCACGGACTTGCCGATTACGTCGTTGTCCGGACGTGTTCGCCGCCGGGCGCCGTTGCATGGACTTGCCGATTACGCCGTTGTCCGGACGTGTTGCCGCTCCCGTAATGATCGCCTCCCGCAAGCTAAGCGAGAAAAGACGCAGTGTATACCGTTTAAATGAAATGATATGAGAAGTGCAATTTTATGGGTAGAGATGTCGCCCCCGATATGCCGGATGAATACCGAGGTGTTGTCCTTGCACGGATCGATTTAATTGCCATAGTGTCCTTGTTGTGCGCGTGGTTGCAACTTTGACTTTATGTCCGAGCCGATGCGCTAGGTTTTGTCATGAACTCGAACTTTGATCACGATTGTTGATGCCGCTTTCACGCTTTGCCGCGACTTTGGATTGTTGTCATCCTCTGCTTTTGCTGCTTTTCCTGCTTCTGCGAAGAGACTTTTCGTCGTATCTTCTGCTTCGGCTGTTGCACTTTCTGCTTCTGTTAATATTAAAAGACCTGCGCTCAAAGACAAACTTGTGAGTTTTTTGGGGGGGGGTCGATTCATATTTGACTTCGCTGCCTTGTTCCTTGATATCTGCGTGCCTGGCTTGTTTTGGACTTGCAACCCCTGTCTGGTTTCCTACCACTGTCCCAGTTTTGAAAAGGGTGTCTGGCCTAAAACGAGTCTCAATGTAGTTGCTTGTAGGCTATGTGTATTCTTGTCATTTTCAAAGCAAAGGGAAAGTTTCCTAATGGTGTGACCGAAGCCGATTTAGGCCGCCTACGTATCCCCATGAGGGAATCAGGTCGAACGTAGTTCATTACAAGCGAATATTGGGAGAATTAAAATTTCTAGATGTGGGACCGAAGCCGAGACGGCCGCCTACGTATCCACTACGGGAATCAGGTCGAACGTAGTTCATTACAAGCAAAACGAAAGAAAACATTATTAAAGCTTAAATATGAGTTTATAAATTATTCTGCTAAAATAAATCGTTTTTCCTATCCAGGCTCTAGGCGGACCAAGACAGGGGTGCAAATCCAATCAATATGCCTTCATGCTCTGCTTCGTGGATGGCTGGGTCTTCACGCTCCGCTATCTCCCTCTTCTGGCCTCTGCGTGGTGCATGCTCGGATAAATGACTGATTCGAGGGCGGAATGGGCATAGGCAGGGGAGTGTATTCCTCATCTAAGGTTATCAGGTGCACATTGACGTGGCCGTGGTTTGGCAAGGGGTTATCATGCACATTTGGGGCAGGATCCTTTAGCTGAATTACCCCTTCTCTGATCAGTGCCTCGATTCGTCCCCTCGGCGAGTGGCAACCTTCTCGTGTCATGTCCCGGCTATTGGAGTGATACGCGCAGCCGCTTGTTCTCATCATACCATCTTGGGATAGGTCGTGATCCTTCCCGGAATCGGGATTAGGCCCGCAGCCGCAACCTTTCATATATTTGAGGTATGGGTTCACTAGTGGGTGCGCACTTTGGGTGGTTTTCCTTCGTAATTCTTATTTGCTCTGAGTGCATTGGGTGCTCTATTCTGGCTGGCGGGTTTGATGGGTGGATCTACGCGGCGTGATAAACGGGTGCTTGTGAAGTGTTATATATAAGCCGTGTGGTAGTTGTGGTAGTATGATGGGTTTTGGTATGTTATGAATGCTTGGGTTTGCGTTCAGACAAAAACATGGAAGCGGGAAATCGCTCTCTTCTTCCTCTGAAGTACTCCCAGTGTCCCCGATCAATCGCCTTATTAGTTGCTGTACGCCGCGATTTGTAATCCTACCGCTTTAATACCTTCTTCTACGGTCGCCATTCTAATAATCTCCGCAAAATTCCGCTCACGACGCTTATCATCCGCTCATAAGAGGTTGCATCCTTCAAAGATTGTACGAATAATGTGGTCATCTCACTCTCCACCACGGGTGGTTGCACTTCGCCGCTCAACGCCACCTCATGGCGTATTCTCTGAATGTTTCTGTAGTCTTCTTCTCCAACTTCATTAAGTAAAACCTGTCCACAACGGTTTCTGTGTTGAACCTGAACCGCTCCACAAAATCTTGGGCCAATGCATTCCAGCTATGCCATTTCCGCGGATCTTGGCTGGTATACCAATCTAGTGCCTCGTCGGTCAAGCTCCGAATGAACAACTTCATAATGACTGCTGGGTTCTTTCCTACCCCGATTAGCTTGTCGCAATATGACCTCAGGTGTGCACGGGGGTTCTGATGCGCGATTAGATGCACACACTTTTAAACGCAAGTGCACGTTATCGTATCAAGTAGTATAGTCTTAGATAAGACCGAATATCGTCCTCTGGGATTAGGGTTCAAGTACCAATTGTCTATTTTCTAGTATCTATTTGGTGAATTAATGAGTGATTGGTTGTTTATGACTAAGAATTATAAAAGCTAATTAATTATAACGATTTAATTCAGATGTGATGAGAATAGGGCTTCTATGTATCCTTACTATCCGCTTATGTTACTTACTAATGCATTACTTATGGTGTTCTTCTTTTGGAGAAAGCAGGTTTACGAAATAGTTTTATACTCCCGTTAGGGTTATATAAACACTCAACCCCAGTATTGTTCCTTACCTAACTTTCACGATAAGGTAACTCTATAGGAGGATTAAGCACAAAACCTAGTTGATCACACGCACAATGCGCAAAATTAGGGTTGTTAAGCCTCTCATCAACGCTTACAAATCTAATTGAGGTATTTTCATCCCCAATTCAAGACCGTCACCCAACTTACAAAGATATTCACAATCCTCCTTTTCGTAACTGATTAGAAATCATATAGTGATAACTAGTTGTCAATTAGCTACCAAGAATTCAACTCAATTATTGGATAGATCTCTCAATAAGAATAATAACCATAAGCATGCATTACTTTATAACATAAGGTTCAAGAATTCAACATAGAAAGCCTTATAAGAGAATTAGTTCCTAGCCATGAATATGACAAGAACTAATTCAAAGTTCATCATGCAAAACGAATTAAAGAAAAGAAAAAGAAAAGAAATTACTAATGTTTGGGTCTCCAATCTCCTAGGCAAGAAAACCTTGTGTTTGGCAAGAAAGGGAACCCTTGAAAACCGCCAGTGGTTCTCCTTTTATAGGTTTAAAACGTCTCCTTCTTTTCCTTCCGTGCCCGCCCAAAAATCCGTCAAAAGACCTAATTTTTCCGCGCCGCGCTGCTGTCGCCACAAGCGCGCTAAAGTTCTGCAATACTGGTGTTTTACGCCGCCCCCGATATTCGCTGTTCGAGAGCCGCGGCCACCGCAACTCTGTGGCTTTCGGATGTTTAGCGCGCCGCCTGCTTTCGTCTTCGGTAGCCAAGGCGTCAATCTTCGCAGCTTCTCGAATAATAGCGCCGCCCCGCTTCGATCGCAGGAGGCCGCAGTCCGATTTCAGCCTCGCTTGCCACTTTCTCCGCTTTCACTCTAGTACTCTTTTTCCTCTTTTCGCTCCTTTTCCGCCATTTGGCCACTTTAGCCACTTTGACTCAAAAGAAAGAAAATCTATCCTAATACGACACTTTGTATGTACAAATGGGACAAAAGACTAACTAGATCGACTCAAAAGGTGTATATAAAATACACCGATCAAATACCCCAACTTAACCTTTGCTCGCCTCGAGCAAAGATAAAAAGAAAGAAGTAAAATGACAGACTCAATAAATAAGAAAATCAACAAAGAAAATAAATGACTTCGCCATTGATCACTTTTCTCGCATGAATGTTAACTAGAAAAACATGAAGGTTAGCGTAATAATACGCAGGAACATATAGCATGGAATTTCCACACATTGAGCTAGATATTTCGCAAACTCATACTTATCATGCTTAAATGGAAGTCACAGTACTCAAGTATGCATATAAATTCAAAAATTCCTATGGCATGCTTACTTGCTATTCTCCACTAATTCGGATATACATAAAAGAGATCTTCAGGACTTTGGGGTTGTAATGTAGGCTTAGGTGGGTTGGTAAAGATAGGCATTTAGGCTCATTTTTACGTACTATAAGCTCTTTGGCTTTTCAATTTTTCCCTTTTCTTTTGATTCTTTACTTCACTTCAATTCTATCCTTCCCTCTTGTTTTGGGAATGAAGTATATAATAATGACAAGACTCCCAAACTTAGGCTTTTGCCTATTTCTTATTACTTTTGTATTGGGGTGCAACAGACTTTATTCATTCTTTTTGTTTTCTTTTAACACAATGTACTCCTACTGTTTCATAATTTCACTTATGGTACACTTTGTGGGAATATAGGTGTCAAAGAAGAAGTTTCAAATTTTAGGCTCAATGGGCTAACTAGTGATATTTTTAAAGTACGGATAGAAAAGAATGGTAAGAATTGGCTATCAAAGAAATGCCCGAGTCATCTCCCTAACATGCATATCCTAACTATTTCGCCAAATAGCAAGCAAATATAACACATAAGCATTTATCATTTAGCATACATAACTCAAGCAAGAGATTCCAAATAGACAGATTCATGAGTTTTTGGCATCTCTAACCTAAGTGTTTAGATAGCTGCTTCCATTCCTTTACATTATTCCACCTTACTTCACTAGGTGTTTCTAGCAACTACAGCAATACATGATCTTTGACAGGCAATTATGACTCAAAAAGAAAAAATTTGGTGACTCAAAATAAACATGAAACAAATAAAAAGACTTAAATAAAACATAACATGACACACAAATAAAACTAAAACACAAAACACACCCCCAAACTTAAATTACACATTGTCCCCAATGTAGACTCAACTGAAAAACTAAAAGACAAAAAGACTTACGCTTTTGGCTAAAAATCGGTGGTGGCGAGGGTAGTGCTTCTAATTTCGTGAGGAGGAGAGCCCTTGGTGTTTGATTTGGCGGTAGGGCTTTTGGATCAAAGTATTTTCCAATTCTCTGAATCGACACCGCGCTTAAACTTCGCACCTCTTCAGATCTTTAGCGCCGCGCCGCTTCTGGCGCATGACCCGCTTTTTCTCGACACCGGTTCAATTGCATGTACTGGCCAATCATACAAACAACAAGACCCCAAGACCGTGAGATCGTTTCTTAGATAAAACTAAAATAACCTAAAGCAGTAAATTAAAATAACATAATTAAAAAACGTTGGGTTGCCTCCCAACAAGCGCTGTCTTTAACGTCTTTTAGCCGGACGCAAGTTCCTTAGACTTACTAGCCCTGGGGTGGATTAAGTCCCCAACCAATCCATTTCCGCCACATTTGGCGTTTCCTTTTTCTCCTTTTCTTTTTAGCATTATCGGTAGTAGGAGTTCCTAACAATTACCTCATTTAGTGTCATCTCAAAGAAACCATGCTTGCTTTCTTGGGCTCATCATTCTTTGGTTGCATTGCAATGGCTCGCATGGGGTTTGGTGGTGTTGATTGCAAAACACCCACTTACGCTTCTTGGCTCAACGACGTGTTTAAAGACTTTAAACACCATCTCTTCGTTTCTACTCTTGGCGTTAGCTCTCCTCTTTCAACGCCAATCAAGGCTCTACCCGTTGCTAGGAATGGCCTCCCAATATGATCGGATTTCGCATCTTCTTCCATATCCGAATGAGGAAGTGCAGGAAAGAAAAATTTTCCTACCTTCACAATCACATCCTCGATCTTCCTCGTGGATGAACCACCGTCCCGGCTAGTTGCGGACTCACAGCGGTGGTGGCTTCTCCTAACTCCAATCTTTTGAAAACCGACAGGGCATCAAATTTATACTCGCCTCAGATCACACAAGGCTCTGTTGCAGTCACCCCGCCCACTGCATGGTAGTGTAAAGCTTCCAGGTCCTTTAGCTTTGGTGGCAATTTCTTTTGTAAGATAGCACTACACTCTTACGTTAGTGCTACTATCTCATATTCGCCGCTTCTTTTTCCCAAGATTTCTTTCATGAACTTGAAGTAAGATGGCATCCGCTCCAAAGCCTCTATAAACGGTATGTTGATGTGCAACTTCCGAATACCTCCAAGAATTTGGAAAATTGTTTATCGACCGCCTTTCCTTTGTAATCTCCGGGAAAGGAATCTTTTCAGATACTCCTTCTCGGAGTTTTCTATCACCGGCTAGGTTCACCACCTTATCTTTTCTAACTCGCTTCTCAACTATTGGTGGCTAATTTGTTGCTCCAATTGTTTTCCACTTCTCAACCGCATCGCTACATTGCTTCCTGATTTACCTCGCATTGCTCGCAATGCCCTCGTGGCTCGATGTTTGCTCGCTTTGCCGCCATCTACTGTGTTTCCAAGTTTCAACGAGGATCTAGATTCGTTATAAATCGCGTGCAGGCGTTGCGCCGTCATGGCCGCTTTAAGCTCATCCGTTTTTCACGACCGTGCATCGAGCCGCTGAGGCCGGGGGCTTGAGTGAAGCGGTTGATTCTGCATCGCTGGTTCGCATCGCCCCTATACCGATTCTCACGCTCGATATTGGTTTCTGCCCCAGTATCGATTTTGTGGCCCCGATCTCCTCTCCATGAGAAGTTTGGGATTCCTCCACCGGATTATAAGTGTTTGAGTAGGGGTTGTTCTGTTGCCTCTGGTAGTTACCATCGCTGACACTCCGCCCATTGGGATGTTGTTGGTATCCGTGAAGGACACCTATCAAATGATGTGGGCCGCCACATATCTCACGCTTTTCTAGCTGCACAAAGATTCATCGACACGGTATGTTGCCGCAATTGTTTCGCTAGAAGAGCCACTGTGCGTTCAAAGCAAGAATAGCATCTACTTACGGACCCACGCTTCTTCTCCCACTGGTTGCTCTCTTCCGATGACATGGTTGTTAGTGGCCATATCTTCTAATAACTCGGCGTCGTGGTCGCTTTTCCTCATGAATGCCCCACTGCGTCGCATCTATGATGGTTACGTCATGCTCGCCACGTTGTAGAAAATATGAACCAAGTTCCACAACTCAATGCAATGGTGTGGACACTTCCTCTGTAGATCCTTGAATCTCTCCCATGCTTCATATAAGGACTCTCCATCACTGATAGAAGTTGTTCAACTCCTCTTAATTTTGCCGCTACAGGGTGGAAAGAACTTGGCTAGGAATTTCGTGCTACCGTGCCATGTAAATATCGAATCACCGGCAGGAATTCAACCATACTTTTGCTCTATCCTCGAGTGAGAAGGGAAAGAGCCTCAACTGACGCATCATCGAACGCCGTTATATTCGAAAGTGGCACATAGCTCCAAGAAATTTGCTATGCGTATACGTGATCCTCCACGGCGATCCTCCGAATCGCATCAGCTACGCACCATGCTCGTAATCGCTGGTTTTATTTCGAAATTGTTGGCCCTATCAGAGGAGCCTAATGCAAGTCTGGCTCCATTCACTCTTGGTAGCACATAATCTCCTGCACTTCTTTCTCGCCGGATTCAACCCCGTCCTCCATATCTATTGCACTTGCCGAGGATTTCTGGTTAAGTTGATTTTCACCTAACCCTTCTCTCATCCTCGTTATTGTTGGGAGCACTGGCCCATTTCTATCAACGTTGCAATTCGATTCTTTCGCTCGCTTGCAGCTTTCTCAATTTCCGGATTGAAGGGAACAAGAGTGTCAGCTCCTCTTCTCCTTCGCATAAACTGATATCCTGAGAAAGATCAAAAACAAACAAAGAATCACGGCACCCTGATTTTCGTAGAAACTAAAAATAAATAATAAAAAAAAATGAAAATTAAATCCAAATTAGAAATTAAAAATAGATAATTTGATATTGAACTATTGCCTAATCCCCGGCAACGGCGCCAAAAACTTGATGCGCGATTAGATGCACACACTTTTAAACGCAAGTGCACGTTATCGTATCAAGTAGTATAGTCTTAGATAAGACCGAATATCGTCCTCTGGGATTAGGGTTCAAGTACCAATTGTCTATTTTCTAGTATCTATTTGGTGAATTAATGAGTGATTGGTTGTTTATGACTAAGAATTATAAAAGCTAATTAATTATAACGATTTAATTCAGATGTGATGAGAATAGGGCTTCATGTATCCTTACTATCCGCTTATGTTACTTACTAATGCATTACTTATGGTGTTCTTCTTTGGAGAAAGCAGTTTACGAAATCGTTTTATACTCCCGTTAGGGTTATATAAACACTCAACCCCGATTGTTCCTTACCTAACTTTCACGATAAGGGTAACTCTATAGGAGGATTAAGCACAAAACCTAGTTGACCGTCACGCACAATGCGCAAAAATTAGGGTTGTTAAGCCTCTCATCAACGCTTACAAATCTAATTGAGGTATTTTCATCCCCAATTCAAGACCGTCTACCCAACTTACAAAGATATTCACAATCCTCCTTTTCGTAACTGATTAGAAATCATATAGTGATAACTAGTTGTCAATTAGCTACCAAGAATTCAACTCAATTATTGGATAGATCTCTCAATAAGAATAATAACCATAAGCATGCATTACTTTATAACATAAGGTTCAAGAATTCAACATAGAAAGCCTATAAGAGAATTAGTTCCTAGCCATGAATATGACAAGAACTAATTCAAAGTTCATCATGCAAAACTGAATTAAAGAAAAGAAAAAGAAAAGAAATTACTAATGTTTGGGTCTCCAATCTCCTAGGCAAGAAAACCTTGTGTTTGGCAAGAAAGGGAACCCTTGAAACCGCCAGGGTTCTCCTTTTATAGGTTTAAAACGTCTCTTCTTTTCCTTCCAGTTCGCCCAAAAATCCAAAAGACCTAATTTTTCCGCGTCGGCGCCTGTCGCCAGCGCGGGCGCCTAAAGTTCTGCAATACCGGGTGTTTTGGCGCCGCCCCGATATTCGCTGTTCGAGCCGCGCTGCAACTCCCGTGGCTTCTGGATGTTTAGCGCCGCGCCCTGCTTTCAGTCTTCGAGGAAGCCGCGCACAATCTTCTGCAGCTTCTCGAATAATAGCGCCGCGCCGCTTCGATCGCAGGAGGCCGCGCAGTCTGATTTCAGCCTCGTTTGCCACTTTCTCCGCTTTCACTCTGTATTCTCTTTTCCCTCTTTTCGCTCCTTTTCCGCCATTTGGCCACTTTAGCCACTTTGACTCAAAAGAAAGAAAATCTATCCTAATACGACACTTTGTATGTACAAAATGGGACAAAAGACTAACTAGACTGACTCAAAAGGTGTATATAAAATACACCGATCAGGTTCCCTTTTCCATCAAATGGTTCAAACTTCGGCACCTTGTACCCCATAGGCAGTTCCACGTCTGGATGCATGCAAAGATCCTCGTAGTCTAGTCCTTCGTGACCTTTGTCCGATCGCATGCCCCGAACCGCTTCTTTCAGACTATGAATTTCTTTGGCCACGTCCTCGTCCATTTTGGCTCGGACTTCCCTCTCCATTTCTTCGTAATGATCCCCTTCAGCGGCACGGACGGTAAAAGGCGCCGGGTTTCATTGCGTAAGTCGGTTGTCCGGGTTGTTTCTTTGGCCGGTAATGGGTGTGGTGCGTGGGTATTGGTTGGCCTGGCGATTAGGGCTGATTATGGTGAAGTAAGCAGGCGGGGGCTGAGGTATATGGGTAGTAGGAGGGTCATTTTGAAGGTGGGGTTGAGGGTTGGCTGGGCGAGGGGCGGTTTGTTCGGTGACTGGTGGCCTTTGTGAGAGTTTTGGGAGATATGTGGTGGAGGCCGATCCGGGATGGTTTGTGAAGTAGTGGTCCTTTGATCCGCATAGGGGTATTCAAGCTAATGGATAGGTTGGTCGATTCGTAGCCTCTCCATCTCAACTGCATATCGCAATTTGTTGCAGAAATGCGGCAATACATTCTTCCCGATCGTGATATTCCTCCTTACAAGGTTCTGTTACCGACAGAATAATTCCCAAACCATTTGGCTCGGACGCCCGAGCCACCATATCATCATTTCTTGCCTTGACTGTGAAGTGTGGATGCTCCGACATTGTTGAGTCAAATACGAACCGACCCTTTGGGGAGGATGATAAATTTTCTAAAAATGCAACAAACGATCTTAGCATAAAGCACATAATTTGCAGGTATGTAGCAGATATATCGCACATAGCACATTCAAACGTTTCCTAACATGCAGGGGGACCTCTTTATGCCAGAGGTAAGCCTAAACGTCACTTATGCGAGATTATGACGGATTTGTCCAAGTCGTCCAACTATAATGCCTTTGTTGGAAATGGCGACCAAATGACGGTGCACTTTTTCTCATTTCAGCATGTCGTGATTGGGCTTGAATTTGTTTGTCATTGTCACGCTACACATAATATGCTGGTTGGTCGTTGGGTTGAGAAACCCGTTGACAAGTTTGGTGTCTTCCTAATTGTGGTGTCGATGCTAAGGACCGACCCACCTAAGGTAAATGCATGCATGCCCTAAAATAAGGGTGGTATAGCTCTATCTTAAGTTTCTAAGATTTGGCTTTTCTAGACGCAAGGTTCCCGAGCGGACTACTCGAGTGAGAAGGCTACGCGGCCACCGGTTAGACCGGGCACTCCACGTATATTACCAACTCTCCTAAATTTGGTTTTTGAAGAAAGAATTTTGCTGATGCACCCAGCGCACCTCGCATGTAGTGTGTGATTGTGTGAATTTTCCAGAGTGGAAGAAATATGAGCGGAATGCCAGTTTAAGGAAAGCAGTAAAGCAGGTAGCAATCAAAAATAAATAAAACAAAATACAACACACAAAAATTAAATGCCAAAGTAATTGCCAAATAATTATCCTAGATCTGTTGTGGTTAAGAACCTAAAATCCCCAGCAGAGTCGCCATTTCTGTCGCGCCCTTTTTCGGCCGCGGCATTTATTTTCTAAACTCCTGCTTAAATAAAGGGTTAGAAAATAAAAATAAAGGCTAAAAAGCTTAAAAGGCTTAAAGATTTTAAAAATGCTAAAAGGATGCTAAAATTGCAACGGATGCTAAATATTAAAGTGGTACTTAAAAAAAAAACGCTAAGAAGTGCAAAAGTTTAAAAAATGCTAAGGGTTGCTAGAATGCTAAGGGTTCGCGGAGTCGCCACCTAATTAATTTGGTGAATTAGGACACCTAAATGTTAACTATGTTTAAGTCAACATTAACTCCATTTAATGGTCTGCTAAACTTAATGAGATTTTGGGTAAGGGTTCTTTATTATCCTAAAGGGAAGGGGTTAGGCATCCTAAAGGATCCGCTAACTTGCGGTTGTCCGTTCAAACCTAGGGTTAATTATTTATGCTAAGAAAGGCAAGTTTAAGAAAGAATATTTGAAGTGAAAGAATATTGCAAGTGTTTTATATAAAGTAAGGAAAATGTGTTCTTTGACGACATAAAAGGTTTATGATTCTATAAAGTAGAATTAATTTTTTTTAGATGAAAATATACGTTCATAAGATACTTAAAGAACGTATGAATTTGCTATATTAGATAAAATATATATTGCATAGTATAGTACAAAGGTGATAATGCCGAAATCAGTTTCAGAATGTATCTAGATAAATAGGCATGACATAGTATAAAGTTCGAAAATATGTATTCATGTTGTTTATAAAATACTCTTTTTTTTGCCAATAAAAAAAATAAAAGGAAAGATAGTTATTTATGGATTTGCTTTGATAATTATGCAAGAATATATTTCAGGTTTTAATTACTCTTTGCAATGATAGAAGATATTCCGATATGCATGACAATCCTAAATAAGCAACTAGGGGAAGGCCAAATTTTCTAATACTCAATTATCTTCTAATTAGTAGTGTAATGTCAGACAATTAATTACAATAAATAAATGGAGAAAAGGGGAATCAAGAGAAGACTCGAAAGATGGCGATATAATTCGCCGGCGGGTTGGAATTTCCGATGCGGAGAGAGAATGCACATAGATGCGGGTCTTCATTTGTTGTAGCTTGTGATGAGTCTCGCCATGAGACTCTTTATTTTCACTCCGATGCATTTTATGTAAAAGAAAAAAAAAAAAGGATTAGTACATGCCCAAATTTATCAAAATCATAAAGTCTAAAGCACCTAATTCAATTTAGACAAAAATCAGCAAATAAAGTCGTACAAGTCAATAAATAAAATGACACAGCTACAGGAGACTACAATAATCAACACGTGAGACAGTAAACTGAATGGCCTTAGCCCGAAGACGCCAGGTAGACAATGTAGAGGTAAGACCGAGGCTTATGGGCCCTGGACAGCCCAATGTATATGCATCCCAGCAATGCGAGAATTCCTAAGTGTGGGCTAAGCCCAATGGACATATTCCTTGGATGGCTGACATACTAGATATAATCTATTATACATTCAATATACATATGCAGCGAAATGGACAATACAGCATGCGTATGGAAGGGTATATCAGTGTACTTTCAGAGTAAACGAAGGAAGAGAAATAGGCAGACGAACATTTTATCCAAATGATATGCACATATGCAGTGGTCTAATGGCGTTGCTTTAGATAACCTACCATTTTATCAAAGAGGACTACTAAGTTAACACATAGGATTGATGTGAGAGATCATTCATGTATTTCCATGATCCTAGCAATGATCGAAACAGTATACATGGCGTAAAGCGTGCGTCGGAAATCTAATTGTGAGTTCGATGGGTTTGTATTCCAGTGATACCATAAAATTCAGGAGCCTTCACATCAATTCAGATGACATCAAGCATAGAACATAGATTTAGACGAATGACAAACAAATGATCAATTTGGAAGAATCTGAAAACTCATAAATACACACAAGACCATTTGAAGGCCATACTTTGGCTTATGCAAAATCATATAACTCAACTGGAAGGCAAAGTCTACTCATGGTGCACTATTAGGTACACTGACACTTAAGGGGAGCAGAATGAATGTATCTAACTCGGGAAAATACCAACATAGGAATAAGTAGTTACAATGGACCATTCTGGCTACACTTAATCCCCCAGAATTCGTAAATTGATTCTCGACAATGGAAACAAACCATCATTCACCTCACATAATCTGGCTTTTAGAGCAGACTAATCCTACTTCAATTTCAAGCATAAACAGCAACAGTCATTCGAACAAACCTAGCTAACATCCTTAATAAGCAGGGAATACAACAAACATACATAAAAGGGGTCGCGAATGTTAATAGCAGTTAATCTTAACTGACAGGTTCAGCGTCGAACAAATGTGTCCCAAATCATACACTAATGACAAATTAAACGACATCGAACAGATTTAACGGAACTCATGATTCACACAGACCACGAAGTGTAAATCGCACAAAAATGAAAGGGAGTGGGTTTACCTTCTCCGGACAGCGAACCGGCGTATCAGACGTCGTCGCTTACCACTGACGTTTCGGTTTTGGCGGTAAATGAAGGAAGGCTTAACTTGCTGGTTTCTTGGCTTAGCGTTTGCTATTGCTTTCTGATTGAATCCCCCGGATGCCCATTTTCGAATGCCTTTAGATGTGCAAATCGATTGGTATTTGTAGCCTTGATTTCGGGTCCTCTTTTGGTAAGTTTTAGATGGCTTTTGAGACTGATTTTTGTGCGATTTTGGTATTGATTCGATATTGATTTTTCGACGATTATTTGGGTGTAAAATCGATTAAGGAGATTTTGTGCGATTCTTGCCATAAAATGGGCGATTTTATTGTAAGATTTTCGGGTTGATTTAGTACTGATCTTGTAGATTCGAATGGGTTCTGATTTTAAGGAATTTCTGGAAGATTCGTTTGGTTAGGTGCACAGGTAAGGAAAGGCGCTTCGCATGTGAGGAAAGGAAAGTCGCGGATTCTCAGCGAGAATCACGCGACGGCGCGCGAGCGGTGAAGGCGCGCGGATTTTTAGGTTTAGGTTTAAGGGCTGCGTTTGTTTTTCTTTTCTTTTGTTTGGACGATGGGGGTTAAGGTAAAGGGGACTGGGCTTATGCGGGTAGCGGGTCGCGGGTTTGGGCTGCTGCAGTTGGGCTCGATGGTGAGGCTAACGCGATTGGGCTAAGAGTGGAAGAGGTGTGTTGCTAATTTTAATTAGGTATTTATTTTTAGGTATTAGTGTTAGGTTAGTTAATTAATTAATTAAGGCCTTTAGGTATTTAATTAGTTAAGTTATTTAATTAGTATTAGTTAGTGATAGATTAATTAGTTTTAGGCTTAGTTAATTAGCTAATTAATTCTAGGCAAGTGTATTAATAATTAATTAGTGATAACTTAAATTAACACATGTGATTAAACTAATTAGGTGCTTCATTAATCTAATTGTTATAATAAATAAATGCGGGCGTGCTATTTAATTAATGCTCAATACTTTAGAATGCGACGCTATTATTTAAAATCTTATTATTATGCATTATTGCAAAATTAAAATTGAATTGAGTTTATATTAAATTACTTAAACGCCGAATGCAAGTACGATATTTAAGAATTGTTTAAAGCCTTATAAATGCGACGCTATTAAATCCATATATTAGATTAAAAAAATTGACTTTAAATTACAAATGATTACTAATTAATGCGGCTATGCTACCTGACACGACGTTATCGCTAAATTATTTATTTTATGCATTTATTAATTATTTAAGAATTACGACAAAGCTTAAAGTTAATAAGTGCGGGCGCGGGACTCTAAATGCTTAAAACTCTACGTAAGACGCGATGTCATTATTAAATTAATTATTTATGCCTGTATTTAATGTTTTTATTCGCTGCATTTTATTATAAAAAATCATAAAAATTATTTTACAAAATTAGTGTAATTTTATAGTTAATGGCTGGACGGGAGGGTCAAAATTGGGTGTCAACACCCCATCCTTAAATTTCTATTTCATAGTTTTTGTTACTTTTATAAAAAAATGATTGAAAATATAAAAAAAATTCTTACCTCGTACCCCCCCCCCCCCCCCTCCCCTCCCCGTCCACCTACCACATTCTCAAATTTAAATGACCCGCCCAAGGTTTTATGGGTTTGTGCAAGAGTGATTTTGATGATGATTGGTTTGGGATAGCCCAATGTCACGACCCGAACTTCGGGCCTGCGACTAGTACCCTATCTGGGAACCCTTATCCCAAACAACCCATAGACAATAATTAACTTAAACAACTCATATATAAATAAAATCGGCTAGCCGACGAGGCTGCCACTGTACATAAAAAGATCCCCAAGGGACTCCAATTTATACAACACACACACCCGTCCCACATATGTATACATACCTCTAGGAACAAAAGAAAATGTACAACATGACGGGACAAGGCCCCGCCGTACCCTGAAATACACGAATGTCCAAACCAACCGTACTGGTAAGCTCCGGAGTAATGGAGCTTTTCCCAAAAACTGAACAGAGATCCTAAGAGCGAGGATCACCAACCTGTGTACCTACACCTGCGGCATGAAACACAGCCCCCCGAGGAAAAGGGGTCAGTACGAAAGATTTACCAAGTATGTGAAACTGTAAGTACTGTATGTTGACACCCAATTTTGGCACTCTCATCCAGTCATTAACTATAAAATTACACTAATTTTCCAAATAATTTTGAATAATTTTTTAATAATAAAATGCAACAATAAAACATTAATACATGCATAAATGAGCAATTTAATAATGGCGCCGCGTCTTACGTCGAATATTAAGCACTTGGAGTCTCGCGCCCGCATTTATTAATTTTAAGCCCTGTCATAATTCTTAAATGATAATTAATAATAAATACGTCAAATTAGCAATGACGTCGTGTCAAATAGCACAGTCGCATTTATAAATACGCAAAACAATTTCATAATTATTGTAGCGCCTAAAGTCATATTAAGATAATTTAATTTTGGCTTAAATAATAATAAATAATGCGCAATAAATAAGATTTTAAATAATAGTGTCGCATTCTAAAATATTAAGCATTAATTAAATAGCACGCCCGTCTTTATTTTTTATATAATAATTTAAATTTAAACTTAGACTAATAAAACACCTAGATAATTTAATCACAATTTAAACAATCTAATTTACCACTAATTAATTTTTACCTAAAACTAACTCCTAAAACTAATACCCAATTAAATACCTAATACCTAATAATACCACAGCCCACCCTTTAAACTCGCCCCAGCCCACATCGCCCCAGCCCAACCCGCAGGCCTAGAAACCATCAGCCTTTATCTACCTTTCCCCCCAAACGCCCAAAAGAACTAAAAAAAAAAGGGGAAAGCTTAAAAAAATAAAAAATAAAGAACAAACCCTGAATCCATACATCCGCCGCCTCATCGTCCAAACTTTTCCAAAACTCAACCTCAATGTCACGCCTAAAATCTCGCCCAAACCCCGCCATATCACTACGAGATCGGGGATTACCATAGAAAACTTACCATAAATGTTCATAAAATTTCTAGGGTTTTGTAGAATTTTAGGGCAAAACTGTGAGCCTCTCTTCCTTGGAATACTAATCACTTGGCTTAAACACTTAATGGAGAGTTAATCTTTAATTAACAACTAAACTTGGAGGATTTAGGAATTTTTGTTCTTCTATTTTGCTTGGGGCCGAGAGCTTTAAGGGTAAGAGGAAGAGGGAAATGTTGTAAAATGTTCTAAGTGTTATGTCTTGCAACTTGTATACATATATAATCTGATGTCCAAGATCAAGACAAGTGTAGTGGGGCCCATGGACACTTGTCCTCTTGTCTCTAAAATATCTTTAAAGTTGGTCATCTTACAAGACAAGTGGAGGGGTGACACATGTCACCCTCCTATTGGCCGAAATTCAAGTCACAAATATCTAGATATTTTTCAATTCTCATCCAAACGAAGGGCCCCGCGAAATCGTAAAATTTGACGGGCCCTATTTTATTAGATCCAATCCCTTATAATCATATACTAATCTCATACACCCAATATGAGAATCAAATTCCAGTTTATAAACTTTTTTCTTCACAAAAAATTTCCTAGGTTTCCAAAAAAATTATCTTTCTTCCGTTCCAAAATTCAAATCTTATTTCCTCACGTACGTTCTCATCTCATTCTCTTTGAAATACGGGGTGTAACACCCAAGTTTACCCATCATAAATCAACAACTCAAATGAACTCATGATGATGTCCAAACTTGACCCACGAAAATGATCAATCTTAACGATTAAAGCCCCACTTTAGATTAATGTTTTTGTTTATAAATAATTATTTAATTTTTTTAAAATTATTTCGGAGCAATAAAAACACAGCAACACACACCAACCACCAACCACACTACTCATCCACCCCCTACCCCCTCCACTACACCAACCCACACCCAAGCACTGAACCACCCTCACATCTCTGCCCTTACTTTGCCTACTCCATTCTTCCCCCTTCCACCCCTACCCACCTCTACCGCACCTACCCCACCTCCCGCCCTATCCCCACCACCTGCCCTACCCCATTCTCAAATTTATATTTCATATATTTTTTTACTTTTATAAACAATTTATAAAAAATATAAATTTTTTTCTTACCTACCCCTACCCACACTTACCCCCTCCACCCCCACCCCATTGCCCTACCCCATCCTCAAATTTCTATTTCATATTTTTTTTACTTTTATAAAAAGATTTCTTACCTCACTCCTACCACCCTAACCCCCACATACCCCCTCCCTCCCATACCCCCTGCTTAAATTTCGATTTCATATTTTTTGTTACTTTTATAAAAACATTATTCAAGATATGATTCTTTTTCTTACCTCCACCTACCCCCCCCCCCTTCACCCCCCACCTCATGCTTTACTCCCATCATCTAATTTCTATTTCATATTCTTTTTACTTGTATAAAAAAAATATGAATTTTTTTCTTATCTCCTCCCCCTACCCCATCCACCTCATGCCCTACCCCATCCTTCAATTTATATTTCATTTTTTTTTATATTTATAAAAATTTATTAAAAATATGATTTTTTTTTCTTAACCCCAACCCTCCTGCCCTCCCTCACCACCCTGAAGTTTTTATTTTAAATATTTATTTTATTTATATATATAATTTTATTAAAATTTAGAAATTTTTCGTACCTCATCACCCAACCCCACCCCACCCCATCCCTAAATATTTTATTTTATATATTTATTTTACTTTTATAAACTTTTTATAAAAAATGAGAAAATTTTGCTTACCGCCAATCCCCACCCCCAACCCGAATATTTTACTTTATATATTTATTTTATTTATACAAATTTTTTATAAAAAATGAGAAACTTTTCTTACCCCACTACACCCCCCCCCCTCCCAACTACCCTCTGCCCTCACACCCATTATTTTATATATTTATTTTACTTTTATAAAAAATAAAAAAAATCTTAAAAATATTATTCTTATTTTAAAATAATGATATGGAAAAATCAAATATCATACAAAATAAAACAACATTATAGAAAGTAAGTTTGAAATTTGTAAAAGTAATGGATCAAGTTGGACAAATTGAGTTATGACCCATCATTTAGCATATCTTGAGTCGTCCATCTTAGTCCATGTAAGTTTTGGACATTGACTCATCTATTGATTCAGCCCAACTTCAGCTCAAATGGCTCATCTGCCACCCCTAAGTGTACTTAATGAATAATTTAGCTAAATGCATAAGTTTTTTTTTTTTGAAAATCCTTAAAGACCCAACAATAATATAAATGAATAATTGATAAAATGTAAAATAAAATATTAATTGAAAATAACACATAATATTCTTATTTTTATAGATATTTCTATGACAACTTCTCAAAATCAATTCTTTTGAAAACATCCATCTAAAGTTTTTATTTTTTCTTTGGTCATATGTTTAGCTCAATCTCGTCCTTAATTTTCTGTAAAGCATGCACTGCATTTGATGCATCTTTTTCTTGTTGTAAAAAATAGTTATTTAAGGTTCCACTGCTTGCGTTGCTTCTTTTGTTGATATCATTGGCAAATTTTGACTATCATCTGGATCTTGATCATTATCAGCAATTGTTTTCATTATCAGCAATTGTTTTCATTACTCCTTGAATAATTTCTTCATCAGTAGGAGACTCCATCAGTGCATCATTTACACTAGGATGGTATAAAAGGTATTACACTTCCATTGCATTTCTATAACCTAAATCATTGATAGGTTCATGTAATCCCTGGATGCCTTGATCTTCACCAAGTGGTTGTTCAGTATTCATATTTTCGTCTGACCGAATCTTGCAATGTTGAAAACAATTTGCAATAGTTGTTGTTTTCACATCAATATTTTAAGCAACACTAATAAAATTTATAGCATTCAGCACACTAATTATGTTTGAATTTGTCTCTCCTGACTCATATAGTTGCAAGATGTTTGAATAAAGATGACGTCGATAATGAATTTTCAATGCCCGAATAATTCCAGCATCACATAGTTGAATCTTTGAGGTTGTATTTGGAGGCAAGAAAATAGTTCAACATTTCTCAAGCCTTCAATAACCTTAGGATGGGAAGAGCAATTGTCCACTATTAAAAGAACTTTTCTGCCATCCATTCGTTTATCAAACCAGCAAACAAATTCTTGAAAAAGTAATATGTTCCTCCATGCTTTCTTGTTAGCTCGATAGTGACAATTAAGGTTACTCAAATTCATATTTTTAAAACATCTAGGATTATCATACTTATCAATTATCCAAAATGACAATTTGTCAGAACTGTCGTCATTGCAACAATCAACAACCGTAATCCTTTCATTCTCATTCTTTCGTATTTCCAATTGCTTTGTTGCAAGTGAATGATCTGCTTTCAAATGATAAAATAAACATGTTTCATCCATATTGTAGATATCCTTCCATTGAAACTAATATAATTGTTACACCTCGTAGTTTTAAGGCGATAATTAAGAACGTCATTAAGGAAGTAGGATTTGAATATTGGATATAAAAAATATAATTACAAATGCTAATAAGGGAATTAGTATACGAAAGGATGTGATTCCGGAATAAATTTGGTTACAACGAGTGTGACAATGGAAATTTATATTAATAGTCGTATATTCCCAACGGGGTTATGAATTAGTAACGTATTATAAAAGTTATGACATCGAAAATACGAGGTCTTATGAAATTTTCAAGATTTAAAAGAAGTGGGGTCTAAGATTAATTAATTGTGGGAACTTGTACCCATAAAAAACCGTGTAAGCATGTAAATAATTTTCAGATTTGCTTATACCCATGTTCCACTCATGGCAAGGCCTTTAATTCAAACCTTCTTCTTCGTTATCCATTATCTTCTCTCCCAACAGATTTCTTACCATTCTCCATAGCTAATAGGAGATTTTTCTTAACTCTTTTTACAAGATTAAGCTCCTCAACTAAGTCCCAACCAAGGTAACCTCCAAAGTAGTGGGTCACGACCACTGGACAGATTTGTGCCCTTGGAATTTCAGTTTTTGAGATGAGAAATTTGGAAGAAAAAAACATGTAAGATGATGGATTAAACTTATAGAACACATGCATGTCACTTTGAGTTGAAGAAATGCTGAAAATTGGTGCAAAAGGAATTGGGGCAGTGGACAGAAATTAGAGACTGTTTTGACTTAAATTTAAGGTAAAAATTCTCTTCTTACGATATAATTGGAGTTGCATGTTGTTGTAGTTTAAGGAATGAACTTGTGTTAGGAGAAGCTTGGAATTTAAGACAATGCATGTGATTGTTGGATGTTATAGCCGAAATTGGGACTATTTTTGTATACATTGGATTTGTGTGTTGTTGTTGTTATCTTTGTCACTAATTGCATGTTGGAATTGAAGAGAATCTTGACATTTAAAATTGTAGATTGATTATATGAAAGTATTAAAAGATGAATTGGATTTTAAGGAATCAAGAAAAGAGTTATGGAATTAGAATGTTATGGCCGAAACCTTTCCAAAATCGTTGGGTATTGTCGTGTCGAGTTAGGGGCTGTTTTGTGGAGTTTTAATGCTTAAAGTTATAAGTTATGAACATGCATATGCATGATTATAATTGCGGATATATGTCCTAAAAGAATTAAGGTATAGAAAGGTGTTACTTTGCACTTTTATTGTTGTTGAAGTATGGGCTGTTTTGAGGGCTATTTTAACATGATTAGATGAGTTAGATTGACATGAGAAATTGGTGTATTAATCACCTTGGTTGCTGTTTTGGTTGTACTCCATAATGTAAAGAGTAAGAATGTATAGCAATGGCGTATGTCGGATTTTTGGACTGTTTTGGTAAATTCTTGAATTGTGCTTGGTTATTGGTGTTATTTACCTTGTTTGTGAGTTGCGGATGAGATTATAAATAGGGGAAGTGTTGATCAAATTTTTATAAAAAAAAAAAGCAAGTTATCATTCGATTATAACGTATGTCAGTAATCATAAGGTTAATGGACATATTACTATTATTATAGGTTGAAATGCTAGTCAAGGCGTATTTAGATTATTGAGTTTGTTAGTTCGTCATTAAGGTATGTGAAACTATCCTTTCTTCTTTTGGCATGATTTTTTATAAAGTGAGTGTACGGCGGACGTACATAGTTATATTAAATCTTAATTCTTAATGATACATAATATAATAGTGCCTTGATTTTCTAAGTGAAAGTTATTTTATTATTCCAATGAGAGTCAAATGATGATTTAAATTGTATAAAGTTGCTTGTGATACTCTATTCGTGCTTGATGTGATTATATCATTTCACTGAGTCCCATGATGGGTCGGGATACGTTATATGTATATATATGATGATGATGAGCTCACCGAGTCCCAGAATGGGCCGAGATACGTTATATGGACAGATATTCATGATTATGATGATTCCATAGAGCCCCTCACTAGAGGGTCGGGATGTTACATGTAAATAGATACGATGACTCTCATTTTTATAAGGCACTGTTGACTCTTATTTGTATATGACACAGTTGAAATGGTAATTTGATTATTATACTTATCTCATGTTATCTTTTGGTTAGTTATGATCTTCCTTACTGTACTTCATGTTTTATATATTCAGTACATTATTTCGTACTGACCCCCTTTCCTCGGGGGGATGCGTTCATGCCCGCATGTACATGTACTCAGTTTAGTGACCCTCCGACATAGAATTCCTGTTCAGCTGGTTGCAGAGCTTCATTGATTCGGAGCTTAGTCATTTTGGTACAGAACCTTATTTTCGGACTTATGCGTATTTAGGGGCACGACGGGGCCCTGTCCCGTCAGATTTCATTATCGTATTCTTAGAGGTCTGTAGACAGTTGTGGGTGGTAGATGTATTTTGTATATGTGTTTGGCCAGCTATGATGTTGTACTCGTTTTGGGATGTTTCCGTATATAGTGACAGCCTTGTTGGCTTGCCTATTTTGATATGATTTAAGTTTACTACATTATCCTTGGTATTTGTGTAATTAGGTGACATGTGGGTATAAGGGTGCCCAGATAAGGCACCGGATCGCGGCCCATCGGGTCGGATCGTGACAATAATTTAGCTCGTATACTTGGTAAAGCATCCTCAACATTCTCCATAGCAACTGAACCACTTTCACCAAACCTTCGATAAAATTTAATTTCATGTCTCGTCTTAAAATGTTCTAACCAACCACTTGAGAAATTAAATCCTTGATTAGAGCTTCCATATATTTTTTGCCAATTTTTTTTGAATGAGCTTGGATCATTTCTCCAATAATATTAAATTTCTCTTTATATTGGAGAAATTATTCATACAACACTTTTTCTAACTCGGGATATTTTGATGACTTGTGCCTCTTGACGTTTTTATTTTTTATCACCATTGATAAATAATTTATTGATCTTTTAAGAGTATTTGATATTGGTGATTGGCTTGCTCCATCCACAACTTCAAATCTTTTTGACTTAAAGTGGGATGCTCAATTTTATGCTCACATAATGCTATGCTCATTTCATCAGTCAATATGTTTTTTTCACTCATTTCAAATTTGAAGCAATGAAGGAGAAATAAAAGAAAAATCTAGTGATTTAAGTATGAAAAGAAAACTAATGTATTTATAGAGTTTGTGTTCATTTATAACATTTAATAAATTTTTTGTTACAATGTACTTTATTTTATCAATATACAATTCATGTGTTTCGTTTTTTAAAATTATTTCTTACAAAGTACTTAGTTCAAATTTTAGTTTCTCAAATTAATAATAAATAAATATTAATATAAAGTTCATGCATGAATTACGTATTTACTAGCTTTTTTGTTAGATAATTTAACTTAATTTCATCTTTTAATTTCTCAATAATTATAATTAATATTTATTAAAAGAAAAATCATGCATACGTGATAGTTCATGTTCATCCTTTACTAAATTTATTATAATGTACTTAGTTTACTTTTTTAGTTTTTAAATACATATATTTAAAATTACATGCATGAACCTTAATTAAAATAATAATGAAAATGTATAATAAAATGCATGTCACACAAAAAATATAAAAATATTATGTGAATGAATAAATTATTTATTTATTGATAAATAAAATAACTTCGCTAAATGAATATCCATTTATGGAGGTTTTAGTATAGTATGAATTTTCACATTACATGTTCATGTTTTTATCAGATTATTAAAAAACGGGTAAGTAAGAGTAGTTAATTGTTGTTGAAATTTCTTTAGCAGACACAAATGTTTGGTCTCTCTGCAGTTTCCTTTCATTTTGTAGGGCCATTCTTTTAAGCTAGAGTTTCTTAACATACTATTATAAAATGTTCCACAACGTGTCCAATGGGTCAAAGAATCATCAAATTTCAACCACGCTTTGGATCAAAATCAAATTGACTTGGAGACAACTTCTAGGAGTTTGCTTAGCTTTTTGTCAAGTATTGAGAGTTCAGTGGACGCTCTAGAATCCTGACATCATTTTCCAATTTTATTTAAACCCACATAGTCTAAGGAGCACATGGAAATTTCTTCTTTAATTTTCAGAAATCATGCTATAAAAATCACTATAATCTTGTCACATTTTATTTTGATACAAACATTAATTGGCTGTACGCAGTATGGCAGTAGCCCATTCTCTTGTCACATCGTTGTAGCTGTAAAATTAATTTAACTTTGAAGACTGTGCATACAGGTGAAATTTGGAGGCAGGATGGGCTCTCAATCCTTAAAATAGAGCATTTAACTGGTTTTAACTTAAATTAAGGGTGTGTTTGGTTCGCGCCGGGTAAACATAATGGAATTTAGTAATAGAAAGGAAAAAAATGAATTATCATGATTGTCCCTATATGTTTGAGTCTGTTTCAGAAACGGAATGAAAACGGGGTCCGGAGGTCCGGGGTGGTCCGGTAATGAATTGGGGAAAGAAAATGAAAATACCTAGGGGGTGGGGATTCAATGTAAGGGAATGAAAAAAGAAAAAAGGGTAAAGAAAATAAAAAAATAGGCCAAACAAATAACTTCAAAGGAAATCAGGGGATTTTATTCTCTTATCCTGATTCTATTACCACGGACCAAACGCACCCTAAGTTTAACTTCACATACACATACATATATATATACCGCACCCGGTCCACTTTATTCGTTACATTTTTATTTTATACGCCTTTTTAAAAATATTAATTAAAAGGGTAATTTGATTAAATTATCTTTATTTATTTATTTTTATCTTAATTTGATATTACACTCTTTTTTACCACATTAATCTCTCTCCATATTTATTGAGTTGGGATAAAGGTGGAAATTAGTAGTTAATTATATGATGAGTTTTCGAAATGACAATTATTTTGGACCATCTATTTTTAGTAGATAACTTTGCATAATTATATAATATTAAAAAACACATTACATAATATTAGCATAAAAAGTACTATATCAATTTTAGCACAAAAGAACCTATTACTATAGCATATCCCACTTTGACCGTAACCCCTATCATTAGCCTAAAATCTATTAGCTCTTTAATAACCTAATTATTAGTTCCTTAATTATCTCCTAAGATCTCTTTTGGAATACTAGATAATCTTCTCTATAGGTTTCTTTACTTTACCAAAATAAAACCGGTGATTTAATTCTCCGGCAACACAACATTTTCCAGCAACATCTCCCTCAATCAAGATGCCAATGTTTTAATAAGTTATATGAGCAGTGGAATAAGAATGTGATGATTATTGGTATCAGGGGCGGATCTACGTCCGGTTGTTCAAAAAGAAAATTGCAGCATTGTATAAAGGAATGATGCTGGACTTATTCAAAAGTGAAAAATAGCACTGCAAAAAAAGTAATCGGTTGTTCGCGTGCACAACTTTGAACGCAAAAGATCCGCGGCTGATTGGTATAGTATCAAAATCGCATAATAAAAGTTTCTAATCCGAAGACTTTGGAGCTAGTTACGGGATTTATGGTTTCTATTTTAAAGGAGTTTTTAAGAAAATAAGTACTCAATTTAGTAAAATTTGGCCGTTTAAAACAATCAAATAATAAAATTGAATACATTATTCCACATGAGAAACAAAAAGGAAAATACCAAAGTAGTAAACTCGCTCAACTGATAGAAAGAAGTGTACTGGTACGCTAGTTGAAACTGTCTAACATGTACATGTGATGTTATGTTACCTCATTCAAACAAACAACAAAAAAAGTAAAATAACTTACTATGTAGGCACAAAGTCGTCTTTGATCCGTGCGAGGTGTGCTACCGCACAGGGACCTCTGAAAAATGAAAAAATTTAAGGTTCATTTTTCTATTTTTTATTAAATAGTAATAGTCAGAATTTACTGTCAAAGTCCATATTTCGCAGGTCTTAGCCCAATTAAAGTCCCACTTTTACAAATTAAAACATGACCCCAAAATATTGAGACGGCTTTGTGTAGGTAGGCACTTATATTACTTCTAATTATGTGGTGCTGGGTGCACAAGGTTTGGATACATTAAATACAAGAAGATTCTGAAGTGAGGAAAACGGAAAAGGTATCAAGAATTACTGCACATTTCAGGAAGTTCAAGAAAAAATATATTTCATCCTTCAGCTTTTATTTGTTTACTAAAGATAAATTTTCACTTTTATTTGTTAAATTTAGGGGAAAAACATTTATGTTTTCCGTTTTACTCATAACATTAATTACTCATTTTAAGTTATTTTCATGTCATCCAATTAAAATGTGCAACAATTACTATGAGTGTGCAAAATTCATAGTGAACTAGTAAAAGTGAACGGAGGGATAATAAGCTTTTTAGATTGTATATTGTGTGGTCACTTAAATTTGCCCGCTTTTTTCATTTAGACACCTAAATTAGGATTGGTACCTATTGAACCTGTAGATTCGTTCTTAAAGAACCTTTTTACTTGTTTCAATTTCCTGAAATACGGTGATAACTGATAAGTTCATGCTTCTTATGATCTTTTTGCTTTTCTTCATCCTTTACAAGGGCTCGAGAGGGTCATTATTCTCACATGCTTCATGTTTTCTTAATTCTAGAAGGACAGTCCAGCTTTGCTACCACGTGCCTTTAAATGCTCACAAAACTTGAAAGTCTAATGTGATGGTACCTAATTACTTACTTTTCTAGAGAAATCAAATGCATAATTATTTTATTACTTAAATTGATTTCCTTGATTATGTAAACCTAGAACGAGCTTTTTTTTTCCAAGTTTTTTATTCCAACAAAAGTAATGTTGGTAAAAACAATTCATCTGTCTATATAATGACATACAAATTTATTGAGTACAAATTGTACAATATGTTGATGAGGGCACAAGTAGGATATGACAGTTCGGTGCACTAAGCTCCCGCATGCGACAGAGAAGGGGTCTGATCACAAAGAATTATTATACGCATCATTACCCTGCATTTATGTAAAAGATTATTTTCATGGCTCGAACTTGTGACTTCCTGGTCCAAGCACTATCACGATTAAAAAAAGAAGATTAGAAGTATCAAAAACTATGATTAGTAACAGAACTATTTTACCACGTAAAAGAGGTAGGTGAAACCATGATGTTATGATGTCAACATAGTATGGTATCATTTACTCAATATAGAATATTCTACACCAATTAATAGTAGTAGTTGCCATCTCCACATGGTAGCCAATTCTTAAGAATGTTCCTATTTTTCATGTGATGATTGCCTCTCTTTATAATTGACGAACATATGTACCAGACACGATGCTTTATTGGGTGTTTATGATGGTGGATTTATGGACATGCACTAGACACATTCAATTTGGAGCATAACTTTCCCGAGGTGGGGGTGGGTAGATTAATTGCTACCTAAATTAGTTTGGAAAAAACTACATACTTTACTTTATAAACGACTTCTTGCTCAAACTAATCTTGTACTTAAAACTTATACTCTCCTAAGATATATATATATAACCTGTCGCTTGGTAGGTGTTACACACTCGCAAACTATGTCTTCGCCATGTATTACCACCTCAATTACAATTTGATTTACTTTTTCACTTCTTTTTTGTACATTACTGTTCTTTTTATTATTATTTTCATCTCTTTCTTCATTTTTTATTTATGTGGATATCAACGTGGAACCTGGGCATCACACCCGTGAATTGGTGTTGACACCCAATTTTGACCCTCCCGTCCAGTCATTAACTATAAAATTACACTAATTTTCAACAATAATTTTAATAATAATAAAATGCAACAATAATACATTAACACATGCATAAATAAACAATTTAATAATAGCGCCGCATTCCAAAATATTAAGCATTAATGAAATAGCACGCCCGTCTTTATTTTTGCAATAATTTTAAAACTCAAGCTTAGATTAATAAAGCACCTAGATAATTTAAATCACAATTAATTTATTAATTTACCACTAATTAACTAATTAAAACTAACCTAAATAATTCGCCATTACTAATTAACCTAACTCTACCCAACCCAATCCCTTTCGTTTTCCCTTATCACCGCGACGGTGCCCGTCAAAGAACCCAACCCGCGAGGCCTCTATCTTTACTCCTCAACCTTTCTTCACCACATAGCCTTCCCTTATACGCGCATTTCACTCACTTTCTTCATTTCGTCTCGCGGATCAAAGAACCTCAAGAAAACCTACGAAACGAAACTCAATGATCTCACTTTCGTCGCGCCGGATTTCTCAGGAGAATCCGGGCTTTCTAACCACGTCACCCACCAACGTATCCTTACCATAACTGCGCAAAATCGCACTAAAGTCGGGACAAATCTCATCGAATCGAGGATAAGAATATCACCTAATTGTTTACCTAATTAGAACCCAACGAGGCTATAGAGAAGGCACATGCTGGCATCGATGGGAGACCTCGTGATTAAGAACCACCATGAGAAACACGATGGCGGCATACCCATAGCATCGAAACAGGGAGATGAGTCGAACATAGAGCATATACGAGGGAGTTAGGGCTCAGCACCTAGGCTATAGCATCATAGGAACCGAAAGTTCGAATCCCTTTCTTTTAGTTCCAGCCAAAACCAGCAAACAAAACCTTGCCCCTTTCCATCGCATCGCAATAACCCGTCGAGTGGACCGACGACTTGATACGCTGCCCCGGCTCGCTGTCCGGAGAAGGTAATTCCTTTCCCTTTTAATTTTCAGTTTAATGTGCCTCATATAATTTGTATTATATGTTTATATTTCCATTACTTATCGTTGGAATCAATCAGATTAGTCATTAAATGTGTATGGTCATATTACGACTGCTCAAGATCGTTATATGGAGGTATTAAGCATGTTTCATTAAAGTAGACATTATTAATGATTCACTATTAAAGTTGTATATGCTCAGTTAAATCCCCAAACAGATTCATGATTATGGTATTTATTTGATGGAGGGAATACGATATTGATAATGCAATGTTTCCATTAATGTTTGTTAATGTCTAATGGCTTGTTTGCTTGTCTTATTGGCCATTAATATTGGGATATGCTATGTTGGGTTCATGTCCAGCACTATGTGATAGGTGTTTATTATATTGATTGCGGCATTGGTTCATATCCAGTTTCCAGATTTCCTTTAAATGATTACATGTACACCATGCATCTTGACGATTATGTCTACTCGATATCATGTAACATCTTTTAAGTCATTGTTAGTTTCTTATGGCCATTTGTGTGATTAATTAGGAAAATGCATATCTTATTAGCTTAAACTTAAAATGTCACATGCTAAGTTTAGATGTTCAGTCTAGATGAACATAAGACTAGTTTGTTATTTTCTTCATGATAGAACAAGGATAAAAAATGATTAGTTGTTTAAACGCTTTTTGTATAATGGCCTCATCTATTGAAAATTAGACCCGTAGCATATCTGTTATCTCTGTTTTAGTCTCTATATTGTATGAACTCCCCTGTATGTAAATACTCTTGTGTCATTAGGAAGCAACCCATTTTTTATCAATAACTTTATGGGATAACACTAACTTAGATAGATTAGGGGATGCATAACCTGATCTTTGTTAAGTCTTTGCCTCATTTGCCTTCTTTCCTCTTAAATTAGACACATCAAGGTGATAAATAGAATCTGGAATATAAGAGAATTTGAGACCATGTACTGTCTGCAGTATGCCTGATATTGTTGGCTTGTTATGAACTTAAACATGATTCAGGGCATTTGTTTTGTTCTAAATACACTGATATACGTGCCCAATTTAGGTATACTTTGTATATTTAAACATGTCTTGTCATATTCCTATCTGTCTAGCTACTTACCCCCATCGATATTATCCTATATTTGGTCTTCCTTTAAAACTGAAAATGTTACGTTTTGGGGCTTATTTCCGTCTACTGTCTACTGCCCTGCATACACCCTGTTGCTGCGTTATTTATCTGTCTCCTCTGTATTCTGCCACCTGCTGGCAGCTTATTTCCATCTGATATTGCCTCTGTTGGTCTTTACATGCATGCTTGCTCGAATATAAACTATGTGTCAAGTGCTTATTCGTTATTTAATTGGGCTCGTACTAATCCTTATCTTTTCGTTATTTTACATGAAATGCATCGGAGCAAAAATGAAGAGTCTCCCGGCGAGACTCATCACGAGCTACTTCAAATGGCAACCGCGTCTATGTGCATCCGCATTCACGTCCCCGCTTCAGAAATTCCTAGAAAAACAAATAGGACGTCGTCATCCGCGTAAAGAGCACTCTTAAATCCCATCCTCTCTTTACTCACTATTCATTCATTTATTTGTTTATTGTAATTTAATTACTCTATTTCTGTAATATTTAGGATATCTAGAACAATTAAGTTTCAAACATATAAGGTGGGGAAGTAATTCATAATCAGAAATGCACTTCTACTTTATTTGTCTTTTAGGACTATTAAGCATGTCTAAATTCTGCAAAAAATAACTTAAAAGATTTAACTTGCATCATAAAACCAACATTTCGTTCTTATTAAAATTCATAACAGATTTCTTCATACACTCTCAAGAATCACTTTAAAGCACCTTTTGTATCATATTATACGCAGGTTAAGCAAGATTAATTTAGCTGGCAGTATACATAATTAGTCCATAAAGCACCCGCTTAGCATTCTCTAGCATTTCTAGCCCTTTTTAGCACTTTTAATCACCCTTTTTGCATTTAGCACCTTTATCACATTTTGTCCTTAACATTTTAGCACCTCCTAGCATTCTTTTGTACTTTAGCATATTAGCACTACTTTCAGCATTTTAGCATTTAGCACTTTTAAGCGTCTCTTAGCACCTTTAACACCCTTCTAGCATTTAATACCTTTTAGCAACCTTTAGTATTTTAAGCACTTTTAAACCTTTAGCATTTGACTCTTTTATTTATTTATAACACCTTTTGCCCCTTTTATACTCAAAGCACCTTTTAAACATTTTAACATTTTTAACATTTTATTAAGCAGGAGGAGTTTTTATCTTGCATTTGTTTTTAAACATAATAATTACCCTAGGTTTGACAAGACAACTGTTATACCCCGTATTTCCGGAGTATGTACGTAAGGGCGTACGTACGAAAGTTTGGCCTTAAAAGTTTAAGCCTTGGACGTTTTTATTTGTGCACAACTCACTAAAAGAATCATTTTCCGACGAAACGTTTCCACATCTTTCGTAGGGTAAATTCCGGCTATGCCATTTCTAATTTTTGCGGATTTTTCCGAGAGACGAAACATTTTGGACCAACGGGAGGGCGACACTTGGCACCCTCCAATTGGTGGACTTGAAATCGTCCATTGGGCCATTGGACAAGGTTGGCACGTTTTTTGTGCCTTTGCACAAGTCAAGGAGTTGGTAGGATATTTGTGTGTAGTAGATAGAATGGACACTTGCCTAAATCTTCACCCTACACTTGCCTTGCACTTGGCATCATCTTGACCCTTGGTTGGCCATGGCTTGACCTATAAATACCCCCTTAGATGAAGAGTTCTTCATCCACAAAATTACTTCCAAGTCTTGAAAAATCCTCTCCTCTCCTTAAAGCCATTTCGTCCAAACACCTTTCCCCTTGAGTAAAGTTGGCGAGGCCTCCCTGCCTAGCCGAAATCTACCCCCTCCGGTAGAAAAGTTGCCTTCTAGTATTGTTATAATGCCCAAAATACCTAGCCCAAATCCTTAGTACTTAGTAGAAGTTGTGAAGAACTTAAGGTTTTCCTTGGAGCGTACAACTTAGAGAGCAAAACCTTGCTCAGTGCGACTTTTATCTAGGATATTATTGGGCTTACCAGGGTAAATAATCCTAACCCTCTTTTGAATTAGAGAATACATCTTGTAGTAGTATAAGAATAAGTATTAAATACTTAGAAGAATATCGCAGAATAGAATTGAACTGTTATCACGATAGAAGGGTTTAAAGAAGAATAATCAAATTGTACTTACATAGAATTTGTTTTCTGATGAACTTGAGTAGCTCACCGGGTAGGGAAGACGCCCAATTTTTCGTAGGATATAGAACCCTCTGTTTAGGCGGTTACAAAGTAGTGCGAGCGTTGATAGGCGTGTCGACTATTATAGTCGATTCTCTGCGCGACATATTCAACTTGGCAGGTGGTTTTCGCTGAGAAGGTATGTGATTCTTCCTAAAGCATGATATTTTACAATATATATGTAGTACGGTAGACGTACATGTGTTAACTGAATAATACTTACGGCAATGCCTCACGGCTTAAGCCTGAATAATACTTACGGAAATGCCTCACGGCTTAAGCCCGAATAATAAAGAACTGAAAGCATTTCAAAAGAATACTGAATCATATTTTTACAGAAGAGAACTAATTGGTTTTTAAAACAGAAGCTTAAGAGTTATACTAGCTTTATGGGAAATTAAGTATAACCACTTAAGAATGATAAAAGAAACAGTTTGCCTATGTGTTTATAACAGACTTATGTCACGCCCTTTTTCGGCCGCGGCATTTTTTTTAAAATGCGAACCCTGCTTAATAAAGAAATGTTAGATAATAAATAATAAAATGCTAAATAATTAAAAAGGGTGCTAAAATGTAAAAGGGGTGCTTAAAAGTGCTAAAAATGTTAAAGTTTTAAAAAGGGTGCTAAAAGTGCCAAAGGGGCTAGAAAAGGTTAACTTTAAAAGTTAAAATGCTAAAGGGTTCTAAAAGTGCAAAAAATGCTAAGGGTTCGCGGAGTCGCCACCTAATTAATTGGGTGAATTAGGACACCTAAATGTTTAACTAGTTTGAAGTAAAACATTAACTCCATTTTAATGGTCTGCTAAACTTAATGAGATTCTGGATAAGGGTTCTTTATTAATCTAGAGGGAAGGGGTTAGGCACCCTCTAAGATCCGCTAACTTGCGGTTGTCCTGCCAAACCTAGGGTAATTATTATATTTTAAAAATGCAAAGTAAAAGATCTTCCCGCTTGATAAAATGCTAAAAAATGTTAAAATGTGCTTAAGTCTAAAAAGGGGAAAAAAGTGCTATATGCGAAAGAATGCTAAGAGGTGCTAAAATATTAAGGGTTAAAGACGCTTAACAAAATGCAAATGTTAGAGAATAAAAAATAAAATGCTAAAAGGTTTAAAAGAGGCTTAAAGGTTTTAAAAATGCTAAAAGGATGCTAAAATTGCAAAAGATGCTAAAGTTTAAAAGGGGTGCTAGAAATGCTAAAAGGGTGCTAAATGCTAAAGGTATTAAACGCCAAGGAGTGATTTAAAGTGCTAATTGTTATATTTTAAAAATGCAAAGTAAAAGATCTTCCCGCTTGATAAAATGCTAAAAAATGTTAAAATGTGCTTAAGTCTAAAAAGGGGAAAAAAGTGCTATATGCGAAAGAATGCTAAGAGGTGCTAAAATATTAAGGGTTAAAGACGCTTAACAAAATGCAAATGTTAGAGAATAAAAAATAAAATGCTAAAAGGTTTAAAAGAGGCTTAAAGGTTTTAAAAATGCTAAAAGGATGCTAAAATTGCAAAAGATGCTAAAGTTTAAAAGGGGTGCTAGAAATGCTAAAAGGGTGCTAAATGCTAAAGGTATTAAACGCCAAGGAGTGATTTAAAGTGCTAAAAGGGCTAGAAATGCTAAAGAATGCTAAGAGGGTGTTTTATGGACTAATTATGTGTTCATGCCAAGGTTATTTATGAACTAGTTAGGTATACTGCTAGCTAAGTTAATCTTGCTTAACCTGCGCGTAATTTTATATAAAAAATGCTTAAGATGGTTTTTTGTTGAGAGTTTAGGAAGACATTTATTATGGGTTTAATAAGAAACAAATTGTTGATTTTATAAGGCAAGTTAAATCATTTAGATTGCTTTGGTAAAATTTAGATATAATAATCGTAAAAGACGCGCAAAGTAGAAATGCGTTTCCAATTATAAATTACCTTCCCCTTATGCGTTCGAAATGCTAATTGCTCTTGGTTTCCTATTAATTACAAAGTTATAAATTACAATAACAAATAAAGTAAGATAAGGAAGAGATAAGAGAGCGAGGATTAGGCGGATGACCAGATCTATTTGTTTGTCTAGGAATGGCCGAAGAGGGACTCGATGGATGTATATGCATGCCTTTACGTTTGCCACGACGAGTCTCGTTATGAGACTCTTTGTTGCTCCGGTGCGTGCCATGTAAAAAAAAAAAAGAAAGATAAGGATTAGTAAATATTCCAAATAGTGAACATGTGCATATTTTAGCTAGCATTTAGTTAAATCAGTCCCTAAAACTAACAGAACTTGAACAAGACAGAGGGGCCAAAATTGATACACGATGAATGCACATTTAGACATACAAAGTGGTAATATACATGATATGTGCGAGATTCATGGTATGCTTGACGATATCTGAGAAAAACCGGGGAAGGGAGTGCAGATACACTAAAAAACTTAACACGATGGGTTATGCATTTTTACACACACACACATTTAGTTTGACCAATGACGCAGCGGGGAAAACAGAGAGGGGACAAACCCATTTTTGCACAACCGTGATTTCAACTCAGATTTACACAACCATTTGCAGTACATGTATTCAGAAACTCAACCCAAAAGATGAAAAAATATTATATGCCGATAGGTATTCCCTGGTATTGGCAGGAGCAACAAAACATTAATGAAGACGGATGTAGGATTATTTTTTTAAAAGAACTATGCTAAACACAGAATAGGCGAAACAATCCAACAACAAGGAGCGTCATCTAGGGAAACAGTACCATTGCGCACAAACGCCCTCCAGTTCTCTTCTTATTTTTTTTGTGACGGCATACTTAATGAACTCACAAAATGTTATTATAAGCCCACAAGATTAACCAAATACAATCATGAAAGATTTATTCAGACCAAATATATAACATAGGCACCATATTGAAGCTATACAACAAGGCATATTTCGAACTCCTTCAACCAATCTCACGCTTACTCTGGATGTGAAACCAATAACATACACATATATTTAGGAACGAGTAGTCTCCAAACAACAATATTATGAAATATTTAACTAACGAGGCATCACAAAAACACATAAAGCATGGAAAATATTGAAACCAAGCAAAGTTTAAAGGCGATTGATTTTACCTTCTCCGGGCAGCGAACCGAGGCAGCGTATCAAGTCGTCGGTCCGCTCGGAGGTTTTATGCTATGCGATCGAAAGCGATGCGATTGGAAAGGGGCAGGGCTGGTGCTTGAAAAGTGATTGCTGGTTTCTTAATGTGAAATTTTGACTTACTGGTTCAAGGTAGGCTTTTCGGATTTCCTACTGATTGATGCTAATCCTCTGGATGCTGAATCCCTAAATCCCCTGAAACTGATTATTGCTCTTGACTCCTCTCTCCATTGAACTCTGCTCTACTGTGCTCTGCTCTGCCTCCCGACTGAGCTCTGCTTGACTGAGCTCTGCCCTCTCTTTTTCTACTCTACTCTCTGTCCGTCCTCAACATATGCCTATTGCATGTGCTTATATAGCCCTGGGTTGGGTTCCCTATTAGGTAAACAATTAGGGCTGAGATTCTTATGCTTGATTCGATGAGATTTGTGCTGACTTTAGTGCGATTTTGTGTACGATTTTGGGGTGTGATTCTTACTGTTTTATTTTTTAGACGAATCTTGGTGATTTAGGGTATTAATTTGGTTAGGAGAATGGTAACTGTTAAGATTGTTTATGGTAGATTTTCGAATTTGGCAAGGTTTGGTATGAAATTATGGAGATTTTGGTGCGATTTATGGTAAGTTAATATTTGTTGGAGCGATTTTTGTTGAGGGTTTATGGATTTTGGCAAGAAAAGATGAGAGGAGATGTGTGTGTCGGCTGCCTTTCCTTTTGTAAAAGAGAAGCTTAGGTATCCATTTTAGGTTTATTTGGAGGAGAATAAGAGATATGAGGGAGTGGGCTGAGGGTTAAAGATCTGTTAGGCGGGTGTAGGCCGGTTTAGTTGGTAGAGGGACTGGGCCTGCGGGTTATTTGATTGGGCTGGGCGAATTGAGTAAGGGATTGGGCTAGTTAGGTATTAATTTGGGTAGTGTTATAATTTAGGTGTATTATTTAATTTAGGTATTTAATTAGTTAGAGTTTTAAGTTAGTGTTATAATTATTAGTTTTAGGCTCTTAATTAGTGACAAAGTAATTAATTAATTGTGATTAAATTATCTAATTGTTATAAAATAAATGCGGGTGTGTTATTTAATTAATGCTTAATGCTCTAGAATGCGGCGCTATTAAAATCTTATTATTGCATTATTGCGAAGTTAAATTAAAATTGATTTGAGTTTAGATTAAATTATTTAAATGCTAAATGCGAGTATGATATTTAAGAATCGTTTAAAGCTTTATAAATGCGGTGCTATTAAATGCATATACCAGATTAAAATTGATTTTAAATTACAAATGATTACTAATAAATGCGGCTATGCTACCTGACACGATGTTATCGCTAAATTATTTATTTTATGCATTTATTAATTATTTAAGAATTACGACAAAGCTTAAAGTTAATAAATGCGGGCGCGGGACTCTAAGTGCTTAAAACTCTACGTAAGACGCGATGCCATTATTAAATTATTTATTTATGCATGTATTTAATGTTTTATTCGCTGCATTTTATTATAAAAATCCTAACAAATTATTTTACAAAATTAGTGTAATTTTATAGTTAATGGCTGGACGGGAGGGTCAAAATTGGGTGTCAACAACTTATATTGAATTGTGAAAAGAATAATAAGATGGTTTGATAAGTAGACATGATATGATGCTATGTGTGTTAGTGTCTTGTAACGTTTGTATAAAAGAGTATTCTTGTTGTGTACATTGTTTAAAGATAATTGTTATGTTAGTGTACTATCACTCACCTCTTGACATATTCACGGGGTTAAGCGCCTCCGTCTGGGGTAGACTCGGTGATGCAGGACCGTGATTCGAGAATACCTCATGCGGGTCAAGGGACCTATGCGAGCTACGGGAGTTCGGGTTAGTGATGCGGGGTTATACCTCATGCGATCTATGTGGCGTGCGGACTACGAGTCGGGGCGATTAGGAGTAGCTACCCTCGATGCGGGGTTATGTACCTATGCGGGCCTATGTGAGTGGCTTTATGCGGACTACGAGAGTCGAGTTAGGCTTGCATGGTGATCTGCGGGCAATGGCCTGCTTGATCATTCGCGGCTAGAAAAGACTGTTACAGTTTACCTATTGTTGCTCTTGTTTATGATGTGCCTTATATGCAGTCCCTTGGTTGTTTCATACATACTTGCAAAACTGATTTTAAAATGATATGTTTTCATTTAAGTATTTCTGATTTCATATACTTAGTACTGTTATCTTGACCTCCTTGCCGAGTGCGTTAAATCAGTAAGTAAAGCGGCGGTGCTAGATCCACATTCTTAGGATCTATACGTTGGTGTCGGGAGCTCCATCTTTTAGGAGGCTCTACTTTTGGGTATGATCTCCGCATTGTAGATAGTTTTGTCTGATCGAGGATATGGCGGGGCCTGTCCGCCATAGTTGTATATTTCCTTAGAAGTGCGTAGTCATTTATGCGATATCGGATGTAGCGCTAAACCATGTTTATATATATATCAGAAAAGCGACGTTTTCTCACATAAAGCGTGTCTTATTTTATAAAGCTGTTTCATGTCTTGTTTTATATTTCCGATTACTCGATGTATGACTACTTGGGTGCCGTAAGGCACGATCACGAGCCGGAATGGGTCGTGACAAAAGTGGTATCGAGCGATTAATCCTCGGAAAGTGTCTCTGAGCCGTATCTAGTAAGTCTTGATTATCGGTGTGTTGTGCACCACCAATAATCGGAGGCTATAGGATATTTAGGATTGGTTTCCACTCTTCTTACTCGAGATCGTGCTTTAGAGTGTGTTAAAGTTGGACCCTCTAACGTATTCCTTTTACCTTGATTATGCCTCCACGTAAGGCAACGGGCCCGAGAGAAGGGCAAAGCGTAGGAGGCTGCGATGGGACACCTAGAGTCACGAGGGCTCGAGCGCGATCTATACGAGGCGGCGAGTTCTCGACGCCGCCGGCCCAGCGAGACCACAGTACCAGCGCCTCGCATCCCGCGGCTGGGCGGAGAGTTAGGGTACTGAGAGATGGCCCGACTGCGGCGGGATCGTGGCGAACATGAGGGCCAGTGGATCACGCGATTCAGTCCAGCCCGGTCGTGCCGTGGTTCACCGAGGCGAGAGTTTGAGCTACGAGATTTCTGAGTTGTAGCGCGAGTTTCTGGTGGCGGGAGGATGATCGCGAGAGTTCATCAATCGTCTGAGAGGATTACGAGAGTGATCGGGCGTCGGAGACCGAGTCCGTGATCTTTGGTTCACGTAGGCTGCGTGATACCGCGATCGATTGGTTTGATTCATAGGAGTTATCGGGAGAGCACACGTCCCGGTACTTGGGATGAGTTCTCGGAGGCTTTCCTCGCTCACTTCTTGCCTCGCGGATGAGAGCGCGGTGATAGATTTTTCTGCTTGAGGCGAGAGGGCCTTGTCGAGTACAATGTCGAGTTTGATTCATTGGCTCGATATGTCCCAGCGTTGGTAGCGAATATGGAGGATAGGGTGCCGCTACATCAGGGCTAGATGACTATATGGCGAGTCGTATGCGGTGTTTCTCTTCGGTAGGGTATGGACATTACCCGCATGCGAGCTCGTGCTCTTGGATGTGAGGCGTAGAGGCAAGCGGATTGTGACGTGAAGAAGGCAGGGGCGCGGGGTCTTTTGGTGGCTATCGTGGTGGCGGCCTCGGCCGGCGATCTAGATGCACCACGGCCCGGCTCGAGCACTCCTGCCGTCCTCAGCCTGGCGGAGATATTCGAGGCGGACGGGGCCCGGACTTGAGCGTCGAGCGGCGGAATGCGGCGTCGGGACCACCGCGCCGGTGTGGCCGTCGGCCGGGAGTTGTGGTGCTCGGAGCTTGTTTGATTGTGGCGGGAAGTCACTATGCGGCTTGTCCGGCGAGGCGATCTTGATGGTAAGTCGGCTACGAGTTCTTTCGGCGGGTCTTGCCGTCCCAGCGGCTACTGCATACGGAGGCAAGGTACTCGTGGACGGCCAGTCGCGGCGGTCGTGGCGCGGTCGATTCTAGCGGTCCTCGAGAACCGCATTTATGCTGTCGGTAAGCGGGATCGGGAGGCCTCACGATGTCGTCGCAGTACTTTATCGGTTCGGGTTTGATGTTTATGCCTTGATAGATCGGGTTCTACTGCATCTATATATCTCCGCTTGTTGCTAGTAGGATAGGGATAGAGCACGAGTCCATAGACCGCTTTCGAGGTAGCTACGCGATGGGTGATTCGGTGGTAGCTCGGCGGGTATATAGAGCTTGTCTGTGACCATTCTGATCGTCGGACCACTGGCGGACTTGATAGAGTTGGAGATGATTGACCGGCGTGATCATGGGGATGGATTGGCTAGCTTCGCTACGCCAATGTAGGCTGAAGAGAGAAAGTAATGCAGTTCCAGTTTCACGAGGCCGGTTGTTGAGTGAGAGGAGCACGGTATCGCAGAGGGTAGGTTTATTTCCTACCTCGAGGCTAGGAAGATGGTGCGAGAAGGGTATATCTACCATCTCGTTCGGGTGTTTGATCTTGAAGCTGCGGTACCAGATTTTCCGTCGATTCGATTCCGGTGGTCGAGAGAGTTCCCAGACGTGTTTCAGACGACCTCCGGGTATCCCTCACGAGAGGAGATTGAGTTTTGTATTGACATATTGCGGACACTCGGCTTATTTCCATTCGCCATCTGAGAATGACACTGCCGAGTTGAGAGAGTTGAAGGATCGGCTTAGGGATTTCTTTGGAGAAGGGCTTCATCGAGGCCTAGTGTTTCTCCAGGAAGCGCGGTATTGTTCGTGAAGAAGAAGGGCGGGGCGCTGCGCGTGTGTTGATCTGACGGTGAACAAGGTGACCATTAAACGAATACCCCTTCCCGGGATTGATGATTTGTTCGACCGATTGCGAGTGCGAGATGTTTTCTAAGATTGATCTGCGATCGGGCTATCATCAGTGCGAGTCGAGAGGTGGATGTCCACAGGTGCATTCGGACGATGCGGGCATTATGAGTTCGAGTCATGTCTTTTGGGTTGACGATGCTCGTGATATTCATGGATTTGATGAGCGAGTGTTCAAACCATTTTTGAACGCGTTTGTGATAGTGTTCATTGATGATATCTTGGTTTATTCTCGCTCAGGCGAGAGCGTGCGAGCGTTGAGGTATCTTGTGATTCTCGAGACCAGCGATTATCGCCAAGTTTTCCAAATGTGAGTTTTGGTTGACTTGATGGCGTTTCTTGGGCATATTGTCGGTGATGGCATTCAGTGGATCTGGCGAATCGAAGCGATCGGGACTTGGCCTGAACTCTCTACTCAAGCGAGAGGTTCGCGATTTTACGGGCCTTGCGAGGATATTATCGGTTCGTGGAAGTTTGCTTCTATCTACGCACCATTGACTAAGTGACTTAGAAAGCGACGAGTTTGATGGTGATGCTTGTGGCGGGGTTTCGATTCTTTGAAAGAGAGGCCAGCGCCCGTTCTTACTCTTACAGAGGTCGAGATGGTTATGTCGTGTATTGTGATGCGTCGGGCATCGGGTTGGGATGTGTGTTGATGCGGCATGGCGGGGTTATAGCATATCGTCAGCGGTGAAGAAACACGAGAGGAACTACCGCGTGATTTGGAGTTAGCGGTAGTGATTCACGCTTTGAAGATGCGAGGCACTATTTGTATGGGGTTCACGTGGATATTTATACGACCACAGAGCCTCGGTATATCTTGACCAGAGGAGTGAACCTACGGCGAGGCGGTGGTTAGAGTTGCTTAAGGATTACGATGTTGATATCTGTACCACGGGGAAAGCCAATGTTGTGGCGGATGCTCTTAGTCGTAGGTCGATGGGAAGCCTATCGGATGTGCGGCTAGAGAGGAGGACATGGTTCGTGATTTGCATCGATTAGCGAGCCTTGGTGTCCGTTTGATTGATTACGATAGCGATGGGGTTCGAGTTCGTGAGGTTGCCGAGTCTTCCATCGTCGAGGAGGTGAAGAAGCGATTCGAGATCGATTTTGACACGTTATCGTGTCTGACTCTTCGTGAGGGCAAGGGTCCTTTTGAGGTAGCACGATGGGGTGCTAAGGTTTGGCGAGTTGTGTGTTCGGATGTTTGAGGACTTGGCGAGTTCTTGGGGAAGCACGCGGCGCGCGTTACTCATCCGTCGAGTCGACCAAGATGTACCACGACGCCCAGATACGTGTATTGGTGGGATGGCTTGAAGAGGGCGTTGCGGAGTTCGTAGCTCGGTGCGATGTTGTCGGCGGTGAAGGTAGAGCACGAGGCACGGTGGTTTATTCTGAACGATTGAGATCCCGAGCACGGAAGTGGGAGGTAATCAACATGGACTTCATCGGGATTACCTCGCACTCGGAGGAGACATGATTCTATATGGGTTATCGTCGGCGGTGTGAAATCAGCCCACTTTCTTCCGTCGGGGCGACTTTTGGTGAGGATTATGCGGACTTTACATCAGAAGATCGTCGGTGCATGGAGTCCTATTTCGATCATATCGACAGAGCCCGGTTCTGGCTAAGTGCGGAGGTCTTTCGAGAGGTTTAGGGGCCGGTGAGCACGAGTCTGCATTCCATCCACGCAGAGCGAGGACGGGCGGCGCCTTATCGGACTCTTGAGGATATCTTTGCGAGCTGTGTTATCGACCGAGTATTGGGAGGATCATTTGCCTCTAGTTGAGTTCGCGTACAATAATAGCTACTGCTCCGGTATTGGATGGCGCCTTATGAGGCCTTGTATGGGAGGAAGTGCGGATCGCCTATAGGTTGGTTCGATGTGGGAGAGTGCGGCTAGTGGGACGGTTGGTGCGTGCGGCGATGGATAAGGTGAAGCTAATCAAGGCGGCTATTGTGACTCGAGTCGGCAAGTCGTATCACGGATCATCGTCGTCGGCATCTTGAGTTCGAGTTCATGATTGGGTTTTCTAAAGGTGTCACCCATGAAGGGTGTGATGAGATTCGGGAACAAGGGCTTCATTGAGTATATTAGGTCGTTTAGTTGTCGCGAGGTAAACAAGGTTGCCTACGAGTTGAATCTGTCGTCCGTCTGGAAGCGGTGCATCAGTGTTTCACGTATCTATCTTTGAGAGATGTATCGGGGATCCATCTAGGTGCACCGATTAGCGATGTCGGTGTGGGGTTATCGTATGAGGAGGTTCCATAGCGATGTCGATCGTCGAGTTAGCGTCTGCGGACGAGGCGTGGCAGTCAAAGTCTTGTGGCGGAGCGAGCTCGGGGAGGAGATGACTTGGGAAGCCAGGAAGACATGAGGCGAAGTATCTCACCTATTCCCAGCCTCCGGGTAATTCACTTTTCCTACTTGTAAATCTTCATTGCTCGTTTATGCCTAAGTGTTGTTACGTGGCGTGTGTGGCATTTGCTGTTTATTTAAGTTATGAAGAATCTTATCGTTAAGCTGTCTTGGGAAGGAGCATTGGGACGAATGTTTCTAAGAGAGAATGTTATACCGTATTTAGGAGTAATATGCGTAAGGCGTGCGTCACGAAAGTTTGGCCTTAAAGTTTAAGCCTTGGGCGTTTTTATTTGTGCCTGACTCACTAAAAGAATCGTTTCAGGCGAAGCGTTTCCACGACTTTCGTAGGGTAAATTCGGCTATGCCATTTCTAATTTTGCGGATTTTTCAGAGGCGAAACATTTTGGACCAACGGGAGGCGACAACGGCACCTCCGATTGGTGGACTTGAAATCGTCCGTTGGGCCGAATTGGACAAGGTTGTACGTTTTTGTGCCTTTGCACAATCGAGAGTTGGTAGGATATTTGTGTGTAGTAGATAGAATGGACACTTGCCTAAATCTTCACCCTACACTTGCCTTGCACTTGGCATCATCTTGACCCTTGGTTGGCCATGGCTTGACTATAAATACCCTTAGATGAAGAGTTCTTCATCCATGAAATTACTTCAGTCTTGAAAAATCCTCTCCTCTCCTTAAAGCCATTTCGTCAAACACCTTCCCCACATGAGTAAAGTTGGCGAGGCCTCACTGCTGGCCGAAATCTACCCCCTCCCGGTAGAAAAGTTGCCTTCTAGTATTGTTATAATGCCCAAAATACCTAGCCCAATCCTTAGTACTTAGTAGAAGTTGTGAAGAACTTCAGGTTTTCCTTGGGCGTCTGACTTAGGAGCAAAACCTTGCTCGAAGGCGACTTTATCTAGGATATTATTGGGCTTCAGGGTAAATAATCCTAACCCTCTTTTGAATTAGAGAATACATCTGTAGTAGTATAAGAATAAGTATTAAATACTTAGAAGAATATCATGAGAATAAATTGGTATTATCACGGTAGAAGGGTTTAAAGAAGAATAATCAAATTGTACTTACATGGAATTTGTTTTCCTGATAGACTTGAGTAGCTCGTGGGTAGGAAGTCTTGATTTTTCGTAGGATATAGAACCCTCTGTTTAGAATCGGTTACAAAGTAGTGCGAGCGTTGATAGATGTGTCGACTATTATAGGGTGATTCTCTGCGCGACATATTGACTTGGCGGTGGTTTTATTTGAGAAGGTATGTGATTCTTCCTAAAGCATGATATTTTACAATATATATGTAGTGCGGTGAAGCGTACATATGTTAGCTGAATAATACTTACGGCAATGCCTCACGGCTTAAGCTGAATAATACTTACGGCAATGCCTCACGGCTTAAGCGAATAATAAGAATCGAAAGCATTTCAAAAGAATCTTGAATCATTTTCTGAAGAGAACTAATTGGTTTTAAAGCGAAGCTTAAGAGTTATACTAGCTTTATGGGAAGTTAAGTATAACCACTTAAGAATGATAAAAGAAAGCAGTTTGCCTATGTGTTTATAACGGACTTATATTGAATTGTGAAAAGAATAATAAGATGGTTTGATAAGTAGACATGATATGATGCTATGTGTGTTAGTGTGTATAACGTTTGTATAAAGAGTATTCTTGTTGTGCTTACATTGTTTAAAGATAATTTGTTATGTTAGTGTACTATCACTCACCTCTTGACATATTCAGGGGTTAAGGCGCCTCCGTCTGGGGTAGACTCGGTGATGCAGGACCGTGATTCGAGAATACCTCATGCGGGTCCAAGGGACCTATGCGGAGCTACGGGAGTTCGAGTTAGTGATGCGGGGTTATACCTCATGCGATGCATGTGGTCAAATGCGGACTACGAGTCGGGGCGATGCCGAGGAGTAGCTACCCTCGATGCGGGGTTATGTACCACTATGCGGGCCTATGTGAGTGGCCTATCACGGACTACGGAGTCGAGATTAGGCTTGCATGGTGATACTACGGGCGGTGGCCTGCCGATAATTCGCGACCTAGAAAATACACATTCAGATTTACCTATTGTTGCTCTTGTTTATGATGTAGTATATGCGCGTCCCATGGTTGTTTCATACATACTTGCAAAGCTGATTTTAAAATGATATGTTTTCATTTAAGTATTTCTGATTTCATATACTTAGTACTGTTGTCTTGACCTCCTTGAGGCTGCGTTCATCTGCGGTAAGAGCGGCAGTGCTAGATCCATTCTTAGGATCTACGTTGGTGTCGGGAGCTCCATCTTTTCGTAAGCTCTACTTTTGGGTATGATCTCCGTTGTAGATAGTTTTATCTGATCGAGGGTATGGCGGGGCCTGTCGCCATAGTTGTATATTTCCTTAGAGTGCATGTAGTATGTTATGCAAGATTATCGGATGTATCGCTAAACCATGTTTATATATATATCTTAGAAAGCGACGTTTTCTCATAAAGCGTATGCTTATTTTATAAAGCTGTTTCATGTCTTGTTTTATATTTCCGTGATTACTCGATGTATGACTACTTGGGTGCCGTGAAGGCACGATCCACGAACCGGAATGGGTCGTGACAACAACCATGGTTAAGCGGATCTTAGAGTGCCTAACCCTTCCATACAGATTAATAAAGAACCGCACGAGAATCTCACATAGCTTTTGCAGACCTTTAAATGGAGATCATTTATAGCATTTTATGCTATTTAAAAAGTGTCCTAATTCACTATAATAATTAGGTGGCGACTCCTTAAAATACATTTTTTGGAATCAACCATACGTAGTACTCCCGTTTTCGACTTCGGTTTAAGATGGGGTGTTACAGATGGCGACTCTGCTGGGGATTTTAGGCTCTTGACCATAACAAACCTAGGTTTATTATTGCTTAGCTTTATTTGTTTGTTTTAAATGCCTTAAAATTGCTCGCTTAATTTTGTATGTTTAAGCTTTAATTGCTATTTGTTTCTTGCTTTCCTTAAACCGGTATTCCGCTCATATTTCTTCCACTGGAAAATTCACACTATCACACACGACAGCGGTGTGCTTTGCGCTGCGCAAATTTCTTTCAAACACCCACATTTAAGAGAGTTGGTATTTTGCGCGGAGAATCAGGTCAATGGCCGGTGGTCGCGTAACCTACCGCTCGAGTTGTCGCTCGGGAACCTTGCGTCGAAAAGCCAAATCTTAGAAACTTAAGATAGAGCTATACCACGCTTTATTTTAGGGCGTGCGTGCATTTACCTTAGGTGGGTCGGTCGCCATCGACGCGCGATTAGGAAGACACCAAACTTGTCGACGAGTTTCTCAACCCAACGACCAACCAGCATACTATGTGTAGCGTGACAATGATAGACAAATCCAAACCTAATCATGACATGCCAAAATTGGGAAAAGTGCACCGTCATTTGGTCACCATTTCCAACGAAAGCATTACAGTTGGGCGGCTTGGACAAATCTATCACAACCTCGCCTATGTGACGTTTAGGCCTACCTCTGGCATAAAGAGGTCCCAAACATGTTAGAACACGCACTTGATTTGCAATTTGCTTATTATTATATATTGCCTGCAACTTTTTGCATATTATACTAACTTGGTTTGCTTCATTTGTTAAAGGGTTATTTTTGTCTAGCTTATCCCCAAAAGGTTGATTTGAGTGAGCAAAGTGTTGGACGTCCAGTTCCTACATTGTTTTGTAATAAGCCGAGAGGCGTCCTTTGTTTATTTGAGTTTTGAATAAAATAAAGATTGGGCATTCTTTTACCCGTAAATTCTTGGTGTTGTTGTGTGTTTGATCTTTCTATCTTAAACCTCTTTGGGTGTGTTGAATTGCTTCCGCATTGCTACATTCTTTTAAACTTGAAAGGACGGAGTATTTGGCTTAAGTCGACGAAAGTGTTTGTTGAATGCCATCACGTCTTTGCTTGCGAAGAATTTATACTCGTTTAGCAAGGATGTGACACTGGGTGCTGCTAGTCACAAATCACTATCAAATTAAACTTGTTAATGGCCTTTGTTGGACAAGTCATTGGCACAAACACCCTTATTTTGGGTTGGTCTTACATGTTTGTCCCACTTATATTATTGTTTTAAGTTTTACCCTTCATCAATTTAAGTTAATAATAAGTGGACGAAATTATCCCTCCCATCTCCATAGCTTAGGTTTTTTCTCCATTTCATCTTCTTTTCCAACTTCATCATTATTTGCTCCTTCTGATTTCAAATCCGGGAGCTCCAAATATCAATGGTGGATTTCGAATTTCGCCATTAACGTCTCTCTAAAAACATTTGGGGGGGGGGGGGGGGGGTTCTTTATTGCTTATATGTTTTCTCGATTGAACCCTCTAATTACTAGTAGTTTTTTGTGCAAGATTAATTTTTGGGTTTCTTGATTGCTTATATGTTTTCTCGATTGAACCCTCTAATTACTAGTAGTTTTTTGTGCAAGATTATTTTTTGTGTGTGTGTGGGGTTCATTGCTTATATGTTTTCTCAGTTGAATATGTAATTACAAGTTTTTTTGTAAAAGCAAAAGGTAGATAATTGTTTTTTTCTTTCACTTTCTTCATGAAATAACTAATTTTTTGTGCAAGATTTAATTTTTTTTGTCTGTAGGTGTTCGTAATTGCTTATAGGGTTTCTCAATTGAGCCCTTTAAATTGTTTTATTTAATTCAATGATTTTTCGATTGAGCGATGTAATCACCAATCATTTTAAGATAAAAAAGATTGTTTGGCCCTAATCCACTTTTTCTCTCTCTAAAATTGTTTTGTGTTTTAAACAAAATTCAATCCTGTAAGGTACGTTCATATTGTTTGGCAAGCTTTCATAGACATATTCCTTATCCGGCATAGTTTTATTGAAATTAAATTAATATGTAGATAGTTTTTTTCAGAAAAAAAATTGTGATTTGACTAACTTTGAAATATAAAGTTAAGCCTCTAAGGCCTAACTTGACTAGTTTTGGAATCTAAACTTATGCTTTAAAGTCGAACTTGACTCACTTTGGAATCTAAAATTATGCCTTAAGGCCTAACTTGACTAACTTTGAAATCTAAAGTTATGTCTTAAGGCCTAATTTGACTAACTTTGGAATATAAAGATAGCTCTTAAGACCTAATTTGACTAGATTTGGAATCTAATGCTATGCCTTAAGGTTAAGACTCAATTTAACTAACTTTGGAATATAAAGTTAGGCCTTTAGACAAAATTTCCTATTAAATACACTTTTAAGTTTTTTTCCAATAAGGCAAATTTAGTTTGATGATTGTTCAATTTAATTTTTATATAAAAATTCAACTAGGTTTGCCTCGAGGCAAAACTTCCTATTATATTGTAAAGCCTAGTAAATTTCTATAATTAATTCAGACTTATTTCGAATTTAAGGATGCAATTTCATCAAATCCGAATCACGCGGTGCCTCATACAAGTGTAACAAATTATGCCTATTCGGGCAAAGTTACATTGAACATATGCCTTGTTCGACATGAATCTGTAGAAACTAAGTTAATAGACATAAGTTGTGTAGTAACTATTTCGCAAGGCAAGGTTTCACATAAACTATGCCTATTCTAGCAAAGTTACATAGAACCTATGCCTTGTCCGACATAGTTTTGTAGAAATTAAGCTAACAGACATAAGTTGTGTAGTAACTATTTCGCAAGACAAGATTTCATAGAAACTGTGCATATTCGGGCAAAGTTACATAGAACATATGTCTTGTCCGACATAGTTCTGCAGAAGTTAAGTTAATAGGCATAAGTTATGTAGTAACTATTTCGCAAGACAAGATTTTATAGAAACAATGCCTATTCGGGCAAAGTTACATAGAACATATGCCTTGTCCGACATAGTTCTGCAGAAATTAAGTTAATAGGCATAAGTTATGTAGTAACAATTTCGCAAGACAAAATTTCATAGAAACTATGCATATTGGGGAAAAGTTATATAGAACCAATGCCTTGTCCGACATAGTTCTGTAGAAATTAAGTTAACATGCATAAGTTGTGTGGTAACTATTTCATAAGGCAATGTTTCATAGAAATTATGCTTATTCGGGCAAAGTTACATAGAACCTATGTCTTGTCCGGTATAGTTATTTAAAAATTAAGTTAACAGACATAAGTTGTGTGGTGTAACTATTTCGTATGGCAAGGTTTCATAGAAACTATGAATATTTGAAAAAAGTTACATAGAACCTATGTCTTATCCGATATAATTTTGTAAAAATTCAATTAACATGCATAATTTATGCCGGACAAGGCATAAGATCTATTTTTTAATATAAAACTCAACTAGTTTTACCTCGAAGCAAAATCTCCCACCATATATACTTACAAGTTTTGCTCAATAAGACAAACTTAGCTTGATGATTGTTCAATTTATTTTTTCTATATAAAACTTCAACTAGTTTTGCGTGGAGGAAAAACTTTTTCTTTATGTATACTTACAAATTTTGCTCTATAAGGCACATTCCTTTTTGAAAAATGGGGCTAGCAATTATTAAAACGATCTGAATAAATAAAGGCTTAAAATCTGATGTTGCCAACAACTACGAAATAAAACACTGTCATACTTGGACAAGTTACACAACATCAAAAGAGAATTAATATGGCTTTTCCGCCTCTTCTTACGATAAAGTCGAGTGATCAACACTCCTTTCCTTAATAGTCGAGTGGCCTTGATTGAAAAATTCACCAATGGATGTCCGAAGTTTTCGCAAACCAGTGGGGACAACCCCCAAAAAAATGAGTTTTCCACGCTAAGATCTTTGTTTGAAATATGAGCTTTCGCTTCGTCCAAAGTGTCAAACTGCTATACTAATGTGGAGATATAATGGCAGTTGCTCCACACCAGTAATCAAAATTCATAAACCCATTTACAAACACAATTAAACATCCCCACCATAAGAAAATTCCAAAAACCATAAAAATCAAATCTTTTCCCAGGATTTTTTATTACAAATATAACTCTATGCCATAATTTCACTTCTCAATTGTTACTAATTCACTATGAGTAAGGAATAGCTAAGTGGCTTATGTGATAATGTTAGTGTGAGCAATCGTAAACTTGCATGTTTGATCCAGTTATTATGGATCAAACTGCTGAGATGATCGAGAGTGAAGAGAAAGAAGAAGAGAAGAAAATCAGTTTGTGAAAGCTTTTCATGTTATTCAATATCAAATGCTACAAGCCTATTTATACAACCACTAATGACTATCATTAAGAGAAGCTACTAGAAACATAATTAATTAAAATGTGGGTGGGCTTTATATCTAAGTGTAAGTGGTAAGTGGGCTTTAACTAAGTGGACTTCATCTCAGTGGGCTTCATCTCATCACCCCCCCGCAAGCTAGTTACTAAGAACAAATTTTTGACACCTAGCTTGGACAACAAATGAGTATGTTGCCCCTGCAATAATCCTTTTGTAAGTAAATCCATTTTGGTCTGTACGTATTGATGTGCGGTGGTGATACCAAACCTCGTTGGACTCTTTCCGAATGAAATGACAATCTATATCGATATGTTTAGATGCGCTTCGTGGAAGAAGCTGGATTTGACGCAATTGGGATGGCCGACTTGCTATCACTCTATATAGGAATAGGCAGTTGCACCTTTGTATTCAGTTCATCAAACAACCCAGAAATCCACACAATCTCAGAAACCACAGATGTCATGCTCGCAGATTACGCCTCGGTAGAAAGCCGCGAAATGATATGCTGCTTCTTCGACTTCCAAGAGATAAAGGAAGCACCAAAGAATACCAAATATCCTGTAATTGACCTCCTCGTGTTGAGACACGAAGCCCAATCTGCATCGCAATAAGCAGACATGACCCCAGAATCTGCAGCTGACATGAAAATACCCAACCCTGGTGCTTGCTTTACGTATCTGGCCACCCTTTCAGCTGCTATCATATGTGAAGTCTTGGGTGCTTGCATAAATTGGCTAAGACTTTGAACTGCAAATGTTATATCTGGTCTCGTGTTAGTCAAATATAACAGCCTTCCAACCAGTCTTTTGATACTCAGAGGGATTAGTTAGAAGAAGATCTGAGTTTCGTTTTCCAGGAGGACCTGAACCATCTGCTTTATCTTGCAAATGCTTATCATAAACATAAGATGTTAATTTGGAATTCCACTCCATAGGAGATCCTGCTGGCTTGGCTCCTGCCCGGCCAATCGTGACGACTCAGTAGAATAATTACGTTGATGCATTACTATTCCACTTTTGTTCCTGGCAAACTCAAATCCCAGGAAGTACCTTAATTCACCCAGGTCTTTGATTTTGAAATGTTGCTGCAGTGTGGCCTTGGTCTCTGTGATCAACATATCATCATCTCATGTGATGAGCAAGTCATCCACATACACTAAGATCGCCACTATCTTTCCATTCACATTCTTTGTGAGAAGAGAGTGATCTAGAGGACTTTGATGAAAACCAGCAGACACCAATGCAGTGACAAGTTTTATGTTCCATTACCTTGAGGCCTGTTTCAAGCCATAGAGTGATCTGACAAGCTTACAAACCTTTCCTTGCTTATGCACCACCCCTTGTGGAATACACATGTAGACCTCCTCATGTAAATCTCCTTGCAAAAATGCATTAAAGACATCTTGTATACTCCATCCCTTTGCTGCAGCAATTGAGATAACAGCTCTCGCAGTGACCATTTTCACCACTGGTGAAAATGTATCTTGATAGTCTATTCCTTCCCTTTGGTTATATCCTTTGGCAACCAATCTTGCCTTAAACCTTTCTATCTCTCCATTGGCTCTATACTTGATCTTGTACACCCACTTGCAGCCAATAGCCTTCTTGCCAGTGGGCAAATCTACTATTTTCCAAGTATTGTTATCCTCCAGGGCTTTAATCTCTGCCTTCATTGCATCTACCCACCTCTTGTCTCCTGCTGCCTCAGAATAGCTTAGTGGTTCATAATCCTCAGACAACTTTGCTACACAACTTTGGTAAGACATTGATAAGCCTGCATAACTGAGATAATTAGACAATGGATACTTGACAGTGTCTGAGTGTGAGACAAAGTCTTTCATCCATGTTGGTGGTCTTCTCAGTCTAGATGATCTCCTTGCTATAATATGTGACTGATCGGTATCCTCCTGCACATCTTCATTATGTGGATCAACATCTGAGTAAGAAGAAGGACTGTGAGATCCTCCTGATGTCTGAATATTTTCACCTGCATCAACATCAACAAATTCTTCAACAGGGTTAATTGTATTAGACTGCCTTGAACCATCTCCAAGAACCTCAGTTGAGGAATCTCCAGAACCACCAGACAATCCAGAATAGAAATCAGAACCAGAATTGTCTAGTTGTGAGCCATCATTCCTTTCAGCTGCCTTGAATGTCTCAAATGGAAATATATCTTCATGAAAGTTAACATCTCAGCTTATAAAGATATTCATATTGTCCAATGCCAACATCCTATAACCTTTCTGAGTAGTAGCATATCCAAGCCTTGGTCACTCTACTATCAAACTTGTCCTTCCTCATTAGATTAGTTGCATAACACAAACACCCTATAACTCTCATGTGAGTTAAGGATGGTGGTTTGTTGAATAATCTCTCATAAGGTGAGATGTTTCTAACCACCACATATGGTATTCTATTAATTACATATACTGTTGCCTTGATATATTCACCCCAGAACTCTGCTGGTAAGTGCCCCTGGAACTTGATTGCTCTTGCAATCTCTAATATATGTCTGTGCCTTCTTTCAACCACCTATTTTGCTGAGGAGTATAGACACAGGAACTCTGATGTATGATGCCTAATCGACTAAACAACTCAGAACATGCAGAATTAAAGAATTTTGTTCCATTATCAGTCCTTACACATTTAACAATCTTGTCAAATTGAGTTTTTATTTCTGTAAACAGGTTGCGAGGATAGTAGACATCGGACTTGACACATCAAAAAAACCCAAGTCCATCCGGAAAAATCATCTACGCGGTTAAGAAGTATCTCGTACCACTATGGTGAGAACCTTATAAGGCCCCATACATCGTGAATCGTAAAGTGAAAGGGATACTCGATTAACTTTGCACTAATAGGGAATGGCTTCCAGTGCATGCAGCCACAGGACATATATCACAGTGTCTTATTGTAAATCTGGACTTATTATGAAACTCATCTATTTTTCTGAGCATAGACATTGGAACATGTCCCATCATTTTGTGCCATAATTCTGCTTGTATCTACCAATCAACACCTCATTTATATGCGCACAACACAGAAAAGGACGTGTTCATCTACACAACAATAACATACCCAGTGAAATTCAACAACGTGAAGTTTGAAAATGGTAGAGTGTACGCAGACCTTACCTCTAGCTATATTGGTAAGTAGAACAACTGTTTTCGAGAGACCATGACTCAAGACAACATAAACACAAACAAATCAAGAGTAAAGCAAGCACGAGAAACAATCCGAAAAATTTAAATCAGCATGAAAATGCTGGTATCAAAAGCGAATAACCCATGATAGCACATTTAAAAAAAGTAAGCATTGATAAATAAGTTAAACAAAGTACACCAAATGACACATATCAACAGAAAATCAGCTACAAGTAATTATAAAGCAATAATATGCCTATTTATATGATACGCTAAACAGACCTACAATAATAACAGTACCATTATCAGTAACTACATACTACCCTTCTAATATAATATGTGTCCTCCACAATCCTCTATCTAAAATCATGTCTTCAGTAAATTATGCTTGCGTCACATCAAATCTAATTACATCTCCCCGATATAATTTCATGTCCTCATTATATGCTCATCTACACATATAATAGATTATGAAGTTTGAGTGATTTCATTTTTATAGACGTCGATTAATATATACAAACGTGTATGCATAGGAGCATAAAATACAGATGAATTAGTATATAAAAATGTATTACTATATTATTATATACTCCTATATTATATAGAGACAAGAAACGGAAGAGAAAAGGGGTAGGTGTGAGATTGACCCGAACTACCATCGCACACCACCATTTTCTCAAAGTCTTCTCTATTCATCATTACCCACCAGTCCCCTCTACTATATAAACCCCCTTCCCTTCTTTCCTTTCTCAGCTTGCACGTTCCCTTCCTAAAGAGAACTACGAGCTTCAATTTACTCTTTAATTTCATTTAATTCCTAATTTCATCCCCATATTTATAGATTACTTTCAATTTGCCCCCTCCAAAACGAAATAAAATCAAAATGCATACAATTACTCCATCATCGGCTATAAGTCTCAAATCCTTTATCCGGAAAACACCGCCACCGAGTCAGACCAATCGCTACATCCCGGTCAAATGCGGATACCGGTTTGACTCGGCCAATACCAACGCTAGTACTGTGAACACCAACGGTGCACAGGCGAGCAACAACTTCGCCGGCCACGTCGGCGCGTCACGAGCTGACTGGCAAAGCTCTTGCGCCATTCTGGCTAGCAAAGTTGTGTCTCAGCAGCAGGATACTGAGAAAACCTGCGGCGCCGGTGAGATCACTGTCGTGAACGGCCACAAAACTCTAGATCTCGTTCCTATGGATAACCTCCCTAAGCCGCTCACGATTACTGACCTCTCTCCGGCACCGATGCACGGCTCTACGCTTCGTGTAGCTTACCAAGGCGTACCTGGCGCGTACAGTGAAGCTGCTGCTGGAAAAGCTTATCCTAATTGTGAAGCCATACCTTGCGATCAATTTGAGGTTGCTTTTCAAGCTGTAGAACTCTGGATCGCAGATCGTGCAGTACTCCCCGTTGAGAACTCTCTCGGAGGTTCAATACACCGTAACTACGATCTCCTCCTCCGTCACCGTCTCCACATAGTCGGAGAAGTTCAACTCCCTGTTCATCACTGCCTTTTAGCTCTTCCAGGCGTTCATAAAGAGTATTTAACCAGAGTAATCAGCCATCCACAAGCCTTAGCTCAATGCGAGCTAACTCTCACAAAACTCGGCCTCAACGTAGCGCGTGAAGCCGTCGATGATACTGCCGGAGCAGCGGAATACATCGCCGCTAACAACCTCCGAGATACCGCTGCAATCGCGTCCGCACGCGCCGCAGAACTATACGGTTTACAGATCCTAGCGGAAGGAATTCAGGACGATTCAAGTAACGTGACTCGGTTCGTGATGTTAGCAAGAGAACCAATAATTCCACGAACGGATCGTCCATTCAAAACAAGCATAGTTTTCGCACACGATAAAGGAATGAGCGTGTTGTTCAAAGTGTTATCAGCTTTTGCGTTTCGGAATATCAGCTTAACGAAGATCGAATCGCGGCCACATCGGAACCGTCCGATTAGGTTGGTGGATGATGCGAATGTGGGAACAGCGAAGCATTTTGAATACATGTTTTATGTAGATTTTGAAGCGTCAATGGCGGATGTTAGGGCACAAAATGCATTGGCTGAAGTTCAGGAATTCACGTCTTTCTTGAGGGTATTGGGTAGCTATCCTATGGATATGACTCCATGGTGTCCTACTTTCTAGGGAAGACTAAAAAAATGAGATGTGAACAAATAATTATTTTCTTTAATTTGTAATTATAATTCCGAAAGAGGAAAGGAAAAGACAATTTAAGTTTAATTCCATTGAATTTTTTGGTCATTAGTTTATTTTTCTTCGTTTAATTTTTGGGACATTTTGTTTCTCTCTTGAGTTGGTCAAGGGGATTAACATAGTTGCATTTTCAAATTGTTATAAAGTTGGGCCGCCTTCCTACTTAAAGAAGGCCCTTACAAATTGTAGGAATTATGTGTAAGACAATAATTTACTCGTTATCTTTTTGGGACGTTTTACTTGAGCGATTGGCATTGTACACTATTTCCTTTAATATGTGGATAATTGTGTTTTACATGTACGATCTACTCTTAGTTATTTTAATTTTTGAATATAATTATGCAAAACAGTGATGTTTCTGTCCCTTTGTGTTGAACTTTGGAGCTTTTATATATTTTTGGACCTTCTCTCACTTTCGGGTAGGTGAAGGGGATTAACATAGCGCTTTCAAAAGTTATTGTTTCATATTGTATAATTCTGGTTTTGAGAAACAATTTGCTCTTTATCTTTTCAAGTTGTTTAATAACATTATCGGGTAAGTGAGGGGATTGTGATATGATTTCCTCTAATTTGAGGATTATTGCATTTTAGAGGTTATATTTACTCTTTAGTGTTTTAAGACGATTATGCTGAGGAACATTTATCTTCCGCATGGGATGTGGTGATATGAATTGAGATAATTTTGTATTCTATTTGGAAATGAAGAACATTAATTTGATATGTTCTACTTTCTTATTTATTGGTATTAATTTAACTAGCGATTTTTTATGTCAAAATGATTTTAGTAGTCGTAATATTGTTCTATAGTTTCTTGTCATTTGATCTCTACTATTATCTGTTGTTTTTTTATACTTTGATTCTCTTATTTTTATGTGGTAGCTACTGTTCTTTTTTTTTTTCCAGATTGCTTTCAGGACTTATTGATTATTGCTTTGAATTGTTTGTCTTTATCTAACATTTTTATGTTTTTGCTTGAGCCGATGGTCTTTCAGAAATATCTTCTCTATCTCTCAAGTAGGTTTAAAATCTACGTACATTCTATCCTATTTAGATCCAACATTATGAAATTTCACTATGTTATTGGTGTAAAATGTTTTTTTTTTAAAAAGAGATTAGGAAAGTTGGGTGAGAGTGATGAATCATGAATCCTTTGATTTTGTGGTGGCTTCCCTTATTTCTTTTTGCCCATTCGTGTGATGTTCATTGTCTCAAGTCTCAACTACCCTTTCTTGACTTGTTCAACTCACAAGGCATTTTAGTACTTTTTTTATTGAGAAAGTGTGCCCTATTAAAAATGACATATCCTAAGGGGATTTTTGAGTGAAACTGCTGGGTAGGAGTAAACGATCATACTACATTGAGTACATCCTAAGTTTTCACAATGCTATATTTTCACTTTTCCAAAACCTCCAAAATTTATGGATTTCGTTCGGTGGTGGCGTGGTTAAGTAGAAGAAGGTAATATAAGTGAAAATGATAGGATTTTCTTATATAAATTATTTTATCCGAGGGTAAAGTTAAGAGTACGAGCTACAAGGATAAAATTAGACCTTTGGCAAATATATGGACAATTCCGGACCTTACTATATAATATTGGATAGACGGCAAGCATGGATAACTTTTTCGCAAAGTATAAAGGTAGATCTAAATCTTTACCTTTGATTTAATTTTTGGAACATCTAATTTCACTATTGGGTTGGTGAGGGGAATTGATAGTAAATCATTTTCCTCAATACCGTGTGGTAGGTGGAGATATATACCTTTATAGTGCCAAAACCCCCATGTTAATACATTATGACGCCATCGAACATGACTTGTGTTAAAGTCTTGATTCTTGGCCAGTCATATACAAACAATAGTCCGAATCAGTGACTGACATTTTAGCCTTTTCAAGTGTTTATTTACTTTTAAAAAAATGTTGAGTATATTTGTTGGAAATTTATCCGATGGGGTTGAGTTTATTCCGTCCTTAATGATTTGAATACATGAGGCCCCGCATGTCAAAAAATGTTATTTCTACACACATGCATACGTCGTACAATGTCGCTAAATTTCATGTAGTGAAAGAGATATTGGTACACATGTTAAGTGTTCTTAAGTTATGTAAGGATGAACGATTAATTGGCCAAATTGATGAGTCTCCCACAACGGTATGAGAAAAGAAGAAATGTGCAAAATACGGAAAATTGGGGAAGAGCTGCGGCGCCATGCGCGCGGCGCGGCAGAACGATGGAGACGGCGCTACAGCGGCGCGGCGCCTCGGCGACGGGCGCGCACTTGTCGTCAAAGATGCTCGAAATTTGATTCTGCCTATTTGGCGTTGCGGTGCCTCGCGAGGAGCCGCGGCGCTACGCGTGCAGTGAACCGAAAATCAAAGGATTCTGAACTCTTTCAAGGCCATGAATCAGCCAATTGTTTTTCATAACCAAGGCAACCTTTGAAGAGTTCAATGAGACCCCAATTAGTGCATTCACATGGCATGTGAATGGCCACTCTTGCACCTATAAATAGAGCTCTCAAATCTCATTTGAAATCATCCAATCTAAGATCATCCAAAATCTGGAGATTACTTTGAGAGGCTCTCATTCTTCTTCTAGCAATCTTGAGTTCTTAATTCTTCCAGAGATTCACAAGTATTTGGCTTGTACTTGTAAAAGTTGTTGTTGTTTTATCTTGGGAGGCTATTACCCACTTTCCGTAAGCCATTATATACGGGGTAATTTTGTCTTAAAGAGAGAGTGTCATCACTCGACTCAACAAACGTTGCTACCATTGTTTCTTGTCTAACCTTTCTGTTCTTTCATCCTTGTTCACATTACATAAATTCCAACAATATTAACGTTCACTCTACTTTAATTTGATAAAGAATATGTAAATATTTTCTATATATTCTGTAATTATTATTTTAGACTAATTATGTAAAGTAAATATTATCATACGATTAAGATTACAATTGTAAACACCTATATATTGTATTAATGAGAAGACTCCAGACAAGGAGAATTGCACTATTCTATATGGTATCAAAAGTCAAACCCTAAATGGTAAACAAAGGGAGTTCGAAGGATTCTAACCATGGTTTTGATCTTTCCATCATTTTTTAGAGAGTAGTTTCCATGTTTGGTCTTTATGCGGACAAGTGAGTATGATATTTTTAACCCAAGTGTGAAGGTTCTCGAAGGTCGGGGTCCAGCGAACAACTGAGAAGGCAATGAAGTAAAATTTAGGTTGAACCATCAATAATAGATATGCAGAAGAAAGGATAAGGGTTTTGGTACTTACAATTTAAATTCCATTTCTCCGGAAGGGCATGAACCTCTACGAAATGATCTCAGCGGTGGGAACTGCTATAAAATGCTTCATCCAGCCCCGATCTCAGTCTTCATCAATGCTGGAAAGAATGAGGAATTTTCATCATTCGGAGATCTGGATGATCCCGCCACGGAAGAACCTCAAAACGTATAATCGAATTAAGTGATCCAAAGTGAAAACTTCATCTCATTGGCCAGAAATCAGAGGCAAGTAACGACCCTCTATACTGACGGGCCAATTTGTGCAAGACACAAGTTGTATGTCCGACATATTTCAAGGATCACGTTATCGATCAGAGGATCGTGCTTGAAAGTGAAGGGATAGGTGTAAACATTGGAGTATCCACACCTATATGTGGTGACATTATCGGCAGGACCAGGTATAACAATCGCGGAAAGACCAGTCCAACTGCAATCGTTCCAAATTGTGTTGAGAACGAAAGGATTTATGGAGGTTGGATAGTTCTTAGCCTCTTTACCTCAGTCAGAAGTGACGCCACGAACATCGAACTCATTGTAAAAATGAAAAGTAGACGAGATCATGTCAAAAGCTCTGGGCTCAACGATATTATGAGCTTCACCGATACCGGAGGCGTCATCGGTGGCTGGCGGAGATGAAGGTGCTGGAGAAGAATGTCTTGAAGAAGAACGGGTGTTGGTTTTAGACTTGAAGAAAAAACTTTGAAGGTTTGAAGATTAGAAAGTTTGAAGATTTTTAGGTTTGAATGTTTGAAGTTTTGAAGGTGTTAGAAACCGAGAATCAAGAGTAATTGATCTGCATGTGAGTATAAACTCAGCACTGCAATGGAGCAATGAACCAAGTTTGTGAAGAAGAAAGGAAGAATAGAGAAGTGCAGAAGCTTTCCTAATTTTTCTGATTACCAACAAATGCGTACAAAGTTCCTATTTATACTATGGGCTCATTTGCACCAATTATCCTTATGAGACAAACTAGGCTATAACCCTTATAAGACACACTAGGCTATAAATGCAAACTACAAACTGAAATAGAAAATATACTAAAGTTGTATACTATTGACATCAACCATGTATACTACTGGTATTTCCAACACGCCCCCTCAAGCTAGGATCTAAAAACAAATTTTTAAGTCCTAGCTTGGACAATAGATAATCATGCCGACCTTGAGTAAGTCCCTTTGTGTGTGCGTCGATGTTGCTCCTACGCAGGCGGATGGTGTATGTATCGACCCTCTTTGGATTTTCTCCCTGACAAAGTGACAATCGATATCAATATGCTTGGTTCTCTCGTGGAAGAATGGATTGGCTGCAATCTGCAGTGCATATTTGTTGTCGCTATACACTGGTATGAAAGGCTGAAGGGGAACAGATAACTCAGCAAATAGTCCTGTGAGCCACACCACCTCCGCTAATCGCCGACGCTCGGCCTTCGGTGAGCTCACCAGCGTAGATTGTTTCTTCCAAGAGATTAGGGATGATCCAAAGAACACTAAATAACATGTAATGGATCTCCTTGTATTGAGACATGATGCCCAATCAGTATCACAATAGGCTGTAAGACTGGTTGTCTCTCCTGCCGGCATAAAAATACCCAGACCTGGTGCTTGTTTAAGGTACCTAACCACACGATGTGATGCCATAAGATGAGATGTCTTTGGACTCTGAAGGAACTGACTCAAGCACTGGACAACAAAAGATATATCAGGTATAGTATTTGTCAGGTACAATAGCCTCCCAATTAGTCTCTGATAGCTTGCTGGATCTTCCAGTAATATATCTTTACTCTGAGGTGCGCCATCAGGATCAGGAACATATTGGTCATAAACAACAGATGTTAACTTGGCATTAAGCTCCATAGGAGATTTTGCTGGTTTTCCTCCAGATAGGCCAAGATCATAAATCAGCTCCACTGTGTATTTTCTCTGATGCATGACTATTCCACTAGCATTTCGAGAAAACTCAAAGCCTAGGAAATATCTCAAAGTTCCCAAGGCCTTGATCTTGAAATTCTGCTGAAGTGATGCCTTGGTCTCCTGAATAAGATCCTTATCATTTCCAGTAATGGTAAGGTCATCCATATAGATGAGTACTATCACTATTCTATCCCCAACCTGTTTGGTTAGAAGTGAATAGTCTAAATGACTTTGGACAAAACCTGAGTTCTTTAAGGCAGTGGTAAGCTTAATATTCCATTGCCTAAATGCTTATTTTAAACCATATAGATATTTAATCAACCTGCAGACTCTTCATTGCTTATCATCAAAGCCTTGTGGCATGTTCATATATACTTCCTCATTAAGATCACCTTGGAGAAATGCATTGTAGACATCCATTTGATATATTTCCCAACCTCTGGAAGCAGCAACTGAGATTACTACCCTTACTGTGACCATTGTTTCTACAGGTGAGAAAGTATCTTGGTAATCAACTCATTCCTTTTGATTGTACCATTTAGCCACTAATCTTGCTTTGAATCTTTCTACTTCACCATCAGCTTTGTATTTGATCTTATAGACCCACTTGCATCCAATGACCTTCTTGTGCTTGGGAAGATCAGTAACTTCCCAATTATTGTTGTCCTCCAGTGCCTTCATCTCAGCCTTCATGGCATCCACCCATCTATCATTCTAAACTGCTGCAGAATATGATGTTGGCTCCTACTCAACCCCCATCTTAGCAATGTAACTTTGATATCTAGCAGTCAATCCAGTGTAAGTGAGATTATTGGACATATGATATAAACATTGCCTGCTCCTTGTTCCACTTGCATGCCTGTATGCTGGATAAAAATCCTTCATCCATGTAGGGTGTTTTCTGCGCCTATCTGATCTCTTCAATGATGGCTCAGTCTCAGGTTCAGGGTCAATGGTATTAGTATTATCTGCCTCCATGTGATTGGTGGGGTGACAGTTCTGGTGTTCCTCCTCAACAATTGTACAACCATCAGCTTCATCAGCTTCCTCAGACTGGTCTGCAACTTCAGTATTTCTGGATGAGTGCTGGAAGATACTTCCATCACCATCAGCTTCAACTTGTTGAGCTTCTGAATTTATTGTATTATCAGCTCCAGGTATCTGCTTTTGCTGGAAAGGAAATATATCTTCATAGAAAGTGATATCTATGCTTACAAAGAGAGTATTGTTAGATAAATTTAATAGTTTGTATCCTTTCAGCCTGGAAGAATATCCAAGCAAAGATCGCTTTATTGCACAGTATCAAACATGCACTTTGTAATAGGTTTGTTGCATAGCAAAGGCAACCAATGACCCTCATATGGGACAGTACTGAAGCCTTCTTATATAACTTTTCATATGGTGAAATGTTTCCCAATATTACTGAAGGTAGTCTATTCATGATATACCCTTCAGCCTCTACACAATCCCCCCAGTATCTAGTTGGTAAGCAACTCTGAAATTTGATAGCTCTTGCAAGCTCTAAGATATGTCTATGGCTCCTTTCAACTAGTCCATTTTGTTGAGGGCTATAAGGACAAGACCTTTGATGAACAATTTCCAATCTAGCAAACAAATCTCTACATGTACTGTTAATGAATTCTGATCCATTATCAGATCTGATGGGCTTGACATGTACACCATATTGTGTCTTAATCATCACACATAAATCTTTAAGCATAGTAGGCACATCTGATTTAATATGTAAGAGATAAATCCAGGTCCATCTAGTAAAATCATCAACTACATTTAAGAAATATTTCATTCCAGTATATGTGGGAACCTTGTAAGGTCCCCAAACATCAAGGTGTTATAGCTCAAATGGAGATGTAGTTCTACTGTTACTAGCTGGAAATGGTAATCTTGTTTGTCTTGCCATAGGACATACATCACAATGTGGAATGGTAAAGCTAGACTTATTACTACTGAAAGCATTTATTTTCCTAAGGACACTCATAGGAGCATGCCCTAGTCTTTTATGCCATGTAGTCTTTAATCCTACGACTAATCTTTGTCATGTGCACCTTCATGTCAACATGTTCTGCCTCCCTGTAGTCTCCAGCACATATAGACCATCCACTTCTCTACCAATCTCCTTCACCTTCCCAGTGAAGAGATCATGTAGGACAAAGAAATCAGGGAAAAATCTTGCACTACAATTTAATTCCCTAGTTAACTTGGATACTGAAAGTAGATTGAATTGAAAACTTGGCACACAAATCACATGATTTATTAGTTCACCTCCTGTCAGTCTACACTTCCCAGTTTGTGAAATTGAAGCAATGCCCCCAGTAGGCAGATGCACATGTCCTGAATTTTCTGAGAAATCATGTGTTTCTATCATGTTTCTGTCTTTAACCATATGGTTAGTAGCACCTGAATCTACTATCTAGCGACTTCTACTATTGTCTTCAATATAATCATACTTACCTGCCATATGCACTTTTGCAGTAACAACATAATCTGTACCTGTCCTTTTCTCTTGGGACATAACAACCATCATTTGTTGTAACTTATGCGCGCAGTCCTTATCATATGTTGAAACTGCTCCTGTTGATATGTTGACAACTGAGAATTACTACCTCCATACCGCTGTTGAATGGATCCATTTGCTTCCACTTGCGGAACCACAATTGCATTAACCTTCCTTTTTTCTTTGGAATCTGAGGGATAACCTACAAGTCGATAACACTTCTCCATAGTGTGACCCTGATTCTTACAATAGTCACAGTAATACAATAATTTGTGACAGCCTTCCCAGTTGTGTCCCTTCATACGACAATGATCACAATAGGCATATGTATTATACTTTCTATTGCTGTTGAATGAAGCTTTACTTGTCAGTGTCATGCTCTCGATAGAACTTCCAGGGAAGAGATGTGCTTCTGACTTTCATCTTGTGCCACCATAGCATAGGCCTGGTTCACACTCGGTGTGGGAGACATCAACAAGATGTGACTCCTAGCTTAATTATATCCGTCATTTAGTCCCATAAGGAACTCCAATAGTCTCTGGTTACTTAGATGAGTAATGTACTCTCATGGATTTGAACATTCACAGGTAGGAGGTGGTATAATCGAGTCTATCTCATCCCACAAATCTTTCATTCTGGAATAATATTGCGCAACTGATGATGTCCCCTGATTCAACATCGATAACTCCTTTTTCAATTGATATACTCGAGAGAGATTGATTTTGTCGAACCTCTCCTTTAGATCCTTCCAGACAGCTACTGCACTGGATCGATATATAATTCCACTAAGAAGATTTTTATCAACATTTCTCATAATCCATAACATCACCAAGGCATTACATCTATCTCATTGCCTTGTGTGTGCAGATCCATATGTATCACGCTTCACAGATCCATCTATGAAGCCAATTTTATTCTTCGTCAATAACGTCAACTGCATAGCTTTACTCCACAATGTGTAATTCTCCATTCCGATTAATTGAATGTCAACCTGTAGTGCACCTGTTGTGTCTGCTGCACTCAGAAAGAGAGGATGATTATGGTCGATTATCTCAAAATTAGAAGTCGAACTCTCGTCTACAGTCGTAGAAGGAACTGCTGCTGTATTTTCCATAACTTCCAATCAAATAGCAAACTCACACTATATCAAGTCGCATATTACAAAATAGGCTCAAGTCGTGAACCGGTGAGTCAAAACTTTAATCACAAACTACTTTAGAACCATACAAATCCAGTATAAGTCGATCTAATGACATATCGAACACCTTAATCGAAGGAAAATACAAATCGCACCTTCGTGAATCAGAGAAATGGAAACCTTACGATTTCTGTTGTAGTTTATACAGATCAATGATCGATGCCTCTCGCCGGCTTTGATACCATGTTAGAAACCGAGAATCAAGAGTAATTGATCTGCATGTGAGTATAAACTCAAAGACGATGAACCAAGTTTGTGAAGAAGAAAGGAAGAAGAGAGAAGTGCAGAAGCTTTCCCAAATTTTCTGATTACCAACAAATGCGTACAAAGTTCCTATTTATACTATGGGCTCATTTGCACCAATTACCCTTATGAAACAAACTAGGCTATAACCCTTATGAGACAAACTAGGCTATAACCCTTATAAGACACACTAGGCTATAAATGCAAACTACAAACTGAAATAGAAAATATACTAAAGTTGTATACTATTGACATCAACCATGTATACTACTGGTATTTCCAACAGAAGGCAAGGAGATATGAAGGTTTGAAAGATTGAAGATTTGAAGATCTGATAAACAAACGAGGAAGCTTTGGAAGGAGATTTTGTAGAAGTGAAAAATGGAGTAGATGAGGAAGGTTTTATAGGGGGGCCAATCTTCATTACGAGATGTTTTGGAATACGAACGAAGAGACGATTCAATCAGAAGATGACACGTATCCGAATTTGTAAAAAGATGGGACGTGAATCAGAGTTTGGAGAAGAGGAAACGTTTGAATTTCCCGCCTATTTCTGAGTAATTTGAAAAGAAATTTACAAGAGAAGACAACAAATAAATCATTTCCACTTCCCATCACATCGATAAACTTTGATCTGAAAAGTGTGGGGACTATCTTTATACGATAGACACTTGCACGACACGTGGCAAGGTTTGAGTGAGGGGGTTCGAAGTAAGCAGTTGAGTTCTAGATCGGATACGTGTAGCATCGAGATAAGGTCGGATAGCAACCGAGCCATTAGTAAAGCCTTTTCCGATTGGGTATCCTCTTCTTTGTGGTGAATGGAGTTTATGGAATTGAAGAGGCTAGTGGACAGCGACAACCGGTGAATTTAAAAACCTGTTGCCGGTTGGTGGATTTTGCTCGTTCAGGTTGTTATTTTTGTTGGTCATGGAGGTTTGAACAAATTGTTGAGAAATGAAGAAGGTGGAGCGGGCGGTGGCATATGAGTTGAAGGAGACGATGAGGGTTTGATGTGGGTCCGACATTATGTGATTGGTTGGTTGTGTTAAGAGTCTCACATCAGATATGAAATGTGAAGATGGACTCCTTATATGGACTTGGACAATCATCACCCTACAAGTTAGCTTTTGGGGTTGAGTTATGCCCAATATCCATTTCTTCACAGGTTGTTTATTAGTGCAATTATATTGGGTCGGGTAATGTCGCCCACGTGACATCCACGTGACGTTTCTGTTAAAAAGTGACAAATATAACAACTTTTATAATGAAAATGATATATTTATCTCCATATTTTAACGGATGACAAATATGACTCTTTTCCTTTTCCCTCTATAATTGCATCCTAAACAGGGAAAATGTTAGGTTGTGCAATGAACGGCAATATCTATATCTTCTAAATATAATTTCCTCAAAATTGCATGGCAAATAGATAGCTCCTCTTTTAAATAGTAATTAATTACCTCAACGACTATATTTTTAGCTCACCTTTAGGTAAAATTACTTCAGATTGATCACAATGTTGTTGATCCTTTTGCTTTGTTTTCTTTATAATTTCCAAAATTATTAAACATATATTCTTCTCTGTTTTTTCCCAAGTATATATTGTAGCATTTCACATAATTGTACGATTAAATGACGGGAAAATTAAAACATACTTTACAATGAAACTAATTGATTTCTCTTTTATTTAGCTTTATTTTGTTTCTGCCATCCTTGAGAGGAAGAGGGGCTTGAGCGTTTTTGATAATATAGACGAATTATAGAGAAATTAACATATACGACATCTCCCCCAATTAGAAAGAGCTTATCTCTTTTGTATAATTTATTTATTTATTTATATTCAAACTTATTTATCAAAAAACACCATGGAGTGCAAGCAAGTGTTAGGTTTGATAAGCGCATGAATGGCGAGTTAATTATGTGATGAAGCGCGGGGCCATGGTCGCGAGTTCGATCCTGCATAAACGCTGGTTGGCCTGTCACACATGACTGCCAAGTGTGGTTAATCGGTGGCGTGGTTTGCGGTTATTGCGTCATTCGGGGTTTACTGTCTTGTATTTCGAAAGAGTAGCGGTGCGATTCGCCGTCAAAAAAAAAGTGTTAGGTTTGATATACGTACGAGCCTAAGAAATGGTAGGTAAGGCTCACTTTTTAATTAAAAATATTTAAGGGGGGTTTAGTGAATAATTTCAAAAAGATCGTGTCTTATAGCATCATCTTTGAGTTCACCAACTATTTATAAAGAATTATGCATCACGATAACTCAAGAATCTAAACTCATTCACACACTGCGTGGAAATTGTCCATACACACATGGCCGTCCAAAAATCTTCAACAAGGTTTTCTTTTTATACACTCACAATGTAATGTAAAGAATTTTAATAATATTAAGTTACATTTATATTAACTACAAGTAATGGTCCATCATAAGTACGAAAGTATAATATTTTAGCTTATGAGTATAAAGAATTACTTTCTAAGAAAAGCATAAAATATAACCAGTTCCCCATTTTGGAGAGGTTCATTTGATGGTCATCAAATTTAAGACTTAATTGGTCATTATGGTGTTAACCATCATCAACAACTTTGATTAGAACTATTACCATCTTTTTGGTAGCTTGCTATTGTGCTTTCTTTTTTAATCTTTGTTTTATTATGATCCAAACCTAACTCATGGTAGCCACAGCTGAAGATTGAAAATGAAATGAAAGTTCTTTCCTTTTTAAAAATATTTTTTGACCTAGTCCTGTATCTCTCACAAAGGTGGTTGTGATTATTAAACAGATAATAAAATTAGTGGCCGACTTAATGTATGGTTGGAAATTAGCAAATTACCTTACTTAACAATTCAATAATCATGGATAAGATCCTGTCTAATTTTCAAACTTAACCATAATCACGGATAAGATCCTCTCATTTTTGTTTAGGACTCCTCCATTAATTGGTGATTTTTTAAAGTCATTTCCCCCCATATGATAGGTCCATGAATAATTTATTTGTCTTAAAAAAAAAGATATTGTTTCCTTAAATGATAGAGAACTCTCCTAGCAGCTGTTATAGTTATTTATTTTAACACTAATGAAGCAGTTCATTAACAATTCTTCAATACTATATATTTGAAAATTTTGTATAAATGTTTGACTTATTTCACTAAACCCTCTTGTTTACCCCCGAAAAGACACAGTTAAATTTGTACTTGTAAGTGATTTCAAAAATACGTGGATTAATTTACAATATGTGATGATAAACACTTGATAATAAGTAAGCAAAAATAAATAGTAAGTAACAAAATTAGCTTGTAATGCAGTAAATCAAGATGAATCTTCTTAGCAAGATTGGTCCGGGTCTTAACTTAATTACTTCATTTTTTAGCCAACAATGAGAGCTAATGATTATAATTGCAACAGGTGAATAATGAGAATTGGATGCCCTTCCAACATGAAGGTTGAAGTTCTTTTTGGGCACGTTTGGTACGCTATATTAAGATGGACTGTACTGGATACAAAATAATACAATATTTGGTGGGCGTTTTCGACTTGATCAGTATCTTATTTTTAGAAATATACAATCAAGCCATTTTTGAGACTCATCTAGCGGTGATCTCAAACTTATCTTAAAAATAAAAAAATAAAAATACAATTCATTATATATTAATACTCTAATTCCGTCCATTATATATTAATCTGATTCGATCGTCAAATAAATAAAATAAGATTCGATCTGACGTACCAAACGAGCCCATATAGCTATTAAATACAACATTAGCACCCGAGATTCCCTATTCAACTAAATGCAATTAAAACTAATAAAGTCTCCTTAATGATAGAGGTGTAAAAGTTAGGCGCCATATCCGAAACAGGTACACATTTGAGTGTCTTCAATTCTTCATCCGGTGTCATCAATTCCATCATCCAACTACCGTAATTTTCAACCTAAAACAAATTTGATGCCATCAATCACGATTCGCTTCAGCACCTTTTTTCAATACCCAAATATATCTGCAGGGGAGCAGTGGGTTGAGAACAGTGGGAGTATATTGAGTGAACAATACTAGCGTACCAAATCCAAAGATAAAATGTCGCAGATACAGAGCAACAAAAATCTTCGACGTCGGAGACGAAGATGCGCTCGGAGCTGCGAAGGGAGTCTTCTCCATATTCTTGATTATGGCTCCACCTCATATGAACACTCTTCTCCATATTCTTGATTATGAGAACAGGGGAGACCGGTTGTGAAGGTGGATGGTTGGTGTGGGGCCACATTCGGGGTCAAATTGGATCGGTAATGGGTCGAAATGAGGGGTGGATTTTTAATAAATTTGGTCTGCTGATGTGTCTCCCACGTGACGTTTCTGTTAAAAATAGGCAAATATAACAACTTTCATAACGGAAAGTTTGTCATCATACTTTAACGGAGGACAAATATAAATATTTTCCCAATTATAAATGACAATTGTCAAAATTGTCACTTCCATGAGAAGTTTGTTGAAATGATAAAGTCATGACATTTACTGAGGGTTAAAAAATATAAAGAAATAAATACATGAAGAAGTCAATGAGTTCAATATCTACTAAATATACATAATAATTACAATGTAATTTTTCATCGAAGGAGATTCGGATGAACCCTCATCCTTTACTAGCTTCACCCCAAAAGTCAGTCAAGCTGATTATAAAATAATAATTGGTTGTTGTTCAAAAAGTTGGTGGAAGGAACTCCCCAAGCTGGGTTCTGTTCAAGAGGTTCCTTTAGTGAATTTTGTTACAGAGAGGTCATCTTCTTTGTCTTAAATTGATTAGAAAACTTGGTCTTAGTGGGTTCTACATTTGTTTCGAGTGAGATGGAGTACTACAACAACAATATATTAATTTTATAAATAGGGTCTAAGAAGGATAAAATATACGCAAATTTTACTCTATTTTTACAAATAAATATGTTTCTGATAAACCTTCGACTCAAGTAAAGCAGATGCACATCAATAATGGAAACAAACACAGTAACAATAATATGATAGTAAGGAAACCGAAGCTGAAGAGACAACAAGCAATAATAGAACACTAAAAATTACAATTACTAGAATAGTAAAATAATAACAATGAAGAAAATAATACTATATACTAGGTAATGATTAAAATAAATAACTAAGTAATGTACTGATTTAATAAACCTTATCTCAATCAATAAAATCGTACTTAGGGAAAGATTGTCAACCTAATGAAACCCTATTACTAAAGGGAAATTAACTTCCCCATCATTGAACTTAAAATCTCATAAATATTGAGGCTCAATCTTGTTATTGATTAGGATAAAGCCACGTTGGCGTCTTATTCTTTTAAACTGATGAACTTAGGTGAAGATTAAACACCAAATGTATCACAATGAAAGAAAGTTTAAGATCTATCTACACACTATCTACAACAACAATAATATTTTCAGTGCATGTATTCCTATAAGTTGAGTTTAGGGAACGTGAGATGTATGCATATCTTAATTAACTCTATTTTTATGGGATAGAAGAATGTTTGCAATAGACCAGCGGCTCAAAAAAAATAATTTTCAGAACTAATTTGTAAACATATACGAGTAAAGAAGAAACTATGATGATACCTATTAGTTGGAATTATGGTTTAGTCACATTTGTTCCTTTATTTAAAGTATTATATATAATTTATAAGAGTCTTTTTGTTATATTTGAGATTTAAATGTCAATGAAAAATATAAAAAACTTACTATTATTTTTAATATTATCATTATTAACCAAGCAATAACTGAATTTTTTTTTGCTGGTTGTTCTTTTTCAACAAATGTTTATTAAATGATTACTTTTTGTAATTTATGTATGTTTCAAATTATGTTTTAAAATTTTCTTTTGAGTAAACTAAAAATCTTATTAGAAAATATCAGATAACAGTCTAAAGTATTATACATTTAAGAATTAGACCACAGTCTAATATTTATTTGTAAGGTTAAACAATATATGAACAAATAATATGGGATATTGGAACTCAACTTCAATATTATTCGAAAGGGTAATTTCCAGAGGGTTATATTATACTTGCTCAACTTTTAAAAGTAAGGACACATTATCTAAATAAATAAATAATGGCCGAGGGACAGTGTGTAAATCAGCCCTTTCTGTTTTGAGTCAATATTCACAATATATTTTTGTTCAGGCCCGAAAAAGTTCCTCTCAGAAGATCAGCATTAAATTGGGCTGTAGCCCACAGATTATGTACTGTTAGGTACAGCTAGTTGTAAGTTGTAACTTGTAAGTCCATTACCGTCAAACTTAAATAGTGGGCAGGGCATGGTGGAACATTGTGTATTGCAAATGATAATTCGCCTATTTTAGGGTGGTGTTTAATTTTTGCCTCTTAAATTGGTGATTTTTAATTTTTGCCTTGAGCCTAAAAAAATGATCGAAAATACTTTTGAGATTGTGGGTTCGAATCTCAGTAGAGAAAAAAACTCCGCAAGACAAGATTTCATTAAAACTATGTCTATTCGGCCAAAGTTGTATATAAATTATTCCTTAAGGAATATAATTTCTATGTATTTATGCCCACATGCGGCACAAACCCATTTTGAACCTATTGGTCCTAGTATTATAGGCGGCCGAAAATACCTCTGAGGTTGTGTGTTGCTTTTTCTTTCCCTAGAATTTCATTGAAGCCGCAGCCCTATCCATTTATTCATTCGACCCAACTTGATTTTGTTCCGTTCCAAGAATTCTAACGTTGTTTTATATCCTCAATGAATGTCAATTATGCCAAAGTTATATAGAGACTACGCCTCTTGGGCACAGTTTCCATGTAACTAGTTGGACACGGCATAATCTTAATTTTTTAAGAAACCTTGATCTCACCTAAAGACGTGACCTAGTAGTTAATGAATGAGTCGAGAATCGAGAGTTTTCAAGCTTAAATTTCTGCAGAGGCAAAAAATATTAGGTGATTTCTTCATTTTTCCAAGTCTTAGGAGACAGATTTACCCGACATCTACGTTGGTAGGAATAACACACACACTACAAAATTAATTAATGTGTGCACAAACTAGCTTATATGCTACATTAAAAAAATAGAACAAACTTTGATCTAGTCGTTATGTGATAAGATTAGATGCGAGATGCTTTGGGTTATTAAAACATTGGAAATCTTTAGAAGATCTAATTTTGATGCCAAAGATGTCAATCCTAAACACTTGTCCAAGCAAAATACTATTAGTGCTAAATAAAGGAAGGATTCTGTGTTAAAGCCCAAATACAGAAGTGACTTAAATTTGTAGTGTTCTTTAAGGAACATAAACATTAGTGGCACTATGTCTGGAAGAGCACCCACAATATGACGCAAAGACACCTTAAATTAATCCATATTATAAATAGAAAAAGGAAAAAAAGAGAGAAGAGAAAGCATTTTGGAGATATATTTGTTTTCAGAGGCAAAGTATTATTTTAATGAAGCTTCCCCCTTGTATCAAAGGTGGGAGTCAAGAATATCCCCTCTTCTATTTGGTGATTTTATGGAAACTACATAATGCAAGGAAAAGCATAAGCATATTGATTATGCTTAACCTAAAAACATAACTATAAATTATATACATTGATAATATTAATTTTTGGTATAGTTTTAACTTTGAATATTATGTTAAAATTAGTTGTAATTGTCTTTTAATTCATCTGACTGGTTAAATACTTTTTATATTGTCAATACATAAAACTTAAATTCAAAAAATAATGTTAGTAGGATTTACTTGTCACATTTTAAAATTGGATCATTATTTGTCCTACGAAATAATGAGACAAATTAATGGTACGTGATAGAATATTTCTAGAATATTTTTTGTACATCTCCTATATTAGGTAAAATTGTAATCCAATTATAATTAGAAAGTGTAGTCTAATTGTAATTATGAAGATTAGTTACCTAGTTTGTAAATAAGTAAATAATTATGTAACACTATATATATATATTGTACATAATAATCAATGAAAAGCAGGGGAACATATTCATTTATGGTATCAATAGCCAAAACCTAAAATTTTCTTCCTAACCTCTCGACCGCCTCAACCTTTGTCAACTGCCCTCATACTGCTCTTGCAGTTAACAACATCAAGAACTTCATTTTCATAACTTTTGAGATGAAAAATTATTAGTATTCATCTTGGGCGAAATTATTTAAGATTTATTGTCGTGTGTACAAAGTCATCGACAATATCATCCCTCCTAAATCAAAGCACATGGAACACCCTGATGGTTCTGATGATGATCTTTGGTCTGGCTTAGATGTGGTTGTCCTACAATGGATCTATGGTACGATCTCGAACGATGTATTGCATACAATCATTGAAACCGACACCATTGACCGAGCACTTGAAAAGTATTTTTCAGGATAATAAGACACAATGTGCGTTGTACCTAGAAAATCAATTTAAGAAAATTCAGCAGGGCGATTTTCAAAATGTGTCGGCTTATTGTCAGGAACTTAAGATGATTGCCGATCAACTCTCCAACGTCGGTGCACCGATCACTAATTAACGGTTGGTGATGCAACTTATTACGGGTTTGAATGAAACTTATTACAGTGTCACTACCATCCTCCAATAATGCACGTCATTGCCTCCATTCTATGAAGTTCGTTCGAGACGAAGAAACCCGAAAAATAAAGTGGGTCGCTGCTCATGCGAGCACCGCCAATGCCGCCCTCATCACTACCGGCGGCCCCTCGGCCTACAACAGGGCCCTATTTTCTGGTTTACAAAACCGACGACCCGAAACACGACTCGCCTTTCCGAAATCACCACAAAGGGCGAAACTCTAGCCAAGCCCGCGATAGTCGTGGTGGGAGCAGCAACCGTGGTGGGAGGGCCAGCCACTGCTGGCCGGAAGCAACCCGCAGCGGCAGCGGCAACAACCTCCGTTGTGGGCTACCTATCTGTCATAGACTACCTGTGCCCAGCCAGCTTAGGCTGCTCCACCTAGTCCATACCCGACGGCCTTCTGGGCCCCACCTTTGTCCCAACAGCCCTATCTCGGCAACTTTGATGTACGTCCACAACAGGTATACATTGTACATGTCTTTCCTCCTTCCACTTACACCCCGATGGATATTGAGGCGGTTATGAACACGATGTCCCTCAACAATCCAGACAACATTTGGTACATTCCCGATATCAGTTTCCGCACACTCTTTGATGATTTTCGACTCAGTTTCAGCGTATGAGAACCTCCCACTTCGACTGTTGGGTATGATAGAATATTTCTAGTATATTATTTGTACATCTCCTATATTATATAAAATTATAGTCCAATTATAATTAAAAAGTGTTGTCTAATTATAATTAGAAAGATTAGTTACCTAATTTATAAAGGAGTAAATAATTATATAACACTAAAAAACCATGGAAACATATTCCTTTAGTACTTATTCTCCAAATGAAGAAGATAATGCCTTATCAAATCCAATTATATTCTCAAGATCATGTGACGAATCTATGCGTTTAGAATAAAAATTGCTACTACTTTTTTTATGCAAGAATTTAGTGATTTCTTAAAAGTTGCTACTCCGTTTTTATGTACATATAATTGCAAGACAAGGGCCTGCGGGGCAGCTGTTTCTTAACTTTTGTCCGTTCTAACTTTTTACCTTTTAATTTATCAAAAGAACATGTTTTTACAGAACTTTCTTAAACTTATTTTTCAAATAGAGAACAAATAAGGATTCCCAAGACATATGCGGATCTAATTTGTAATTTATGAATTCACATGAGTTTTAGTATTTTTTATTTAAAATCTATATATGTATTAAAATTTATTAAATAACTAATTGTGAATTTAATTATTATTATTTTCTCCGTCCAGATTATGTGATACACTTTCCTTTTTAATCTTTCTCCAAAAAAATGATACGTTTTCTTATTTGATAGCAATTTAACTTTACATTTTACGTTTAACGAGATGCTTTATAGCCACACATATATCTTTTGCTTGTTTCAAACCACAAGAAAAGTCTTCATTTAGTTCTTAAACTCTGTATCCAGTTAAACTATATTATTGAAACGGAAGAAATATATAATAACTTAAATTCATTAGAAGAATCTATAAACTTTAAATTGTAAATTCACCTATGTTCCCAAAAATGGTTGATCCTGCCGCTGTTTGTCTACTAATGGTATATATGGATTATTAAAAAAAATAAGATCTATTACTGATAGTAGGGTTGAAGAATCGAAACTATTATTATCTTCAGAAATAGTCTGACATAGTCAAAGATATCACGAAAAAACAAATATGGTGAGAGAGCACTGCGAATAAGTTAAAAACTAGACCAGGGAAAAGGTACTCCGTATTCATCTAGGGTGGGTTTGCCACCAGATAATTGGTTGCTTTCGTGTGAAAATGCAACTTTTAACTCTGTGCATGATTTTTATTTACTCATTATGTACTTGCATGGTTTTTGTATACCTTTTTTAATATAACCTTTGTTTATAGTCTTATAGGCAAAAGACATCCAAAGTTCTGAAACGTGTCGGAAGATATAGTGAAATGTATACTCAAAAGTATCGTTCAAGTACAACCACTGATATGTGTGGTATGTGATGATTAAGATTTATTAACTCTAAATTAAAAAAATTGAATTTGAATTTTGAAAATTGAGAATCTCTATAGAGATAGATTCACAATTTAAAATTTATGAATTTCTAATTTTGTGGGTTCTAATGTTCTATAATGACCTTAACTCAATATTATAATAATATTAGTTCACGTTAAATATTTATAAATATTTAATCAATATTTTGATATATACACTCAACCATTATTGAGTTTACTACATACAAATTTGGATTAATCGAACGAGCATACTATAGAGTTTTAAAATAGAAGAGATTAGTGAGTAAAATTGGAAAAGGATGAAAGAGCAGTAGCTGTGGATAGTGTTGAGCCATGTCCAAAAGGTTGACTTATTGTTGCTGTCAACCACTATTACAAATTGAATTTTGGAGTCTTTAAATATTACTTGTTTTTGTTTTGTTGACGAAGGAATCCGTAATTGCTATTCTTTCCATAAATGCGTGGCTGGCCAGTATGATACCGCAAATCAATCGCGTCGGTACGATTAATCACACTTGAAACCACGTGTGTGTTCAACCAAGAAGATTTATGCAGGAGATTAAACTTGTGACCTTGCGGTCCCGCGCTCTACTGCTACATCAACTTAACTACCCTTGCGGGTGTCTTTAAATATTACTTGGACCACTATATAGTATATACACTGACATTGACTAAAGAAAAAATTATTGTCCTCTTCTTCCCCCAAAAAGCAACGGTAACTATAAAATTATCTTTAAACTGTTAAATGTAAAACATATATAAAAGTTATACGATCAAATTAGTGAAACTTATCATTTCATATCTAAATATTACCCATCACCACTTGGATTTTGGAATATTTTTTGGTGTCTCTTCGATCAATAATAGTTTGTGTAAGATTTTTCTGAATTTTGAGAAATGCCTTTTTATAATATTTACGTATAGTACATAATTTAGAAACTTAAATTTCGTTTTGTTGCTGGTTAAGATATAATTTATTTATGTATTAAATTTTGTATAACTTGTATCATGTTTGATTGTATTTATTTTTTGCTATGTAAAATTAACACCTAATATGATGCTTGATTAGTAATTTAGAATTTTACATAACTAATATATATATATATAATTATGATTTTTTTTATATATTATTTATATGAATAACTAAACTCCGCATAACTATATCTTACCTAGCTAATATATATGTATAACTTTAACAGCAAACCAAAAAACCCCTTAAAGTGTACATAATTGTCCCCCCCCCCCCCCCCCTTTTATCTCATATAAAAGTTGACTGTTGTCACAAGAGAGGGGGAGGGTATGTAAAAGATGGATGGGTGGGTGGGACTAAAATTCAGATAATGTATTCTGTGAGTGCAATTCCATGGGGCTTTCAAAGAATTAATAGTGCGTCTTTCTGCATGTTATATATACAAGACACGTTTCCCCTCCACAGCCCTCAACTCTCACTATAATTATCTATCTTTCACTCTCATTTCATTAATTGTCAAACCTAAAATTGGTTAAGCATATCATGAAGCAAAACATATATTTTCTTGTATTTCTGATCTACCTCTTTGTTTTTCTTTCACCAGCATCTTCTCGTTTCTTATCAACCAGTGAAGGTAATTAATTAGCTGAATTAATGCTTATGTTCTTGCAGTATAATCATTTTCTGATTGAGTAAATTAAAATATGCAGATAGCTTTGATTTCGTTGCAGTGAAAGAGGATGTAAAGCATGCAAAAGTTAGCCTTCCATATTCACTCGACCAGATGGAAACTACTGATTCCCTAAATGTAATCTCCTAATTCTCTGCCTCTCTCTATTTTGCTTAAGTTAGATTCGAGGTTTATCTTTTTACCATGATATTAGAGGCAGATTCAGCTATATCATTTGCTTACTCACTGTTTGGGCTAAAACAGACCCATGATACTTTTATGGTGTGATATTATCCGCTTTAATTAAATTAAGCTTCCAAAGTTTTCCCTAAAGGCTATGACACCATTAAGAATAATCCTACACTTCATAGGTAGTTTATTAATTTTACACTGGGTATGTTCTCGTTTTTTTTTTTTTGTATCACTACAAACCTTTGTTTACATACACACGTGACTAGATAGTTGTGGACAAACATGGGTGTTAGAATGTTCCATGCAGGGCGGAGCTAGTGTTTAAGATATGTGTTCGGTCTAACTAAGTAATTTTGATTTAAATCTTATATTTATTTTAAAAATTTATTTAATAAATATAAATTGTTAATTAAGAACCGGTAACTTAAAAGGGTTGGAATCTCGAGCATATAAGCTTCAATTTCTTATTCAATCTTGGGTTAATTCCATGCACACATTAGTTGAGATAATGAATTATTACAACAACATATCTAGTGAAATCCCACAACGTGGGGTCTGGGGATATATGATAGAGTGTACGCAAACATTACCTCTACCTTGATAGGTAGAATGACTGTTTTCGGGAGACCGCTTAAGACAAAACATAGTCACAAGCAAAACAAAGCAAGAGAAATGATCAGATCGAGACAAGAAATTAAAACAGTATCAGCATGTTGATAACAAAATTGAATACCCCATGGTAGCGCATTCTGACAAAGAAGCCGTACCTAACACAAATATGATAAATAAAGTACACTAAAGAACACATAGCAACATAAATTAAATTACGCAATATTGCTCTTATGCGTGTGATAGATTAATCGGACCTACAGTAACAACACTACAACTATCTTTTCTTGTAAGCGTAAGTAGGATTACGCTCAACTACCTACTACCCTTCTATCATAATATGTGTCCTCCACAATCCCCTGTCTAAGGTAATGTCCTCAGTAAGTTGCATCTGCGTCATAACCCGTCTAATTACCTCTCTCCAATACTTATTTGACCTACCTCTACCCATTCTGAACTCGTCCATAGCCAAACTCTCGCACCTCCGCACTGGGGCATCTGCGTCTCTCCTCTGCACATGCCCGAATCACCTCAACTTCTTTTTTCGCATATTATCCTCCATCGAGGCCACTTCCACCCTATCCCGGATATCAACATTTCTAATCTTATCTCTCCTTGTATCTCTCCTTATATGCCTACACAATGAATATTGTCTTTTTATATGACCTTGAACAATTATCACATGAACTAACTTTATATGACCTTGAACAATTATAACATGAACTAACTTTAAGATTGAGTCGAGTTTAAGGTCCATTTTATCAATAAAATCTTTCTTTGAATGATTGTGTTTTTTGTTAATTACACGTGTAGAAGCTGATGGAGGTGGAGGAATGTGAAGAAGAAGATGGAGAATGCATTAAGAGAAGGCTTATTGCAGAAGCTCACCTTGATTACATCTACACTCAGCACCATGATCACCCTTGATAAATCCTCTTGAGGAATTAATTAGCTGGTGTTGACATGAAATAATCCTCCAACATCTTCCTTTTTGGTGCATTTCTTTTCTAACCCACTATTTAGACATAGGGCCTCTTGTAATTTTGGCATATAAAAATGTGGTGTTATTTTTTTCATCCAAGAAATCTGAACTTGTACTTTCTGTGTTCTAAGCTATTTTCCATTACGCACTTTTGCTTCTTGCTTAATTTTAAAAAGAAAAAAATCAATATCCTTTTCATCTGTTGCTTAAAGTTTTTGCACATACATTAAGAAAATCACTTGATAGTTATTATTATACTCATTTCTTTCTGAAATGACTAATTGATGACTATTCTTTCTTGAGAGCAGTTAGTGTGAAATTACACAAAATACTTTTTTCCTTCTAATTTATGTGATACTTTTTGTTTTTTTGAAGTCAATTTGACTAAACAGTAACTCTAAAGTTAAATTAAATTAGTTTAACTCAATATTTTAAAATTAAAATTTATATTAAAAATTACATGAAAAAGATTGCTATAAGTCGCAACTTTAATTTTTCATATCAATTTGATAAAAAATTACATCTAAGAATGTTAGTCAAAACTCACGACGTTTGAATTTAGAAACGAAAAGTATCACCTACATTGAGATAGGGGAGTAAGTATCTTGGTTCTTAAAATGAAAAATGCTTCAAATTCTTTTTCTTTTAATTAAAGTGATCACAGATAAAAAGGATGGAAGAGAGTAGAAAGAATGAGAAGGTGGTTTAAAAACATTAATGAGGTGTGGTTGTTTGTAGCTTGAAAGAGTGGACAAAGGGGAAGTTGGGTGTGGGGAAGGTACATGGAGTAATAAGTAGCAACATCAGATTTAAAGTATGGGGAAGCTTCCCAACCAATCATACCTCCAAACTTGTGTGAGGTTGACATGAATTTATAAGAATTTACTCAAGACAGTTGGGAAATTACATATAGAATTTGATTTGATGACACATTTGTGCAGAGGCCATATGTTAATTAGCACTTAGCAGTAGCTATTTTGCATCAGCTCTGTGCGCCCCAGCTAGATATGATCAGATGAATGAACTTCTGGACACAAAATGCATGCTGAACGCTGTGAGTAATAAAACTATGAAAGCAGTGGCGTACGAACATAATTTTGCGTAAGGAGTATCGATATATTATCACAATAAAGTAAAAACATAGTGAATATAGAGGTCATTAAGAGGTCCTTTCGAAGGGCATCTCATTAAACAAAGCTAAATAACATGGTAAAGAAAACATCATAGCTTAAGCAGTATCGATATATTATCACAACGAAGTAAACGCATAGTGAAAGATTTTGTTTCAGGGACATCCCATTAAACAAAACTACAGACATATATAGTAAAAAAAAACACATCATGGTTTGAACATCTTTTAATGCTTGGTATAAAGATTGAACAGTTTGGAGAGGCTACTCATCAAACCTTCATCTCAATTAATAGTTTTAGCCTTTTATATTACATTCAGTTATGGCTAGGCAAAAAAAGAAAAAGAATGTGCATGCTTCATAATTTTCTTAATTAGACACCTACTTAAAAAAAACAAGTGTAAAAGTTCTTCACAAAGATTAGTATCCAGTGCTAGCTTGTGTTGTAAGAAAAAGCAAAGAGGCAAAGGGTATTTTTACTTCATCTATTAAACCCTTTCCCTTGGAACATGAATCAGATGCTGTTTTTCACTCAGTTGGCAAAGTGCATTAATTAAAACTTCAATAAACTTGATGTTTAAGTTAAGTGGAACATCAGCTCCAGGTCCATCCTTTTCCGAAAGCGTTCTTCAGAATTTGCTAATTATCACATTTTATTGACTGGAAAAAATGACACCACGTCTTCAAAAGTTGAGATTTAGGGTCTGTTCCGCATGGAGAAACAAATATTTTTTAATTCTCTCATGTTTGTTTAGTCAAAAAATTTAGAAAACAATTTTTTTAGAAAAACAAGTTTCGGAAAATGACTTCCTAATAAAAGTAGGAAAATATCTCCACAAGTGACATTTCACCAACTACCCTGCCGCCACTCAACCCAACCCCAACTCCCACAACCCCACGCACCACCCCCACCCAATTTTTATTTTTATTTTTATTGAAATATTTATCTTTGTTAATAAATATAGCTTAGCTTAGTTTGCTCATCCAGTTGAAGTTGTTAGAATTTAATAGTGTTGGTTAATGACAAGTTGTAGCCAGTTGTAGATCAATTAGTTGGTTAGATATTTTTAGATGTGTATATATATACTCTAATTGAGTAATGAAGAATGCAAGCATTTCATTTCTCCCTTCTTTTTCACAACTCTGCTCGAGCTCTCATACATCAATTATGTAACCTTTTTTTTATCTTTGTGATTGCTTGTTATCGAGCTTAATGTGTTATCAGAGTTTATTTTTTATCTTTGTGATTGCTTGCTATCGAGCTTAACATGGTATCAGAGTCTTTGCTCGAGCTCTCCACAAGTCTTGCCTTATATCGCTCCAAGTCACAATTGTCTCAGAATAATGACGAAATAGTCACATGCAACGAATCACATTCATCTCATACGGTCTATGAACCAGATCTCAAGTGTGTTGTTTTGTTAATGCATTAAATTTTTCACGCATGGCCGCATTCCAATTATGATCTGTTTGACTAATTTTGGGCCTTTGGGAATATGATCTATGTAGATAGGTTAAAATGGACTTTGGGTTTGAAAATTTCGTGTTGTGCACGGATTTCCATAGTGACAGCGTTTGTCTAAAAATTTCATGATTGTTATAGTTAAGTGTTGTTATGTATATTAGAATTTGATGTTTAAATCTTAATTCACTGTTATAGACACAAGTATCACTACAAGAAATTTGTCATATACCAACTGCCAATAAAATCGTTGGTATAGATAGCATATACCTACAGAAATTTCTAGTTGTTGGTATAGGTAAATCATATTTCCGTGGTATAGGGTTATGTGGAAAAAGGCAAAAGCCCTTCTCAAATCGCGTCTTTAACAGCCCAAAAGGCAAAAGCCCTTCTCATTTTTTTTTGTCTTCCAACGAATTGAGGGATTGAAGCCCTAACCGTCGTCTTCCTCATGCCAAAATGGAAAGAGCAGAGCTCATGCACCTTTTGCAATCAACACTAAAATTTGCTTCAAATTAGAATGAAGTTCAATAATGACTCTTCCGTTTTCTACTGAATTTTGAAAACCAAAATCCCAAATCCTACTCCTACGACCTAAACCCCAAATCGTGTACTCCCCAGTTCCTAAATCTCTAACCCAAAAGAGCAACTCGCCGACGCCGACTCCCATTTTTTTCACCCCAAAAGTTCTTCAATCTTCATCAACAGTAGTTCATCCCTGCAGTTTGCACCTTCTTCGTCGAGTAAAGGTTAGTTTTTCACTATTTATGATAAAATGTAGACTACGATTTTATTTTGTCAACTCTTTATCCGAAAATTAATACTATATTTTTAAAAAAAAAATCAATTGTTATGTCCTTATTGATACGTGTAATGTTTAAATGTCTGAATCAATTGTTATGTTTGAATGTCTTCTATTTTATTTGTAGACGTTGAACTTAAAAAATTGAGAGGCCCAACAAGAATGTTAGATAGTCAGCTTCCCTCAAGTGACTGCAGCCTTCTGCCTCAGAATCATTATTGGATAGCCATCAAACGTATTGTGACTCCAAATAGGATAATTTCTGGTGCAGGTTTGTTGAACTGATATTTAAATTTTCTTGATTTCTGAGAAATAGATAGAGAATTCTACAAAATATGTGCATGAAAGTTACGCTGCATCTGAGATACTACACAGTGACTTGTTATTAGCAACTTGATCTCATTCATGGTGACAAATTGTTTCTCCTGATGTGATATAAACAGTTGAGATAAAGCAAGGAAGAATTGTATCTATTGTTGCTGAAGAGAAATGGCATGTAAATTCTTGATTTACCACAGTTGTCAATTATGGGGAGGCTGTAGTCATGCCTGGATTTATTGATGTGTAAGATAAAACTCTATCCTTCGTGTTAGTTATACCTTTTGAAGTTGTAGACTACCTTATTTTGCTGAATTTAACGTTCAGTGTTCATATGTGTGGGATTATGCAGAATCTAAAGATTGTGTCTCATATTCCTGTGTTCTTTCCAGGTGAAGTAACCACATTAGTTGACATGCCTCTTAATAGTGCTCCATCAACAGAAAGAAGCTTTAAAACTTAAGGTAAGTATATCAGATAGATTTTTAATGCAGGGTAAATATTTCTTGCTTATTAAAAAAAACTATTGTTTCTTGTGTTATTATTAGTGCCTGCATTTTCCATTTTGTTGAGGTCAGCTGGTCATTTAATATGGCGCATTTGTAAGGATTCTACGGCATTCAAACTAATGAACATATAACATGCTAACAAAAGCCCTTAGATTCATGTGGTGTAGTCATATTGGACAACATATAATCAGGGTATTGTTCTTTTGGCAGGTCCAGGCGGCAGAAGGGAGAGTCTACGTGGGTGTTGGTAATGATTGTGAGACTATGTTCTTGGTAGATAGATGTTGTCATAAGACGTTACTAACTTCTTGTATTAACAGGTTTCTGGGGAGGTTTGGTCCCAGAAAATGCAAGTTCTTTGGAAAGACTTCTAAATACTGGGTTCTGGGTTTGAAGGTAATTTGTCAAACATACATGCACCTAGAGCTCAGATTGAGCGTACATTTCGTTCCATTTCTAATTGTTAAGTGTCTGTCTCACTATGTCCGTGTTTAGGTTCTTTTTTCTTTTGGAAATTTTCTTGCATTGACTTATTCTGCCGGTTGAAAGTCGAGACATGCTTTGGGTTTAGTTTAGCCTCCTCCGATAGCCTGCCATGCCCGAGGTTCTAGAAACCTTATGATCCTGATGCGACATCGGAAATATGAATGGTGGTAGCCCACACCATTTGTGGTCGTATTCTTTTAAGTCGGATGTCATGTTCTATATATTAAAGGCCATGTCTTTGTTGGTAACTTATGAAATTTGGACACTCCGTTGTGACAAGAAGTTGTTTCCTGTGCATGTTTACTTCAAGAATCTGGAACCTAGCCCAATATGTTATAAGACTAAGCCTAGTAATCACATGTTTTAGAACTTGAGATTAAAAACGTCATACGAACTTTGATTTCTTTCATTTCTTCTTGAAATCTGCTTAATAGTGTTACATGATTTATGTATCCATCTTCTTAGGAATTGATCTTAGCAAAACCCATTGTGAATAAGCAGCTACCATACTATGTCATACTACACATGAGTTGTTATCCCAATGAGATTTCTGCATTTTAAGATGAACTGATGGCCTACTCTGATGTATTTGAAAGACATAACTTTGCATGTAATATGAATTTATACTACGCTTGGGTTTCTTCTATTTAAAAGGAATAGAGACTACATTTATGAGCAGAATGTCACTATACTGGAAACATATTTGGGGTCGAGAGCTGCTGCAGTTCTTTGGGTTGTTCCTAAGGCTCCCTATTGTTATCACATTTTGGGGCTTTGGTTGTACTGAAGTTGTTGTACTTGGCAACAACATTGGTTTGCTGGTGAACTTTGATCCATAAGCTGCTACCTCTTGAATATACGTTAATTGTTGTCATTTCTTTCTACTGGTAGTTTCTATATTTCGGCTTTCCAAGTGAATGAGAATTTCGTACTTTGTTGGCCCTATCAACATTCACATGTTTTACTATGCTTTCTTTTTCATTGTTCATCTCAGTACTTTATACCTTTTTATTGGCATTTTTTTGTCACTTAATGATGCGTGATTTATGCACACACTTACGCAAGTGCACGTGTCGTGACAAGTAATATAGTCTAGAAGACCGAGTTATCGTCCTCGTGGGTGGTTTTTCAATCCGATTATCTATCCTTTAGTTTCTATTTGGTTAACGTTAATTGAGTTGGAATTCTAAACTAATAATGCAAGAAATAAACTAATTATGAAAATACTTTGATTTAAATCAGTTATGATGCAGAATTAGGGCTTTCAAGATCATCAACTATCCACTTGTTACACCCCGTAAATTCAAGAAGATAAGATAAGAACATACCAAGGAATATAAGATTTGAAAGTGGAAAGATAAGTGGTCAAACATGTGTTGGACGGATTTTGAGTCTACGCGGAGTGTTGTACCCAGTTGTTAAGAATTTCGAGGTGTTCAAAAAGCCTAGTGTGTAGTCAGTTAAGCGTAGTTCTCAACGCAACAAACCGTTAAATCGATAGGACATGAGTCAAAAGTTATGGAAGTTACAAGTTAGGTGCGTGATCGAGCAAAGCAATGATTTTCGGTTGAAGTGCAATGACTGTGCTGGAATCTGGCCATGGCGGTTATCTTGAGTCTGCGGGGTTTTGTGGCCATGGCCGAATCTTGGAACTTTTCGGAAGAGGAAAGCGCGGATTTTCTGCAGTAAGGCGAAAACCGGGGATATTTTGTTAAAAGCCTATGGGAGGGTGACAAGTGTCCTCCCATCTTTTGACCAAGTAAAGGGTCTATTTTAGGGCCAAGTCTTGGAAGACTTAGCCATTTCACCTAACCTCCTAAGAAATCCTCTCCTTTCTCTCTAGATCTTTGAAGAAACCTGCTTAAGAGAAATTGTTGGGCGGCGGCAAGAAGGAAAAGTGTGGGTAAACTTGTGGGAGCATTTGGTGGGCGAGTTTGTGGAAAGAAGTGGATGAAAGGGACTTTTGTGGGCTTCTCCAAAGGTAAAAGTTTCCCTTCTCTTGGATATGGGTTAATACTTGTTATAGTAGTTTAGAAATGAGCACAGAAATTTGTTATATTTAAGTTGTATAGATTTGGATCTTGTTGTCTTCTTTGAAACCGAAATGGGCATGTTAACCTTAAGATGATAGCTTGATTTGGTTACTAATTTGGTCGTCACATGTTGTAAAGGGGGATTGTAGTTGTTGAAGATGTCTAGGGCTAGATATCATGTTAGACCTAAGAACTTGGATTGGAAAGAGTTGAAAGGGGTTAGTATTGGTTATATTGTTGGCCAAGAATGACATGGAAATTATTGGTTTATTTTGTGTTGTTGTGGGGCGGAATTTTACACGTATTAGTAGGCGTGTAATCCCCTTGTATTTGCTGAATTAATTGAGCCTTAAATGTGGCGTTGGTTATTGAATTTCGGCTTTGAAAAGGTGGCATAGTAAGTAGAAACAAAGGAAGTGCTGCCCAATTTTTCCGTAGAATAAGGAATCTGTATCAAGAATTATATTACAGAGTAGTCTAGACGTTGATAGACTTGTATAACCGTTATAGGTTGAAGTACTGCAAGTAGCGTATTCTACTCGAATGGTGGAAAGGGCTAGCCGGATTACAGTACTTTGGAGCTATTTGCTAATAGTCGATAATCGTCGCGATGTATGTGATTCTTCCTATCCTCTTCAGCATGATTATTTGTGAAATATATAGTGCAGTAGATGCACGTGTGTTAAAGGAATTTGATTTCCCTTGTTGTGCCTTGACTTGATATGAAGTGTAAAGGTATTGATTGTTTGAAAAAGTAGGAAAATCTTATTCGTTAGTAATGGGTACTCGGTGGTTAAAGAATACGCCCTCTTGGCCTCATAAGGGCTTATAGTTGTAATTGGTTGGTTTAAAACATAAAGTGTTATAACGACTTTATGGGAAGTTTGTTATAACCACTTTATGTAGGTAAAAGAATGGTTTGTTGATTTCAAAGGATAAGAGACTTGACTTATAATTGACCTAAATGGTGTTGAAAAGTGTGAAACCTCATTCGTGAGAAAGGAGTACTTGGTTTTTAAAAGAATAATGTTACATAAATTTCGGAAATGGGAATAAGAATCGAACAAGCCAATGCAGCGTTAATAAAGGAAAAAGTAATGACAATTAATTATATTAAAACGATGAAACTTCCATCTGCATAGAAGCTAAGATAAGACAAAATTGTATTACATTTCCTAGATCATGGCTGCTCTAATAAGAATTATTGTAATCAAGTTTCGATCTTCTTAAAAATTCCAAAGTAAGGAACTCGATTTCTAAAAGAAAAGAGACTTAAGAATGCGAAGTGTTTTGGTTTAAAAGAAAGGCATGGTTTTGTCTTGACTTGTTTTAAAACATAAAGTGTTATAATAGTTTTATGGTAAGTTAGTTATAACGACTTTATGTAAAAAAATAAAGAAATGGATTCATTATTGGATTTAGAATGGTAACTTGATTTTTGGGAAAAGAGAAGTAACTTGTTTTCAAATATTGAACTCTTTGTGATGGAAAAACATAAGTGGTTTGGTTATAAAAGGTAGGAGTACCTTGATCCTAAAGAGGTTAGATACTTGGGGTTTAATGGTATACTTGACGTTGTGTTAAGGAGTGTTTAAAGTACATTGAGTTGTGTGTAACTTGCATATGCTTGGTTGAGATAGCCTTGTTGTACAAGGGTTTGATTGTGCTATCGAGTCTCTCGATGGAGGGCCGGTTATTGGTTATTTGTTTGGACATACTGACACGTTGGGTAGCCCACGGGTATGCTTCCACAGTGAGTATTATCTTGTTATTTGTTTGGACATACTGACACGTTGGGTAGCCCACGGGTATGCTTCCTGATGAGTATTCTCTTGTTATTTGTTTGGACATACTGACACGTTGGGTAGCCCACGGGTATGCTTCCACAGTGAGTATTATCTTGTTAGTTGTTTGGACATACCGACACGTTGGGTGGCGCACAGTTCGGGAGTACAATGTAGAGTTTGACTCATTGGCTCGGTATGTCCCCGCTCTGGTGGCCGATATGGAGGATAGAGTGCACCGTTATGTCACAGGACTCGATGACTACTTAGCAGAGAGTTGCACGGGAGTAGCTCTTGGTAGAGCATGGATATTGCCGCGTGCGAGCTTATGCGCGTGGGTGTGAGGCGTGAGTCGGCGGATTAACGAAGATCAGCGAGAAGAAGTCGGGGCAGTCCTCGGTGACGCCGAGCGGCGGCCTCGGCAGCGGTAGTTATGCGCCTCGCGCAAGACGGAGTGCTCGCCACGATCTTGGGGCGTTCGGGAGATTCCGGGCGGTCGAGGCTCCAGCGTTTGAGTTTTTGGGAGCGAGGCGTTAGTCGGATGGGACCACTACCTCGTTGTGGCGTTGTGGTAGGCTCGTGATGGGGAGTGTCGTGCGGGAATGGGAGTTTGTTTTGCATGCGGCCCGGCGAGCGTTTGCGAGAAATTGTCGACGGTAAGCGCGGATGTAGAGACTGATCTTGGGATCGATGGTGATTAATCTCCTCGCTTTTGTGCGCAGTGCGAGAAGGAACATGAGTAGAGCGACAAGCAGGAAGTGAAGTAATAGTTCTGGTATATTCTTAACCTCAGAGGCTAGTATGCATTGATGTTATGGTGATGTGTTAAGTGTTATGTTCGGATAACTTTGTGTTAAAAATGTGATTTAAAAGCCTGATTAGTGAAAAGGGTAAGTCTGGGGATGAGAAAATTTTGAACCTTAGAATTTATAACAATCGAGACCTTAGAGGTAAAGTAGCTAGAGTAAAAGATTTTCTGATGATCCTTGTCGAGTACATAGTATGCGGGGAGTATTTTGGGTGATAAGTCCATAGGTGGCATAACCGATTCTTTCGTAAGTCAGTGGTGAAAACTATCTGGCGTCTGCGTTTTGGAGACTTAGAAGGAACATTCGGACGAATGTTTCTAAGAGGAAGAATGTTACACCAGTAAATTCAAGAAGATAAGATAAGAACATACGAGGAATATAAGATTTGAAAGTGGAAAGATAAGTGGTCAAACATGTGTTGGGCCAGTTTTGAGTCTACCTTGGAGTGTTGTACCCGGTTGTTAAGAATTTGAGGTGTTCAAAAGCCTAGTGTGTAGTCAGTTAAGCGTAGTTCCCAACGCAACAAACCGTTAAATCGATAGGGACATCGAGTCAAAAGTTATGGAAGTTACAAGTTAGGTGCGTGATCGAACCAGCGGCGATTTCGGTTCGAAGTGCAATGTGCGAGCCGGAATCTGGCCATGGCCGGTTATCTTGAGTCGCGGGGTTTCAGCCGCATGGCCACGAATCGAGGCCAGCGCGGAATCTTGGAACTTTCGGAAGAGGAAGCGCAGGCGGATTTTCTGCGATGAGGCGAAAATCGGGGATATTTTGTTAAAGCCTATGGGAGGGTGACAAGTGTCCTCCCATCTTTTGACCAAGTAAAGGGTCTATTTTAGGGCAAGTCTTAGAAGACTTGGCCATTTCACCTAACCTCCTAAGAAATCCTCTCCTTTCTCTCTAGATCTTTGAAGAAACCTTGCTTAGGAGAAATTGTTGGGCGGCGGCAAGAAGGAAAAGTGTGGGTAAACTTGTGGGAAGCATTTGGTGGGCGAGTTTGTGGAAAGAAGTGGATGAAAGAGGCTTTTGTGGGCTTCTCCAAAGGTAAAAGTTTCCCCTTCTCTTGGATATGGGTTAATACTTGTTATAGTAGTTTAGAAATGAGCCTGAGGCTGTTATATTTAAGTTGTATAGATTTGGATCTTGTTGTCTTGTTGAAAACTGAAATGGGCATGTTAACCTTAAGATGATAGCTTCAATTTGGCTACTAATTTGGTCGTCACATGTTGTAAAGGGGGATTGTAGTTGTTGAAGATGTCTAGGGCTAGATATCATGTTAGACCTAAGAACTTGGATTGGAAAGAGTTGAAAGGGGTTAGTATTGGTTATATTGTTGGCCAAGAATGGCATGGAAATTATTGGTTTATTTTGTGTTGTTGTGGGGCGGAATTTTACACGTATTAGTAGGCGTGTAATCCCCTTGTATTTGCTGAATTAATTGAGCCTTAAATGTGGCGTTGGTTATTGAATTTCGGCCTTGAAAAGGTGGCATAGTAAGTAGAAACAAAGGAAGTGCTGCCCAATTTTTTCGTAGAATAATGAATCTGTATCAAGAATTATATTACAGAGTAGTCTAGACGTTGATAGACTTGTATAACCGTTATAGGTTGAATTACTGCAAGTAGTGTATTCTACTCGAAGGGTGGAAAGGGCTAGCCGGATTACAGTACTTTAGAGCTATTTGCTAATAGTCGATAATCGTCGCGAGGTATGTGATTCTTCCTATCCTCTTCAGCATGATTATTTGTGAAATATATAGTGCAGTAGATGCACGTGTGTTAAAGGAATTTGATTTCCCTTGTTGTGCCTTGACTTGATATGAAGTGTAAAGGTATTGATTGTTTGAAAAAGTAGGAAAATCTTATTCGTTAGTAATGGGTACTCGGTGGTTAAAGAATACACCCTCTTGGCCTCATAAGGGCTTATAGTTGTAATTGGTTGGTTTAAAACATAAAGTGTTATAACGGCTTTATGAGAAGTTTGTTATAACCACTTTATGTAGGTAAAAGAATGGTTTGTTGATTTCAAAGGATAAGAGACTTGAATTATAATTGACCTAAATGGTGTTGAAAAGTGTGAAACCTCATTCGTGAGAAAGGAGTACTTGGTTTTTAAAAGAATAATGTTACATAAATTTCGGAAATGGGAATAAGAATCGAACAAGCCAATGCAGCGTTAATAAAGGAAAGAGTAATGACAATTAATTATATTAAAACCAGTAGAAACTTCCATCTGCATAGAAGCTAAGATAAGACAAAATTGTATTACATTTCCTAGATCATCATTTGCTCTAATAAGAATTATTGTAATCAAGTTTCGATCTTCTTAAAAATTCCAAAGTAAGGAACTCGATTTCTAAAAGAAAAGAGACTTAAGAATGCGAAGTGTTTTGGTTTAAAAGAAAGGCATGGTTTTGTCTTGACTTGTTTTAAAACATAAAGTGTTATAATAGCTTTATGGGAAGTTAGTTATAACGACTTTATGTAAAAAAAATAAAGAAATGGATTCATTATTGGATTTAGAATGGTAACTTGATTTTTGGGAAAAGAGAAGTAACTTGTTTTCAAATATTGAACTCTTTGTGATGGAAAAACATAAGTGGCTTGGTTATAAAAGGTAGGAGTACCTTGATCCTAAAGGGGTTAGATACTTGGGGTTTAATGGTATACTTGACGTTGTGTTAAGGAGTGTTTAAAGTACATTGAGTTGTGTGTAACTTGCCTATGCTTGGTTGAGATAGCCTTGTTGTACAAGGGTTTGATTGTGCTATCGAGTCTCTCGATGGAGGGCCGGTTATTGGTTATTTGTTTGGACATACTGACACGTTGGGTAGCCGGGTATGCTTCCACGATGAGTATTATCTTGTTATTTGTTTGGACATACCGACACGTTGGGTAGCCAGCGGGTATCTTCCGATGAGTATTCTCTTGTTATTTGTTTGGACATCTTGACACGTTGGGTAGCCAGGGTATGCTTCCAGTGAGTATTATCTTGTTAGTTGTTTGGACATACCGACACGTTGGGTGGCCACGGGTATGCTTCCACGAGATTGTTATCTTGTTATCTCCTTTGGGCATACATCACACCCGAACCCGGGCGTGTTGGTGCCACTACAGGCACCTTCTACCTTAACAACTAAGTACATTGCGGAAATTAGTAACTCATTTTTCTTTTCTCTAAAATAAGCGTCGTGCAAGGCAAAGCCGGCAAGTCGCCGTATATACATAAACAATGAACCAACATCGCATGAGTCCAATCCAGCATATGAATACGGACCTCAAGAGTTAAATCGAACTATGACGGACAAGGCCATGTACCCAGCGTACAAAGCACATCTTGAAGGATATATACCAAAAGATAAACTCTGAGCAGAGGAGCTATCCAAAACCACGAGCGAGGATCCTACGCTGCCGATCACGACAGCGTACCTAAACTGCGGCGTGAACGCGGCCGAAGGAGTCGATGCGAAGAATGTACCAGTATGTGAGCAGAAAGTACTATAATAAAATCATATGATCTAAACAAAGCGGGAGACATGTATGATAGCCACTCTAAGATCATAATACATGGCGATCCACGTCAGTCGGGGGCGCAGCCGCTGAGTCATTACTCAAATATAACCGTGGGTCTCACGCCCATAACATCAATCATGCGTGGAATCTTTCCTCACCGCCGGCGATCCATGATATAGTACAACACCAATAGGCATACATGAACACGAAGTCCGGTGGTATAGCATCTTGGGGTTTACCCTCACTTATACTCTTACCGGAGAAGGTGGTAAAGCGGTGGTATAGCATCTTGGGGTTTACCCTCACATATACTCTACCCGGAGAAGGTGGTAAAGCGGTGGTATAAGCGTCTTGGGGTTTACCCTCACATATACTCTACCACTGGAGAAGGTGGTAAAGCGGTGGTATAGCGTCTTGGGGTTTACCCTCACATATACTCTCTACCTGGAGAAGGTGGTAAAGCGGTGGTATAGCGTCTTGGGGTTTACCCTCACATATACTCTACTGAGAAGGTGGTAAAGCGGTGGTATAGCGTCTTGGGGTTTACTCTCACATATACTCTTACCTATCTCGTGGCCGATCACACAAGACATAAGCACTACCATGTCTTTTATAAAAGAATCAGGAATTTAACCCAAGTACTACCAATAACGGAAGCATACGGTGGAATCCCATCATCGCCAGTGCGTCCCAAGAACTTCTGACGGACGGTAGACCACTCCCGTAGAGTCGCGACAACGTAATAAAACATAGTACTTGCACTCAAAGGCTATCACCGCACATAGGCAATTCCCAATTAATCAAGCCAAAGTACTAATCAAGGCACACATGGAATAATTCTCAATTATCAAGCCAAAGTACTTATCAAGGCACACTTAGAATAATTCTCAATTAACAACCAAAGTACTAATCAAGGCACGATAGGATTATTCTCATTTAACAAGCCAAAGTACTAATCAAGGCACACTTAGACTAATTCTCAATTAATCAAGCCAAAGTACTAATCAAGACACACTTAGACAAATTCTCAATTTATCAAGCCAAAGTACTAATCTTTTCAAGAGACTCCTTTTTGTGAAAAATCCCAAGATACTAACACCCGTAGTATCAAGGCGTGTCTATTTTTCAAAGTAAGTTACTACATTTTTTTTGAAAGCTTATTTCAACACTTGAAATCAAGTAACTCAAATTTTCTTTTACAATCTAGGCAACTTATGTCGATTAATCAAAATAGACAACTTTCTAAACTTTCCATAAAGCCGTTATAACCGACTTCCCATAAAGCCGTTATAACCCTTTTAGTTTTAGACATATCCATTCCTTTTATAACCAAGAGACTTATACTTATTAAAATCCAAGTATTAAATACTTTCAAATCGATTTTCTTAACTTTTAAAAATACACTTAGTCTCTTAACCTTTAGAAACCAAGTAACTTATTTTATTACTAAACTTTAGGCAATTGATGCCTTAAAATCAAGTTGCCTTTTCATTAAAATCGAGTCATTTATCTTTCCATAAAGCAAATATAACCAACTTCCCATAAAGTCGTTATATTCACTTTATACCTTCGCCAAAAACAATTTCCTATCCGAGGACTTATACGTTTAAAACGGACAAGTATCACGTATTTTAAAACTCTTTAAGTCCCTTAACTTTCAAAACACTTCAAGTCTCTTAATATGTAGAAAACAAGTTTCTTCTCTTAAATCATGTCATTTCTCCTCTTTTAAAACAATTAAGTAAATCACTCTCGACTTCTAAAGTCATTTTAATGACCTTTAGGTTTTGGAACTAAGGCACTAGCCAAAAGGTTTAGAAACCACTTCATTTTCAAGACTCTATTTACTTTAAGTAAGATACTTTCACTTTTAAGAATCCAAACTTCACTAAGGAAATGGATTATACAACTTACAATTTAAACATCAAAGTACAATCTGAAGCACATAGAACAAATTCTACTTTAGGCAATCCAAATACAACCAAGGAATGGATCGTTTAGGGAGTAGAACATACTTTCTTTATCTTAAGGAATCATGCTAGAAGGAGATAGTTCACATACCTTTCGGCTAATTCCACAAGCTGCCGAATACGCCGTGCGTAGAAGTGTCAACCTATAATGGTCACAACAAGACTATCAACTTCTAGTCTCTACGTAGAATAATACTAAGTGTTTGGTCTCTAATTCTACGGAAAATCGGCAAAGACTTCCTTTGTTTCTACTCACTTTGCCACCTTTTTCAAGGTCGAATACAATAACCAACACGCCCCATTTAAGGCTCCAAATAACCACTAAACAAAGGGATTACACGCTTACAATACGTGTAAAATTCCGCCGATTTAATACAAAGTAGTTCAAACTTCACTAGCCATCCTCGGCCAACATACTAACAATTCAAAGTCTTTTCCAATCCTTTTCCAATTCCAAGTTCTAAGGTCTAACATGTTATATAGTTACAAACAACTTCAATAACTACAATTTCCTTCTTTATACAACACGCGACAACTTAAGCGAATAATCAACTTGAATTGTAGTCTTAAGGCTAACATGCTAGTTTTGGATTAGGGTTCCAATAGCGATATAATAAACAAACTTCATAATATACCACTCATGCTTGCTAATATCCATAGCTACAACAATGATAAGTAAGCCTTAACTACTAAAACGACCAAATTTATACCTTTCAAAGCCCTTAAAATTTCCAAGATTCAAAGTCGCGCCTTAGCAATTCTTAGCTCCTTTCCTTAGGTTCCAATCCGCTCCAAGCACTCCTTAGAAGCCTATGAAGAACCCATCTTCAAGTTCCAACTTCAAAGTTGAAGAACTTCCTAGGTTTTCGCCTTGCGACTAATACGAAAACTCCGTTTTCCCGAAATCTTTCTATTGAGATAACCTTACAACACTCTTAGGAACCTTGGGTTTAAGTCTTGTGAACAAAGGGTCACAAACTAAAAATTTTCTTGTGGGGAAAGTGGCTAACCCGAGAGCTAACTTAAGAACAAGAAATGTTTGTGATTTTTCTAAGTGTTGGAAACTTAGTCTTGCACTAGTAGTGAGCTTATATAAAACATTGGAGGGCTTGTATTATCACAAATGTGTGTCTAGGATGAGTTTCACATGGATTAAGCTTAGGTGGACAAGTTGACTTGTCAACAATATCAAGCTTGAAGACTTATCATCTACTTAGGTCAAATGACCACTTTAGCCTTGCAAAATTTCGTCGAAGCCTTGTGGAAGGAGTGCCACGTGTCGCCTCTCATTCGTCCATAAAATTTCGTAACCTCGTGGGTCCCACAAAAATGTAAAACTCCTCGGGTGGGCCCCACGTGACCAAATCCGTAAAAATAAATTTCCATAATATTATTAAGTCTCATACTCTTCAAATAATGTATTTTGAGAATCCAATTCTCAACAACGAACATTTTTCCTTTCCGGCGTTCGGAACATTTTCCGTCGGAAAAACAATTCTTCCTTTCGCACGATTCCCAAGTCTTGTTTCCTTTCGTACATTCTCTTTTACATGTCACGGACTTACGGGGTGTAACATTCTTCCCCTTAGAAACATTCGTCCCGAATGTTCTTAGTCGGTGTCACGCTATACAAACTCGCGCAATCTACTATACTATGCTATCAATCAAATGCCAAGACCAACGATGCCACACATGGCCACCACATAACATACGTAAACATATCAATGGACCTTCCGTCGCGACCCCCTTCTCACAAAACTCGAAGGTTACATCTTTCCCAAAACACGGATCCTTGAGGTTCCTTTCTTTCCTTACTTGTCATACTTTCTCGTACTTTCAAACTCATATAGGACACGTACTAAATCTCAACGTTTGATTCTATTCTTCAATCCTGGGAGTTAGTATCCAATCTTGGCCATATTGTTTCTTACTCTCCAGTTAAGGCTCTTCTGGGTCCTTACGACCTAGTTCGGTGGAACGCGTCCACGAACTCGTATAACGATTAACTCAACTTGGGCTGGCATCCCGGGACCCTATCACATAACGGGACCATTTCTATCGACATTCACCCGATTCCATACTATCGGTTGACCGAAATGAGTCTATAACCCGACTCGTCACACTTAACTTCTTGTTCTTAGCACGAAATAAATATCTCTCTTATCTCAAGGTACTTCTTACCCTATCCCCTAATTACTAGAGGTTCGTCACATAGGTGAAGTATTTCTACCGCATAATCTTCCTATTGGTCTTACACCGCTGTCGGGGCAATTACTACGTGTGAACTCTACACAACTATAGTCTCGGTTCACTTACCATTCTTGTCAACATTCTTAACTCCACACCTTAGTAATCAAAGTATTCCTACCTGCGGGAACTATCACCGATAATCGCTAGCAACACAAGGAAAACATATATCTAGGGCAAAATCTGAATCTATCAAAGCACGTATGATTGAAAAGAGTGAAATATACATGTACCCCAATGCGATGTTGCCTCACGATCATCCGATGAGTCACGTCATCTATGCGGTTCGAAGGACCGCGAACTATAAACTCCTCACGACCTCTACCACGTGGTGACATCCAACACTCGCTCGGGGGCCTTGCGTGCGGAGGAAGGGAACCAACTCACGCCTCAAAGGTGAGCCACCTACCTGCGCTCCTTCTAACAGGCATTCCCACTTCATGGCCGGACGGCCACAATAGTAACAACCATCGTGTCATAACGGCATTTCCGAATGATGCTTATCACATCCGATACATCGAGGAATAGGTGGCCTCGGCCAGAAGGTCCTGCTCTCTCGAGAACCTCGACCGGGAGCTTGGACCGCTCCTAAATACCTTGTGGGGTCAAATCTCCCACCGAGGCTGGGGTATGTCTTGGGTAGTGGGACGAATATCTCACTCATTCTTTGAGGCGCCGTCCAAAACTCACCGGAATAACCAACCGGTCTAGCCTCTTACGTTGATCTCCGCTGGCCTCTACCCTCTGTACACTGCCTGCATTTGCCGAATAACCCCTGCTGTGGAAATCGTAGTAATCGCTAACTTGGTTAATAACATAATGGCTTCCTTCATGACCTTAAAGTCCTCTCCTAATCGAAGCTGCAGCTCGTGCTTTGGGGTCTCAAAACTTGTTGAAGAACTCGCCGATGTGGAACAACATCCAGGTATACCACAGGCACGAGCCCTATCAACTCTCTGAGTCGACTAGTAGCTCCTGCTACTCCTTTGCCTCTTCAGCGGTGTTGCCTCTCCGGAGACATACCAGTAACACAAAAAAACTTCAGAGAGGAATGATCTTACTAACACGGCTCAGGGCACGATCTCGAGTGAGAAGAATAGAAACCAACTCCTAAATGTCCCGTAGCCTCGTTTATGGGTGTGGCGCAACACACCGATAAGCAAGACTTACTAGACACGGTCTGTAGACATTCCGAGGCTGCGCTCGATACCACTGTCACACCCCGAACCGGGCGTGGCGGTGCCTACACGGGCACCCTTTCTACCTAACAACTAAGTACATTGCGGAAATTAGTAATGCTCATTTTTTCTTTTCTAAAATAAGCGTCGTGCAAGCGGCAAAGCCGACAATTGCCGTATATACATAAACAAGATACAACATCGTACGAGTCCAATCCACGTATGAATACAGGACCTCAAGAGTTAAATCGAACTATGACGGACAAGGCCCCGTACCCAAAACTGCATAAAGCACATCTTGAAGGATATATACCAAAAAGATAAACTCTGAGCAGAGGAGCTATCCAAAACCACGAGCGGGATCCTACGCTGCCGATCACCGAGCAGCAGACCTAAACTGGCGTGAACGCAGCTTCGAGGAGGTCGATGCGAAGAATGTACCAAGTATGTGAGCGAGAAATGCGTAATAAAATCATAACGATCTAAACAAAGCGGAGACATGTATGATAGCCAACCTACGATATAATACATAAGCGATCACATCAAGTCGGGACGCAGCCCCGAGTCATTACTCAAATATAACCACGGGTCTCACGCCCATAACATCAATCATGCCCGTGGAATCTTTCCTCACCGCGGCGATCCATGATATAGTACAACACCAATAGGCATACATGAACACCAAGTCCTCGTGGTATAGCATCTTGGGGTTTACCCTCACTTATACTCTTACCACGGAGAAGGTGGTAAAGCGTGGTATAGCGTCTTGGGGTTTACCCTCACATATACTCTACCGGAGAAGGTGGTAAAGCGGTGGTATAGCGTCTTGGGGTTTACCCTCACATATACTCTACCACGGAGAAGGTGGTAAAGCAGGTGGTATAGATCTTGGGGTTTACCCTCACATATACTCTACCACGGAGAAGGTGGTAAAGCGGTGGTATAGCTTCTTGGGGGTTTACCCCTCACATATACTCTACCCTGGAGAAGGTGGTAAAACAGGTGGTATAGCATCTTGGGGGTTTACCCCTCACATATACTCTTACCCTATCTCGACCGACCGTCAAACAAGGCATAAGCACTACCATGTCTTTTATAAAAGAATCAGAATTTAACCCAAGTACTACCAATAACGGAAGCATACCCGTGGAATCCCACATCACTGTCGGTACGTCCCAGTAACTTACAACCAGACAGCCGACCCTCCAACCGAGAGTCGCGACAACGTAATAAAACATAGTACTTGCACTCAAAGGCTATCACCGGCACACATAGGCAATTCCCAATTAATCAAGCCAAAGTACTAATCAAGGCACACATGGAATAATTCTCAATTATCAAGCCAAAGTACTTATCAAGGCACACTTAGAATAATTCTCAATTAACAACCAAAGTACTAATCAAGGCACCAATAGGATTATTCTCATTTAACAAGCCAAAGTACTAATCAAGGCACACTTAGACTAATTCTCAATTAATCAAGCCAAAGTACTAATCAAGGCACACTTAGACAAATTCTCAATTTATCAAGCCAAAGTACTAATCTTTTCAAGAGACTCCTTTTTGTGAAAAATCCCAAGATACTAACACCCGTAGTATCAGCGTGTCTATTTTTCAAAGTAAGTTACTACATTTTTTTGAAAGCTTATTTCTACACTTGAAATCAAGTAACTCAAATTTTCTTTTACAATCTAGGCAACTTATGGAGATTAATCAAAATAGACAACTTTCTAAACTTTCCATAAAGCCGTTATAACCGACTTCCCATAAAGCCGTTATAACCCTTTATGGTTTTAGACATATCCATTCCTTTTATAACCAAGAGACTTATACTTATTAAAATCCAAGTATTAAATACTTTCAAATCGATTTTCTTAACTTTTAAAAATACACTTAGTCTCTTAACCTTTAGAAACCAAGTAACTTATTTTATTACTAAACTTTAGGCAATTGATGCCTTAAAATCAAGTTGCCTTTTCATTAAAATCGAGTCATTTATCTTTCTATAAAGCAAATATAACCAACTTCCCATAAAGTCGTTATATTCACTTTATACCTTCGCCAAAAACAATTTTCTATCCGAGGGACTTATACGTTTAAAACGGGACAAGTATCACGTATTTTAAAACTCTTTAAGTCCCTTAACTTTCAAAACACTTCAAGTCTCTTAATATGTAGAAAACAAGTTTCTTCTCTTAAATCATGTCATTTCTCCTCTTTTAAAACAATTAAGTAAATCACTCATGACTTCTAAAGTCATTTTAATGACCTTTAGGTTTTGGAACTAAGGCACTAGCCAAAAGGTTTAGAAACCACTTCCTTTTCAAGACTCTATGTACTTTAAGTAAGATACTTTCACTTTTAAGAATCCAAACTTCACTAAGGAAATGGATTATACAACTTACAATTTAAACATCAAAGTACAATCAAGGAAGCACATAGAACAAATTCTACCTTAGGCAATCCAAATACAACCAAGGAATGGATCATTTAGGGAGTAGAACATACTTTCTTTATCTTAAGGAATCATACTAGAAGAGGAGATAGTTCACATACCTTTTCGGCTAATTCCACAAGCTAAGCCGAATACGCCGTACGTGAAGTGTCAACCTATAATGGTCACAACAAGACTATCAACTTCTAGTCTCTACGTAGAATAATACTAAGTGTTTGGTCTCTAATTCTACGGAAAATCGGGCAAAGACTTCCTTTGTTTCTACTCACTTTGCCACCTTTTTCAAGGTCGAATACAATAACCAACACGCCCCATTTAAGGCTCCAAATAACCACTAAACAAAGGGGATTACACGCCTTACAATACGTGTAAAATTCCGCCCCACAATTTAATACAAAGTAGTTCAAACTTCACTAGCCATCCTCGGCCAACATACTAACAATTCAAAGTCTTTTCCAATCCTTTTCCAATTCCAAGTTCTAAGGTCTAACATGTTATATAGTTACAAACAACTTCAATAACTACAATTTCCTTCTTTATACAACATGCGACAACTTAAACGAATAATCAACTTGAATTGTAGTCTTAAGGCTAACATGCTAGTTTTCGGATTAGGGTTCCAATAGCGATATAATAAACAAACTTCATAATATACCACTCATGCTTGCTAATATCCATAGCTACAACAATAAGTAAGCCTTAACTACTAAAACGACCAAATTTATACCTTTCAAAGCCCTTAAAATTTCCAAGATTCAAAGTCGCGCCTTAGCAATTCTTAGCTCCTTTCCTTAGGTTCCAATCCGCTCAAGCACTCCTGAAGCCTATGAAGAACCCATCTTCAAGTTCCAACTTCAAAGTTGAAGAACTTCCTAGGTTTTCGCCTTGCGACTAATCTGAAAACTCCGTTTTTCCGAAATCTTTCTATTGAGATAACCTTACAACTCTTGGAACCTTGGGTTTAAGTCTTGTGAACAAAGGGTCACAAACTAAAAATTTTCTTGTGGGGAAAGTGGCTAACAGAGCTAACTTAAGAACAAGAAATGTTTGTGATTTTTCTAAGTGTTGGAAACTTAGTCTTGCACTAGTAGTGAGCTTATATAAAACATTGGAGGGCTTGTATTATCACAAATGTGTGTCTAGGATGAGTTTCACATGGATTAAGCTTAGGTGGACAAGTTGACTTGTCAACAATATCAAGCTTGAAGACTTATCATCTACTTAGGTCAAATGACCACTTTAGCCTTGCAAAATTTCGTCCAAGCCTTGTGGAAGGAGTGCCACGTGTCGCCCTCTCATTCGTCCATAAAATTTCGTAACCCTCGTGGGTCCCACAAAAATGTAAAACTCCTCGGGTGGGCCCCACGTGACCAAATCCGTAAAAATAAATTTCCATAATATTATTAAGTCTCATACTCTTCAAATAATGTATTTTGAGAATCCAATTCTCAACAACGAACATTTTTCCTTTCCGACGTTCGGAACATTTTCCGTCGGAAAAACAATTCTTCCTTTCGCACCAATTCCCAAGTCTTGTTTCCTTTCGTACATTCTCTTTTACATGTCCTGGACTTACGGGGTGTAACAATACCGACACGTTGGATGGTCCACGAGTATGAGCCCACTAGGACGGTTCCAGGGCCATGCTTATACCGAGGTGAGATGCCGGGGCATGCGGCCATTGTGCGGGTTAAATTCCCGGGTTGTATTTGAGTGATGATTTCACGGGCATGAGTCCCTAACTTGACATGACTGCTTATATGTTGTGTATTGTAGTTTGGTTATCATACATGTCTCCTGCTTTATATAGACTATTATGATTTCATTTCTGATATTTTCGATTTCACATACTTGGTACTGTTTCTTGACCTCCTCGCCGAAGTGCGTTCATGCCGCAGGTTGAGGTACATAGCTTGTTGATCCGCACTCTTAGGATCACCGTTCGGTTCTCGGAAAGCTCCATATCTCCGGAAGCTTGTCCTGTGGTACGGTTCCCTGAAGTGGTAGACTTTTGTATATTCAGGGGCATGGCGGGGCCCTGTCCCGTCATTATGGTTTTAAAATTCTTAGAGGTCTGTAACACTGTTGTGGGCAGAGTTTGTAAGGGATGTAACTGTTCAGGTTTTCATTTATCTACAAAAAGGTAACCGTTTGAGTTAGCCTGTTTTCTTATTTCACTGTTTTCTTTCATGAGTTTTTATTTCCGCTGGTTTTTCTCTGATGTTGTATCACTAGGGTGTCCGGGATAAGGCACCAGTCACGGGCCCGGGATCGGGTCGTGACACCACTCTATTCAATCATTAATACAATTAGACTAACTTCTTCTTCTACGTTAAGATAGCAGGTTAACTAGACCGTTTTATACTCCTGTTAAGGTAATATAAACACTCAACCCAAATGGAGAACCCTTCTACCTTTCGGTGACAAGATTGACTACAAAGGAGGATTAAGAGCAATAACATATTAAGCTACACAAGTATCGGGGTACTTTCTTCCACGATTTAAACCTATGTTTATTCAACTGTAGCATATTCACAGTCTCCCCTTTCAGCTTTCGATTAGAAATCATATAGATTATGATAATTAATGATCAATTAATTATCAAGCAATCAAAACAACTATTGAATAAATCTTAAATAAGTGAAGAAGAAATCAACTAATTTATTAATTCATGAATAAGAGTTTCAAGAGAATCACAAGGAAATCCCTAATAAAGTAATTAGCTCCTAGTCATAGTCACACTAAGAATTAATATAATCTCCATACATGAACTGAAATAAACAAAGCAAAAAGAAAGAAAAGAAAATACTCAAGAACAAGTCTCCAAGCCTTCTAGCATCCAAGGATTGTGTTGTGGAATATTTACAAGATGGAATGGAATGGAATGGTGGATGGTGAATGGGATGTAGGATGGTTGGAATCAATTCTTCTAATGATGTAGAGACTATTTATAGACCAAGAATCTTTTAGGTAAAGGGTTAGGGATTATGTAGGTAGGAAAGGTTATGAAATCCTTTTAGGTAAAGGTTTTAGAAAAAGTTATGGAAAAGGGTTAAGGAATATGTAGGTAGGAAAAGTTATCCCTTTTGGACCCTGAAAATATGTCAAATTCGGCTCAAAAACTCAAAAATCCCGCGTCGGCGCCTATGACAGCGGCCGTGGCCGGTGACGCATTCTTGGTTTCGTTTCTTCGTCCTTTGTTCGCTTGATCTTCGTCGATTTCTTCTATATTTCCGGAACTTCTTAAAGCCGTTTCTTGGCCCTTTTAGTGTGCAATTCCATCTCATTTATGCTCATTTCATCTCCTTTTCGTCATTTCTTCATTTCTGACCGCTGTGACACAAAAGAAAGGAAAACAACCCTAATATTATACTAAACATAAATGAAATGAGTAAAATACTAACTAAAAATGACTCAAAAGGTGTATATAAAATACACCGATCACTTAACAGGATGAATGGAGGACAACACTTCTTTTGAGAGTGAAGGAAACATTGAAGGCGAATGAGCTAGAGGAAGATGATATCACGTATTGTGTGTTATTATAATTAACATTACTTTCTTAGTTTGATATGTTTGTAAGACTCGTAAGTTTTACAAGTTTGTAAGACTTGTTAGTTTGATAATATAATTGAAATTTTCTTTTATTTTGCTTTAAATTTTGTGTGGTGCATACAAAAATATTCTCAAACTTTTATTATTAAAAAAATATCTATTTGAGGCAAAAATATTATTTATTAAAGAAATCAGACCTATACCAACAGATAATGTGGTCCTATACCTACGAAAATAACTGGTGGGTAAAATTATTAAATAGGTGTCATTAGTTGTTGGTATAGCTCCAAACATCTATACCAACGGATTGAAACTGCCGTAGGTATAGGCTATACCAACGACTAATTTGCCGTTGGTATAGCGAATCAAAGTTGACGGAAATAAACTTCCGTTGGTATAGATTTTATGACCTATACCAACGGTTTTTGAACATTTACCTACGGATTTTAGCCGTTGGTATATGACAAATTCCTTGTATGTATACAGACAATTGTTTTTTGTACTTGTTATGTTATAAACGAAAATAATATAATACTTGTTAATTTTAAAATCTCAATTGATTTTCATATTTCATTAATTAAAAATTAAAGAGACTAATAAATTTACAACTAGTTGTACCATACCAATAAAATATTAAAATTTAAGGAACATATGTTTTAAAAAAAGGTGTGATTTTGAAAATTTTCAAAATTAAATCATATTACTATAAGAAATATTTTTTCCTTTTCGATATTCGAACTTGAAATTTACTATGTGCATGACATTATTATAAATATTTTAATATTTATTTGTATACACAATATATTTTTTACAAAATATTATTACACAATATTTGACTTGACTGTTATAGAGAGGTAATTTTGAAAAGAGTACTTCTGTAATAAACGTCACTGCTTTATAGGTAGAATGTTGTTATACAGAAGTAAAATATAACATAAAAATCGGTTCCGGAGAAAATCAATCAGACATTTATAGTTAAATGATATTATAACGAATGACAATTATAAAAAAAATTAATTGTACTTATAAATTAGCGGAAACTCAAAAGGGAAATTAATTTGTTTTCCCAAATATTGTTGTTAGAATATTATATTATTAATAACTATTAATGATATAATTATGGAGAATCATATGTATATATGGTATATAGTAAAAGGTATTAATGTAGTATTATTAGATGATAGAATAGTATTAATATAGGAAGATATTATAGGAGGATTTTAGGAAAGACTTATTCTTCTCATTCAATGTTACTTGATGTATATTATTACCTATTGTGATGAATAAGATTAAGGAAAACATTTCAAACTCTTTCATGGTATCAAGAGCATAAGGAAGAAAAAGATCCACAAATATTTTTCTTGTTTCCTTCCAAAATTTCGATCATCTTCCTCCTTGTTTTTCCCTTGACCGAAAATTTTAGCCTTTTTTTGTCCATTATTGTTCTTACTCACAACCATGTCTAAATCAAAATCTTCTTTTCACCCAACCCTTACTATCTTCAACATCAAAACACACATTTTCGTCAAACTAGAGATGGAAACCGTTCATTATGCAGCATGGGCGGAGTTGTTCAAAATATGTTGTAGGGCTCACAAAGTTCTTCATCATATAATTCCACCGAAGAATGGTACAACAACGACACAATCATCTGATGCAGACAACGAATTGTGGGATACCCTTGATGCCACAGTTCTTGGTTGGAATTATGCAACCATATCCACTGATTTGTTGCATACAATAATGGAACCGGATTCTATTGCCATGGCGGCCTCAGAACGCTTGAGAGACATTTTTCAAGACAACCAAAATTCTCGTGTCGTGACTTTCCTAACGTTTCAACCTACTGTCAACATCTCAAAGTGTTGGTAGATCAATTGAGGAACGTGGGTTCACCGGTCACTGACAACCGGTTAGTTTTACAACTAGTTACCGGTCTCACGGATGCTTATAGCGGCGTGGGGACACTAATCCGTCAAAGTAATCCCTTACCAAAGTTCTATAAAAAAAGATTCATGTTTGTGCTTGAAGAGTCGGGCTTGATTAAGAAGGCTTCAACGACTACAAATTCCGCCATGGTTGCCACGTCTTCGAATGATGGTAATTTTTTTGACTATTCTTCACAAAATAAAGGTCAAAAAGGGCGTGGTAATAATAATAATAAGGGTGGAAATCGCGACAATATTAAAGGTGGGGGCCATCGAAATTCCGGGGCGGCGGAAATAGCGACAACACCAACTCCGACGGCTACATCGGCGACCACCGCCATCGGCAAAGCAGAGCGGGAGGCCCAAAGACTCACCGGCAAATTTCAACACTAATCGGCAAAGCCGTGGCAGAATGTCCAACCCAATGCAATTGGGTCGCAAGCCAACAGCCCAATGGCGATGTACCAACCGAAATCATCGCCAGCTTGGACAACATGGAAGTTTGACCCAAAGAGCCCAATTGGCCGGGTCGGGACGGCAGCAGCAACCGCTTTAGGCCTTCGCGCCCAACGATGCGAGGCCCATTCAATGATGACCCAACCTACGAATATTGAGCACGCTATGCACACTCTTCAATCCACCGGATCCTAATTGGTATGGATTCCGGAGCAACGTCTCATATGACGTCATCCCAAGGTACACTCTCACCCTATTTTAATTTGAGCAAAGAAAATGGTATTGTTGTCGGAAATAGCCATTCAATTCCAATAAAAGGTTATGGGTCAAACACACTGTCACCACCACATCCGCCACTGGTTTTAAATAATGTCCTACATGCTCCCAAATTAATAAAAAAATTGGTATTTTTTAGGAAGTTTACTACTGAAAATTGGTATATGTTCGATTTGACCCGTTTGGTTTTTCTGTTCATGACTTTCAGACGGGGAGTCTTCTCATGAGATGTGATAGCAAGGGGGAGCTCTATCCAATAAGTTTACCAAATTCCACTCTAAAGTTCCTTCCACTTTTGCAGCATTGGCACCATCACTATGACATGAACGTTTGGGACACCCGGGAGAGTCTTTTTTGGCCTCTCTTAAACAAAATAATTTTATTTCATGTACTCAAACTCGGATTTTGAATAAGTGTCATGCTTGTTCCCTTGGTAAACATGTTAGATTGTCATTTACTTCTTCTACTTCATGCAGTACTATGTCATTTGATATTGGACATCACCGATTTTGAGTTCCTCAGGTCATAGATATTATTTACTTTTCCTTGATGATTCCTCTAACTAGTTGTGGACATTCCCTTTGTCAAAAAAATCACAAGTGTTTTCCACTTTTCTAAACTTTAGAGCATTCATCCGAATTCAGTTTGAACATGAGATTAAAAGTATTCAATGTAACAATGGAAGGGAGTTTGACAATAATCAGTTTTGGGATTTTTTCAAAACAAATGGTTTACAGTTTCATTTATCTTGTCCTCACACCTCTTCACAGAATGGGAAGACGGAACACAAAATTAGAATCATAAATAATATTGTTAGAACATCCCTTGCTCATGCATCTATACCCCAATTTTTTGGCATCATGCACTTCATATGGCAACCTACATGTTGAATATCATTCCCCATAAGAACATGTCTTACAAAACTCCACTAAAAATGTTTTACTTACGAGAGCCCTCATATCGTCATTTGAGAGTGTTTGGTTGTCTTTGCTACCTTTTTTTCCATCCACCACAATCACAAAACTTCAACTCCGATCTACTCCATGTATCTTCTTGAAATATCCTACTAATCACCGTGGTTACATGTGTTATGACATTTCTTCCAAACATATGATTATATGTCGTCATGTAATTTTTGATGAATCACAATTTCCTTTTGTCAAGATACATGACACCGGGACTAATACTTATGACTTTTTGGATGAAGATAGACTCCCGTATCTAAGATAAAGATAGACTCCCGTATCTAACCCATTTTTCCATAGCCCGGGACCCACAGAATCTGCTGGATCACCTCAGCTGGGCCCATTAGACCAAGGACCGATGGCCCAGCCACTAGAAAATACAATCCAGCGAACTGGGTCATCAGTTCCATGCCCAGTGCAAGGATTTCTTCTCCTTCTGGCCAACTGCCTCTCCCGTTGGGCCAGTATACATATTCAGGCCCAATGTCTCACCAACAGGTCGTCTAGCCCACTTTCAGACTTGGAGAAAATAGATTGGGCAGTGGCGTTCAGCCCATTGCCTCACGCTCGTCCAGTGGCGTTCAGTCCAATGGCCACCTAAATCGTCCAGTCACCCGTAGTCAACATGGAATTGTCAAACCTAATACCAAATACAACCTAGACACTCAGGTCTCGAAATCACATTTGCCTTGTAACCCCGTGTCTGCTCTAAAAGACCCTAATTGGAAAATGGTCATGGATGATGAATATCATGCTCTAATTAAAAATAGGACATGGAAGTTAGTACCTCGTCCATCTAATGCTAATATAATTCGGTCTATGTGGATTTTTAGCCATAAAGAAAAATCTGATGGTTCTTTTGAACGACATAAGACCCGACTTGTAGGTGATGGCAAGACTCAACAGGTGGTATTAGATTGCGGTGAGACATTCAATCCAGTGGTTAAACCATCAACAATCAAAACAATTTTCCGTCTAGCCCTCTCAAAAGGATGGTCACTCCATCAATTGGATGTCAAGAATGTCTTCTTACATGGACACTTGAGTGAGACTGTCTATATGCACCAACCATTGGGGTACAGAGATCTTCAATATCCCAATCATGTGTGTTTGCTTAAAAAATCATTATATGGTCTCAAACAGGCTCTCTGGACTTGGTACAAGTGGTTTGCAGATTTTGTGTTCAACATGGTTTCTCAAACAGCCGTTCAGATAATTCTCTGTTTATCTATCAACAGGGTAATCATACTGCTTATCTTCTCTTATATGTAGCTGATATTATCCTAACAACCTCTTCAGACTCTCTTCGCAAGATTATCATGTCTCAGCTGAGTTCCGAATTTGCTATGAAGGATCTTGGTCCACTTCACTACTTTCTAGGAATTGCTGTGACACGCCATGCAGGTGGCTTATTTCTTTCACAAAAGAAGTATGCTTCAGAGATCGTAGAACGGGCTGGAATGTCTTCTTGCAAACCTTCCACAACTCTAGTAGATACCAAGTCGAAATTGAGTGCCATATCGAGCAACCCATTTGTCAACCCGACATTGTACCGCAGCTTGGCAGGAGCTTTGCAATATCTCACATTCACCAGGCCAGATATTACCTATGCAGTACAACAAGTGTGTCTGTTCATGCATAATCCGATGGAAGAACATATGCATGCACTCAAACACATTGTGCGATATATTCAGGGCATTCTGGATTATGGATTGCATCTGTACCCCTCTTCCATGTCCAAGATTGCCACTTACACCGATGCAGACTGAGCAGGATGTCCAGACACCAGACGCTCCACCTCCGGTTATTGTGTCTTCCTCGGTGACAATTTAATATCATGGTCCTCCAAAAGGCAACCCACAGTATCCCGTTCAAGTGTTGAAGCTGAATATCGTACGGTAGCCAATGTTGTGTCTGACTCATGTTGGATTCGGAATCATTTATTTGAGCTTCATTTCCCCAATCCAACAACCACTATGGTATATTGTGATAACATTAGTGCAATCTATCTCTCCGGAAATCCAATCAATCATCAACGCACTAAGCATATTGAGTTAGTTATTCATTTTGTCCGTGAAAAGGTGGCTCGCGGACAAGTGTGAGTGTGAGTGTTACATGTTCCGACGCGACATCAAATCGCAGATATTTTCACAAAAGGGCTTCCGTTGATCTTATTTGAAGAATTTCGGGACAGTCTCAGCATTCGCCCTCCTCCAACTTCGACTGCGGGGGAGTGTTAGAATATTATATTATTAATGACTATTAATGATATAATTATGGAGAATCATATGTATATATGGTATATAGTAAAAGATATTAATGTAGTATTATTAGATAATAGAATATCATTAATATAGGAAGATATTATAGGAGGATTTTAGGAAAGACTTATTATTCTCATTCAATGTTACTTGGTGTATATATTCTTACGAATAAAATTAAGGAAAACATTCCAAACTCTTTCAATTATCTTCGTAACTCTATATCCAATTATATGTATATTTTATGCTAGCTCTAATTGTTTTGACGTGTGCCGTGATCCTCCTCCTCCTTGTAACACACATGCAGTATGATTACATACGAACAATAAATTTAATGAATTTTTCAAGAGTGGTACTTTTTGCAATTTTTTTTATTAAGACTGCTGCACTTATAGGCTATAGCTATGGCAGAATTAGAACCATAGAAGATCTATGATGACTAATTAAATTATAATCAGTGTATTGTTTTATCAGTAATAATTTGCCGCTGGAGAGTAATCCTGAAATAAGTAGTAATCCTGTGAACGGATATATATGTAAATGGCTTACCGCTCGAGAGACATCGATCTATCGTTTTCCCCCTATACATATATAGAAATGGAAAGAAATTGCCCCCTCCTACAAATTTCAACAACAACAATAACATACCCAGTTATTTCTATCTTGAAAGGTAGAAAGATTGTTTCCGACAGACTCTCCTATAAATTTTGATTCATATTTTTTTTTTTAAGAAATCTCTAATTAAAGATAGACCGAGAGTCATTTTGTATTATATAAAGATTCCTGAATTCGGCCAAAGAAATAATGTCACTTGATCATTATCAGAATGTGTGCAATTTTTAAATGTCCGTAAAGATTTCGCTGGAGCGCCTTTAGAGAAGCCTAATTGTAAAAATAAGATTGTGGAATAAACAATGCAATCAGCGTGCTGGCTGCTAGGCAGATTAAAGCGGCCCGAATGTTGCACCTTAAAAGACAAAAACCAAATCGTCGAAAATATCACCAGCTTATGTTTTGACCTGAATAGCATGAGACATGGGAAATTCCATGTATAATCAGGGCTGTTTTTGAATTCGTGTGAGGTGTGCTACTCTACATGGGTCTCCCGAAAAATGAAAAATTTTAGGGTCCCTTCTTATTTTTTTTATTAAGTAATATTAGTTAAAATTTACTGTAAAAACTCATAATTCGCAGTTCTTAGCTCAATTAAGGGTCCAATTTTACGAATTAGAACATGACCCCCAAAATGTTTAAGACGAGTCCGTATATAATTAACCAGAATCACCTTGCAAAGCTTCCAGAAGCAACACAATGATACAACTACGAGAATCTTAACACAATACAATCAGATCCCTTAAATGCATAACCACCATTTTACTAAAAGAAAATCAGATCCCAATCCAAAAGTGGATTGCATTTGCTCAATATGTAAAGGTTTGAGATGTTGCAAATATCATCACATAGTTAAAACAGAAACCTCTAATATATCCTTCTGGAAGTCTGTCTTTATGTTTTTAATATTACAAGAGACCAGTGTGCCATGTCTCATCAATTCACATTTTTCCTCTGCAAGCCTGTACACTAAGGGTGGTGATTATCATTAGTGTATCATTTTTCCTCTGCAAGCCTCAATTTATACGGCAAAACTAGGGGCACCCAGAATAATACGGCAATCTACTCCATATCATCTCTAAGTACGTCTCCTTAACAACTTCCCACTATAACAAGCATAAAGATCTAGGGGGGAAATTAAACTAGCAAATCTACAAGAACAAGGTTTGAACTTTAGAGAGAATCTAGATGCAGCCACAAATTAAGCAGACTATCAATCCTAGCAACCTTTACCATTCTTCAAATGTAGAGATCAAAATCAAGACAGGCTACAACAAAAGTGTCAGTATTTGAATGTACTGCCAAACACAAGCCGACAATAAAAATAGTACAAATATATTCAAATGTACATGTCAAACACAAAATAGGCTACAAAAATAGATGTACACACAATATCAACCGATATTATTATAAAGCTTATTTTTATGGAGCTTCCTATAAACTGACGATAAATAAGCTAAACACATCAAACAAACTGAAATAACCACGACATTATATAAAACAAAGATATATAAAGCATCTTATAAGTTTACTTTAGCCTCTGAATATGTAAATTTAATTTTTTACAGTAAATATAGTTTGATTTAGCACATAAAGTTAACAAGATTGACAATAAGTACGCAAAACTCAAACAAATTGAAACACCCGCAGTAGTATAAATTTCCAGTATATCTACATGATTTATATCCAAAAATCTAACCTTGGAGAAGACGATGAAGCGGATGCGTCGACGAGTGGAAAAGGGCGACGACGAGCAGTGAGGGAAGGGATGGTGACGACGATGGCGGTGGGGAAGGGTGCGGCGGCGATGGGAAGGGATGGCGACGACGATAGTGGGGGAAGGGGATGGCGACAGTGGGGGAAGGGGATGGCGACGACGATAGTGGGGGAAGGGGATGGCGAGTGGGGAAAGGCAAAAATTTCTCGAGGGTTTAGAAGGGGAGGGTACTGGAGCGAGGCAAAATGAAAATATAAAACAAGAATTTAAGATTTTAAATCGTTGCCCGTCGCATTAGCCTCTTAGGGCCATTGCATTAGCCTTCTATAAGTCGTCGCATTAGCCTTGGACAAATAAGACGTCGCATTAGCCTCTTAAGGCCGTTGCATTAGCCTTCTATGAGCTGTTGCATTAGCCTTGGACAAATGAGTCGTCGCATTAGCCTCTTAAGGCTGTTGCATTATCCTCCTAAGAGTTGTTGCATTAGCCTTGGACAAATGAGCCGTCGCATTAGCCTTGGAGTGTCGTCGCATTAGATAGGCTAATGCGACGGCCATGTCGGGACGTTGCATTAGATCATATGAGCCGTTGCATTAGCCTATCTAATGCAACAGCCACGAATTATAACGTGTACCCGTCGCATTAGCCACATCTAATGCGACGACACTACAATGGACGTCGCATTAGACCTACTTGGGGCGTCGCATTAGGTCAGAAATGTAGTAGTGGTGGAAAAAGAATTGGAATGAGTCTGACTCTGATACCATGTAAAAGATATGGATCTTGGACCTAAATCAACCCCAAAAGCTAGCTTATAGAGTGAGGATTGTCCAAGTCCATATAAAGAGTCTATGTTCCCATTCCATTTCCGATGTGGGATTCTTAACAATGAGAAATGGTTAGACGAGACATGGCGCAATTTCAGCTTACTGAGGACATGACATTAGACAAGAGGTTATGGAGGACACAAATTAGGATAGAAGGTTAGTAGATAGTTGAGTGTGTCCCGTTTATCCTTTCTTACTAGTAGTTTTAGTATTTTTTGTTGGTATAATAATCTGTATATGGCTAAATAATGTTTCAACACAATCTGTTAATCACTTAGTGAAACAGATTACATGATATAAACATTACTTAACAGTAAATTGTTCATGAAACAATAAACGAAATAATAAACGAAAACAAAATATGTTTTGAAAAATAATTTCAGAATATAATCGAGCCACTTAGTTCAAAGTGTGTCCTTAAGGAAATTATTCCCCTCACAGTACTCGAGGTTAACGGAATATCGCCTCCCAGGATAGAACGATTATCTTACCAGAATAGTAGTACTCAAATTAGGTAGCGAAATGAACCACTCAACGATGATATCACACAGAATGAAGACAAAAATATTTTCGACTTGAAGACTTTGATTCAGAATGAAAATGAGTCAATTAAAATGAATGAATAAATTTTTGGAATAATCAAGAATTTATAGGTTTGGAGGTACTGATTCTAAATGTTTGCAACCATTCAAAATAGTCACCTAATATTTGGAGGGAAATTCGAAAAAGTGAGGGAGAGCCGGACGGGTCGGGTCGGTCGCGGGTCGATCCGTTTGGATTTATTTTTTTAATTAAATTAATTAAAGAAACGTTTGTCTAAAAAGATTACGAAGCCGAAGCTGAGCGACGACGGCGGCGCGAGTGGTCCTTGCCCTCTCAACCCTTTTAGCAGCTAGAGAAGGTGTAATGTAATATATACACCTCTCTTTCCTTTTCTTTTTTCGATGTGGGACAAAAGATCCTTTTACCCCCTTTAATTTTCATTCCATCATTTTCCATTCACCAATATCAAAACCCAACATTTTTCTTTTAGTTTATTGTCTTTTGATTTCTTCTACGTTGTGTTATTTGTTGTTTCTTTTATCTTCTACTTCAATTATCTTATTGATTTTTGGTGGCTATTGCTCTTTTTTCAAACTGCTTTATTATGACTTATTCGCTTTCATTATTTTCTTTTCATATTACTTTGAATTGGTGGTCCTTATGTCGAGGGTATGTCGGAAACAATATCCCTACCTGATAGGGATACGGTCTGCGTACACTTTATCTTCCTCAGACCCCATGATGTGGAATGTTAATGGGTTGTTGGTGGTGGTGGCGGTGATGGTATTGGTGTTGGTGTTAGTTGAAGTCTTAGCAAGTATGCTAATTAGTTCCATTATTTAGAAGAATAACACATCCTACTTCTTTGCACGAGACTTAAAAATTAAAAATAACATATTATTCGTCTGTATATCAGCATGATAGTATTATTCTACTATAGCTGGTCCAAATTGATAGACCTATCTTGATTGTTGATATTAACTTTAGACTAATTTTTAAAAGTAAAAAAGTACTCCATTTGTCTTGTTGATATGCAATAGTCCTAAAGCATTCAGAAATAAAATAAAAATGAAAACAAAAAACTGTACAGAATCTTTCTCAAAATTTGATGCGCAAAGTGAAACAACAGGAGTATTTCATGTAATTTTGATGCAGTTGTGCTGTTTAATCCATGGCCAAATAAGAGTGTATTCAGAGATCAGATTTCAGACCTGCAAGGGTACCCACTTTGCCAAAACTATACTTATTGCTTTATTTATACGATTTTAACTTATATAAAATGGATAAAACATATTGTGCCATTCAAAAGATCTTTACCAATAACTTTCCTTAGAAAACAAAATTCCTAATTTCATATAACATGCAAGTTATATGCTATAACAAGTAAAATTATTACTCCTATATTTTATCAATGTGTATAAATTAAATAATATTTGGAGCCTATTTGGATGAATTTATAATTTATGACTTATAAACATAAATTAGAAATACTAACTTATGGTTTTTGGCTATTTTATGTTATTTTGACTTAAAGTGTTTAAACGTTTTTTTTATCTTACTCTAATACTATAAAAATGCTTAAATACCACTTTGACTTACAAACCCCTAAAATAAGTCAATCCAAACAGGTAATAACATAGCTGCTTAAGGATGGAGACAGAATGTTTGACATTAAGAATTTAATTTATTTTAATGGGAGAATTTGCATAATTATTATTCCCCTATCCAAGCTCCCTACAGCTTTCCTGGCAAGAAATAAAGAAGATGGGAAAAGAATTAGCAACTATAAATGCTAAACAATTGTATATATCTGCCACCAGTAGATATGGCAAATTGGCAATACGCCTAAATTTACGAAGGATTTAATGGACTTGTATTGCCTTCAAGCACTAAGTAGACCTTATTTTTATAATTAACATTCATCTACATTGTCTGATGTAATTTACGAAGGATTTAAATTTTAAATATATAACATGTTTCTGATTTTATTTTCTATTTTTTCTAGCCGTAATACTCGCCACTCGAGTATTCTTGTTCATAGAATTAGGTCAACAACAGAAGACTAGACTGACTAGACTGCAGACAGTAGAATCAAAGGAAGATCGCGTGGATGTTTGAAAGTTCGATTTGCGTTCGCAGTCATGCTTCAAGAGATAAGTATTGTTTTTATGTTTGATTAAAATCTTGATTATGTGTTATCTATATTACATGCGAGTTCGATCCTGACTATTTGCTTCCGTTGTATTTATGCTTGTATTCGATCATATATATATCCTTTCTTGGAGTATAACTGAATCATGCGACTTTCTTGCAGTTTTTGAGGTCAGACAATGCTCGAATTAATTCCATCTGGGAGAAAAAGATGTTAAAAAATATGAGTAAGCATACACCCAAAATCCTGTAAAATAAAATTGAAAAAGTACTTATAGCTGAAAGTGAAGTGTGAACACTATAAACAATATACCGAATTTTTAGTGTTTACACTGTTGTCCCCTTGACATAAACAGACCGTCATTTTGATCCTTAATTTCGTATCTTAGTTCTGACTTGTAGCTTTGAACTTCACCAAATATTATTTAAACCATCACATGGAAGAATATTGTAATGTTAACTAAATTATTTTTTTTATCTTTCGGCGAATCAATCAATCTTATCTACCTATATGCTCTACACAGTGGCGGATGCAAGTGTATACATGGTGGTGTATACACTTTAATCCTTGAAGTAAATAGCGTACTCTTTAATCCTTAGGCAAAAATGGGAGGAGTGAATCTTTAGTTATAAGTAATCTCCATAATATTTGCTAGTTCACTCGTCCTATTACAATGAAGTGAAATAATTTCGTTGTTGATATATCATATACTTATATGATTTGTATTTTAACTATTTAAACATATTATGGAACTGAAGTTCTCGAATTTGATTTTAATAATGCGTTTTTTTTTTGTGACCATATTCTACACGGTAACACAAATATAAAATAATTGCAATAAATTTATTTTATTTTCTAAAGAGATCATTGGTTATTACTAGTGCAATCGTGTCACCAAATGTATGGAATCCCCTTGACCGACGTCTATTTCTAAACTTGACAGTCACGTCGTCTCTTGAGCCACTGAAGTTTCTCCAACGTCTCTCCCCACCCACTGAAGTCCCGGTAGTTACCCTCTACGTCTTTCGCTATCTAAAGAGTAAAGAATACTACTTTGTTGCCTCTCGCGACTGACCTACTCGGTTACACGTTGTCTTACCTAATGGCATAATCCATTTGACTTTCTGAAATAAATAGGCCTATGCACAGCCAACATTTTCTTCATTTCTTCTCCAAGCTGAGTCATGAGCTCTATATTGTGCCCTGTGTTTCTTCCTTAATTACGATTCTGCCATTCTGGCTATGCTCACCACCCAATCGGTCCTCCTGTCCTGGATAGAGGATAAAGTATACGCAGAACTTATTATACATAAATAAACTGATATTTCTATACTGTGATGGCGTCTCCGAGAAGTCTACGGAGAGTAATCGATGAGAACAATCGAAAGGGAAAGTTGTCGGAGAAATTCATTTCGTTTCAAGGAGATAATTCAAGGAGCATTTCAGAGATGTGTCGAATGCCTAGGACTGTTCCGAACTTGTTCTCCGGCAAGGAACATGCCGCCGATTACTCACTGGAGTTACAGGTTAGGCCGAAGTTGACAAAGTTACTATTAAATGTGACGATTCAGAGGAGTTTAGGTCCTATACAGGTGCTGATATCACCGGAATCAACTGTACATGATCTAATCGCCGCCACTATACGGCACTACTCGAAGGAAGGAAGACGTCCGGCACTTTGCTCAACGGATTTCTCGGATTACAATCTTCATTACTCGCAGTTTAGCTTAGACAGTAAGAGCCGTTCGATTAAGCTTATTTTAATATTCACTGTTTAATCTGACCTGATTTTTTTTTTTTTATGAATGTTAGAACTCCTAATTCTTTGATAGCGGACCTCAGAACAAGTCCCCCTCAATCAATGTCATAATTGATCCTCTCTTCCAAATCCTCACTTTTATGAGTCAAAAAAGAAATAAATTCCTCTGAAATCAAAGAATTAGTAGATCTGTTCTGTCCAAAATGAGAATGGGCTATGGGTTATGAACTTGTTCATTTCATACCGGACGTCCTAATTACTGCAATTTGATTGGATAATATATCAATTATTATACTTTTTCCTTATCAATTTAGGTTACACTTTCATTTTTAATCAAATTTATCATTTTACAATGATTTCTAGCTACATAATTTTTAACTTCATAATTTATTTTAAATCATAAATTTTTTATATTTTTTTAAATGAATAATTAATTACAGAGGAACTAATATTTGATTGGTGGGTCCAGGTCTGGACAGAGCAGAGAAGCTGATGGCGTTGGAAACAAGAAACTTCTTTTTGTGTCCCAAAAAGTTAGGCCCTGAAATTTCGATGTGCAGTGACTTAACGACGTCGTCTTTAAGATGTAAAAAACAAGCTGATATTGACCTCATCAGTATAGATTTGCCTTGGCCCAAATTCATGAATTTCTTGCTGTGAAATTTACAGCTTCACAACTTGGTACTAATACTGGTTGTACCGCCACTATGATTAATTACTTGAGTCGAGGGTCTATCGTAAATAATATCTCTACCTCCATATGTAAGATTAAAGTGTGTAATATTTTTTTGTCGTTGTTAATTTGTAAATATATTTTAGGTGTCCTTTTGAGTATGAAGTTTATTTTGCATCTATCTCCCTCTATAGAAGTTAAACTCATTATGAGTATGTTTATATATTGTGTTTTCAAGTCGTGTAATAAGCATTATGAAAGAAATATGGAGGATTGAAGGACTTTTTTCATTTTTAGTTAGAGGTTTCGAAATTGAGTCTTGGACATGGAGAAATTAAACCTCTCGCATTTGAACCATAAGTATGAACAAATCCTATTAGAGAACATTTTCCTTTCAAACGGGCCGGTCATCCGATGCAAATTAAATTGTCAGACTAATCGTTCCAAATATCAGATAATTATAGTATTTTAAAAAAAAACGTGTGCTAGCTCCAATCTCTTTCCCAGTTATTTGCTTATACTGGTTGGCTCTATTGGATTCGTTTTGAATACCTTCAAAAGCCAAAGAATAGAAAATGGTCATCTTTCATGTATTCAATGTATATCAAGCAACCAAACCAGAAAAGGATAAGATTTTAAATTTTATTCAAGTTTTGAGATTTCAATTTATTGTAGTTTCGACCACGATGTCACTTATTATGTGCATATTCATTGATTGTTTGTTCTCTTATTTAATTAGATGGACCTACTATTATTTCTCTGAAAAATATATAACCTAACATTGGTTAGAACCAAATCAAAATAAAAACAAAGGGCCTATCTACGAAATGGGTCTATTCTCCAATGAATCTTTCCCTTAATCTCCACTTGGTTTGATCTACGAACAAACAGCGGAAAATCAGATGGCATGCATGACGGATCACGTTAAAGTGAGTTATAACACTTATCAATAGTAAAATAGTATATACACATTTAGTATATGCTAGCTTGAAAGTTACAATTATTTATGGGGTTAGTTCGAACTTTATTAGGTAAAAACTCACTTGCAATTGGAACCGTCCTAACAAGTTATTCCCCACTTGTCTAATTTAAATCATTATATACCACTCTTTAAGGGACTTATAGACCTTTTTGCCTTAATTTCTAGTTCTAGTTCCAGTGCTAGTATAATAATGGAAGAAAAATCAAAGAGTTGATGTCTTGAAACATCAACCAGATAAAATATATATCTATCTATATATAATATAAAGCTAGACATAGACAATGTGATGTGACGCATCTATGTGACCTAGAAAGCTATTTATCTTTTTCTCATTTTTTATTTTTTTTCCTTCATTCTTTTCATTGCTCGATTTATTTATAATTAAAAGGAATTCTATCATATTTATTACATCTAATTATATATCATGAGTTACACCATCTATTTGCATTCTCTGCATAAATAACATGTCTCCTCAACTCCCTTTCATCTGATTCTTAAGGCTGAATCAATCTATAAATATAAACGTTTTATGTGTATGAGGTAGAAGAAAAGGCTCCCCTTACTAAAACATGGTTTTCATGACTACCACACCATCCTCAAAACCTTAAAAATAACCATAATGGTCTCTTGCTCCTTTTTCTTTTTCCTCATTTGTTCTCCTGATACTTTGTGGTTCGGATTTTCATGAGTATAATTTTCTCAACATTCATATCTACGTATAATAGTAGTAAATACTTATTCACATCAGGAATTTACACAAAATTGATTTAACTTACCATAGTTAAGTGATTTATATACATATATTAACTACTAATGGTTATGTGCATATACTTCATGCATCTATTGATTTTGTGTAAACACTTTATACGTATAATTTTTTTACAATATATATGTTAGGACTTGTCATCTCAATTTTGTGTGATGACTCGGAATAGCTGAAGTTATTTGTTGTTTATTCATTTTATGAGGATAAAAATAGAGAGGGCACGCATCTTAGGAAAGACGATTTGTATTTGTGATTTAATTTATATATGAAATCAATTTTTTTATCTGGATTGAATTTTTTAAGAAGATATATTTTGTTATCAATGATTTATTTTCATAATTGCTTGTAAGGCAACCAAGTTTTCGTAGTTAAAAAAAATGGAAAAACACATTACTCTTTCCTTATAACCACATTACACATTACCTCAATCAAAACGCGTGGCCAAGTCCACCATGATGCGTCGAGGCCCAGATAAGTTTTTGATTGTGAAACAAGTCAACCCAATTTGCGAACCCATTGATATTGTGCCAATGTCTTTTCCATTCTGTCATTATTATTATTTTCAAATAAAAATTCAATGTTAAAAGTGGAAATGCTTCTGCCAATATAGAAAATTTGGCAGTATAGGATATTCAATTATAGAAAATTATAATGATGTACTGGAGTAATAGAAAAAGATAATTACACAAACAAGGTGGTTTGCCCGTTATAATGCCACAATGGAATTTTATTTGTTTTTGACAAACTCAATGTCTTAACAAACAAACTCAATGTCAAAATTTTATTTTGTTACTTTCTTGAGCTCTATTGGGAGACTATGGAATATTACTCTAGGTTGTACACGATAAGCTTAGCAAGTTACTTTGCACTTTGAAAAGCTTACGTTAGTAATAACAAAAATTGGTGTTTGATTGAGAAATAGTCTCTTTCTTACACTTTTGAAGCAAACCCACCTAAACTTCAAAAACATTATTATGTCTTGGTGGTGGAAAAAAATGGTTAGTAGGTATTACTATGTTTTTGTTTTTGTTTTGATAAGGATAGAATAGCATGGGAGAGAAAAACAAAATGAATCATGAAAAAAAATAACCCAGGTCTATTGCTTGAAAGGCAATTATCCTAACTGTTGGACTACAAACGTTGTTGTCGTTAATTCACATAAACAAACATTAAAGTGATATATTTGACAATTACAAGATCTGAGATATGTTTTGCAGTTTAGGCTCTTAGACAATTCATGCGGAATTCTAAAAGATCACATTGAGAGGTAGTTATAAGAGTGCTCAGATATTTGAAGAGAGTATCTGGCCAAGGAATTTGTGATGTTGATTGGACAACATATCCTAACACAAGAAGATCAATCATAGGATATATGGTGCAGCTTGGTGATTCATTGATCTCTTTGAAAATCAAAGAAACAACATACAGTAAGCAGAAGCTCAACAGAGGCTAAGTACAAAAGTATGTCAGCAGCCGTTGCAGAGATAGTGTGGATAATGGGATTACTGCAAGAGCTAAGAGTGGCTATTGTTGCTCCAGTGAAACTTTATTATGACAACAAAGCAACATTACAGATAGCATCTAATCCAATGTTTCATGAGGGGATTGATTGTCACTTTGTGAGAGAAAAACTTAAAGATGGTCTGATCAAGCCTGAATTTGTTAGTTCAATTTTGTCGTCTAAAGGGCTAGGAGTTGCTCAACATCAATTTCTTTTATCCAAGCTAGTTCAAAGTTGCATCTTGCAGATTTGTTGTCTAAAGGGCTAAATTCAGCTTTGTTGAATTCGCTCGGGGTAAAGCGCCCTACCAAAATTATTTCATTTTGAACTTTAAAGTTGAAATATTTCTGATGCCCAGTATTTTTTGCTTAAAACGTGACAGCTGACATATAAAAAGATAAAGTACCTTGCATTTGAGTCAAAATTAATGTCATAACATACTACAAGACATGCAATAATTTGAGGGTCCTAGGATTTGGATGAATATTAGTACTAAATTATTTAGTCTGACCATCATCAAGGATTTGATTAGAACTTGGAAAGCGACGATGAAATTGTGCAGCATCTTTCTTGAAAATAACACTTGAAAAACTAATTAATGCAGGCAACGTTTTGCACTGTAACTTTATTTAAGTGGACCAGAGAGTAGAAAATTTACACGCTTATGTGGCAATTTAAGATGATTATTCCAAATCCAATGTTTTATTAAAACATTACCAATATTAAAACATTACCAACATATCGAGTCTAAACTAAATTATGTTGAATCCGTAACCACAGTGTTGGCTCTTCCCCTGGTAAAAAGAAATGAAAATGGTTTGAAATGCGACTAACAAATTGTGTTTAGTGAAGGTGCTTTTCTTGAGGATGAAGCTTAACTAATAAAAGAATTTTATAGGTTAGATTAGAATACTACACATATATGGCTGCTGATTATATATAACAAAAAATGTTGTTAAAGGCTCTGATTCAATGAAATTTCATTGTGACCCCATTAACTAAAATAATATTTGAGCGTCTGCCGAGAGCATAAAATAGTTACACTGAAGTAGCAGCCTATATGACATTGGCTTTGCTTATAGAAGTTTCCATAATCTCAAATCAACAAAGGATTCAACTGTTGGCATGCTAAATCTTTCTTTTACTATGTTGTAGGACAATCTTACATTAAAATAACATCTTTTGATTCTCTGTTCATCAAAGATATTAGCAAAAGCTAAGATTCTACTCATGTGCTGATGACAGTACTCTCTTGTAATAGAAGCAAAGCACATCAATCAATTTATAATATCAGCAGTCGCTGGATAAAGAAGGTGCACAATGCCTTGTGTAAATGTACATATTAGCTAGCTATGTTCTTATGAATATGCCTCAAGATAAACAACTATAAGGACTTTTCTTTTCACATTAGCCAAAAACAAAAAGTATAATTAAATGGAATACAAAAATAATCTTAACGTAATTTTTATAGTAAAAGCATATTAGAAAATATTTAGAAAAGAAATAACATTTTAAAGGGAAAAATGTCCGAATTTGCCTTTACTTCCAAATTTGCCTCTTGTTGATAGCCAAAGGTTTGGCTTTTCTAATTAACTTTAGTTCAAACTTTATATTTGTCTTAAAAATTCGTTGAATATGTACAAATTATTAATCTAGAACCTAGTAACTTAAAAAATATTAAAATTCGCCCGTAACTCGTAAGCTTCAAATTCTGCTGAAATCCAACCTTGCCAATTAAAAAAATGAACTACTTTCCAGCACGTGAGCTTTTTTCACCGATAGAAATTCCGTGGAAAATGCACGTGTGTAGTGAATCGGGACGGAAAGATACTCATTAAGTTGAAATTACCCTATAATAGCCAATATAAGAGATGTTTCTGGCAAAAAAAATACAGAAATGCATGCCTCGTGAAGCAGAGTTCACAAACTTCATTTCACAGTTAAGGGAGAACTCTATTTTTGCCCAAGGGTGTCTCATTCATCACCACATATTGGTGAAACAGAACTGTGTTTGGTTCTTGATAGAACTGAAGATGTTCAATTTCTACAGAAAAGGTTTCAGGTTGAGACAACACTAAATAACTGAAGATGTCGAATGTTTTAAATACCTAACTCCTATTATATGCATATCTGTGGAATCTTCATGATATCGTCAAAAGAAAAGACTTGACTTTAGAATGACAAAAACTTGATTACAACTGTGGTCCTTTCCCAATATCCTGAACTTATATCTCCTTTTGAAAGCCAACAGAAAAAGGGAACAATAAGGAGAGAGAGAAAAACTGACAAGCTAAAGAATTACAATGTCACACAGCTAAAGAACTTCAATAGAAGAAAAATACAATCTACCAACTAATGCATCTCTTTATCTGCTTCTTCTGTGTTCTGTGCTAATACAAACATACATCTCTTTGCTTTTCATTCCCTTCTATCAGCGTTGTATCTCTAATAAAATTCTCCGAAAATTGTTACAGGAAAGCACTCAAACATATATTTCTGTGTAGAAGAGGCAATGTAGGATGAAATGTTTTGGGAAGTTTGTGCTATTATGAGGGGACTATGGTGCCAATGCATCCAAATCCAGCAATGGTAAAAGTAATGACTTGGAGAAAGATGTAAAGGAAGTACTGGCTCTTCCCATAGAGGACATCATAACATCCACAGAAGAAAAGGAAAACTGCAAATCCCAATTCTTGCGGAAGAATCCTGTACAATTAGGCCAACCAATAATCGTTAACAACTGGTGCAATATTCTAAATGGCTCAACGCGTTATCAAGAACACGAAAATAAAAGCTTCGTTCAGGAGAGTTTCCTCACCTGTCTCCGAAGAGAGATCCTCGGGGTTTCTTGCTTTGTTTTGTTTTTTCTTTGTTCTTAAGAGCATCGCCTAATTTCTCCGTTACAACCCATTCGTTAGCTCTCTTTGCTTCTAACAAGCCAATAAATGTAGCCTTGGTTCGTTGAAAAGCCATCACGTTCTCGAAGAGAATCCAGTAGAAGAGTAGATGAATTGACCTGTAAATTCCATAATCAAATTTAGAAGGAAAAAAATATGCCGACAAGTAAAAGAGAACTTGTTAGACATATTATACTATACCTTGGAGTTCCAACAGAATTCAAAGTTGTGATTACGCACGGAATGTAGATGGCACCCCATATAGGGACTTCAACTTCGGGGATTAAAAGGCTCAACGGAAGAACAACGCAAAAGAAGAAAAATGTGACCATGTGAGCTATGATCTTTCGGACAAAGAAGAAGCTGTAGATCACATAAAACTTCATCCAAAAATTCACTCTCTGCAAACAACGAAACGAATCAATTCAGATTCTTTATCTTAGTCGTGTTTCGTTCTTTTCCAAAATTGAATTACTACATCGCAATTTAGCTACCTTGTTCCTAACAATCTCCATCACCATTTTTCTGAACAAATTGGCAGGACCACATGACCAACGATGCTGCTGAAAACGGAAGGCTTTGAATGTACCGGGAAGTTCACTTTTCACCTAGAGTTGCAAAATTCTGTTTAGTAACTAGATAAATATTCAAGTAAAATAAGGCGAAAACAGAGTGGTTGGTTCTATGGGGAATTTTATCAAACACCTGGAGATCACCAAGATAAAGACACTTCCAACCCTTGAGACTAGCTCTAACTGCAAGGTACATATCTTCCACAGTTGTTCTGTCTTTCCAACCACCAGCTTCATTAATGGCTGCTATTCTCCATACTCCTCCAGTTCCTGTAGAATTAAGACTTCTTGTTAAGGAGTACATTTTTAATCCATAAACAAATGCATGAGAAATGTCAATCAAATTTTGTAGGAACTTGTATGGGGTGAAGAAGAAATAAGTGATTAAACTAAATTTGTGAAATTTTGGCCTAAGAGTCGCGGCGCCTGGGATTAGGGCCGCAGCGATGCATTTCCAGTGAGCCGGGAAAAAATTTCGTGCTAACAGCCGCGGCGCCTGATGAAAGGGTCGCGGCGCTAGATTTTCAGTAAGTCACTGAAATTTTCTGGATGAATTAGAGTCGCGGCGTCGGGTCAAGGGCCGCGGCGCTTCGCAACGGTCATTTTCATATTTGAACCAAAAGTTGACTCTCTTCATGTAAGGTCACAACCTTTGATGAATGGCTGCTTAAGGTCGAATTTTATGCTATATAAAGCATGTTAATCACTTGTGGGAAGAAACACAATACTCATAACATTACAATCAATCATTAAAGACAGACGTCTGTTATACTACAGTACAATTGGGGACAAATTTATCTTAGGACACTGCATTAAGCAGGTCTTTATCTACACCAAGTTAGTATGAGTTTAAATACTTGTTGTTTTATTGTTGTTGATTTCAATTGATATTAAATTACTATTATATTATTGTGATTATTCATTGATGAGTCTAGATTGTCACTAACAAGACAAAAATTCTCTGAAAATTTTATTTTCTGATTTGTTGTGTTTGTAAATTTATCAGAGAATACTTTTTTCTGATTTACAAATATGGATCATCAATGGTGAAAACCATGTGGAGAAACCCGAGAAAATCAAGGGTTCTGTTAAACGCTGGCAACAAAAGATGTTTTATTTGACCAATCTTCATGTGGCAAATGTACTGACTGTTGAGACTCCAACGGCATTGCCGGAAGGAGAAAGGGAGAATGCTCATACTGATGCAGAGAGAGCCGAAAGGCTGAAGGCTATTGAGACTTGGTGGAGCCAAGAGTTTCTTTGTAAGAACTACATTCTCAACGCCTTGGACGATACTCTCTATGATATATACTTCACGTTCGGATCAACACGGGAGTTATGGCAGTCATTGGAGAACAAGTACAAAACTGAGGTTGCTTGTTCGAAGAAGTTCGTCGTCGGCAAGTTATTAAACTTCAAGATGAGCGATGCAAAACATGTTGTCAACCAAGTGGAGGAACTCCAAGTCATTGTTCATGAACTAGAGGTTGAAGGTATGGGCCTTAACCAAAATTTCCTTGTTGCTGCTACTATTGAAAAATTACCTCCTTCTTGAAAAGTTTTTAAGGTTTATTTGAAGCATCTAACTGAGGAAATGAGTTTTGAGCAACTGGTTCTGAAAATTCGTGTTGAAGAGGACAACCGAAAGAATGAAAAGGCTGATGTTGTTTCATTGGAGCCTAATGCCAACATGATAGAAGACAATTCTTCCAATGCCAAGTTTCAGAAAGGCAAGGGCAAATTTGTTGGTGTCAAGCCATCTTTTGCAATCGGGAGGAATGCACTAGCCCCACAAAGGACCAATACATTCAAGAAACCACAACCAGGACTATGTTGGGTATGTGAAAAACCTGGGCACGGGGCAAAAGATTGCCGCCTTCACAAGAGTCAATGTGGTGGTGTTGGAGGTTCGAGTAATGTCAATCAAACCAACCGGGTTGAAACTAAGAACCAATTTATTGGGATTCTGGATGCTCAAGCAAATCTAGTTACAAATTCAACCGATTGGTGGATGTACACGGGTGCTACAAGGCATGTATGTTCAGAGAAGGACATGTTTTCACCTTACCAAGCCATCAAGGATGGAGAATCACTGTTCGTGGGAAATGCCGCTGCTGTAAAGGCAGAAGGGAAATGGAAGGTGACGTTGAGGCTCACTTTCGGGAATGATTTTGTGCTCACAAATGTGTTGTACGTGCCTGAAATTTGTAAGAATCTAATTTCTGGTCCTGTTCTTAGGTACAAAGGCTTCAAAATTGTAATAGAATCTGAATGGCTCCAGAATTTCTTAGAAGATATTCCATTCTGGCCCAAACATTTGGCTCCTATATGTATATATTGTGACAGTTAAGCAGCAATAGGTAGGACATGGAGCGTAATGTATAACGAAAAATCTCGTCACATATAACGGAGACACAATACCGTTAGACAACTCCTCTCTAGTGGCGTTATCACGATTGATTATGTAAAGTCAAGAGATAACGTGGCGGATCCGCTTACAAAAGGCTTATCTAGAGAGGGATTAGTAGATCATCAATGGGAATGGGGTTAAGGCCGAGAACAAGTCATCATGGTGGTAACTCTACCTAGCAGACTGGAGATCCCAAGAGCTAGGTTCAAGGAGATCAAACAAAGTTGTGACTGACGGTTCAACATTGTCAAATAACTCAACTCATTCTCGGATAAAGACAATGTTCAGAAATAAGGATAAAAATTTATGGCTTGTTAATGAGTTAATAAAGCATTAAGATTTTTTAATGATTATCTAAATCTGGCAGTGAATGATCAGATAATGTGGCTATAGGACCACATGTTTAGAAATCACATATGTGAGTGTTAAGTGTAAGCCGCTTTAAAGGGGAATGACAGTGAAGGTCCATTCTCTATGCACCCATGAAACTAGGCGGTGTTCATGGCTGAAACGAACACAACCGTGAGAACCATAAACGGTTGAAGGTTGATTGTGTGACTTATGTTGTCTAGGTATACAACAAAGTTCGACGGTTCAAAGATATCAAATCTACCGATTGATCGAGTATATCCGATATAAGTTCACTACGAAAAGTTTAAAGGGAAACCTAATTATCCAGATGCAGTCAATCCTCGCTTGTATATCACACTTGTCCGCGCATTCTTTTATATTATGGCAATTCTCCATTCATGTGGGGGATTGTTAGGTTTTGATATTGGTGAATGAAAAATGATAAGATGAAAAGTGAAGGGAATGTAAAAGGTCCCTTTTGCTTTGGTTAAAACAATTGTCCCACATCGAAAAAAGAGAGGAAAAGATAGGTGTATATATTACATTACACCTTCTCTAGTCACTAAAATGGTTGAGGGGCAAGGACCCCTCGCGCTGTCGTCGTATGCAGGACCGCGGTGCCACAATGCAGGACCGCGGTGCCATAATTACTGAGAGGCCACAGATCTTTCGTTACAACGGTGCCATTCTGCAGCACCGCGGCCGATGCGGAAATTTCCAGTTCTGAAGTTAAATTAGTGATTCCCGATTTTATTTTATTTCCCGCGTTTTGGATCGCTCGTATGGTTGCAAACCTTCGTAAATGCGATTTCATGGCTATATATATATTCGTTTGATTCCTCAGAATCTTACTTACTAATTTTTTGAACTACAAAACTTCTTCTTCTGCACGAATAAATTATGTGTGATACACTGCCGTTGAGTGGTTCGCCGCTACCTGAATTTAGAGTACTACTATTCGGGTAAGATAATCGTTCTACCCTGGGAGGGGATATTCCATCAACCTCGAGTACTATGAGAGGAATAATTTTCTTAAGGACACACTTTAAACTAAGTGGGCTCGATTATATTCTGAAAATTATTGTTTTTCTTCCAACACTAATTCTGTTCATTTTCAGTTATTATTGTTTACTGGTTTTGTGCACAGATTGATAACAACAAATTTTCTTTAAAATTGGTTTTTAATATGTAGTGTGTTCTTTAAAATTTATGTTGTCTCATTAATTTTTACATGTATACATCAGACATGATGTTCGAATGGAAGTGTCGGCGAGAACTGTAGAGAGCGAAGAAAAGAAAGTCCTCCAAATGGGCCTTATAATATAGCTAACTTTGAAGGGAGCATAATAGCACATGAAGACACCTCAAATGACGAATTTACCCCTCACAATTGACTAAATGACAAACCTACCCCGGATAAGTAGCAGATCCTCGCCGGTAACTGCGGGGTCTATGACTCATCAGTCTCCACAAATAGACAGGAATAACGTCATTAGCCAATGTTGCTGACGCTACTAAAATATCCAAATAAACAAACCTAACGAAGATTTTAATCAGGGTTCTCTTTGGATCCGTGCGAAGTATGCTATCGCACATAGCACCTGAAAAATGAAAAAATTTAAGGTCTTTTTTTTCATTTTTTATTAAGTAGTATTAGTCTAAATTTACCGTAAAGATTCATAATTCGCAAATCTTAACTCAATTAATGGGTCACTTTTACGAATTAAAACATAGCCCCAAAATGTTTGAGACGACCCTGATTCTGACTAAAGCACTATAACATCAACTGTGCAATCCATATTGATTTTGCTACAACTAATCATATCGTTGTACATATTAATTAGCCATTTAGTGTTGCGGTTTAACCAAATTAATTAGAGTTGAATTAAAACAAGAATATCATATTCAGTAGCAATATTTTTTTTTCGAGAAATAGTGTAGTTGCTAACGTGGAATTGTTAAGGTCTTAGCACGAGGTGTACAATGGTTGGTCCCACCACCCGTGATTGATGGATTCTTCATGTACCCACAAAAAAAAATCACCAATCTTTAAGAAATCCTTAATTCCACACAAAAAACAAAGGAAAAAAGTTCCACAATGCATTAGGCATAAACGTGCAGTAAAAGTAATTAGCTAACACCAACAGTGTGGAGCAAAAGCACTAACACTTTGGTTATATTAGCATTATGTAAGTAATGGAGTTATGTGCTAAAATATGAGCTTACCAAAACGCCAACGACCTTGAACTAGTGCAATTTCTGAGTTATGTACAAGAAAAGGGATAGCTCGCCGGAGAAAATCCGGCTCAGGCCGGAAAGCAGCGTCGAAAATGACGACGTATTCGCAATCTTTAACATAATCACGCTTTAATCCTTCTTTAAGAGCTCCAGCTTTGTGTTAGAATCTGAAACAGAGAAGAAACGCAAGAGAAAATCGCTGATGAGAAGGGGAAAACGAAGAAGAAACATAGAAAAGTTGAGGAAGATGGAGAGGGATATTCTGGGCTCATGAAAAGAGCTTCTGTGGGCTTTAGATTTATTCCTCTCAACTGATTATTACATCACTACTTCTATTTATAATAGCTTATTTGCAGAGATGACCACTATTACAGAAAATAACCACTAAGACTAAGTAAGCCACTAAGATTAAGTAGTAAACTGTAAACACCACTATAAAATAAGCTGAGTGTATAATACTTGTATACATATACTACTAGTGAACATCCATATTTTCAACATCCCCTCAAGCTAGGCACTGAAAACAGTGATTTCAGTCCTAGCTTGGAAACAAGCAATGTAGGTAGTTGCCAGCCTCTGTAGTTGTGAAGGCAGCAGCCACATTCACCTTGTTGAATGCCAATACCAACGGCAACCTTGTTTTGTAGAGGATACAGATACAAACCAAATGAATATTTCAATCTGTCCAGGAGTGTCCATAACATAACAAATGCTTGAATCAGTCTTTTCTCAGCAGCAGCTGCTATACTAATGGCAGCAATCCAAAGTAAGCATTTGGACCAAAAAGCAGATGGCTAATGATAATACCAAAGGCAGCAGTCCAAAGTAAGCAGTTGGACCAAAAAGGCAGATGACTAATAATACCATATATCACTGTTATAATCCCAACAGTGCTTCATATATCACTGTTGTAGAATATCATATATCAAATGTAACCTATTTTTTTTTCATTTCCAGCAGCAGGTCCTAGCAGTACTCATGTATTTTTTTCAGTTTCAGAGCTGCAGCAGCAGTAATACCAATAGCAGTTACATCAAAATCAGCAGAGTGAGCAGAAATAACTTTGTTCTGCCTTCGTTTATATGCAGGGGAACATTCTGATGTTCTGTCCCCTGAATGTATTCTCAACAACCATTAACCACAACCACAACATCAGCACGATCCATAACACCAGGTTCGATAGAATAAACAACATCAGCAACTTAAATTCCTGATTTTGCAAGTTCATCACCAGCAGCTGAAAATAGACACACCAGCAACAGTCCTGCAACAATAACAGTAGGTAAAAGCAGTAACATGGCTGCATCAAGCAAGAGCTTCAACTCCTACAATATTTCAGCAATTTCTGAACCATTACCAGCACCAGCAGAACTACCAATTTCTGAACCAGCACGAGCACCAGCAGAATTAACAATTTTGAACCAGCACTAGTCGAACTTCTGAACCAGCACCAGCAGAATTTAATAAGCGGCAAGAACTCCTCGTTCTCTAGTCTCGCTTGGACTAGAGAATCTTTCGATTCTCATCACGCAAGCTATTTTGATAAGCGGCAAGAACCCCTCGTTCTCTAGTCTCGCTTGGACTAGAGAATCTCTCGATTCTCATCACGCAAGCTATTTTGATTAGCTCGGATATGCAGCGGAGTCTCCCTCAATTTCTAGTCCTATTCCGGCTAGAAATCGTTCGATTCTCATATCCTGAGCTACACATATAAAAACAGACAATCTACAACCTGTGAATAACTCTTTGAATCTTTGAATTGAGCTTCAACTCAATCCATATTGTCGTCGACGAAGTATCCCTCGGTTCTCAGTCTGTTTGTTGCTAAGAACTCTTCGATCCTTCAATCGATCTATTGAATATGCAACATAACCACAGTTTCTTTGAACTGGAATTCCACTGATCCACAGTCTCTTTGAACTGGAGTTCCATTGATCTAGCAACAATATTTTTTCTTTCATTTTCAGAAACTGCATATTAATTCCAGCACAACAAGTTTTAACAATAACAGCAACTAAGAATTTCAGCCCCTGCAGCTGCAAGAGACTTTCCTATTGCCAATCCATAACCATTATCATCTGCTATGCCAGCAATAAATCCCAGCAGCAAGCATTAACACCAGTATATAACCAACACACCAACACACCAACACAGAACAACAACTATCACAGTATTCACAAGACACAAATTTGTATGTAACTTCAAAATATATTCTCTTCGATTGCATCCAACTTAGTAAAGACTGGAACTCCGGCGATCTTCGTCGCCGCAATGACAGCCAAAGACGGAGTGTATCCGCACAAAACAATAACATCTCCATCCGACTAAATCGACAAATGCGATAATAAAAAATAGTAAACAAAATAGGATGAATCGACTTTGATTCTCTGTCGATTCTGTTGTCACTCGCAACAAAATCGATCGATATTATATAGAGATTACCTCAATATTGGAGAGATATGTGATGCAATTTCATTTTCAGTGATTTTGATTTTTCTTCAATTTCAAAGTATAATCCAACTGGATCGTCGAATCTCTGATATCTATTGCATCGATTCTTCGATACTCACTCGATTTTGAATCACGAACAGCTCAGAAGTTCAAATTCGAAGCTTCGATCTTCAATGTGATTTTCAGACGGAAAAGACGATTTCGATCGCATCGCGATTTCAATTGCTTCTGATTTTCTTCAGTTCCTTCAATTCTGCTTCTCAATAATCAGTTCCTTCACAATTTTGATTTTTCAGAACAAAAATCGCGATTCTTTTCTTTCGCGATTTGATTTTTTAGCGATTCTGGATTTTTTGAACTCCTCGATCGATCTATACCGAACTCGGCTTTGATACCATGTTAGAATCTGAAACCGAGAAGAAACGTAAGAGAAATCGCTGAGGAGAAGTGTTACACCTCGTAAGTTTAAGGCGATAATTAAGAACGTCATTAAGGAAATTAATATACTTAAGGATGTGATTCCGGGAAAAAAATTGATACTACGAGTGTGTCAAAGGGACCTAAAGGAAATGAGAGTTAAGATTAATAGACTAGAATTCTTCACCTAAATTAGGAGTCAAAACAACACCCAAAAATAGTGGGCAAATGCGGCCCTGCTGTACCGAAATTGAGGCTCCAATTTTCCAGATTTTTAAGACAATTTTTGGAAGGAAAACATGTATAAATGACGGGTTAACATTGTGGGACACATTCATGTCAATTTGGAGTTGAAGAAGTGAATAAAAAGAAGGAGAAATCAATGAAACAGTGAGCAGTTCGGCTATGGGCAGTGGTACCGAAATTGGGACTGTTTTGGGCATTTTTTTAGGTAAAAAATTCTTCTTTTCTTTGAGTAATTGAAGGATTAAATGATGTTATAGTTAAAGGATTAACCCATGTTAAAGAAGAATTGGAATTAAGTAGTTGCATGTTGTTGTAGTTAAGGAATGAATCTATCTTAAGAGAAACTTGGAAATTTAGACATTGCATGTGAGTGTTGGATGTTGTGGCCGATTATAAGGCTGTTTCGTATACATTGGATTTGATTGTCGTTGTTGTTATTATTGTCACCATTTGCATGTTGAGAATTGAAAAGAAATCTTGATATTTAAGTTGGGATTGATTATGTGAAAGTGTTGAATCATAAAATTGGATTTTAAGGAATTAAGAGAAGAATTGGGAATTATTATTGTTGTTGACCGAAATTCCATGGAAATTATTGGACATGTTATGTTGTAATCTTAAGGGACTGTTTTGGGGAATTATGACGATGGAAATATAAGTTATGAACATACTTATATGTTATGGTAATTACCACTACATGTCTAAAAAGAAGTAATGTATAAAAAGGTGTTACGTTGCAAACTAGAAGACTTGGACTCTCGTTGTTGCTAGGAGCCTGGACTGTTTTTAAAAGTTGCTCTAATATGACTTAAGGGGCTGAAATTATAAGGGAAATAGGCGTGTTAAGTTCCCTTGGTTGTTGTAATTGTTATCTCCCATGAACGAAGAGGAAAGGAACGTATTATGATGAAGTTATGGAGTAATTGAGATTGTTATGTTTATATTTGTAAGTTGCATATGGTTAATTGGTATTGCTGGCTTGTTTGGTAATTGTGGATGTACATATAAACAGGGGAAGTGTTGCCCGAATTTTTGTGGAATAGGAAGCTGTCATATGATATAAAGTATACTAGTAATCCTAGAAATTGATTGTCATATTACCATTATAATAGGTTGAAGTTCTAAGACGGGGCGTATTCTAATATTGAGTTGGCTAGTTCGACTAAAAGGTATGTTAAGACAACTCCTTCTTTCTTTTGGCATGTTCTGCGTATGAACTATAATTGTGGTATTGTTCCATAAGTTATTTTACTCTTAGAAGTTAAGGAATATTCGTGCTATTGATTCTATGCTAAAAGCATGTCTAGGTTGTTCCTAAGTCCTTATTAAGGCATATGGGTAAGATGTTGGTATCCATGAGAGTTTGTAGTAAGCACTGAAGCCAATTTGACTCTGCAAATCCAAAGTAACTAATAAGTATTAAATGTTGGAACTGGTTTAATAAATAAGAAGGTATATTTTTAATAAACATGTTAAAATAAGTCATTGCAGCATTAAGTGAATAAGGTATTGACAAACAATTATATATAAATGATTAGAATTCCATCTGCATAGAAACTAAGATAGAACCAATTTGCTTTACATTTTCTAGTTCACAGCTGATTAGATAAGATCACTATAAAAATATAACCTACTAACGGCTCATATAATGAATTAATTAGGCAATTAGGATATTATTGTCAGCCAATAAATTCAGAGAATGTTTATGGTCATTTATGCAATTATAGTTGCGTTTACATTGCAATTCGTATTTTACCCAAGACGATATGATATGAGTTGGTACAGACGACAAGCGGTATGTGAGACTATCCTCTCTTTTTTGGCATGATTACTTCAAATTATTCTTTCTTCTCTTGGCATGACTTATATAAGTAAGTGTACGGCGGACGTACGTAAATTCCATGGAATCCTAATTCTTAGTGATGTATAATATGATAGTGCCTGAATTTCTAAATGATAGTTCATCTTAATTATTCCATTGAGTCTCCACTGATGATTTAAAATACATATGATGATTCTATTGAGTTTTATATGATGATTAGAAATGCATACGATTGTTCCATTGAGTCTCAGATGATGATGTTTATTGCATATGATTTCTCATGATATTCTACTTGTGTAAGTTGTGACTATACGTTATATGGATGGTGTTAGGATGGACCGAGTCCCAGAATGGTCCGGATAGCTATATGTACGAAGTATGAGGACCGAGTCCCAGAATGGGCCGGGTAGCTATACGTACGGAGTATGAGGACCGAGTCCCGGAATGGGCCGGGTAGTTATATGTACGGAGGTGTCCTTGATTACGATGATTGTTAGACATGCATGACTTTCTTTTCATATGGTACAGTTGCATTGGTATCTCTGATTTTTCATACATGTCTCAGGTTACCTTCTGGTCAGTTATGATCTCATTTACAGTACTTTATGTTTTATATACTCAGTACATTATTTCGCATCGAACCCCTTTCTGGGTCGCGTTAAATGCCGCAGTACAGTGCACATCTAGGTGACTTCAGGTTTAGAACATCTATTCAGCTGTTGGAGAGCTCCATTGTTCCGGAGTCAGTCATTTTGGTATAGACCCTTATTAGTTAGACTTATGCTTATTTAGGGGTACGGTGGGGCCCTGTTCCGTCATATTTCATTGTCCTTCTATAGAGGTCTGTAGACAGTTGTGGATTGTATATGTTCGGGTTAGTTTAGATATGTTTTGTTCAGCGGTACTTTTGTATTTCTCTTTTGGGACGTTCCCTTATTTAGTGGAAGCCTTGTCGGCTAGCATGTTTTATTATGTTGGTTAGTTGTGACTCCTCAGGAGGCAGTTACATCCTTATTTAAAGGCAGCCTTGTCGGATCGCCTATTCGGACATATGTTATAGTTGCAGCGTTATGCTGCCGGAATTTCTATTGCACTTAGTGTCAGTTGGATTATATGCGACAGGTTAGTGTAATGGCGATATTAGGGCGCCGGGTCGCGGCCCGTCGGGTCGGGTCGTGACAAGAAGGGGAAAACGAAGGAGAAACAGAGAAAAGTTGAGATAGAGAAGGATATTCTGGGCTCATGAAAAGAGCTTCTGTGGGCTTTAGATTTATTCCTCTCAACTGATTATTACATCACTACATCTATTTATAATAGCTTATTTGCAGAGATGACCACTATTACAGAAAATAACCACTAAGACTAAGTAAGCCACTAAGACTAAGTAGTAAACTGTAAACACCACTATAAAATAAGCTGAGTGTATAATACTTGTATACTGACAATATACTACTAGTGAACATCCATATCTTCAAACACTTTGTAGCCTCCCCTGTTCTCTCTAATTTGATACCTAATGTTAATCCCTTTGCTTGCCCACCTTAAGCATTCTTTCTCAACCAAATCCTTCAAAATTAATCAATGCTTCATTAATTATGTATTCATAAATAAGAAAGGTGAAAAAAAGAAGACAAAAGGGAAAGGAACCCATAATCATTTATTGAGTGTATAACTACATGAAGAAATTGGAGAGAAAATGTTGGTGGTGGTGGGTGAAAACTGAAAAGTGTGTAATAAAAGCTGGACATTCTTAATTAAATCAAAATTAATAAAAATGATCAAATATTGTGGAGCTTAAAAGGTATTAGAAGAAGTAAACATCAAGAAAAAGCCAAAAAGGACAAAATTGTAGATCTAATCTTGGATTACTAAAGTTCATGCTAGCAAGAAGCTAAACTTTTCAGTAGAAAAGAAGAAAATAAGAAACAAAGCAGAAGAGAAATAAAATTGACAAAAGAAGTGTAACAATCTATTTTTGCCTCCCACTGGGCGTTCAGTATCCGCCTTGAGTCTCGACTAATTTAAATTTGAGTCGCATAAGATTCAGGACTAAAATTTGAGACCTTTTAATTAAAAATGAAGGGATCTTATTCATCTTACCACAACTCTGATAATGTCAGGGTCCATATGCTTATATTCGAACTGAAATTCAAGAAATTTATAGTAAGATTTTCCAAAGAACTAGTGAATACCTTAATGGGAGGATCAGTAGAATCATCAAGAACTTGAATGACAAGTCTATCAGATGGCCATGAAAGATTACATGCAGCTCCAATAGAGATCTTGTAAACCTGTCTCAAAACACCATTAAAAAAAATTAATACTCTGTTTTAGCAACTCAAAAACGATTTTTTTCAAGAAAAGAGAACAAAAGAGTAACCGATAAAGTCGATGTCATGTGACCAAAAAGTCACGGATTCGAGCTGTGAAAACAGTATGTTGCTACATATAATAGCCCTTGTAATTCGGTCCTCAGAAGCTTAATACATCGGGGTGCCTTTTCTAAAAGAGAACAAGAGAAGTTTATACCTCTCTTTCATTGAACATGGGGATTTGAACAAGAACCATAGGAAAACTTGCATTCCCAATTTCCAAATCCTCACGCATTGGTTCCCAATTATATCTTTTTTCTGGTTTTTTCATGAAGAGTTTAACAAGAATGATAACTATTCCCATATAAAGCCTTTCAATGAAAAGAATCAGTTCCATAGCTAGACAAATGTACATAGCAAATCTCAAATAATGGAACAATCAATGGGGCTTTAATTAATTCCCACATTAACCCAATTTGCCCTGCTATATCTGCTGCTGTCCCCTGAAATGAGTCTTGTAACATAACATTTGTAGAAACCTCTGCCATTTTTTTCTTTAGCTCAAAATAGATCTCTGTTTTAGCTAAAGCAATATTCCTCTTGTATTTTTTTCTATGTTACGATAGAAGATGATTGCAGCATTGTGCAGAATAGAGAGAATATATATGTGTTTTGTGTAATGTATTGAGTGAGTAACTGAGAGAAGGAGAAGGGTAACTTTTATAGTCAAGTTTTGAGTTTATTTTAGACTCTTCTACAGTACCACTGACTTTTCAGTTTTTAGTTTTTTACTATCTGCACCTCTTTCTCTTGTTTAACTAGTTTGCGATCTTTTGTGTTGTTAATAATTTAATTTAAAGTGTGTTAAGTGAAACCCAACTACATTAGGTAGCACTAGTCTCAATTAATCTGACCCTAAAATGAATATTATCGGCTGCGAATTTCCTAGTAAAAAAATAAATATATATATATATATATATACTGAAGAGTGGTCAGTTGAACATCTTTCATCAGAAAATTATATCGTGTATAACAATATAAAATATAATTACAAATAGAAATAATAAAAAAAGAATATTATATATATAACTTTAAACGAAATTCTTGGCACCCAGCATGAGGCCTATTAAAAGGGAAGCCTCCCTACCGGGATTTTGTTTTACATTATTAGGTCTCATATTTGAGACTTATAATAAGGACGAAAGGATTGCATCCATGACACATAACTATTCATGATAAAAAATATTTTTAAAAAGAAAAGAAAAATGGAATCTCTCAACTAGGGATGACAACGGGTAGGATCTGGACCAGATCCTACTAGATCCAGATCCAGATCCATTTTACATACATGTATCCATATCCAGATCCAGATCCATAGGGTCTATAAAATCATATCCAAATCCAGATCCATCGGATCCACCGGATCCACGGATCGGATCTGGATCCAAATCAAAGTGACTGATTATTAAGTTATACCTTCTAATCAGTCTAAATTTTCTAGAAAAAAGTCAATTTAATTTAACGGAATCATGGAAAATGCATCCGTAAATTAGGACTAAATGACATTGTTGACAATTGTTATACCTATTGGCTATTGATGTAGTGAGAAACAATCCTCTCAATACCTAAACTACTACATAAGTACCACATAAATGATTAATATAATGATTAAAGAATAACACGCAAAACGTGTCTCAATTAAAAAAATAATGACCTTCGGCCCTTTGAATATAAAATAAAATTAAGATTACAAAGGATTTGGTGCCATGATGTATAAATAATAAATGTATAATTAATTTAATAAAAAACGGATTCACGGGTCGGATCTGGACCGAATACGGATCTCAAAGACAAGATCTAGATCCGATCCATCATAAATGGATCTGGATCCACCGAATCCGGATCGAGTCCAGGATCCATTGCCATCTCTAAGTCTCAACTGATCCAACTTCTGCTGCTAACTTACTCTTTCCACCAAAACGTCAATAACGACTAGGTCCATGTATAATCTCTACCAACCACTGTCAATATAGTTTAACATATTGTATGGTGTAGTAAATTTGTCTGAGCTGATAATATAAAATTACTTTACGCTATGTAGAAATTAATTTCCAAACTAAATATATTGCTCGACATCAACTTTAGTACTTTTCCATTGTTAGATTTCCAATGCTCGAGCATATTATTAATGTACTTGCTAGTTCTTGATCATCTATGAGTCTATGACACTCCCTCTAATGACAATCTTAACTTTTCTTGATGCACTTTTTGAGAATATTCTCTGTCTGCTATAACTAATCAAATCACCCATGTATATAATTCTTAGACAATTATTGCATATGCTCCAGAAATAGTAGATCTTGCATACTGGACATATCTAGCGCACTAGCACCACTTAGGCAAAGACCTTTTGTTCAACGAAATACCTTATTACAAAAATTATTTTGATTTAAAATATATACACCGTTAGTGTAAGATTGTAATAATTTTCCTTAAGGAGTATTCTCATTATTACAAAATCTTTATATTGTGTACAATAAAGGAATCATAATTCGGTATGGATCCTAATATACCATAAATATACATTTATCATAATTACACAATATACATAAAATATTCTATGAATATTCTCGCTAATAGTTAGTGTATTTTTTATAGTACTTGTGTAGTTTAATTACTTTATAACAAGTTGCTATTTACTACACTATTCATTTTAGGTGTACCAATCAAATGTTACTATAGAGTTATCCCTAATTACCATTTACATGCCCTGATTGGGAATACTCTGACAGAAAGGAATGGTTTCATTCACATAAAGATTGTTTCATGTCATTGTCAACTTTATAGAATGGATTTAATGAAAAAATTGTTCATTCTCTTCTTCTTTGTCAAGTTACGGAGAAAGTTACGGAGAATAAGAAGAAGCATGAAATGTGGTTCATAGTGGAGGGGGTGTCATGTTATTTTGAGCTGAGGGAGTTTGCACTGATCACTGATTTGAACTGCGGTCCTTTTCCTAGTGAGGAAACGAGGAAGACCATTTTCTCAAGAGGTGTGAGTTTTTGAAATAAACTAAGAAAGCTTACTGGAAATACGGGTTTGACCATTGGTGTGCTGCTTAAATTGCTTCAAGAAGAAGGTACATTGAACGATTTAGAAAAGCATAAGGTTGTAATAGTTGTGTTTGTACGTACCGTCTTGTTGGCTCGTGATGTTGCGAAAAAAGTTGATAAGAAGTAGATCACCGTGGAGCATAGTATTAAATTCTTTGAGAAATTTCTAGGGGTAAGGAATGCTTCAACCTGACCTTTGAATATTTGACGAAGCCAGACATTCGCAAGATGTACCGAGTATCTTGTCAACAAAAGCAAGCACCACAATATGCTCTTTATGGCTATCCGTGGGCCTTCGTTGTAAGTATGTTATAATGAATCAATATGTAGATTATATTATTATAGATTAGTGATTGCTATCTTAATGTTTATTCTACTTATTTATTTACTATAGGAATGGCCATACAAAGTTATGTCATTTGTGGGAAGAATTGTTATCCTATATAAACAATGTCCTTTGCCGATTTCAAGGATTTTGAGATGGCAAAAGGAGGAGAAGCCCGAATCTGTTGATCCTTTCAAAACTGTAACTGAGCATGCGGTAATGATATGAACCTATGTATTAGAACTTGGGTTAGTGATTGCCTATTCTGATTTAATTTGTTGTTTTTATTTACTTGAGGTGGTAAGACCTTTTCTATTTCCTGATGATGCGGAAAAGAGTAAAAAGTACATTAAAAATCTTGTAGATTATGACGATGAAATATCAAACCCGAATATTAATGCCCTAATGAGGGAAATTGGTGATACACGTCAATTTCGCGTGAAAATGGAACTTGCATATGGTTCTGGGCACGACGACCAAGTTGAAGATCAAGATCTTGAAGGAAGGGCTAAAGAGACGTGCGGTCATTGTGGTCGTGGCTCAAGTGTCATTGCAAATATATTGACATCAATTGAGGATGAACTAGTTGCCATTTGCAAATTGCTGGAGACAAAATCAAGAAAGCGCTCTAAATGTGTTTCTTCTTCGGTTAAGTCAAGTAGAAATATGAGTCGGAAGGCATTGCAATTTGCCAAGGCTAAGAAGACCAAATGTAATGTCAACTTCTGTGACATTCAAGTTAGTTGGTAGAAACTGTTATGGTATATTGTCAATTTCTGTATTATTCACTTCTGTTAATTTTGAACCAGTGAATGCTCTTGATGGTTCTCATTTGAGTCATTCTGACCATATTGATGATGCTCATGATGGCCCTTCTAGTCAATTGTCTGATCAAGTTGTTGATGCTAGTTGAAAGACTTTTTCGTTGACTGATCCTGCCTATGTCCACAATGATAATTGCCTTTCTAGTCATTTGTCTGGTAAAGTTGATGATGCTAGTTGCAAGACTCTTCCTTCTAATCCTTTGTATGTTCAAGTTGATGACGTTAGTTGCAAGACTCTTGCTGGTGAGGTTATTGATTCTGTTGTTGATAGTGAAGATCGATCACCCGATGAAAGAATTACTGATGTCTTAGCAGAGATAGATCGATCACACGATGGAAGAATTATTGTTAGCAATTTTCCAAATGCTCACGCAAGTGTACGTATCGTTCCAAGTAATATAGTCTATAAGACCAATTATAACGAATGTTTTGTCTACTGAGTCTAGTGGTGAAATAAATTTGCCTAATAATTTTCATAATTAAGCAGTTATTATAATGCATGTCAGTGTCTAGTGGTGAAATAAATTTGCCTAAATTTTTTCATAATGAAGCAGTTATTATAACGATTATTTTAGCTAGTGAGTCTAATATTAAATTTGCCCAACAATTTTCCTAATGTAGCAGTTATTATAACGCATGTCGTGTCCAGTGGTGAAACAAAATTTGCCTGATAATTTTCATAATGAAGTAGTTATTATAACGATTGTTTTAGCTAGTGAGTCTAGTGTTAAGTTTGCCTAATAATTTTCTTAATGTAGCAGTTATTATAACGCATGTCGTGTTTATTGAGTCTAGTGGCAAAATAAATTTGCCTAATAATTTTCATAATGAAGCAGTTATTATACTTGTGGACTGAATGAGATCATGCGTAAAATTGATCCAGACAAAGGTATACTAATGTACGTTTCTCTAATTAGTGACCCTGCTTATTTTCCGAACTTTTTCCTTGAAGATTCTTCTTTTTCTTCTTAATAGTCTTGCCATAATTGATATTTGATAAGACATAAGATAACTAGTGATTGTTTGCATTGTATTTTTATTAGAAGCTTGGTTGACTGCCTTTTCTATTTCTTACGACAATCATATTGGTTATTTGTACATTTGTATTGGTTACTGTATTCAAATAATCAAATATGTCATCTTACAATTATTATTTTTCAAAATTGAAAATCTCTATTGGACCGTGATAGCCAGCTAAAACTTAAAGAAAGAGTGTTGAAGCATTTTCTTGGAATCTCTAAGGAAGTAGGAAATGATCCAGGGTTACCTGAGAGTCGGAATGCATTCTGGTAGTTATACTTGTATCTGTTCATTTTCTCTTCAATACATTTTCTCAATGCAAAGAATACTTCAACATTTGTTCATCGGATGCTAGAATTTTAGCACTTCTTGTCCTGCTGGATTTTGTAAATTATAAATTAAACTATGTTTAAACTCAGTCCTAATTACACTGTCTATGCGTCAACAGTATACAGATTAATATTTGTTAGTTATATTAAACAACAAAGAACTAAGTAACTTTTGTTAAATTTTGAAAATAGTATAGAACAATATCTGCATTTCTCTATGGGATATCCATATTGAATTTTAGTGCGCTATTATATAAATTTCAATGAAGTCTGCTAAATCTCAAAAGATGGGAGTTTTTTTTGTTTTAATAGATTTTTATGCCACAATGCTCTTCACTACGAGTTAAGCTACTACCTTAAGTTGGTGATTGTTATTTATGTCTAGTAACACGATTGTCTTGAGTATTCTTTTCTTTATAATTGTCCGCGCAACGCGCATACATATGCTAGTTTGGTTTTTTTAAAAATAGGATCAAAAGAATCATATTTACTAGAGATTGGACGTTCTCGATATATAACAGAGAACACTCGGATAAAATCTAATTTCATAATGCCCACAGAGCATTACTCTCTTCGTTCATGTTTACTTGTCCATATTTGACTTAACACACCTCTTAAGAATAAATAAAATGATAATTTTATTATACCACCCTTAATTATTATTTATTAAAAATTAATTGGAAATAATTATAGCACTTAAAACTAAGGATAAAATAGGTCCGATTGGGATGCATATGTGTATTTCAAGGTTCATGGGCACAATATGCAGTTTTATCCACAGCAAATACTGGATTCGGTATATTCAACAGTAACGAGTAAACAAACCTGAAGCCAGGGCGACGGGATCCCATAGTAACTATATACATATTGATACAAAGAAAAACAAGTGTCTCATCATTAGTATTCCAGCCATTATCTCTCGATCGGAAAGAAAAGGAGAATGGAGATTTGGGAATGAAGAAGAGAGGTAGATTGGGTAAATGTTGTGAGTGCGTCGGTGTGTTAGATATTGAATGCTTATGGGGGCCATTAATGTGTCATCTTGTGCAAGTAATAAAGAAGGTTGTTGTTTTCAAAGAAAGGAAGAGCTGGCTGAAGTGGGTTAAACCGTTAAAGTTAAGAGTTATGGTCCATGTGTTGCCATGGTTAAATGTTCGATGTCAATTACACATTTAATCTGTTTATTGAGTTTGTGTGACTACGTATAGCCACTAATGCAACTAGAAGACTCATGGAAGATGTCAAGACACCAAAATCTCGTTCATCTAGTAGTTGTGCCATCCTATCTGACCTGGAATATGAGGAAAACTCATACTGTTGATTGGAGCAACCTCTAATCACAATGTCTTGAGTATTTAATATGCCAATTGCCAATATTAAATAAAATAAGATGTTGAGATATTTTGAGCCGGTCATGAGTGTTTCTCCAATAGGTAAAATAAAATACAATCAAGCATAAGCAAACACAAACCCCAAAATCAGATTAACCCCTTCAAACAGTTTTCTCTAGTAGTTAGATTTCCACAATTTGCATTCCTGTCATAGTTGACACTGCACTGCAGTCTTAGTATCCTGTGCTCTTACAGCTCATGCAAGTGTTCGGTGTATCAGATTACTGAGCTAGCAATTCCTATTTACAGCTAGAAATGTATAGCATGACAGTTACGCAGCCACAACATCACAATTATCAACAACATCACAATTATCAACAACATCCACAGGGTTTATAATTTTTTTCATTAACATTAACAGGGTAAAGTGTTATAGCAAAAGAACGCACCTTGACCATTGTTTCATGAATGGCAGGCTTATCAAGATATTCTCTGGCTTTCAAAGCTGCACAAGGCTGAGGAAAGAAGTTTGAAAATAAGACACAGAGCAGACTGAACTCCACCTATAAAGAAGCTGAGACTACACTGCACCAATGGAAGGACAGCTATAGTTACCTGAAGATCTTCGTTGTTTGTAACAAACTGCACAACACGGAACCGAATGTCATCACTGACAAAATCGCCAGCCTTGTCAATTAATTGAAGGATGACATCGACATACCTGGATGTGAAACAGGAATATACTCTTAGATGCCATCACATCGTATACCAACATGGAAACAGTTCTCAGAAACATCTAGATCTGAGTGCTAAAAACAAAGTAAAGGCTAGAGCTAAATATGCACAGATAAAAACACGAGATTTTTGCATGAAACAATATCTGAAGAGTGACTTCATATAGTACATGACAACAATGTGAATTTCCTGTTCCATATCAATATCATACCATGACAGGTCAGGAGCAAACTTCTCGGTAAGAATTGCTATTTTAAGTGAAAGTTCTTCGCGCATCACGAACTCTGCGGTATTGAGATACTGAAAACACATAGAGTTAGTTGCATATTTCTTCTTTACCTTAAAAAAATTCATTCCATAGAGGAGATATCTAAATACATTGAAAAGAAAAATTCAGAAAATTTTGAATAAAAGCCACTCAAAGTCAGGTGGTTATATACCTGTAATAATTCTTCTACTATGTTCTTTGCATTAGAAACATCACACATGCCATATAGTAAATCAAGGGCACGTCTCCTAATGCCGTATAGAATAGTTAACATCAGTAAAGGGAGAAATTGAATACTCTGAGTTGGAAAACATGCGCTAAACTGAGTCTAAAAGTAACATAGAACAGACTTTACAAGGAATCTCTTTCCCTGATTTTATAGAAAAAAGGGAAAAAGCAATCTGACCATTGCAGATAATCAAATAAGGGTTTGTTTGGCCAAGCTTCTGGAAAGGTGTCTGTTTCTCAGAAATAGTTCTGCAGAAACTGTTTCTGAAGAATCAGGGTGTTTGGCCTATAATTATAGAAGTGTTTCTGAGAAACAGAAACGGTTTTCTGTTTGGCAAACATTTATGCAAATTTACTAGAATATTTTTTTTAATAGATTTAAAACTATTTAAAATATTATTTTCTATCATATGTTTCTAAAAATTAGTATATCTTTACAATTTAATAAAAAAAAAAATATTTAATTGCAACATTTAATCAAAAAATAATATTATATTGTACATAAGAAATGTACGACAATATTATAGTCAATGACTCAAATATGTCCAAACCTACCCCGCCCTACCCACACTCCATCCTCAAATTTCTATGTCATATTTTTTTTACTTTTATAAATATGAATTATTTTCTTCCTCTTAACCCCCCCCCCCCCGCCCGACCCCCAACCCCACCCCATTGACATACCCATCCTCAAATTTCTATTTCATAATTTTTGTTACTTTTATAAAAAAAAATGAATTTTTTTCTTACCCCACCCTACCCCTATTCCCAAATTTATATTTTATATGGGGATATTATATGAGATTAAAAAGAATTTTGTGAAAAGAAAATGATAAATGGGTCCAAAAAAAATTCAATGAATGAGCAAAAAGAGCTTCTCCAGAAGCACCAAATTGGTGTTTCTGCTTCTTTTCCCATCTAAAAACACTTTTTGGCTTCTGAAAAAAGTGTTTCTACTTCTGGAAAGAGGGTGTTTGACCAAAGAAGTGTTTCTGAGAACTTCCACAAGCTTGGCCAAACACCACCTAAATCTAAGTCTCCATTCGTATTATCAGGCAATTGATAAGCAGCGATAGCCAACCCAATTTCTTTAAGAAGCTATCAATTTCCAAAAGAGGTTTACTTTGCTTATACAACATTTCATAATATGGAAATCTTTAGAATAGAATACTTCCAACTTTTTCTTAAGAAACCAAACGAAATGGATATAGAGATTCATATAGCCAACTCCAACTGATTTGGAGTTGAGAGCTGATTAATTTATATTTTTAAAACCACCCAAGCTTTGGGGAAGAAGATAAGGGAAAAAACAAAAGACTCAAACTCCACCTGATATCAGGGTCCTTCAGTGAGGTAATAATTTGAGCTTGATGTCGTTTTATAATGTCCTGAACATCTGTAACCATCAACATCAGAGTCATATTTTCCTGCATTTTGGCAATAATAACATAAGGGAATCAGACAGTCATCTAGGCCGGTATGCTGTTAATTGGATTTATTTGCAAGTTTGTTTGTGAGAAATTTGGTATATATCGGACCAACATGTTACACAATACCAATGATGAACTAAGAAACCTCTTACATAGGCAAAATAAAAGTGATAGAAGAAATAACATGAGCTTATATGCTGCTACAACTTACCAAGCCAAGATAACGAATATTTGGCTCACGGACAGCAATGAATTTCCCAAGCAATGCAACACACTGAGACATCATTTCCTTTTCGGCATCAAGATGCATGACCTGCAGTAAAGCGGTAGAGTTCAACGCTCAAGTCTTCCAAGAAAGAAGGGGCACAAAAGAATTACACCAGCAGTAAAGTTCCTAAAATCTGAATAGTGCAAAATAGCATATCTTAGCATGTAATGTGTGCACAGGGTTAAGAGTGCATATTTTCTTAATGAACAAGCAGCAATTTCATAATAGGAGCAGCTATCGGAGCAGCACGTAGAGAAGCATAAGATATCAGTTTTGACTTACAGATAACCAGGCATTTCATTTGAAGAAGAGAACTAAATTATGAAAATGTCAGACGCTTAGCACTGAACTTCACAGAAAGCATGGAACTGTACCTTAAGAGCACACAAGGATAAGGACTTGATACAATTAGAAACTTACAAGAGCAAGGGCTTCAAATAGAACTGCATGTGACGCATTATTTTTGTTCACATTTTTCACCACATCAGTATCCGTTGTAAAACCTAATTGATTAAAAAGAAAAGAGATGAATTTTGGGACATCACTCCAGATTTTTTTTTTCTGGCATGTACAAAAATATGATACTTGGCAGTAAAACAAAATCTTTTAGAGATGATAGTACCTCAAACAATGATCTTCTAGTGCTTGGATCTTCAATAGTCGGAAAATATTGAAGAGCCCTCATAGTCTTCACCTGAGATCAAAACCATCAAATTAGGATGATATATGAGCAGAGATCATGATCCGTTCTTAAATTACTGTGTCGGTGCATCAAATTTGCGATTTACAGGATCAGTCCATCCATTCACCCAATTTTCAATTTAACAATCATCCGATTGGGATGCATAAGTGAATTTCAAGGTTCATGGGCACAATATGCAGTTTTATCCACAGCAAATACTGGATTCGGTATATTCAACAGTAACGAGTGAACAAACCTGAAGCCAGGGCGACGGGATCCCATAGTAAGTATATTCTTGTGGAATATCTTGGTTCCAGGAAAGCCTTTCCAACACTTTAACACATTTTGGAAGACAATTCCAATATGCTTCATGGTTATTAGCCACTAATGCAACTAGAAAACTCATGGAAGATGTCAAGACACCAAAATCTCGTTCATCTAGTAGTTGTGCCATCCTATCTGACCTGGAATATGAGGAAAACTCATACTGTTGAAACACAAGTTAAGTCATTACATAAACCATTCAAATACATAATTACACGTACCAGCCATCAACATTCACAACATCAGGATTTTTCCTAAAAAGACGCAGCCTTCTTCCTCACAAGTGGCCTACAACTGCTTGATATCTTGCGGCACAAAAGGAAGGAAAAAGAAGAGAGTCAACGTCACTTTCAATCTCTGAAGTACCAGCTCAATACTGCAAGTATCACTTACGAGTAACTTCTGAACATCAGGTGCCAGAGATTCAGCAAATTTGCTTCCCCCAATATTTCAAACCTGCGCAGATACATGGAAATTTATAATTTGTAATATATGATAAAAGAACCCCAAAGATCCAATTCACTTAGCAAAAAAAAAAATCCTTCCAGGAAAAGCAAATAACCGCACAAGATTTGCATATATGCAAGTAAAGAACCACAAAACATCTACAACTCTTACCAAAGTCAATGCTAAACACTGGAAAGTTTTGTTGCGACCTATTATGTCATTGCATACTGTATTAATTGGTGTTTCTGCTTCTTTTCCTACCCCGCCCTACCCACACTCCATCCTCAAATTTCTATGTCATATTTTTTTTACTTTTATAAATATGAATTATTTTCTTCCTCTTACCCCCCGCCCTACCCCCAACCCCCCCCCATTGACATACCCATCCTCAAATTTCTATTTCATAATTTTTGTTACTTTTATAAAAAAAAATGAATTTTTTTCTTACCCCACCCTACCCCTATTCCCAAATTTATATTTTATATGGGGATATTATATGAGATTAAAAAGAATTTTGTGAAAAGAAAATGATAAATGGGTCCAAAAAAAATTCAATGAATGAGCAAAAAGAGCTTCTCCAGAAGCACCAAATTGGTGTTTCTGCTTCTTTTCCCATCTAAAAACACTTTTTGGCTTCTGGAAAAAGTGTTTCTACTTCTGGAAAGAGGGTGTTTGACCAAAGAAGTGTTTCTGAGAACTTCCACAAGCTTGGCCAAACACCACCTAAATCTAAGTCTCCATTCGTATTATCAGGCAATTGATAAGCAGCGATAGCCAACCCAATTTCTTTAAGAAGCTATCAATTTCCAAAAGAGGTTTACTTTGCTTATACAACATTTCATAATATGGAAATCTTTAGAATAGAATACTTCCAACTTTTTCTTAAGAAACCAAACGAAATGGATATAGAGATTCATATAGCCAACTCCAACTGATTTGGAGTTGAGAGCTGATTAATTTATATTTTTAAAACCACCCAAGCTTTGGGGAAGAAGATAAGGGAAAAAACAAAAGACTCAAACTCCACCTGATATCAGGGTCCTTCAGTGAGGTAATAATTTGAGCTTGATGTCGTTTTATAATGTCCTGAACATCTGTAACCATCAACATCAGAGTCATATTTTCCTGCATTTTGGCAATAATAACATAAGGGAATCAGACAGTCATCTAGGCCGGTATGCTGTTAATTGGATTTATTTGCAAGTTTGTTTGTGAGAAATTTGGTATATATCGGACCAACATGTTACACAATACCAATGATGAACTAAGAAACCTCTTACATAGGCAAAATAAAAGTGATAGAAGAAATAACATGAGCTTATATGCTGCTACAACTTACCAAGCCAAGATAACGAATATTTGGCTCACGGACAGCAATGAATTTCCCAAGCAATGCAACACACTGAGACATCATTTCCTTTTCGGCATCAAGATGCATGACCTGCAGTAAAGCGGTAGAGTTCAACGCTCAAGTCTTCCAAGAAAGAAGGGGCACAAAAGAATTACACCAGCAGTAAAGTTCCTAAAATCTGAATAGTGCAAAATAGCATATCTTAGCATGTAATGTGTGCACAGGGTTAAGAGTGCATATTTTCTTAATGAACAAGCAGCAATTTCATAATAGGAGCAGCTATCGGAGCAGCACGTAGAGAAGCATAAGATATCAGTTTTGACTTACAGATAACCAGGCATTTCATTTGAAGAAGAGAACTAAATTATGAAAATGTCAGACGCTTAGCACTGAACTTCACAGAAAGCATGGAACTGTACCTTAAGAGCACACAAGGATAAGGACTTGATACAATTAGAAACTTACAAGAGCAAGGGCTTCAAATAGAACTGCATGTGACGCATTATTTTTGTTCACATTTTTCACCACATCAGTATCCGTTGTAAAACCTAATTGATTAAAAAGAAAAGAGATGAATTTTGGGACATCACTCCAGATTTTTTTTTTCTGGCATGTACAAAAATATGATACTTGGCAGTAAAACAAAATCTTTTAGAGATGATAGTACCTCAAACAATGATCTTCTAGTGCTTGGATCTTCAATAGTCGGAAAATATTGAAGAGCCCTCATAGTCTTCACCTGAGATCAAAACCATCAAATTAGGATGATATATGAGCAGAGATCATGATCCGTTCTTAAATTACTGTGTCGGTGCATCAAATTTGCGATTTACAGGATCAGTCCATCCATTCACCCAATTTTCAATTTAACAATCATCCGATTGGGATGCATAAGTGAATTTCAAGGTTCATGGGCACAATATGCAGTTTTATCCACAGCAAATACTGGATTCGGTATATTCAACAGTAACGAGTGAACAAACCTGAAGCCAGGGCGACGGGATCCCATAGTAAGTATATTCTTGTGGAATATCTTGGTTCCAGGAAAGCCTTTCCAACACTTTAACACATTTTGGAAGACAATTCCAATATGCTTCATGGTTATTAGCCACTAATGCAACTAGAAAACTCATGGAAGATGTCAAGACACCAAAATCTCGTTCATCTAGTAGTTGTGCCATCCTATCTGACCTGGAATATGAGGAAAACTCATACTGTTGAAACACAAGTTAAGTCATTACATAAACCATTCAAATACATAATTACACGTACCAGCCATCAACATTCACAACATCAGGATTTTTCCTAAAAAGACGCAGCCTTCTTCCTCACAAGTGGCCTACAACTGCTTGATATCTTGCGGCACAAAAGGAAGGAAAAAGAAGAGAGTCAACGTCACTTTCAATCTCTGAAGTACCAGCTCAATACTGCAAGTATCACTTACGAGTAACTTCTGAACATCAGGTGCCAGAGATTCAGCAAATTTGCTTCCCCCAATATTTCAAACCTGCGCAGATACATGGAAATTTATAATTTGTAATATATGATAAAAGAACCCCAAAGATCCAATTCACTTAGCAAAAAAAAAAATCCTTCCAGGAAAAGCAAATAACCGCACAAGATTTGCATATATGCAAGTAAAGAACCACAAAACATCTACAACTCTTACCAAAGTCAATGCTAAACACTGGAAAGTTTTGTTGCGACCTATTATGTCATTGCATACTGTATTAATTGCTAATCTAAAAAAATCGTGGTTCTCATTGAGCAAACATGATGTTACTATGTACCCAACCTGCGAAACACAAAAAAAAACAGTCGAACCTTTAAGTCCTTGCTTCAAACATTTACACAAAACAGAAGCTGCAGCATAGCTAAGACTAGAACATGCACCTCTTCCATCTTGCGCTAGTATGTATATAGGGAGATTACAAGTGCAAAAAAGCTATATAACATAATAAGACTCTCCAACTATTTCAATCAAAATAAAGCCATGGTTTTAAGAGAAAGTACAGCTGAAAATTCAGATCTCAATAGAAAAAACAGGATTACCTCATATTTATCATAACATTACAAGGTGATTAGTTATCCATGTCATTGAATGAAAAGAAGAATAAGGAGATACCTGCTTCTCGGGATACTTTGGAGCAGATATCAGAGATACAGCTTCCATGTGACCAAAATCCACATCATAACCAAGCATGGAGATATAATAATACCAGCATGGAGATATAAAACTATGTAAAGCAATTGAAAGGTAATCATCTTACCTATTTTCAGTTTTTTTTTTAAAAAGAGAGTAATGTCAAGGCACTAGAAATCCTCAGAACATGCAAATACAACAGCTTACTAGGTATTTCCTTATGATCCTTCGAGCAACTGTTAATTTGAAACATCCATGAAGTAACACAATTTCTATCAAACCAAAAGGCAGAAAAAACCTTCATCATTCCTGAACAAGTTTCAAACTTGATTTGCTAATAATTATTCTCTCTCCATAAACTTCATCAAAAAAAGATAATTTAAGCAAACAAAATATCCATCAAATTACCCCCCAAGAACTACTTTTTCCTCTTAAGTGGTCCAGTTTTATACCCACCCTTAGTAGGTTTTCCCCAAGGTGTCAACGACACCCTTCCATGACTTCCGCTACTCTTACTCCTCCCTTCACCACCACCATGTGGATGATCAACCGGGTTCATCGCCACACCACGAACAGTTGGTCTCCTTCCAAGCCACCTCGATTGCCCCGCCTTCCTCAACTTCTTTGTCCCATGTTCCGGGTTCGAAACTTGCCCTATCGTCGCCCTACATTTAACATCAATCAATTTCTTCACACCTGAGAGCAATGATGAAAGTTGCACTTAATAGTGAACAATTGAAAAAAATCCAAAATATACAGCCCAACATAAATTATTACAACACGTAGCCCAATATACAATATTACTCCCTCCGTCCCAATTTACATGTCTTACTTTCCTTTTTGGTCTTTTTGGTTTGTCCAAAAAGGAGTTTCTCTTTCTATATTTAGTAAGTTGATAATTCAAACATCCTACATGACAAGTTAAAAACCACAAAATTCAAAGGACATTTTAGTACATTGCACACATCGTTAATTTAGGATCACAAGATTCAAAAGTCTATTTCTATTGACACTTAAATTGGGACGGAGGGATTATACAACCAGAGGTAAATCCAGGATTTCAATAGGATGGGTGCACCATGCTTTAGAAGTTAAAAAAGAATATGACACAAAAGTGAAACAAGTTGGGTTCCACCTCTCAACCTTAAGGAATTAAAGCCGGTGCTTACCAGTACACCACTCAATCTCATTTGATCATGGGTACCTTAAGTTAATATTAGAAATATTTTAAGAGTTATAAATATAATATACCGAGTTTAGTCGGGTGACCAATATGTTCTACATAAATTCACCCCTGTATACAACATTATACCCGGGGAAAAGCATTATACATATGTATCAGGCTTGTATAGTGTATAATACAAAATAAGGCCTAAATTGGTAATAAACTCAAAGTATGGGCTAATATTTTGAGCGTATTTTGGCCTTACCTGAAGGTAACTTGACTTCGCAATACTTAGTGGAAGCAGTGGGTTCAGTCAGTATTTTAGCAGATGTACCAGCTGATCGAACCAATTTACCACCTTGACCGGGTCGGATCTCAATGTTGTGAATTAGGGTTCCGATTCGCATCATACCTAATGGCATACAACTTCCAATTTGAGAACTGATGTCTAGTGAGAACTGCTCCATCATTGATTCCAATTCCTTTGATGGTTTCATTTTAGCTGCCATTGCTTCAAATGGACCTGTAATAAATCGTTAAAAATGTAACAAAAATTGGAGAGATTTTACATTAATAGAGAGGGTTTACTCACTGGTAGAGAAAGAGCGGTGGACAACATTGCGAACAAGGAAAGATGAAGCCATTCGAGCCATTTTGGGTAGGGTTCCCTCCGCTCGAGCGCAGCAAAGGCTAAGAAGAACTAGAATTGTAATAAAATAGTTAAATAAACAAAACCAAATATATCCTTTAAAATTTCATTTTCTCAGGAAATTTCCAAAAATGTTCCAGTTATTTACTTATAATTAAGTGGATAATTATGAGTGTAGGGAAGGGTTTAATGTTATACTTTTTTGACAATATAATATGAGTGTACAAAACTTCAAACATACGTAATTCATATCCTATTTTTTGTCATCCAAATTGGTTATAATTTTCGTGTATGACTTGAGTGTATTATAGGGGTGTTAAATTGGCCGCTTCATTTAATGTTGGGTGGGTGCCTCAGTGTCCAACCATATCGAAAACTTGTTTGGCTTAACATGGGTTGGTCCAAAATGAGTTAAATGATATGTCATAACTCAATCGGACCAACTTAACCCACTTTTTAAATATTTTAATTATTAAAAATAAAATATTAAAATTCAAATAAATTTTTTAATAAAATATTATTTAAAATACAAAAAAATAAAAATAATTAAAAATAGAGTTAATAATATTTTGTAACTTTTACAAATGCGGGGCAATTGATAAGATTTGGGCTGATGATTTTTTATGGTTCAACTTAAGCTAGCTCAAATCAGTCCATCTTTAAAATTACTCTAGTCCAAATCCATTAAAGCATGATCGAATTGGGCGAATCAAATAAGTTTATGATAGAATATACATAGTATATTCGTTTGATATTATTAATGATCATGAAGTGTATATATTTGATTTATGTAGTTATAGTCTAGGATGACTATTGTATATAGCGTAAATAAATCATTTATATTAATGAAATCGACAAGGTATTATTCTCTTTTATGGCATCAGGAGTGTATGGCCAATTTTTTTCCTTCTCCGCTCACTTCTGCCGCCCTCACCTGTCGAACCAATTTACCACCTTGTCCGGGTCGGATCTCAATGTTGTGAATTAGGGTTCCGATTCGCATCATACCTAATGGCATACAACTTCCAATTTGAGAACCGATATCTCGTGAGAACTGCTCATCATTGATTCCAATTTGTATGGTTTCATTTTAGCTGCCATTGCTTCAAATGGACCTGTAATAAATCGTTAAAAATGTTGAAGAGATTTTACATTAATAGAGAGGGTTTACTCACTGGTAGAGAAAGAGCGGTGGACAACATTGCGAACAATGAAAGATGAAGCCATTCGAGCCATTTTGTGTAGTGTTCTTACCTGACGGTAGGGTTTAATGTTTACCTTTTTAACAAATATAATATGAGTGAGACTAAATTTGGGCGACTTTACAAAACCTCAAACATACGTAATTCATATGTTATTTTTTGTCACCCGAATTGGTTATAGTTTTCGTGTATGACTTCAGTGTATTATAGGGATGTCAAATGGGCCGCTTCAGCTAATGTTGGGTGGCGCCTCAATGTCCAACCATATTGAAAACTTGTTTGGGCTAAAGATGAATTGGGCCAAGATGAATTAAATGATGCGTCATACTCCCAACCAGTCCAAGTTAAAGGCAATTTGAGCATGCAAATACAGCATGTTAGAGAACTTCACAGGTGTTTTAACCTATTTGATGAGAAAATTTTGATTAATCCACTACCTTCCAGTTTTTAATCCTCTTATATCAAACTAATTGTTCAACAGACGTTAGTCTACTTTCTAGGAGTCCATTTGGATGGGCTTATAGCTTTTGACGTATAAGTCAAAAGTCATAAATTAAAAATTCTAGCTTATCGAATATCACCTTCATGTACTAGTTATTTATCCTTCAGTTTGATCCATTAGTTGAACCCAACAAAATAGATGTGTTTATCCTGAAATGGCGATGGCCGCCGACCGACCGCTGTCGGCCCACCCGATCCGGTAAAAAAGAAAAGCGGGATCGGGGCTCGAACCGGGGCGGGACAGGGTATGGTCCCGCCCGACCCGACCCCGCCAGGCCTCGATCCCGCCCCGACCCCGCCCCGACCCCGCCCCAGTCCCGCCCTTTGCAGAAAATAGCCGTTGTCTAACGACCATTTTACATTTTGGCCGTTAGACAACGACCATTTTTGGCTTCCCCCCTCCCCCAACCCCCCCACCCCCTTTATATTTATTTTTAACCTCTAAGTTATTATTGTTACACCCCGTAATTCCAGGACATGTAGAAGAGAATGTACGAAAGGAAACAAGACTTGGAAATTGGTACGGCAGGAAGAATTGTTTTTCCGACGGAAAATGTTCCGAACGTCGGAAAGGAAAAATGTTCGTTGTTGAGAATTGGATTCTCAAAATACATTATTTGAAGAGTTTGAGACTTAGTAATATTATGGAAATTTATTGTTACGGATTTGGTCACGTGGGGCCCACCCGAGGAATTTTACTTTTTGTGGGACCCACGAGGGTTGCGGAATTTTTATGGACGGATGAGAGGGCGACACGTGGCACTCCCACATGTGGTCTTGAACGAATTGGAGGAGGGGTAAAATGGTCATTGACCATCTTGAAAGATAAGTCTTGGCGTGACATTGTTGATAAGTCAACTAGTCCACATAAGCTCGATCCAAGTGAAACACATCCAAGCCACACATTTGTCAGAACCTAAGCCCTCCAATGTTTTATATAAGCTCACTACTAGTGCAAGACTTGCTCTTCTAACACTTAGAAAAATTTCACACATTTTCTTGTCCACAAAAGCTTGCTCGGCTTAGGTGTCTTGCCACACAAAAAATTTTGCAAATGTTGTCCATTAGCCTCAAGACTTAAACCCAAGGTTCATAAGGGTATTTTAAGGTTATCTCAATAGAAAGATTTGGGAAAACGCATTTTCACGTTAGTCATGGCGGAAACTATGGGAGTTCTTCAACTTTGAAGTTGGAACTTGAAGATGGGTTCTTCATAGGCCTCTAAGGAGTGCTTGGAGCGGATTGGAACCTAAGGAAAGGAGCTAAGAATTTGCTAAGGCGCGACTTTGAATCTTGGAAATTATAAGGGCTTATAAAGGTATAATCTTGTCGTTTTAGTAGTTAAGAGTTACTACTTGTTGTAGCTATAGATAGTAGCAAGCATGAAGTATATATTATGTAGTTGGACAAGTATATCGCTATTGGAACCCTAATCTGAAAACTAGCATGTTAGCCTTAAGACTACAATTCAAGTTGATTATTCGTTTAAGCGTCGCATGTTGTATAAAGAAGGAAATTGTAGTTATTGAAGTTGTTTATAACTATATAACATGTTAGACCTTAGAACTTGGAATTGGAAAAGGATTGGAAAAGACTTTGAATTGTTAGTATGTTGGCGAGAATGGCTAGTGAAGTTTGAACTACTTTGTATATAATTGTGGGCGGAATTTTACACGTAGTGTAAGGCGTGTAATCCCTTTGTTTGATTGTTGTTTGGGGCCTTAAATGTGGCGTGTTGGTTATTGTATTCGACCTTGAAAAGGTGGCAAAGTGAGTAGAAACAAAGGAAGTCTTTGCCCGATTTTCCGTAGAATTAGAGACCAAATACTTAGTATTTTTCACGTAGAGACTAGAAGTTGATAGTCTTGTTGTGACCATTATAGGTTGACACTTCCACATACGGCGTATTCGGCAGCTTGTGGAATTAGCCTAAAAGGTATGTGAACTATCTCCTTCTAAAGCATGATTCCTTAAGATAAAGAAAGTATGTTCTACTCCCTAAATGATCCATTCCTTGGTTGTATTTGGATTGCCTAAAGTAGAATTTGTTCTATGTGCTTCCTTGATTGTACTTTGATGTTTAAATTGTAAGTCGTATAATCCATTTCCTTAGTGAAGTTTAGATTCTTAAAAGTGAAAGTATTTTACTTAAAGTACATGTAGTCTTGAAAAGGAAGTGGTTTCTAAACCTTTTGGCTAGTGCCTTAGTTCCAAAAAACCTAAAGGTCATTAAAATGACTTTAGTGAGTCGAGGAGTGATTTACTTAATTGTTTAAAAGAGAGAAATGACATGATTTAAGAGAAGAAACTTGTTTTCTATATATTAAGAGACTTGAAGTGTTTTGAAAGTTAAGGGACTTAAAGAGTTTTAAAATATGTGATACTTGTCCGTTTTAAACGTATAAGTCCTCGGATAGGAAATTGTATTTGGCGAATGTATAAAGTGAATATAACGACTTTATGGGAAGTTGGTTATATTTGCTTTATGGAAAGATAAATGACTCGATTTTAATGAAAAGGCAACTTGATTTTAAGGCATCAATTGCCTAAAGTTTAGTAATAAAATAAGTTACTTGGTTTCTAAAGGTTAAGAGACTAAGTGTATTTTTTAAAAGTTAAGAAAATCGATTTGAAAGTATTTAATACTTGGATTTTAATAAGTATAAGTCTCTTGGTTATAAAAGGAATGGATATATCTAAAACCATAAAGGGTTATAACGGCTTTATGGGAAGTCGGTTATAACGGCTTTATGGAAAGTTTAGAAAGTTGTCTATTTTGATTAATCGACATAAGTTGCCTAGATTGTAAAAGAAAATTTGAGTTACTTGATTTCAAGTGTTGAAATAAGCTTTCAAAAAAATGTAGTAACTTACTTTGAAAAATAGACACGCTGATACTACGGTGTTAGTATCTTGGGATTTTTCACAAAAGGAGTCTCTTGAAAAGATTAGTACTTTGGCTTGATAAATTGAGAATTTGTCTAAGTGTGCCTTGATTAGTACTTTGGCTTGATAAATTGAGAATTTGTCTAAGTGTGCCTTGATTAGTACTTTGGCTTGATTAATTGAGAATTAGTCTAAGTGTGCCTTGATTAGTACTTTGGCTTGTTAAATGAGAATAATCCTATTGGTGCCTTGATTAGTACTTTGGTTGTTAATCGAGAATTATTCTAAGTGTGCCTTGATAAGTACTTTGGCTTGATAATTGAGAATTATTCCATGTGCCTTGATTAGTACTTTGGCTTGATTAATCGGGAATTGCCTATGTGTGCGGTGATAGCCTTTGAGTGCAAGTACTATGTTTTATTACGTTGTCGCGACTCTCGGTTGGAGGGTGGTGTGCAGTTGTAAGTTCTTGGGACGTCTGCGGTGATGTGGGATTCCACGGGTATCTTCGCTATTGGTAGTACTTGAGTTAAATTCGGATTCTTTTATAAAAGACATGGTAGTGCTTATGTCTTGTTTGTGATCGGTCGAGATAGGGTAAGAGTATATGTGAGGGTAAACCCCAAGACGCTATACCACCTGCTTTACCACCTCTCCGGTGGTAGAGTATATGTGAGGGTAAACCCCAAGATCTTTATACCACTGCTTTACCACCTTCTCCGGGTAGAGTATATGTGAGGTAAACCCCAGATCTTTATACCACTGCTTTACCACCTTCTCCGGTAGAGTATATGTGAGGTAAACCCCAAGATCTTTATACCACCTTTACCACCTTCTCCGGGGTAAGAGTATAAGTGAGGGTAAACCCCAAGATGCTATACCACCGGTGGGACTTGGTGTTCATGTATGCCTATTGGTGTTGTACTATATCATGGATCGCGGTGAGGAAAGATTCCACGGGCATGATTGATGTTATGGGCGTGAGACCCACGGTTATATTTGAGTAATGACTCAGGGCACTGCGTCACGACTTGATGTGGCTTATGTATTATATGCGTAGGTTGGCTATCATACATGTCTCTGCTTTGTTTAGACTGTTATGATTTTATTACGATGCTACATTCACATACTTGGTACATTCTTCGTCTTGACCTCGCCCGAAGTGCGTTACGCCGCAGTTTAGACGCTGTTCGGTGATCGGCGGCGTAGGATCCTCGCTCGTGGTTTTGGATAGCTCCTGCTCGTGAGTTTATCTTTTGGTATATATCCTTGATGCAGGCTTTATGCAGTTTTGGGTACTGGCGGGGCCTTGTCCGTCATAGTTGATATAACTCTTAGAAGTGCGTATTCATATGTGGGATTGGACTCGTATGCGATGTTGTATGCATTGTTTATGTATATACGACGACTTGGCTTTGCCTTGCACGTACGTTTATTTTAAAGAAAAAAAAATGAGCTGTTACTAATTTCCGCAATGTACTTAGTTGTTAAGGTAGAAGAGTGCCCAGGTAGGGCACCAGTCACGGGCCCGGGGTTCGGGGTGTGACAATTATATTTATACTTTAACCCAATTTTTCAACTATAAATATCTCATTTCCTCTTCTTATTATTTTCACAAATCTTTCTACTCTCTAATCTCTCAATCAATCTCTATTCTCTATACAACATTGTCTACTACATATTCAATATTTCAATCTATTTATTAATTTGAGAATTGGGAGTGAAGTTGGCAACTAGCTTGAGGATTATCTATCGAGCAAAGTTTCAATTTTCAACCTCTCGATTACACGTCGACTCTACGTCGGCGTTTGGTACATTCGTTCTCTCATTAAATTATTATTTTGTTTTTATTTCATTTAGCACATTTAATTTCATTATCTTTAAGTCTTTAACTATTTATTACCATGAAAAGAGTAAAAAGTGTTTTTGGCAAGGGTACTTCTTCTAGTAGGGCGGGTAACAAGGGCAAGGGTACTTCTTCTAGTATTCCTAGACAAGATGATTTTATAGATCCTGAACTGTTTCCTGAAATACCATATGATCTTGACACAAATGATTATCCTCAAATTGAAGAAGATTTTAATTTAGATGACACTCTAGATGATGATACACCTACTAATGAAGATGATGATACACCCACTAGTGAAATGTCTCTTATCCCCCCTACTATGAGACGAGGTCCGGCAAAACGACCATTAAAATTAGTTGTATGGAAATATTTTGACAGGGACGTACCGAATCAAGTAGTTGTATGTAAAACTTGTAAAAATATTTATTCTTTTAAAACTGGACAAGGTCATGGTGGGACGGGGGGTTTAGGAAGACACCTATTGCAAAAACACAAAGCATTGCATGCCCAATACATGATTGAAAAAAATGGTGAGCAAGCGTCCTCTCAATCGGGACAAGGTTCACATCTTGTCGGACAAAGTCTGGTCAAATTAACCATGACGGGGAGTTGTAGGCCCTAAATACGATAAACATAAAGAGAGAGCACTAGCAAAATTAGTTCTTTGTGGAGGTTTGCCTTTTTCATTTCCTGAATCTCCGGTTTTATTCATTATATTAGAGATATGTATAATCCTCGCTTATAAAGGTTTTCCTAGATCAATTGTTAAAGAGATGTATTTAAATTTGCACATGAATATCAACGATATTTACGTTATGCATTATATCATTTAAATTGCAAAGTCGCTCTAACTTCGATATAGTCGTAGTACTAACGGCCATGATTATTTAACCAGAATTTGTCATTGGATAGATTATAAATGGTCTATGCAAAACGTATTTTAGCATATAGATATATAGATAGTAGGCAATAATGGTGAGTTTATTTCAGAAAATATTTATTCAGTCTGCGATTATTACGGAATAACTGATAAAGTTATGAGTATTACATTAGATAATGCATCTTCTAACAATTCTGTTATTTGTATTTTAAGAGATGTTTTAACTCCGTCTTTTTCAAAATATTTTCATATCACATGTGCGTGCCATATTTATAACTTAGTTGTAAAGGATGGTCTTTCACTTTTTCAAGATATTCTTGAAAAAATACAATTTGCTAGACACTTTATTTTTAAAAATAATAGAATTCAACAGAGAAAAGAATATAAAAAAACTTGTCACGATTGTGGACTATCTTACAGAAAAATTCCCGAAGAAGTACCAACTAGGTGGAATTCTTTATATGACCAACTAGTTGTTGTGTATGACTATAGAAAACCTATCACTTTATTTTTTAACGCCCATAATCAAAATCCAAATGATATGACTGTGGATAATGATTGGGACAAAATTAGAGAACTTATTGTATTTCTAGAAAATTTTCAACGAGCAACAAAAGAATTTTCTACTTTATATTATCCTACTATTTCAACTATGTTGTTTTATATAGCTATAATATTTTTACTTCTTAAAGAATATATGGAAAACTCTGCTTATAAGGCAGCTATTAAAAAAATGTTTATGAAATTAAAGAAATATTTTATTCCTATTCCCCCTATTTATATTATTGGTGTTGTATTAAACCCGACTATTAAAGTAGAGGGTTGTAAAAGTCTTATTGAAAATATTTATACATGTATGGACGTACTACCACCTCCAACTCCCAAAAATTTAAATGTTGAGCCACCTATTGAACAAACGCTAGAAGAAGTGTTGAATAGCGTAGAAGATGAATGCAAAAAAGTATATCGGCATTACCAGCAAGAAAGTACTAGTAACCAACCGACTTTCGTACCATCTTCTTCTTCAACACAGCCTAAAAAAAGACATGATGTTTCTGGGGCTAGTATTAATTCTATTGAAGGCCTCAGAAATAGAATGTCTTGATGTGCTTGATGCTAACCAAATTAGTGAGTTCGATGTTTTTATTTTGCAGGGTAATTTACCTTACCAAGCAGTTATCAATGAAGAAGGAAAGGAAGACTTGCTGAAATATTGGATGCAGAATGAGAAGACATTTCCGACACTTTCAATGATGGTCCGAGATATTTTGAACATTCAAGCATCATCAATCGCTTCTGAAAGCGCTTTTTCTGCAGGCAGATTTCAAATAGGAGAGCACAGACACTCATTAATCGAGACAGCTTGGAGATGGCGGTACTATTCAGAGATTGGATACGAGCGGAGCGAAGGAGGTGCGGTCAACCAGAGATTAACGAAGAAGAAGACGACAACCACAACGACATTTTATCTGAAGGCATGAGTAGCGACGTGGAACAATTTGACCAAGATATACCAATTCCAATCGAAGAACCACAAGAAATTATAAAGAAACTATAAAAAATATTTTCAAATTGGTTTAATTTTTCTATGTCTTTTGCAATTTTTTTCAACAACAGTACACTACAATGTTGTAATTCTGAATCTTGTATATTTCAATGAAATAATTAATAATATAAGAGGCACAAAAACAGCCTTGGGATGTTTTTTTTACACTCTTCTTGTCTTTGTTTAATTATTTAGTTTATACTTTATAGTTTATATTTTATAAATATATTATATATATGAGTATACTACTATAATTATAATACTATAAGTCTATAATATTATAGTATATGTATATGACTATATGACAAGTATATGTTAATGTTACTTTGTTAGTAATTTAGTATTTTTAATTTAGTGGAAAAAAAAATTAAAATTTTTTTTTTTAAAAAAAAACCCGCTCGAATTGCCTCGACCCGCCTAACGGGCCGGGACCGGACGACACAGTATGGTCCCGCCAGCCCGCCTCGATCCTCGCCTCTTCTCCGCCCCGACTCCGATCCCGCTAAACCCGACCGGTGGCCGGCCCATCGCGATCCTGAACTTTATCCTAGGTGATGCTGCATGTTAAGAACTAAAGTGCAAGCGTTAATAGCTTTCACAGATCAATATGGGCTAGGCTAGTTGGTCCGACCCAGCCCTACCCGTGATTTGATAGGGTTGGACTAAGATTGTTGGAGTCCATTTAAGAATGAGCCTTTTTAGCCCAGCGCGAAAAAGCCCGTTGGCATGTGGGCTTGAGCGACGGTGAGTTGGGCCGACCCGTGGACTTGAGTGACGCTAATTATACCAATAATAAAAACATACGTTATAGCAAGAATAGTTTTAAAGCAACAAACAGTAAATTTAACGCTTGGGGCGTACACTTTACGTCCGAATCTTACGCTTTTGCGCCCAGGACTTACGCCTCAAACTCTAGTGCATGCACCCTATGGATCTACGTTTTTCATTTGCGCCCCGACACATTTTTTTGGTACGCCGCGCCTCAAGACTTTCCCCAAAAACGCCTTTTGAAAACACTATTTGAGACTTGGTTAGCAAGTAGTAATACCATGTGATATTGTCATGTAAATATTAACATTTTTAAATTCGAATTCAAATTTAAAGAATCAAAATATTTTTTAATAAAGGTGGGTTGGCCCACAGCCCATGTAGTGATGTGTTGGGTTAGCTATTTTAAGACCCATAAAAATGAGCCGGTCCGGCATGGCCCGTCAAATTCCAAAGCCCGGATGGGCTGGGCTGGGCCATTTTAACAGCTCTATAGATCAATACAAGCAATAACGAAATGCACTATACGACTACATTATATGTTGCTAAATTAACAAACAGTTCTTCAGCATAAGAATCATTTAGATTGTTGACTGATCATGTGAAACACTTTTAACACATCTTCAAGACACTATTACTTCTTTTTCCTAATTATAATAGTAGGAAACTAAAATACATAGGAACAAACCAATGTGGAACTTACAATCACCGAGTCATTGACACTACAGAACCGATATTGTAAAGCCTGACTAAAGGCAAATATAAAATTTAAGGAAAAGAAAGAAAAGAATTAATAGACCCTCACATCTAAAGACTACAGACCTCACAAAGCACAAGATGTTTGTGCAAAAGAATCTCAAAACTCCGAAGTCCCAGAAATCCAATGATATGCTATGCCGATCAGAAGTCTCACCTTCTCTTCCGCCAGCCCTGGCATCCCGATTGAGCCGATTCTCAATGTCCATCTTGATTTTGGGGGACATGTCGGTGTGAATAACGTTCGTGGACAAATTCCTCCACAAATTGAAAACCACTTAAAGCAAACCAGCAAGCAGCGCCCCGGGGTCTGATACTGGTTGAGGTGGAGAGGTTGGCTGAGGTTGGGGAGGACCTGGCGGTGCAGCAGCCGTAGGAGCTGTAGGGATAATAATCAATTGTTCCTTAATGAACTCCTTCAACCTACATAGTGAGAAGAAGTTCAAAAGTTAATAATAAGTTGGTAATGAATACTAAAAGTCACATTACAAATGCACATTTTGGTCGTACTCGAATGTCAGAGTAGGATCTCCAGAAGCAACTGTCATACGCAGTTGAGTTCTATCAGCTGGATCTGTTTCTATTCTTACCTGTATACAACCATAGAAAGATAAAAAGTTGCACAGTTATGTAGTTTCAACCATATGATACATTATACCGCTGACATCCTAGGTGTACAATAATTTCCACCTCCATCAGAAGGAAATGACCACTTTTGACTACAGGCTAGTGTAAAAATTTGTGAACAGCTCTAGTTATAAAATTTCTTTATAACTTTTGGTCAAAGATAATGAAGAATGAAATAGAGTGAGGTAGAATATCCTCTTCTGCTATATACTCAGCATATCATAGTTATAAAGTTTATTTACTTAATGACAACAATATACTAAATTGGCAATGAATGGTTATGTTGAGATCATACAAATACAAGTCATACGATATCTAATTGTATCACTTTTCCATTAAGGACATTTCATTGAATCATTAAGGCTCTGAAACCACAAGATTCACTAGCTTACCAAACACAACATGGCTCGTGTACTCTCAGAGTAGTAAGTTGTGCTAGCAACCAAATTATTTGCATTTGGATCCTGAATAAGAAATCAGAAAGTGCAATTTAACGAATTGTTATGGAACCCAAAATTCACATGCACAGAGCCAGACTAGAAGAAAGACAAAAGATCAAAAACTTACAAGCCCTGGACAAACCATCAACCGTAAACTGTTGAACAAGTTCGTCATTTCCGGAAGCGACATTGGCCTTACACCTCTAACCTGGTCATGTTAGCCAAATAAGTTAGAGAGGGTAATTGAGATTACAATGTAAACTAGATATATAAAAGTAGAGAGAAATCAAGGATTTTACTATTAATGTTCTTGTTCTTGTACATACAGATTACAGATAGATATATGTATATTCCCCAAGTCAAGCAAGAACTAAAAAAAGACATACCACTTCTTGGAGCTTCAATGGTGGCCCAGATAGTGATCTCCACTGTGGAAAAAACTCTTCTGCAGATACTGATATAGGCTGAAAGAACTTATTCAAGATAGCAGGAAGTCGAAGTTTAACATTGACCTGTAAATACACAACTACGTCAATACTCATATAACTATAAGAACTGTGGATTGATGATAAGAAAATAAATGTCTCATACCAAATGCGCCCCAAAATTATATGAGAAGTCAAGAACCGCCACATCCCTACTTGGACGGAGGTTGACTACTTCAAGAGGACATTGAACCTGCAGTTCATTTCAGTAAGAAATCAAAAGGTGAAAAACGACTAACAAGAACAAAGTGCAGGAAGTCCACTCCTAATAGAAGCACAATAATAACCTAACCTGTGCGCGAGGAGGAATTGTCTCGGGTACTAATGACAGTTCCATTCTCAGATGAGATGGGGACAATATCAGAGCCTGAACTGAAACAAGCGGAGCCGTAATCTTATTTCCCAAGAAGAGGACAAGCCGTCCATGGTGTGCTCGCCAATCTGCTTTTATGCCAATCTGGAATTGTGCAAACAAACTAAACTAAGTGCTGAAAAGTCCATCAGTGACAGTAAAGAAAAACTAGAAACAGAGTAACTACCTGAATATAAGGATCCTCGTACAGTATACCACTGTCTTTGAGGCACAATGCATGAAACCTTTCTGCAATATTTCCTATTGGCTACAACCATGAACCATAAAACAAGATGATCAGAAGCATGAACTTAGAGATGATGAGGGAAACTGCAGTAAAATATTTGCGATAATGGTAGAATGCCCCCAATAATAACCAAACACTACTTGGAGCTTATTTTGAATTTAGTTAAATAACCATGGGAACCACAAACTTGGAGGAGAGGGCAGCATCTTTCTTTCGCAAAATTAGAAGTCATCACATAAAATCCAGAAGGTAAAGCAAAATTTACCAACGTTGGACGGAAGCAGTACCTGGACCGTTGCAGTTTGTTCTTCAACAGTTGCAAGTGCTAGCGCATCCTCTGCATTTGGAGCAATGCCGATACCAGAGCCCAAATTATGGTCAGGTTGGGTAGAAGCAGGTTGAGGGCCTTCAATAGCAAGAGGACCTAAAAGATCTCCCAGGACATCAGGTGAAAGTGCTGAAGGAGGTTGAGGATCCACAACAGTCAAAGTTCCATTCGGCTCAGTCTCCCCTTGATCTGCCAAGTTACGATCCTGAACATGTAATAAATGTTAATTACGGTCTTATACTCACAGAATAAACAACAACATCAGCATAATGGTGCGAGAAACATCTTACCACGTTGGTCATGGTTGGAACCTTCACTAAACCAAGGTGGCTGACTGGTGGAGTACCATTTGCAGAGGGTTGGTCTGTTACTACTAGAGCATTAGAGTTCTGTTGCTGTGTACGCAACTTGTATGCACTTTGTTCAGCAGTATCAGCTTCAGTATCTTCAGCTTTTTTTATCAATGAGGACTACATCCAAAAAAAATTGTGGTTAAAATCAATGATAACCAAAAAAGAAAAGAATAAATGATATACTGTGCTCATGAAAGGGCATGATGCATCTGATCCCTCAAACCAAAAGGTCAGTTTGCAAACACAGTGCAGATAATAATTAATCAAAAACAAAGTTGCTTGCACACCTGTCGCTCAGGGAATTTAGGCATTTCAGCTAAGACATCCATTAAAGCTGCACCTTTCTTACTCAACTCTAAGTATTCCACAGCCCGTTGTTGTATTTCAGCATCGATGCAACTCTCATATCTAGGATATTTGTGCAGTTCTATCCATTAGCTGAATACATTTGGATATAGCACAATGAACAACATATAGGGTGCATAAATTACATCACCCTAAAAACTTACTTTCTGAATATTGCCAATATTTGATTCTGTAGCTCGGGATCTGGTGGTTGTGTGTGCATCAAAATTTTTGCGTATGTCGAAAGAAGAATAGGAATTGTTGAAGTCCTGAACAATATAACTGGTGTAAGATAACAGAAAAAAATCAGAAATGATGGCAAAACGAGATCAAATGTTAAAATGCCCTTACGAAACAGCAGGAAGCCTCTCATGAATGAGGCTGAAGATTTCCTTCGGACTACATCCTGGCCTTCTAGAAAGAAGATGGCTGTATTCTCCAAGGATATATGCACTTACCTGCTCCATCATACAATACCAAAATTAAATATTCCATTAGCTTCTCGATAATGTTTTTTCCATCATTGACATGAGGTAGGACCCGCACACATCAAGAGTAGAAACTTGTGGAGAAGAAATTTTGCTCTTTGGAAGCTTATGTTTGCACTATTGCAATTAAAACTAGAAAAGAAAAAGAACACTAGGCAAAACTCTATGGCACTTTTTTTTATTAGTTAAAACTATATGACAGAGTTAGGTATTGTAGCCAACAATGAAGTCAAGGCAACCAATGTTAGTTAGAGGAGGCAATGCCAACCTTATCTTTAGAAGTTATATGCTTGATATGCAATCTAGGACCAAGAGGAGGCCCATGCTGTGGGAATTAAACACCATCACTTTTTCGTTTGAAGTGAGCGACTAAAGTGAGGGGTTATAGCTTCATAGACGAAGTCATCCACTTCATAAAAGTGTGCACTTCAACCAATGACACGCAAAGTGACCCCTACTAGAAGTGGTCGGTTCCTTGAACTCTCAACTTTAACGAGTTGAACACAATATTAATTATTCTGATTGCACTTGATAATTAAAGTACTAAATTTATATATGTTTGGTTCTTTTAGATGTTGTAACAGTAAAGAAGCGTGATTCACATATCACTTTTCGCTTCGAGCCTCATTGACCTTGTCACTTCTAAAAGCATTGGGCCCGTGTAAAACAGAAGTAAGCAAAATCGTACCTAAAACTGATAAGGGCATGGCTTAACTTTTGAATCTTCAAGAGAAGCCTATCCCTGGTATGGGGCTCTCTCTTGAAGGGTTAGGAGACGGTGAAGATCCTAAGAGAGAAAGCTGTTTTCAGTGGTGTATCGGCATCTTACGGACATCTCAAGTAAACCTCTCCCTAAATTTTGTGGGAAGGGACATGTTCAGCCACCTTTTCCACCTGGGAATCAAATATCTAAGACTTGGTTTTCACTACTCATTTCATGTGCCTTCAGGTGATTGGAGCAACCTCTAATCACAATGTCTTGAGTATTTAATATGCCAATTGCCAATATTAAATAAAATAAGATGTTGAGATATCTTGAGCCGGTCATGAGTGTTTCTCCAATAAGTAAAATAAAATACAATCAAGCATAAGCAAACACAAACACCCAAAATCAGATTAACCCCTTCAAACAGTTTTCTCCAGTAGTTAGATTTCCACAATTTGCATTCCTGTCATAGTTGACACTGCACTGCAGTCTTAGTATCCTGTGCTCTTACAGCTCATGCAAGTGTTCGGTGTATCAGATTACTGAGCTAGCAATTCCTATTTACAGCTAGAAATGTATAGCATGACAGTTGAGCAGCCACAACATCACAATTATCAACAACATCCACAGGGTTTATAATTTTTTTCATTAACATTAACAGGGTAAAGTGTTATAGCAAAAGAACGCACCTTGACCATTGTTTCATGAATGGCAGGCTTATCAAGATATTCTCTGGCTTTCAAAGCTGCATAAGGCTAAGGAAAGAAGTTTGAAAATAAGACACAGAGCAGACTGAACTCCACCTATAAAGACGCTGAGACTACACTGCACCAATGGAAGGACAGCTATAGTTACCTGAAGATCTTCGTTGTTTGTAACAAACTGCACAACACGGAACCAAATGTCATCACTGACAAAATCGCCAGCCTTGTCAATTAATTGAAGGATGACATCGACATACCTGGATATGAAACAGGAATATACTCTTAGATGCCATCACATCGTATACCAACAAGGAAACAGTTCTCAGAAACATCTAGATCTGAGTGCTCAAAAAAAAGTAAAGGCTAGAGCTAAATATGCACAGATAAAAACACGAGATTTTTGCATGAAACAATATCTGAAGAGTGACTTCATATAGTACATGACAACAATGTGCATTTTCTGTTCCATATCAATTTCATACCATGACAGGTCAGGAGCAAACTTCTCGGCAAGAATTGCTATTTTAAGTGAAAGTTCTTCGCGCATCACGAACTCTGCTGTATTGAGATACTGAAAACACATAGAGTTAGTTGCATATTTCTTCTTTACCTTAAAAAAATTTCATTCCATAGAGGAGATATCTAAATACATTGAAAAGAAAAATTCAGAAAATTTTGAATATAAGCCACTCAAAGTCAGGTGGTTATATAACCTGTAATAATTCTTCTACTATGTCCTTTGCATTAGAAACATCACACATGCCATATAGTAAATCAAGGGCACGCCTCCTAATGCTGTATAGAATAGTTAACATCAGTAAAGGGAGAAATTGAATACTCTGAGTTGGAGAACATGCGGTAAATTGAGTCTAAAAGTAACATAGAACAGTCTTTACAAGGAATCTCTTTCCCCGATTTTATAGAAAAAAGGGAAAAAGCAATCTGAACATTGCAGATAATCAAATAAGTCTCCAGGCGTATTATCAGACAATTGATAAGCAGCGATAGCCAACCCAATTTCTTTAAGAAGCTATCAATTTCCAAAAGAGGTTTACTTTGCATATACAAGATTTCATAATATGGAAATCTTAAGAATAGAATACTTCCAATTTTTTCTACAGAAAACCGAACGAACCGGATATAGAGATTCATATAGCCAACTCCAACTGATTTGGAGTTGAGAGTTGATTAATTTATATTTTTAAAACCACCCAAGCTTTGGGGAAGAAGATAAGGGAAAAACAAAAGACTCAAACTCCACCTGATATCAGGGTCCTTCAGTGAGGTAATAATTTGAGCTTGATGTCGTTTTATAATGTCCTGAACATCTGTAACCATCAACATCCGAGTCATATTTTCCTGCATTTTGGCAATAATAACATAAGGGAATCAGACAGTCATCTAGGCCGGCATGCTGTTAATTGGATTTATTTGCAAGTTTGTTTGTGAGAAATTTGGTATATATAGGACCAACATGTTACACAATGCCGATGATGAACTAAGAAACCTCTTACATAGGCAAAATAAAAGTGATAGAAGAAATAACATGAGCTTATATGCTGCTACAACTTACCAAGCCAAGATAACGAATATTTGGCTCACGGACAGCAATGAATTTCCCAAGCAATGCAACACACTGAGACATCATTTCCTTTTCGGCATCAAGATGCATGACCTGCAGTAAAGCGGTAGAGTTCAACGCTCAAGTCTTCCAAGAAAGAAGGGGCACAAAAGAATTACACCAGCAATAAAGTTCTTAAAATCTGAATAGTGCAAAATAGCATATCTTAGTATGTAATGTGTGCACAGGGTTAAGAGCGCATATTTTCTTAATGAACAAGCAGCAATTTCATAATAGGAGCAGCTATCGGAGCAGCACGTAGAGAAGCATAAGATATCAGTTTTGACTTACAGATAACCAGGCATTTCATTTGAAGAAGAGAACTAAATTATGAAAATGTCAGATGCTTAGCACTGAACTTCACAGAAAGCATGGAACTGTACCTTATGAGCACACAAGGATAAGGACTTGATACAATTAGAAACTTACAAGAGCAAGGGCTTCAAATAGAACTGCATGTGACGCATTATTTTTGTTCACATTTTTCACCACATCAGTTCCCATCAGTATCCGTTGTAAAACCTAATTGATTAAAAAGAAAAGAGATGAATTTTGGGACATCACTCCAGATTTTTTTTTCTGGCATGTACAAAAATATGATACTTGGCAGTAAAACAAAATCTTTTAGAGATGATAGTACCTCAAACAATGATCTTCTAGTGCTTGGATCTTCAATAGTCGGAAAATATTGAAGAGCCCTCATAGTCTTCACCTGAGATCAAAACCATCAAATTAGGATGATATATGAGCAGAGATCATGATCCGTTCTTAAATTACTGTGTCGGTGCATCAAATTTGCGATTTATAGGATCAGTCCATCCATTTCACCCAATTTTCAATTTAACAATCATCCGATTGGGATGCATAAGTGTATTTCAAGGTTCATGGGAACAATATGAAGTTTTATCCACAGCAAATACTGGATTCGGTATATTCAACAGTAACGAGTAAACAAACCTGAAGCCAGGGCGACGGGATCCCATAGTAAGTATATTCTTGTGGAATATCTTGGTTCCTGGAAAGCCTTTCCAACACTTTAACACATTTTGGAAGACAATTCCAATATGCTTCATGGTTATTAGCCACTAATGCAACTAGAAGACTCATGGAAGATGTCAAGACACCAAAATCTCGTTCATCTAGTAGTTGTGCCATCCTATCTGACCTGGAATATGAGGAAAACTCATACTGTTGAAACACAAGTTAAGTCATTCCATAAACCATTCAAATACATAATTACACATACCAGCCATCAACATTCACAACATCAGGATTTTTCCTAAAAAGACGCAGGAGACATAGAGCAGCCTTCTTCCTCACAAGTGGCCTACAACTGCTTGATATCTTGCGGCACAAAAAGAAGGAAAAAGAAGAGAGTCAACGTCACTTTCAATCTCTGAAGTACCAGCTCAATAATGCAAGTATCACTTACGAGTAACTTCTGAACATCAGGTGCCAGAGATTCAGCAAATTCGCTTCCCCCAATATTTCCAACCTGCGCACATACATGGAAATTTATAATTTGTAATATATGATAAAAGAACCCCAAAGATCCAATTCACTTAGCAAAAAAAAAAATCCTTCCAGGAAAAGCAAATAACTGCACAAGATTTGCATATATGCAAGTAAAGAACCACAAAACATCTACAACTCTTACCAAAGTCAATGCTAAACACTGGAAAGTTTCGTTGCGACCTATTATGTCATTGCGTACTGTATTAATTGCTAATCTCAAAAAATCGTGGTTCTCGTTGAGCAAACATGATGTTACTATGTACCCAACCTGCGAAACACAAAAAAACAGTCGAACCTTTAAGTCCTTGCTTCAAACATTTACAAAAAACAGAAGCCGCAGCATAGCTAAGACTAGAACATGCACCTCCTCCATCTTGCGCTAGTATGTATATAGGGAGATTACAAGTGCAAAAAAGCTATATAACATAATAAGATTCTCCAACTATTTCAATCAAAATAAAGCCATGGTTTCAAAGAGAAAGTACAGCTGAAAATTCAGATCTCAACTTCTAGAAAGAAACAGGATTACCTCATATTTATCATAACATTCCAAGGTGATTAGTTATCCATGTGATTGAATGAAAAGAAGAATAAGGAGATACCTGCTTCTCGGGATACTTTGGAGCAGATATCAGAGATACAGCTTCCATGTGACCAAAATCCACATCATAACCAAGCATATAAATGTAAAGCATTTTCCAGACATATTTTTTCTTCTCATAAGGTGTCAACCCCTGTTGAAAAAACAAGAGTATAAAACTCTGTCACTAGGATTGAAGCCAATTTAATTTACAGACAAAATAGCTCTAAATAAACAAATTAAGAAACACTGAATTTTTTTATAGAAAGAAACAGAAATTATTTAGCAAACAGAATAAAGAATAACTAGGATGGAGCATCTACTCCCAGTTATTCACTAAGGGAAACAGAAAAAATAAGGAAGAAAGAAAGAAGAAGCTACATCAGAAACATCCCGATCTGTTGTCTGAATATTCTCAAAGAAAATATGCTAGTTTTAAGGTCTGAATTTGATTTGTTTTGGTAATTCATGGAAAATGGTTCAAGTTGTAGACTTGTAGTACATATAAGCAAGGTAAGGTGATATGATATAACCTGCAATAAATATGATGACCAAATAAACCTCTTGTTTCAATCCATGTATTCATGTTGGTGCTACACTTTAACTTATTTTCATCTTTTTTGCATGGTTCTCTTACTAGCTCTACTATCTTCTCTTCTTTAAAAAAAAAAAGATAAATAGGTTGTTTCCTATCTTAAAAAAGTGGTGTGGTCTACAATGGCTGTTAATAATCTAAAATGGTACCTGTGTTGGTGGGAGGTAGGTAGCCAGGTACCCCATGGAGTTAGTCGAAGTGCATGCAAGCTTACCCGGACAACACGGTTATGAAAAACAAAATGGGTGTGAATGATCTACTTCACTAACTTCAGGGACAGTGGAAAAAGTATATATGCCTTTTCCATTTTCATGTAATCCAGATACAACATAATACCAAAATTTTGAGATAACTACTTGCACAGCGTCAGTGTGTAGGATCATTTGGCTTCCTTTGTCTACAGTCTATTGGAAATCTTTTTGGTCTTTCATTTGAGCACCAATTAATTATACATATATAGATTCCTCAAAAAAATTAACTATATAGCTATGAGTCGGGCTATTTGATATCAGGACAACGCATCCCAAATGGCGTACATCATCTTAGATTTTGTCAGTATGGATGTTCTTTTGGACATGAAGGTAGCGGAGATGAGGATGCTTAGATGGATGTGTGGTCATACTAGGAGAGATATGATTAAAAATGAAGTGATACGGGATAAGGTTGGAGTTGCCTCCATGGCGGACAAAATGAGAGAAGCGCGACTGAGATGATTCGTACATGTGAAGAGGAGGGGTGCGGATGCGCCAGTTAGGAGGTGTGAGAGATTGGTGGTCGCAGGGGCTAGGAGAGGCAGAGGTAGGCCGAAGAAGAACTGGGGGAGGTGATTATGGCGCACCTCCAGCTGACTAGGACATGACCGTAGATAGGAAGTTATGGAGATCAAGGATTAGGATAGAAGGTTAGTAGGTAGTTGAGTTTTGTATGTGAGGGAGGTGGGGGCTAGCCTTTTCATCTCCTCCTTTTCTTAGTAGTAGTATTTAGATATCGCGTAGATCAGTATTTCTATGTGGGTATCGCTTCATTTGTTCTATATCTTGATCTTTTCTATGAGGGAGTTTTGCATTGTTATATTGACTACATTTCTTTAGCCGAGGGTCTATCGGAAATAACCTCTCTACCCCACAAAGGTAAAGGTAAGGTATGCGTACATCCTACCCTCCCTAGACCCCACTTTGTGAAATTACACTGGGTATGTTTGTAAAAGGGATGTTTTTGCTGTAAAAATGATCTTTTGGTTACCAACTAAGTAAAAGTGTCTCAACTCTCACCTTATCAAGAGAAAAAATGGTACACTTTCTTCATCAATAAAACACTTATCTTCCTATATAAAAAAGCTTCTTTTCTGCCAATCCTAAATATTCCTGTTCATAAGCACCAATCATCCTATTGGAATTTTTTGGATAGATTGAAAGGATATACTAGCATTCTTTTCTATAGGGACGTACTAGCATTGGTATTCAATATTCAACCTCTTAGAATCCCTATAAGATTGGAACGAGATTCTTTTCTTTTGTTTTTTGCTAACGGAATTTTTTTATAACCAAGAAATTCCTGAGGACAGGTGGCGCGGGCTTCAAAACTCTGTGAATAATGGGTCTACCTCTCTACTCCTTGGGACAAAGTAAATACCAGCATTCTTATTCAATGCTTAGCCTCTTAGAATCCCTATAATATTGGAAAGGCATTCTTCTTTTAGTACTGCTCACTGTAAGCATTTCAGCGACTCCATAGTAACATTCTTATTTCTTGAAAAGAAAAGCTTGTACAATGGTTGTAATTGTTGAAAATTGCTTTCAGTTACTTATTTTATTTTTAGCATAATAAGTGGGTTAGGCTTCAGATGAATCTACTTTTGAATTTTAAACTTTTATTGGATAGATTAGTCTAGTTGAGATATTTTAGGCTTTTGAAATTATCCTACAGAAAAATCTGCAGATTTACTGTTGTTAAGTCAGCTATTTAAAGCCCTCTATTCTTAATAAAAATTCAGAGACATTTTCAATCAATACTTTCAACCCAATTTTGATGCACAGTCTTTTAAAAAACAACCAGTGATATCAAGAGCCTCATTGGTCTTACGGGATCTGTGAATTCATCTAAAGAACCATTTTCAACTCATTTTTATCCTTGCTTATTTTTATGTTGGGCCCCAATGTCAATTTTCAACCAATATCCATTTTTAACCCATGCTTATTTTCAACGCACATGGCTAATTTCAACCAATTCTGATTTTTAACCAATGCTAGTTTAACCTATTTTCAAACATGGCAAGCAGCAGTCTCTCTTTGAATGGCCCACAAATTTTCATTGGGTTAAACTATCAAATTTGGTCAGTGAAAATAAAATCATATTTTGAAACCTGATTTATGGGATGTTGTGAGTGATAGAAGAAAATTCCTTGCAACAATTTTTTGCAAATTCTATAATTGTCCAAATTAAAGCACTTTCAAAAGAGCTTTTAAACAAAACAAGGTTATTGAGGGTTCAAGTTATATTAGAAAAGTGTGCAAGTTCAAATGCAGTCAAAACAATCCTCAAGCACAAACAACAGAAACAGAATTGAGGAGCAACTTTTTTAAATTGCAGCAACTGAAGCAAAGAAAGAGTATTGAAAATGGCTTTCAGTGCAGTAATTTTATTTTTAGCGTAATAAGTTGGTTAGGCTCTACTTTTGAATTTTAAACTTTCATTGGATAGATTAGTCTAGTTGAGATATTTTAGGCTTTTGAAATTATCCTACAGATTTTCTGTTGTTAAGTTAGCTATTTAAAGCTCTCTGCGCTTAATAAAAATTGAGAGACATTTTCAATCAATACTTTCAACCCTTTTTGATGTACCATCTTTCAAAACACCAATAGTAATACTTGTCTTGTTTCCAAATTCTGGACAAAGCATTCGACAAGTATTGACTATAATTTCCTATAACGTACAAAATTCCGACATTAATATGCCAAGCATAATATATTTAACTGGGCAAGAAGGGATATCTCAACAAAAAAAGGTGGCCTAGAAGGGCAAGCTCTGTGAGGATCAATTATGACATTGAGTGTCAATTATGACATTGACCAACTTAGGAAAATGAAATTCATACATTATTACACTATAAGCATCCAAGGGTGAGGCCCAATGGTCAATGACGTGAGGGTAGAACCATGAGATCTCAATTCAAATCCAATTTCTTCCTATTCGCCCAAGCCTTGGTGGATAAAGTTATCTGGTACCTGGGTGGTACCTGGGTGAGAGGTTGCAAGTACCCGGTAGAATAGTCAAGTCCACGTAAGAGGACCCGGATACCACCATCATAAAACATAAACAAATAAGTACATAAAATATTACGATATAAAAAACTGAATAAGTTGATATATTCGAGAATCATTTTAATTTCACCAATGCATTTGCCTTGTCTATATCTGACGGTGTCCTCCAATTCCACTATTTAAATAGAAGAGTATCTTGGTGATCGTGTCTCTTTTTGGGTGTACTTACGAGGTCCCAATTTGTATAGAGAATTGAATTTTTTTTGTTGAGAACCATATTTTGGTGTAGGTTCTCTTCTTTTAGTAACGACTTGTATACGGGGTTTTCCCCAATTGTTACTCCCTAAGTTTCAATTTATATGACGTTCTTTCCTTTTTAGTCAGTCCCAAAAAGAATAACACATTTCTATATTTAGTAACAATTCAACTTTAAATTTATATTTATACCCTTAATGAAATGATTTCTAGCCACACAAATTTATTGGGTTGTTTTAAACCACAAGTTTCAAAAATCTTCTTTTATTTCTTAAACTTTGTGTCAAGTCATATATAATAATATAATGGGACAAAGGGAGTAATAAAATTATTCACCTTATAAAAAAATGGAAAGAGTATCAAACAACTATGAACAAATTAGGCATCTAAACTCCTTCCAATCTAATCTTTGCCCCTTCCGTTTGTAATTAATATCCAATGTAATACCACTAACAAGGGTTTTGTAACACTCTTTTTCTCCTCCCTTCATCCTCTAATATCTCCTTTGATTGAATAAGAAAGGGAGGCTTCATGAGATGTTTTATAATCTAGAGAAAATGCTTTGAAGATGACCAATGCTTACGAAAATGCCATCCAATTAACTCCTTCCCCACCTTTGAATAGCACCTCAACGAAAAAAGCGTTTGAGAAATCTTCATTAAAAATCTAATCCTACATCTTTCTTTGTGTTTAAGCTAGTTCAATGCTCGATTTTAGAGACATAGGATCTAAGTTCAATACCTCACATATGCAAGAAACCTACAGAAGTATGAATAGATATGTTCTGTTAGTACAATATTCTCAGTAGATATGCATACTATCATGCATCTTAACAAACTATGCATGCCTAGCTAGAGTATTACCTTGTATCAACAACATAGTAGAAAGAACTCGATACTCTTCTGGTTGTAAAGCCAACCCTGCTCACATGCCTTTTACCTTGCACAACATTCTAGTAAAGGCTTATAATTGCAGAATCACTGCACCCTCAGTAAGCAATAACTGTTTTAGATGCTACTTCGAAGTCTTTAACTACGTCACATCTCAATAGAACACCATCTCTACCAACTCGGGTCTAAATAGTTCTACATCTTATACCAGAGTTTGCTTCAACTTGTGTCCTTTACATGATGATGCATATAAGGAATTTGGATTTCACTGCAGTTTATATGATAAAGCACTCTTTTTTCCCTCGTGTCGCCTTAGTCTATCTAATAGTATTAGGGGCACAGTTCTTAAAGGGTTGAACAAATACACCTACGAGAACCATTTGAAAAGTTAAAACGTGTTATATGGATCAACATTTAGATTGGAACTGACAGATTTTACATAGACCACAGAATCGCTCCATTTGCACGATCACCACAAAGTGACACCTTACAACTCTAATTGTTATTCACACTAATGAGATCATCACAAATTCACCATCATCCCTAACAAAATCTAAAAAGATTATATTTTTTCTGACAAGTCTCATTACAATAGTGAATGGACCTGGACAAGAAGGTTAACCTTCACACTGCTATGTTAACTAGCCTAAATTGGGCATTCTTTACCTAACAAGCAAACACTAACTAAGTATCCCTTATGTTCAAAACCGGATCGTTCTAGATGGTTTCTAACAATGAATTCATGTCTTCCCCAGAATACTTTAATACTGTAAAATACAAACATGAATTCAATAAGTGCATGCTGCCTTCTAATTAACCAGCAGATAAACCCATTCATTAGTAGACATCCAATTTAACCCTACAATACCATAGGTGGATCAAGGATTTTAGATCTATATAGGTTCAATCTTTAAGGTTTTTAACCTTGAATTCATTATATTTTTAGAGTAATAGGTTCATTTCTACTATTCATTACAATTATAGTGAATTTTTACACATAAATTTTAGCTCTGCATCGAAAGTACTGGGTTCAGATAAACTCGGTAAGCCAAAACTCCATTCGCCCTTGACAGTACCCCGTTCCTAAGCAGTTTAAACCTAAACCCAAAATCAAACAACACATAACATATACACACACAGCATATCTCATAGTACCAATAATCCTTCAACTGAAGCTAAAATTAAAGGAAAACCACAAATAAATGGAAAGGCAAACATATGACATACATCTATGTATTAGGTAAAGTTGTGACCTTTTCATTTTTGAAGCGAGTACGAACATTGCCAAGCTCTTTATCAACACGAAGACGCTCCTGTTCTTTGTTCTGGCAATTACGAACGTCGCTAATGAATACTGACAAACCTCTCATGCCGGATAACGCCATTTCCGGTTCAGATCCAACCCGAGAGAGAGCCTTTACTATAAGATCCCTACCACCGAGATCTCGACCCTTCGTAATTCAGCCTATACATACAACAAATGTGTGTGTATAATTTCTGTGCAGTGGAGGAAGACGACTTTTAGTTTAGTTTAATACTTTAATTTGACGAAACTGAGAGCCTTCATTTCCATTTGAATTTCTAATTTTTTTGAAGAAACTGACTTTTTTGCATTTAATTTTTGTTTCTTTTCTTATTTTATTTATTGGAATTAATTGCTCACTCTTCGTCATGTCGATGTAACGGTTGGGCCCAGCTTTTTTAATTTTGCATGGATTCTCGGTTGGGTCCCTTCTTGACCCGAAGTCATTATTGTTCCAAATATTTTCTTTTAAACCAATTGAGTTGTCCAAGTAGATAAAATATAATCATTATTATATAAGTACAGGAAGGGAAACGGAGAAGGGATCACAAGATGGCCCTTGAACTCTCGTCAAATAAAAGTTTAGACGGTCAATCAATTGAGTTATTAAGATTCTTATAATTTAATGTTAGTAGTAACTTTTAAGAACATGAAATTTTAATTTCAAAGACTGCACTAATGGTGTATACAGAAATTTGTGTGAGTAAGACTTAGGATCCGTTTGGTCATAGATTTTATTTATTTATTTTTTGGAATTTTTTTTCACTTTTTTAAAAAAAATTAGTGTTCGGCCATGAAAATTCCAAATATAATTTGAAGTTGTATTTGGAATATGAAAAACTTATCAACCTTATTGTTGCAATTTTCACTTTTTGTCATCTTTTACTTTTCAAATTTTATTCTACATTTTTTTTTATAAATTTGACCTTGTAGCTCTGATTTTCATATTTCTCATTTCTTGCCTAATTCAGTGATTAATAATGAATGAATTGTTATACACTTATACATGAACTCTTTATTTTAAAAGAACATTTTCATCTTCAAATGGTTAATCGCATTGCTAATGCAAGTATTCTCATTTCATATTTTGTACCACATAAAATGAATATAGATTCTCTTGTAACTTAACAGATGTATTATTTAATATCGTTAATTAAATGTTACATTAATTACGTGACGATTATTTTATTTTATTCTAATCAAATAATATATATTATTTTATGTTGGGATTAATTGCTTCATTACCACAACTAAATGACTCCTAAGACTTATGCATACTCAATGCAAGATGTTAGTGACTCCTTTCATGTCATTAATTAAAATTTATTAAATGTCTCTCAATGGATTTGTCTTTTGTTTGATTCTTGATTATGATCGAGATTTTCGTATGAAATATGTCCCTACATCTTGTCAGTTGTTTATTTACACTCATTTAATCGCACGGTTTTCCCTTCAAAAAGATTGATATTTAATTTTTGTCCCTCAAATATAACTTATGCATATTGAGTCATAAGTTTTATAAAGAATCAGACATAAATTTTATCAAATTCATTAAAGAATTTATGCTCCAATAGACATAAATTTCATTTGAGGGCAAAATTAAATACCAGCACAAAATCGAAACAAAAGTGCAAATGACCCATTTACACCCATACAAGATAAATATTTTGCGAAGCGGTGTAGGTACTATTTTTTCTGTGACAGGAGCAATAAATTAGGATATAGTATCACATATTTTATTAACATCTTTTAATGCAAGTTGAGAATAATAAATTATCCAAGTATATCAGTCATTGCAAAGAATAGTTTTAGATGGGTGCCTAATAAAAGTATTGGCATGTGGTAGTTGGATGGATCTCATAACACACTGAAGATAGGGGAGAGCGGATCCGGTATCCCTATCATTTTTGAATTATTCGGATTTTATCCTGTAAAAGACCGGTTTCTAAATTTACTATCCGGATCCTGCGGTTCCGGATAGATTCCCGGGTATCCTATAACAGAAAACACATCTTAACCTACAGTATGCATCCAAAGCAGTTAGAATATTTAGACACAGGGGCGAAGCCAGAATTTCGGGCTAGAGAGAGCCTATTTTGATCTAGGGGGAGCGAAAAATTGAGGACTTTTGGTCTAGGGGAGCGAAAAATTGAGGACTCTACGTAATATCATGAATATACTAGTAGTATACTAGGAACATTTTAAATTTGAGGGGGAGCCCGGGCCCCCCTGGCCACCATGTAGCTCTGCCCCTGTTTAGGCACCATAATTAGAATTTATTACCAATCAAACGTTATATGAAAAGAGAAACAACATATTTCCATATAATTAGCTTGAGAAGAGAAGCAATCTTCCACTTATCTAATGTACAAGAATTTACTGTTTTCTTAATTCATCATCAGTTCTTCACATTGGGGATCAAAGTGATGGGAGATCCAGCAGAAGATATAATTTGATTAAGCTCTTACATAAATTAATCAGAAAAATAGGACTCAAATCTCAATTATGCAGAAATCAACTCAAACGCCCCAAAACCCAAACTTAAATGAGAATATCAATAACTAAATAACTTAAATGGAGGGCTTCATAGGGTCCTGGTATCGATTTCAGGTCCGGGTACCGATTTCTATTTTTTGGAACCGGAATTTATTCAAAATCTACCCGTTATTCTAATATATCTACCCGAACTTATCTATTAGTGTCAGTTCTTGTCGGATATTTGAATACACTGTACCCGTATTCACTCCTACTGAAAGAGCCAAATTAAGTTTAAAAAGAAAAGGAAAAAAGGTTACAGCAATAAGAACGTGTCATGATTATTCTTTTTCTCAAGTTGTTAGCTGTCTTGCTAAAGGATAAAGGACACCTAAGCATTATTATTATTTTTTCCCGTTCTTCCCCTTTTGGACATTTCTTTCGGATTCGGATGTGATCACATATTTTCTTAAATCATTAAAAATTAAAACAATAGTTAAAGACTATGTACATATCATCTTCGAAACCTTAATCATGAAATTACACTGAGTTATTGTTGTTATAGATTTATAGAATGACCAAGTTATTTTCCTACTAAATTATATTTATGATATTTCTCACAACAGACGTAATATTCTTCACAAACTTGAATTAATTATTGTGACAATAAATTTGTGTTAACCGCTAAACGGTAAATGTTTCAAGTCCATCACCTTGAAGACGAGTTAAACTGATATCAACAACATACCCAGTGAAATCTCATAGTGTGGGTCTGGAGAGAGTAGAATATACGCAGATCTTTTATCTTGAAAGATAGAAATTGTCCCGTTCTTCCCCTTTTGGACATTTCTTTCGAGTGTGATCACATATTTTCTTAAATCATTAAAAATTAAAACAATAGTTAAAGATTGTGTACATACCATCTTCGAAACTCCAATCATGAAATTACACTGAGTTATTGTTGTTATAGATTTATAGAATGATCAAGTCATTTTCCTACTAAATTATATTTATGGTATTTCTCACAACAGACGTAATATTTTTCACAAACTTGAATTAATTATTGTGACAATAAATTTGTGTTAACCGCTAAACGGTAAATGTTTCAAGTCCATCACCTTGAAGACGGGTTAAACTGGTAGTCTGGTACCAACAACATGCCCAGTGAAATCTCATAGTGTGGATCTGGAGAGAGTAGAATATACGCAAATCTTTTATCTTGGAAGATAGAAACTGTCTCGTTCTTCCCCTTTTGGACATTTCTTTCGGGTGTGATCACATATTTTCTTAAATCATTAAAAATTAAAACAATAGTTAAAGACTGTGTACATACCATCTTTGAAACCTCAATCATACACTGAGTTATTGTTGTTATATATTTATAGAATGACCAAGTTATTTTCCTACTAAATTATATTTATGGTATTTCTCACAACATACGTAATATTCTTCACAAACTTGAATTAATTATTGTGACAATAAATTTGTGTTACTCGCTAAACAATAAATGTTACAAGTCCATCACCTTGAAGACGAGTTAAACTGGTACCAACAACATACCCAGTGAATTCTCATAGTGTTGGTCTGGAGAGAATAGAATATACGCAGATTTTTTATCTTGGAAGATAGAAACTGTCCCGTTCTTCCCCTTTTGGACATTTCTTTCGGGTGTGATCACATATTTTCTTAAATCATTAAAAATTAAAACAATAGTTAAAGACTGTGTACATACCATCTTTGAAACCTCAATCATACACTGAGTTATTGTTGTTATATATTTATAGAATGACCAAGTTATTTTCCTACTAAATTATATTTATGGTATTTCTCACAACATACGTAATATTCTTCACAAACTTGAATTAATTATTGTGACAATAAATTTGTGTTACCCGCTAAACAATAAATGTTACAAGTCCATCACCTTGAAGACGAGTTAAACTGGTACCAACAACATACCCAGTGAATTCTCATAGTGTTGGTCTGGAGAGAATATAATATACGCAGATCTTTTATCTTGGAAGATAGAAACTGTCCCGTTCTTCCCCTTTTGGACATTTCTTTCGGGTGTGATCACATATTTTCTTAAATCATTAAAAATTAAAACAATAGTTAAAGACTGTGTACATACCATCTTCGAAACCTCAATCATGAAATTACACTGAGTTATTGTTGTTATAGATTTATAGAATGACCAAGTTATTTTCCCACTAAATTATATTTATGGTATTTCTCACAACAGACGTAATATTCTTCACACACTTGAATTAATTATTGCGACAATAAATTTGTGTTAACCGCTAAACGGTAAATGTTTCAAGTCCATCACCTTGAAGACGGGTTAAACTGGTACCAAAAACATATCCAGTAAAATCTCATAGTGTGGGTCTAGAGAGAATAGAATATACGCAGATCTTTTATTTTGGAAGATAGAAAATGTTTCAGAAAGACCTCGACTCAAGAGAAAATATAAGAAAAATCATACAAGGATAAACACTTCAAAGCAATATAAAAATGAAAATAACGAAAGCGAATAAGTCACGGTAAACAATCAGGAAAAATAAGAAACAATAGCTATTACAGAGATAAGATACCATTAGAAAGAAATTGACTAGAAGAAATTGTTCGAGCTAGCCAAGGTGAAAATACAAAAATAAAAGAATACATCCGGTGGGATTCAATTATTCAAACACACAATCGCCTGATTTGAAGTCAGACACGTATCCATTAGGCCACGGGTGCTTTTTGATATTAGTAGTTTTAACCCTTTTATTCGCAAAACGAAGCAAGTAACCAGCCAATCAGAGTTTGAAATCTTTTGATCCAGAATTTTTAAGCTTTACCCCAGTTGTCTTCCTCTGGAAACACAGTCAAAGTAGAATTCCAGCTATAAAAACCCAGTCTTTCATAAGGACCCCCTAAGAGACGGCAAGACTCTCTGGTTCTAATTATACAATAAATTAAATTTAACTATCCAAGTAATCAATTTAAATTTAGTCACGTCAAAAAAAAAATTGAGGATTAGTCCAAAATAATAAAAAAGCATCATAACATGGGAACACTACAGTCTAAAGAATACCAAAAAACATTTGAAGACTCAACAGACCTAAAACGTTATGCGAAACGTGATTTCTTTTCCGTGGAATGGTTAAGAAAAACTATGATTTTAAGTTCAAATTTCAACATAAGCAAAAGAGAAAAAAGGTGATTTCTTTTCCGTTCGTCTAAGATTTGGTGGGCAAAGTTACCTAGCATATTTGTGGATGGGAGTCACCTTCCAATCTGTCTAAGACTTCATGGGCGAGTTATCTAATACTTGCGCTAATGGGAGGTAGGAGATACCTACGAAATAATTGAAGTGCATGCAAGCTGCAAAGACACCACCCTCATCCAAAAAAAAAACATGGACATGAGATCCAAGATTCCGTCTTAGGGGAGTGACACTTCAGCCTCTGTACCACAGGTTTATAAAATCATGAAGCTACCCATGGTAGAACCTTTTGCTACAAGCAAATACTACAAGAGAATAGCAGAAAACATAGAAATCACAGTGCAACATATCAGAAGGAAACAAAGCCCAGTAGCCCATACACCCATAAGCACTTCAGACCAACAAAATGACAACCCGACAACTACAAGATCAGTACATTGTTCCAGGTACAACCGAGACTTTCTATCCATCTCATTTGCAAGCAAACTACCAGTGATATTCCACACAAATCGTTTAAAAAGGACAATCTAATATAGATGAACAAATGACTACCGGAGACAGTGGGTCTAAAAAATGATACAAGATGCTTTCTCATACAGAAGAATAAAAAGAATGAACAACAAAATATTGAACGGACATTACAGGTTTTCCTTCGTCTTAGTGCCTGATAACTGTTGTTGACAAGTCCCCGGTGACATTACATCAACCTATGACACAATTTCCTAATGACTGCTGTCACAAATAACGAGATAGGATACATGATGCTTACAACATCAGCTATCATAGATTTTCTAAATGTGAGTGGAAAAAAGAAAATGTATATGAGAACTGAACCAAGAAGATTCGCTTGGGTAGATTCTTTAAAGCAATTGAAAGACCTGCCGACAAACAGCACGTCCTCGAGAAACTGCTCCAATTTCCCTCAATTTGCAGCTGTCTTTGACATGGCCTGCTTGATAGCCTCAGCATATGTCCTGTGTTGGTAGGTGAGTGTTGATTCAAGCAAGTCCCATAGGGATGTCTTCGGGTTCCAACCTGGTCAACCAACCATCCAAATGTCAGAATATTCTTGACCTGTAGAGTGTCTGAATTATTCAATAAATGAGAAAACACATGCATACCAAGCTGTTTGTTGATTATAGTCATATCCGGAATTCTCCTGTCACTGTCATCATACCCTTCTCCATAAAATTCTTTGGAACTTACATCAATGGTAGGTGTTTCAATAGAAGATTCTCCACTAACCTTCGAATAAACCTGTTATGCAAAAAAAGGAGCTGAGGAAAATGGATGGTAGACACACAGTAACTAAAACAAGTCCCCACACCAAGAATATTTGGAGGGGAAACACAAAGGCAATCACTCAATAACCTGAGTCATCATTTCAGCTAGCTGTCGCACAGTAACTTCATTGTTAGGATTGCCCACATTAAAAGTATGACCATTGGCCCTCGCAGGATTTTCCTGATGGAAAATAAGTGAATCAGCATATAGTTTTATGCATCTGAAAAATTCATATGAAAGAAGATAGAGGCCAACTCACAATCATCAAGAGAACAGCTTCAATAGCATCCTTGATATATATAAAAGTTCTCTGTGATTCCCCACCATCCACTAGTTTCAGTGGTTCACGTCTTAAAAGGTTCTGAAAAGAGAGGGAAAATGAAAAATAATAGAAAGTCAGATACAAATGAACATATGTAAGTTTCAATTCAATCAAAATAAATCAGAAAACAAATCATTCATACATTACTAAAGCAAGCTAACACTCTTGGAACACCCTCACTCGGACCATCAATACCAGGTATGAAATCCATCCTGGGACCAATCCAATTGAACGGCCTTACAATTGTGAATTCTAAGCCATTCTCAGCACCCTCAGCTGCAAAATAGCATGCATAAGAATTATAGGAGAGAATATTCAACTTTTAAAACAGCCAATCATGCGAAACTTCACATACCATATATCAACCTCTCAATCAATTGCTTTGCACAGGCATAGGACCACCTCTGCTTCTCAATAGGTCCAAAAATGCAAGGGGATTCATCTTCTTTAAGTACATAGTAAGCAGGATCCTAAGAGATAATCAGGAGAAAGATTTAAAACATCTCCAAACATGTGAATAGTATCAGAAATGGTGAACGAATCAGTATTAAATCATCATCCAGGATTCTACAACAAAAGTAACACTATAGTGAAAAATGCACAAAACTGAATGGTTCCTCATCCATTAAGATTTAAATCTACATGATAATCCATGCAACATACCAAAAGAGCACATTGTTTCTCCTTGTAAATCCCTTAGCAATTACCAAATTTACGACTCCCAAGAAATGTGCATCAGATATGATTATAAAAATATAAGCACACAAATCTTAAGTATCAAGAACTCAAGTTCTTATTTTGATATTTAGGAGGAAAGAGGTTTTTTTTCCTCCCTGCTTTTTCCCGGGGGAGTGACATAAAGGAAAATCCCACATGAAATCCACATCACCAGAAGAAGCCATAGACAAAGTAGAATCACAAGCCCTAGATCTTTATAGAACAAGTTAAATCTACCTAGAACAATTATGGAACAAAGCAACTTAAACATTGTATACAAGGGCCAGTAAAGTTGTAATAGTAGAAAATAAGCCCAAATTAACCCTAAGAGGATCAACTATGCAGGACTTGTCAAGATTACCCACATGTATAAACTAACTTCCTCAAGGCAGTAATGAAAAGCCAATGTTGTTAACCAGAACTTTATGACAACACAACTAGAACTACTGCAGGAAACTTTTCTCTAACTTACTAATATCTCTGTCCTCAAAATTTGCTAGAAAACAGAATCAATCACCAAGTTTTAGACGAGCTGTTATAGACAAAGATAACTAGCTTCACTCAAACATCTTCACATTAATTCCTTGGTGCCTCCTTAACTTTACTCAGTTAACAAATTCATGCAGTCTAAATATCTTAAAATTCACACAAACATCAATGTATTCGGAAAATAACGCAACATGGCTTGATCAATAAACTAAATAAGCCAAAATCTCAATATTAGTATTAAGAGCGAAAAGCAGGAAAAAACTGACAAAAATCCAAGAAAAGAACCAAGAACCAGAGGCAGCCAAGTTGAGAACATATTGGGACATCCACATTTGTCCTATAACATTTAATAGGGCTAAAAAGGAGGGGGGGGGGGGGATGAGATAAAGGAACTTCATCCGAGTCACACCTAAATAGAATGAACTTCCAAAATAACATTATATAATTTTTTGAGATTGAAAATTAAGTAATGTTTGCATCACTATTTGCAATACTAATACCAAATTCAGAACATCCAAGTATGCTATGCAAATACCAAACAACCTAGTGGAAATTAATTGACATTTATAAGGACAGGACAAGAACTCTTTGAAATGACATGATACGTGAAAAAACAAACAACGCAAGTTTCACCATAACTTTTGCGTTAAATATGGCAGAAATAAGATGTTAGTGAATTCTCACCTGCCGCAATGGGCTGTCTTTGGGTAAGAAGGCACCTATTGTTTTCCCATAAACCTCACAGGTGGAAAAGTGAATAAGACGCTTTCCATTTTCTGAGCAGTACTTCACCTGTATTAAATTTAATCAATCCAGCATCACTTCACACACTAAATTCAAGAGAGAAATATTGCGTCCGTCCACTTTTACTTATCCATTATACTAAAAATAGATGTCCATTTTTATTTGTCCAGTTTGAAAAATCAAGAGATAATTTACCATATTATACCTATTTTACCCTTATTATTAAGTAGTAATTATTTCCAATTCATTTCCCAGTGAGTGAGATTGACTTATAATAAATAAGTAGGGGTGATATAGTAAAATTACTGTTTCATTTATTGTTTATTAAAGATTGTGTCAAGTCAAACATGAACAAGTATACTTGGATGGAAGGAGTAATATCCAACTGTCAAGTAATAACCACCAGAATCAAAATCATCTAACCTGCTTAGCAAAATATGAGTAACAAAAGGCCACATGAAGTTAAAAGTGAGAGATGCATACCACTGGAAGAGCATCAATGAAGTTGCTGTAAATAGTATCGAGTGGACGAGTGTTGTAATCCGCTGGAGTGCAGATCGCAGCAAGATTGATGGTCTACATCACAAGAAAGGCCAAAAGTTAGCAACAGTCAAAGAATTGACCCGATCAACATTTAAAAATTCAGGTAAAATGCATATGAAGAAATGTCGTTGCATAAAGTAGTCCATAATTACACCAAGATCACACTAAAAATAATAAAATAATTCAAAAATTAAATATTGAAGGACATAAAAGCTTTTGAAGCCAAACACATCAACATGAAAGAAACCTCTAGAAATTATTTTTAATTTGAGAAATCTGTAAACTCTATCAACAAACACGACAACAATGAAATTCCGATCCAATTAGATCTTAAGTGTATTAATATCAACATAATTATCTAACAATTTGGTAATAACAGAATAATGAGAAGCAAAGGAAATACCAGATCTGCCATCTTAATAAGGCCTTCAAGACGAGAATCGTTCTTAATATTGATACGATGGAAGTGGATACGATCAGCCCAGGCAATAGTAGCCGGTTCGAGAAGGTGCTTAATCTTATCATTATAAACATCAACAGCAAGCACCTTATGTGGCGTCTCGGACATCAATTTATCACATAGATGCGAGCCAATAAAGCCTCCCGCACCAATCATACATATCGTAATCGGCTTTATTTGATTTCCGTCCAGATCTACTCTTCCAGCCATTTCCAAAATTCTCTCTCTATAACTTCTGCTTCTTATAAATGGGTTTGGGTAATGACGGTGATTTTTGAGGGGATGTATTTAAACTTTAAAGGAGGGAGTGTGTGGCTGTGGCCAGACTGCATTCATTGCCTATGTACGCGCTTTTATTATTATTTTTAGCTTCCCCGTTTACTCAGATTCCCACTATTACCATTAAATCGCCGAGAAAGAACTTTGAGAAAAGAGCTGATGTAACCTTCTCTTACTTCGCCCTATGCCAAGGGACATGTACGCACTTTTATAAATATACTGCACACGCAAAATTTTACTGTCCACCCAATTTCCTCTACCTTTTCTTATGTTATAATATTTTTTTGATATTCCAGATTTTCAGGCTGGCACCTGACTACTTTATGAATATTATTCAGACGTTCTGAAGGTAATAGCACCGGTCCTTCAATACTATTACCAGTAAATTATGGGATGCTTGATGATCGCTTTACGGGAAGCATAACCCGATCAACGGATGCCGCCTAATTCCCAACACGCAGTTTCTTTGTGCTTGCGGGGAATCGAACCCACACTATTCATGTCAGAGCGCCTTATAACGCCCAGACTTTGTCACTAGACTATGTCCCGGAGGACTTATGTTATAATCTCTTACCAGTTGGTTTATAGTTATAACTTGCGTATATCATTTTTTTCATGAGAAAAATCGAAATTTACTTGTGAACAATAAGAAATGGTTCATAGTGGTCTCTATTAATAGTTGATCCAGATCAAAGTTATATAACTTGTTAAAAAAGTGGAAAATTTCTGAATAAGAAATTATTATTTTAAAAAAAATCATCTTAAAAAATAAGTAAAAAAATTAATTTGATATATAACCAAACATTGTTTAGAAAAAAACACTTGAAAATAAAAATATATAAGCAAACAGCTCTCAATAATGTACTTAGGTCACAAGTAACACAACTAATTGAAATGTGATTGATTTTTTGATGGTGTGTAATAACAATAGAGAAGTATATAATTAGATCGAAATAACATAGAGGAAAAGCGGAGAGACCCTGGTAGTTAAAGTTGGTGGGGGTAGGAGAGCGCGGAATCGAAAGGTCACGAATTCGATTCCACTGCCGCTTCTTTGGTTGGCGTATCGCGCGTGCTTGAAGTGTGGTTCTTGGTGGCGTGGTTTGCGGTATTGCGTCGATCAGAGGATTTACTGATCGCACTTATAAAAAGTAAGCATTTACGGTTCCGCCATAAAAAAACGCAGAGTGTCTTATTGATTAAACGATGATGTCCAGTGATTTTGTCAAAAAAATAAGTATAATAGTTAGTGTCATGTGAATATGTGATGGGTGTAGTGATTGGTGTTTGATAGAACTTATAAGATAAGCTAATTAATATGTGATGGGTGTAGTCAGCATCCTTTTTCAGCTTGCCAGATGCTCCGGAGATGGAAATTTTCTGTTCATATGGAGTGGGAATTCCCACCGAAAGATCGTATGTCTACAAGATGTCACCTTCTGACAGATGCAAGAGCATTCCTCTTCAAATTGATATCTCTGCGGACGGAAGCCTAATGGTTGCTTGAGTGGTGAAGTATATTTTGTCGATGGTGATGAGAGTGTACCAGTCGTGAGTGCTGCCTTCATGTGCGCAAAAGGATGGCGAGGCAAGACACGTTTCAACCCCTTGGGCATTGCTACTTACATAAGAGAATACCATCACAAGCCACCAGCTAGTCTGCTAGAGGGGAGAGGCACGCAGAGTGGTGCCCACATTGACCTTCCGGGGAACTTCGCCTTGATTGAAGATGTTCTAAGAGTTGCTGGTGGTTCCTCAGGTACAGAGTTAGGTGGTGATAGAACTTATTCGCGTATCATGGAAATGTCGGAACGGATAAATATTCAGCTATGACATCAAAGAAGTTTTCATACATGAATGAAGAACAAAGAGTCGGATAAAAGAGTTTAAAAATGTTGGTAGAGATGATTACAGTAACATTGTTATTAGCTTTGCGGGACACAGACTCAGGAGAAGACTTGATAAGCCGTTGATGACAAATGACTTGAGACGAAGCCCCAAGAAAGAATTGGGACAATCAAGTCGGAAACTGGGGCACCTTTGGCATTGTTGTAAGTTTAAAGAGTAGCTTTTCTAACTTATGTAATCTACTAGTAATAAATTTTCAATTTCTTTAATCAAGTAGACTTAAACTCTGGTCGTCTTTGGTGTATAATGATTACAGTGACAACTTTTGCAAATTTCTCTTTTGGATGACATTGTCCCTTGCACTTAGTAACATTTGGTGGGACATCACTCGTGAAAAGTTAAAATTATGTTTTTGTAACTATAGGAAGAGTCCCGGTGAGCCCATTAACAGAGTAATTAGAGAAAGGATGAAGAGAAAGGGAGAGGGAGGGAAAGAGAGAGAAAAAGATATATTTTCATTCAACATACCTACAATATTAAAAGGAATCCTAGCTCTAATAAATAGGACACGTGGCCCCAGATGATAATGCCACCTTTAGGGATTAACTAGCAATTACTTAAAGACTGGACAACCCAAACATCTCTCGGAATTCTCGACATTCCATCATCCTTTAAAATATACATGTCTAACGGGCCGACCGGTAGCTCTTTACCGGGTTTAACCAGAACCGATCCGGTTCATCGGACTACCGGGCCAATCGGTTCGGTTCATTACCGGATTTCAGGTCGGTCCGTGCGGATTCGGATCTGAACCGGGCCTACCGGTCCAATTTTTTTTTTTTTTAATTTTTAGTATTTATTTTCTATAATGTAAACTAAATTCAATTTAAATATGTAATGTAATAATATAATATAATTTAATTTTATATATTAAAATTGAAACTTTAAAGTTAACTTTCTATTTTATAGTTTATAACTTTATAGTTTATAACTTTATATTTTATCTTTATTTTATAGTTTACTTTACTGTTATAGTTATATTTTATAGTTTATAACTTTATATTGTAATTATACTTTTATTAATTTATTAGATTAGTAGATATAAGTTAACAAATAAGTAATAACAGATTAACAACTAAATAGATAGTAAAATTAAAACTAATGATAAGATGTAAACTTTTGAACTTTCATAATGTTAATAAGAGTACATAATGAAGTAATAATAATTTTATTTACATATTATGCATCCTTCTTGCAAGTTCTTCGTAATCTATAGGTTGATTGAATTGGTTATGCTCCATAGCCTCTAAATCTGAAGTATTAATTCCAGTCCCGAGTTACCTTCACTCCGCGTGGCAGCCTACCTACCTCCGCTCCCGCCTTCCAAAATATTACCTATTTCTTCATCTTCCGGAGAATTAACGTCTCCACATCCTTGATTTCTTCTCTCTGATCTGATCTAATCCCTTAAGCAGACTAACACTTCTAATGTGCTTCCACCCAATGAGTGACGCGTGTCTCTTATTTGATCTCGTGCTTGGCTAAATGCACTTTCAGAAGCCACTGTTGAGATCGACACATTAAGAACATCTCGGGTCATCGCTGCAAGTATCGGGAATTGCCTTTGGTTATCGTGCCACCATTGTAAAGGGTCAAAACTTTTCTTCGGCTCCGCTGACTTTTGCAAATAAAATTGCATCTCATCGCAAGATCGACTTGTGCTTGCTTGTGTTGTAAAAGTGCTTCATATGTCTAAAAATTCTTCTTCATCGTCATCAGCATTGAATCCTGAAGGTGTAGACACAGAAGCAGAACTAGAAGAAATATTAGTAGCATAGTTGTTGTTATCATGTAATGTAGCATAATATTCATATAATGTAGTTAAATTAGTATCAAGTGTACTTATGCAATCAAATGAAGATGGAGTTTCTGTTTCACTTACTTCCATATAAGTATATAAACTACATATTAAATTATGACAATCTACTTTTTTAATAGAATGATTTAAGACTGCACCAATACAATAAATATTTGGAATAAGGAAAAAATATTTTTAAAATTTTTCAAACATAAGTGTAACTGCATCTTTATATTTCACATTTTATTTTAATCCATAAAGTAAATATGAAATTTCAGCTATATGAGCTAAAGCATTACAAACTGTTGGGTAATAAGATCCTGAAAATTCAACAGTAGCAGTGTAAAATTTACGTAAATTTTTTAAAAGTTCACCAATTGATTTCCAATGTTCGTTGGTTAACATATACATCACGTTCTTACAATGCGCATTTGCAACATGTGTTATGGGGTCTTTATACTTATAACATTCTTTTAAAAATAAATAAGTATAATTCTACCGTGTAATAATATCTTCTGGCATGAATTTAGGTCTCAAACTAAATTGTTTACATTTTTCTTTAAATTCTATACTTCTATTTTTCCTATTATTACCCTGAATAACTCCAACGACTCTTTTGACAAGTTTTATTTCAGGTGAAAATAAATCAAGACCACTTTTAAAAATTAAATTATAAATATGATAAGTACAACGAACATGAAATATATGAGGAAGTGGTGGTTGTACTTCCGCTTTTAAAAGATCTACAGCAGCAGTATTATTAGATGCATTATCGAATGATACACAAAGTATTTTATTATAAAGATTATATTTTTGGTCATAAGAACAAATAGTTTCGCTTATATATTTTCCAGTATGACTTTGATCCTCGCATAAATGCAAAGCAATAATACGTTTTTCCATTCTAAAATTTTCATCAATCCAATGACAAGTATTGTTAAATAATCATAACCGTTTAAAGCATGTCCAATGTCTGAAGTAAAACTAACTAGGCATGGAAGGTTAGCAAACAAATATTGCAAAAAAATAACATAATCATTATGAAGTCTAAAAATACCGGTTCTAATAGTACTACGAGGAACACCTTTAAAAAATGATTATATACTCTTTGAATATATGTAATTAAATATGAAGAAGAAGCAAAAGAAAAAGGTAAACAACCTCCGACAATCATTTTTGCTAATTCAATGCGATCCTTTTTTGGATCGTACTTAGCCACCCCCAGTTAATGGATTAAGTTGTTGTTGACCGGGTTCTAAATCAGAGACAGCATTCCATTGTGTCGTATGATCGTGTTTTATATGTCTACCTATAGTGCCCGTCCCCCCGTCACCACCCCGCCTTATGTTATATAAGTTCTCCCACAAATATTACATCTAACTCTATCGGTACTACAACTTTATCATAAAAGAGCCACATTTTACTCCTTTTTTCTTGCTCTTTGGTTGCGGTAAAGGAGGTCTACGACTACGACTACCACTAGCGATATCAACGTTGTGAAGGAACACGAGTAGGTGTAGGAGGTTCATTTTCTTCAAGTTCAACAATATTATCTAATTGAACGTTATCATATTCATTATCTTCTATTTCAAAATCTTCTTGCATTTGATCATAATCTATATTTTGATAAGATGATGAAGAACCTATAGATTTTTTACCCCTTGAACTAGATTTACTAGTGATTCAGCGCAATTTCCCTTAGCAAAGACATTATAAAATATTTAAATAATCAACAAATAAATATGACAATTTAATAAAATAATTAGAGAATGAAACGAGTGTACCAAACTTCGGGATTCAGAATTCAATTGAAACTCGAAGCTCGAAGTCTTGCGTCTTGCTACTTTGAATTTGAAAACTAATAATAATAACTTGAAAATTGATAATAAAGATGATTAAGAGAGTATGAGAAATTGAGAATAAGAGAATTGAGAGAAATGTTGTGTGATAAAAATGAAAAAAATGTAGAGAATTTATATATTTTTAAAGGGTAAAAATGTAATTAAAAAATAATAAACAAAACAAAAAAAAAATGAAAAAAATGCATCCAAACGATCGAAATGACCGTTGGCACCCCCCCACCCCCTCCCAACGGTAACAATACCGTTTGGGTCACTGTGCAATTTTTCTTTAATTTTTTTGTGTTCTGCGTCCGGGCCGGTTAGCTAATTAATGTACCGGTTTAGTTCTGGTCTAACGGTCAGGACCTTCGGTTTTTTCTAACGTGTAATATACCCGCTAACGGCTGACCGGACGGACGGTAGCTCACTGGGTTTAACTTGGGCCGATTCTGCGTCGGTTCGCGGACTCACAGCCAACCGTCCGGTTAGTTCTGGATTCGAGTTGGCGTGCGGTTTGGTCGAACCGGTCCAACCGGTCGATTTCTTATTATTTTATTTTTAATTTTTTTAAATTCTAGTATTTATTTTCTATAATATAAACAAAATTCAATTTAAATATGTAATATAATAATATAATATATAATTTAGTTGTATATATTAAAATTTAAACTTTAAAGTTAACTTTTTATTTTATAGTTTATAACTTTATACTTTATAGTTTATAACTTTATATTGTAAATTTGTAATTATACTTTTATTAATTTATTAGATTAGTAGATATAAGTTAACAAATAAGTAATAACAGTTAACAACTAAATAGATAGTAAAATTAAAATTAATGATAAGATGTAAACTTTTGAACTTTCATAACGTTAATAAGAGTACATAATGAAGTAATAATAATTTTATTTACATATTACGCATCCTTCTGCAAGTTCTTCGTAATCTATAGGTTGATTGAATTGGTTATGCTCCATAGCCTCTAACCGAGTATTAATTCGGTCCGTCTCGCTCCGCCTTCCAAAATATTGCCTATTTCTCCATCTTCGGAGAATTAACGTCTCCACATCCTTGATTTCTTCTCTGCGATCGATCCAATCCGCCAGCACTAACACTTTAATGTGCTTCCACCGATGAGTGGCGTGTGTCTCTATTTGATCTCGTGCTTGGCTAAATGCACTTTGAAGCCACCGTTGAGATCGACACATTAAGAACATCCCGCCATCGCAATGCAGGAATTGCCTTTGTTATCCTCGCCACCATTGTAAAGGGTCAAAATTTTTCTTCATTCCGGCTTTTTGCAAATAAAATTGCATCTCATCGCAATATCGGCTTGTGGTTGGTTGTGTTGTAAAAGTGCTCCATATGTCTAAAGATTCTTCTTCATCGTCATCATCATTGAATCCTGCAGGTGTAGACACAGAACCAGAACTAGAAGGAATATTAGTAGCAGAGTTGGTGTTATCATGTAATGTAGCATAATATTCATATAATGTTGTTAAATTAGTCAAGTTTATTTATGCAATCAAATGAAGATAGAGTTTCTGTTCCACCTATTTTCATATAAGTATATAAACTAAATATTAGATTATGACAATCTACCTTTTTAATAGAAGGATTTAAGACTGCACCAATACAATAAACATCAGGAATAGGAAAAAAATATTTTTTAAACTTTTCAAACATAACTGTAACTGCATCTGTATATTTCACATTTGATTTTAAACCATAAAGTAAATAGGAAATTTCAGCTATATGAGCTAAAGCATTACAAACTGTTGGGTAATAAGATCCTGAAAATTCAACAGTTGCAGTGTAAAATTTACGTAAATTTTTTAAAAGTTCACCAATTGATTTCCAATGTTCGTCGGTTAACATATACATTACGTTCTTACAATGCGCATTTGCAACATGTGTTATGGGGTCTTTATACTTATAACATTCTTTTAAAAATAAATAAGTATAATTCCACCGTGTAATAATCTCTTCTGGCATGAATTTAGGTCTCAAATTAAATTGTTTACATTTTTCTTTAAATTCTATAATTCTATTTTTCCTATTATTACCCTGAATAACTCCAACAACTCTTTTGACAAGTTTTATTTCAGGTGAAAATAAATCAAGACCACTTTTAACAATTAAATTATAAATATGACAAGCACAACGAACATGAAATATATCAGGAAGTGGTGGTTGTACTTCCGCTTTTAAAAGATCTACAAGAAGATTATTAGATGCGTTATCAAATGATACACAAAGTATTTTATTATAAAGATTATATTTTTGGGCATAAAAACAAATAGTTTAAACATATATTTTCCAAGATGACTTTGATCCTCGTCATACGCATAAAAAGCAATATCGTTTTTCCATTTTAAAATTTTCATCAATCCAATGACAAGTAATTGTTAAATAATCATAACTGCTTCAACGTGTCCAATGTCCAAGTAAAACTAACGTGGCATGGAAGGTTAGCAAACAAATATTGCAAGAAAATAACATAATCATTATGAAGTCTAAAAATATCGGCTCTAGTAGTACTACGAGGAACACCTTTAAAAAAGGATTATATACTCTTTGAATATATGTAATTAAATATGAAGAAGAAGCGAAAAGAAAAAGGCAAACAACCTCCGACAATCATTTTTGCTAATTCAATGCGATCTTTTTGGATCGTACTTAGCCAACCAGGTTAATGGATTAAGTTGTTGTTGCTGGGTTCTAAATCGAGACAAGATCCCGTTGTGCGTATGATCGTGTTTTATATGTCTACCTATAGTGCGATCCTCGTCACCACCCCATGCCTTATGTTTATAAGTTCTCCCACAAATATTACATTTAACTCTATCGGTACCACAACTATATCATAAAAGAGCCACACTTTACTCCTTTTTTCTTGCTCTTGGTTCTCGTAAAGGAGGTCTACGACGACTACCACTAGCAGCACCAACATTGATGAAGGAACACTAAGTAGGTGTAGGAGGTTCTTGTTCTTGTTCTTCAAGTTCAACAATATTATCTAATTGAGCGTTATCACATTCATTATCTTATTCCAAAATCTTCTTGCATTTGATCATAATCTATATTTTGATTAGATGATGAAGAACCTACAGATTTTTTACCCCTTGAACTAGATTTACGGCGCAGTCCCGACGCAATTCCCCTTAGTAAAGACATTATAAAATATTTAAATAATCAACAAATAAATATGACAATTTAATAAAATAATTAGAGAATGAAACGAGTGTACCAAACTTCGGTATTCAGAATTCAATAGAAACTCGAAGCTCGAAGTCTTGCGTCTTGCTACTTTGAATTTGAAAACTAATAATATTAATAACTTGAAGATTGATAATAAAGATGATTAAGAGAGTATGAGAATAAGAGAATTGAGAGAAATGTTGTGTGATAAAAATGAAGAAAATGTAGAGAATTTATAGATTTTTTAAAGGGTAAAAATGGAATTAAAATAAATAATTAAACAAAATAAAAAACAAAATAAAAAAAAACAAAAGCGACCAGCAGTCGAAATGGCCAGTTAGCCCATGCCCCCGCCCCACTTCTTCAAGCCCAGCGGTGAAATGGCCGTTGGGCAATTTATTTTTTTATTCTGGGTCGGTCAGGTTGCCGATAACGAGCAGTTTTCGTTCACAGGGCCTAACGAGTCCGGGCCTTAAAGTTTTAAATAACGCGTGCGGGTTCAGGTTGAGGCGGCCCAACCCCAACCCGGTATGCCGCTACGGTCCGGGTCGGGCGGTTAAACGACTGGTCAGCCGGTCGGTTAAGTCAACGGACCGGTTGTGAGTTTACGGTAAGCCCTACCGGTCGGATTTTCTCTGGGTCAACGGTCGGTTAAGTCGGCCGGGATGAACAAGTTTACTTTAAAACCCTTTAGGGATTAACTAGCAATTACTTAAAGACTGGACATCCCAAACATCTCTCCGAATTCTCAATTTGTGACATTCCATTTTTCTTAAAACAAACCTTGACCTGAAGGTTTGAATTCTGGAAACAACGGTGACCTTCTATGCCCATTTCTTTCCGTTTTGTTATTCAAAATACCATTGTCAATTCATTGGACAAGTGAAAAATTGATTGAAGTTTTTCATTAAGAACCACACCCCAAAAGCTAGCTTTAGTACCAAGGACAAAGAAAGCAATGTGCAAAAGATAAACTGACTCAAGAATTGATGACATGATAAGCTTAAGAATAATAAAAAGATCAATTACAACATTTAAGGCACTCCAGGACATGTCTGCAACAAGATTATGAGCACAAATAATCCTCAAAATGTAGCACACCATGTCGCCTCGTACAAATATTAATCAGAGATTTCATTGTGCCAGGACTAGAGAGCCTACGACTTGTGGAGCGTCTAGATTTTTCAGCATTGTCACGACCCTAAATCACTAAGTCAGGCTGACACCTATCATTTCCCACCTCAGTAGGCGAATCCATCCATTAAAGATTCATCCAACAACATAAATAAATAAGAACATTAGAAGTCGAAAACATAGATATAAGATAATGTGGAATATAACAATACCCCAAGGAATCTGATCTGAATAGTACAAGAGATTCTAAGTATACGACTTGAATGAAAGTTACAACTACAACCTGAATACACTTCTGTTTTAAAAAAAAAAAATCTAGACGAACTCCATGAGATCCTTGAAGACTAACTTAACCTCCCTAAAGTTTCTGCAACAACTCTACACCCCGAAAAAGGTGTAGCAAGAGTAGTATCAGTACAAACACCATGTACTGATAGGTATTATAGGTCTACAACAGTTAGCTAACATATATATAAGAAATAAACTGAAGTGTAGACATGCTCGCAATCAAGTACAAGTAATATCACAGTCCAGGAATAATCGGCCTAAGTATAGAAAATCCAGTCAGAATTCAAGAGATACGAAAATGAAGTAATTACTAAACACACCCATGTAAGATTTGCAGTAAAGTGAATTACACTAGATCTCAGTAGTCTACAGGCATAGCCTAAGCGAAATCTCTAGTCCTCGAATCCATCAAGTGTCTAAGTAGGAGATTAACAAGCAAACATCAGTTCAAATGAATTAACAAAAAACGAATCAATGATGAACCACATCACACAATACAATGAAAACAATAATCAGAATCAGAGATATGAGTGGATATAATGTGAATGTAATGTGATGCAATGCACTGACCAACTATCTCATATCGTACGGAATATCTCTACGTCCCAACAGTCATGACTCATGGTGGACCCACAAAGTCCATGTACCAATCACTCTGTATCACGCAACCTAGAGTGACTCTTCCACTGAATACCCCACTAGTCATCATGTATCACTTAGCATAAAATGGCTATGCAATCAATATGTCATAAGAGTCAATGTTGTTTCTTTCTCGCTTATCACTATCACGCCAATCACATATAATGGTATCACGAAATCACAATCACGTCAATCATATGTAATGTCAATGTATCATGAAAATGAGGATGAAGGAGAGATAACAATTATATATGCAAGAGAAGTCATACGAAATAAGCACATAGCAAACACTATAATAAGAATCATATGATGTTTCACTTTTCCTCTTATCAGGGAGGAAGAAGAAGAGAGGGAAGAAATAATATAGTAATATTTACCTTTCCCAGCTCTCAGAAATGGAGAAGGAATCAAAAATCTAGTGATGCCATCTTGATAACTGGACTGAATGTCTCATCATAGTCTATACCCTATTGCTGGTTGTAGCCTTTGGCATTAATGTTAAGTCACAGTTCACAACAATGTATCATGTAGAATATGTATGAATGATATGCATGTATCAATCTCAAGTATAAATCAGAATCAAATCCAATTGTGTCACAGATGGACACATATCATAATATCATTATCAAGTCAAGTCCTTTCATCTATCCATGATAATACCAAGATAAATAAGAGACAACTTTATCACAATCAAAATATGGCAACTAAGTGCAAGTCCAAGGTCAAACAGTCAAGCTAATAAATCACAAGAGACAAAAGTCCACAAATCAGTCAACCATAGCCAATCTAAGTAATCCATCCAACTAGGGATGACAGGTGGGTATAATTTTGCGGATTTCGCACCGCACTCGCCCCAGTTGGGACGGGTATGGTATAACTTTTTTGGCTAATAGGCAGATATGAATATTGAAAATGTACCCGCCACAGTTAGACGGATAGGTGATGGATTTGCAGCTATACCCGCCCACCCGCCCCATAAATCCATTAATATTTGTAGGCTTGTAGCAGTCCGCAAGCCCATAAGCCCAATATAAAATTTTAATAGGTTAGTAGGGTTTTCACTTTATGCCTTCACTTCTCATTCTCATCAGCCTTCACAAATATCACAACTCACTTTTTTTTTCTTAACCCTTCCTCCCTCACCCTCTCACTTCAGCAGTCTCTCAGTCTTCATCACTCACTTCCACATCTTAACTCGCCTACTTATATGCACTTAACTTCACACTCTTTAAGCAACAATCAATCTCTCATCTTCTTTTGCCATTACTTTCTTTTACTCATTGTTTTCTTCATTAATACTAATCATGGATATAAAGTTTGTATTTCTATTGTCAAATTTGTGCATTGTAGTGACACGGGCCAGACCCATCTAATGTTGTTTCTTTTGCTCCTGTAACTCCTGGGCTCCTACTACACATGTTGTTACTGCACCAATATCAGTACCACCAACAAAAACACCAACAAGTTCTTCACCAGTGAGCTCACCACCAGCTCCAGAGGCAACAACACCACGAGTTATACGCTCCACCTGTGAATTCGACACTGTTGTTTAGACAAGATGCAAGACCAACTCTTAGCAAGAGGAAGGGCAAGAAGAAGGGAAAGAAGCACAATGCATCACCAGCACCTTCTCCCGATATGATGAGCCCACCTGCACCTCCTACTGCAGCTCCTAGACTTAATGGACCTGAATTCAACTCTCCCAGCCCATCTCTTAAAGTGTTAATCTTCTAGTTGTTGTCTGATGTACAATGGATCGTTAGTGTCATTTCACTGATATGGCTGGCGCGTATAGACGGGTGGCAGATATCCACTTGAGTGGTAGAACGGGTTTGGATTTAAGAATATGCCCGTCTAGGCGGGTATGGATGTTAAATTGTACCCGCCACGGGGATCAAAGTGATTTAAGAATATCCCCAAGGTCTTAAGTCTTGCTGCTATGTTTGTCATTTCAATGACATGCTCATGCATGTTTCTTGAACCATCAAACTTCATGATGGTCAAGGTACTCATTAATGTCCCAGAAAGATACTTATCAGTAGTGTGAGAGCACTCTTTCACAAGCTTTAAGAATCATTTAGCACTTTATGTGTCGGAAATAGTAGACTTAATGTTGCCCACAATACTCATTCACATAAACATTATGTTTAACTTGTTAGACCAATCCTAATGCTTATAATGGTACCTTTCTTCAACAATGCTAGTTTCAGTAGTAGCAGTTGGCTTCTCAGTATATTGTGCAGCATGGGGATCTAAAACTCTGAGCTGAAGTTTGATATGTTCATATCAATCTGAGAAGTTGAGTCTGTTAAAGGTCGTAACAAAAGCTGAGTGCGAATGAAGAGCAAGTGCTGCAAAGTAGAATATGCTTATTCGTTAACGCTTTGAGTTATAAACTTTAAAATACTTCAGATTCAAAAATAATTTATGTGCTCTTAAATGTATATTGATGTCCTCCTTTAAGCGAAATAATAACATACAACATAATGATGCTTAAATAAAAACATAATTTGATAATCTTTAATGTGTCAATTATTAATATTTACTATCTTTGGATATTTAAATAAAACCAACAACACATTTATAGACGTAATGTTCAACGATTATAAGAACAAGTAATCAACTTTTGGACGATCTAAAAATGTCTTATAACCACGAACTTCAATTTATCCATAATTTCATTTATAAGCATCAGGATTATGGATAATGGAATATAAATAAATTATTTTGGAATTACTTATTCATACAGATTCAATCACTTTGATGATTAACAAATCATACGTGTTCAAAAGAAATACCTAATATGCTGAATCCATACCATCAAAATGATTAATTATGAATTGATTTTTTCTACACCAGAATCTTAATCTGATGTCGCAACCAACTCAATCACATAATTAAAATTCATAAAGTTAAAAATTTTGAACGGAAAAACATTAGTTCATAAACGATGCCCTGATACCACATATTATGATTTTCACGGTTATAGATTGTGAAACATAAACAATCTAATTGAAATTCGACATGACATTAGAATCGTGGAACGTAATGATTTTCACGAAATATTTATATTAAATAGAGTTCATTTCTGATTTAAGAGTTGTAAAATTACTTGAGAATCAAATTTGTTTGATACCAGATGATTCAATGAGCTATATTTCTACTATTCTGAACCGTGAAAAACATGATCTTCATATACCACGCTTCACATTCTGAATAAGTCTTTTCGGAATTCATTTGCAATTATATTATGGATACCTTCATCAATATGAAATACTTCAATCATTTTTCTGATCAGATTGTCTCTATCTATGCAGTATTCAAAGGAACCAAAAAGCACACTATAAAAGAAAATTGTCTCTATAGACGATACAAAAATGAAGGTGAATTATAGTTTGCTTCAACTTCACATACAACAACTACAGATGATCTTTGTCCTCTAGTTACTAGCACAATATTGTTCAAATAATCTTTCTATTTTTTTTATTAATCTTTTCTTTTAAAGCTTCACTAAAATAGAAATAATGTCTTTGGACTGAATTATATGTTCAAGATATAATTAAGTAAATAAAAATATACCATCTCTAATTGCTTAATTTTTTTAAATGAAATGATCATACACAGTTCAACATTACATGTAACAGATGTCTTTCATAGGCAACGTGCGATGAATTGACTAGCCAAATTAAATTGTTGTTGATCCACTTCTCTTGTTGTAGCTAAAAGAATCATGAGATGCTTAATTTTATCTATTTACATTTTTTTTTTCGACAACTTGCTCTCTCATTTACCTTTTTTTTCCACATGAATTGTACAGTTGCAGAAAAATCATAGAAGAGAAACTTGTTGGGTCCAGTCCAAGTTTTAAGGAAGTTATTTTCTTCCTTTGGTAAAAAAAATTCAAGGTATGAAGATGTTTTTGGCCGGTTGGCCAAAGACATCTTCATACTATTTCTTGGCTAGTTGACCAAAGATATGTTCATAATGAAGTCCAAAACTTTTGCACATATAATGATGTCATTGATGACATCAAGAGAAGCATGTCATTCGTATAAATAGGGAGCTCCTGGTTCATATGAAATGTATACCAAAACAAAATAGAGAAAAGAAGAGTGAGACATCACATACAAGAAATAGTATGCGAGGAAAAATAGAAAGTGTGAGTGATATTGTAGTGAGGTGAAAAAATCAAAAGAGTGTTATTTCTTTGAGTGTGTAATAGTCTTTGAAATATTTTACTTAGACCTGCAAGTGTAAAATTTCTTACTATAGTGATATCAGTTTCTCCTCTCGGCACGTGATTTTTTCCTTATTCATAAGGGTTACGTAAAATTTTTGATGTCATTAACTCATTATTGCTCTTTTCATCCTTGTTGATTAACCTTCTAATAGCGTTTCACTTTTATTGCTAATATACACCAAGAATATTATTCAAGATGGCGAATATTATTCTTGGATGGATGCGGTATTTAAAATGTCCAATATTTATTTTCGATGATCATTTATATATAAGTAAAAATTTATTGACCGATTCTCAATAAATGGTATCAGAGTTTGGTTAAGTTCATCAATAAATGGTATCAGAGTTTGGTTAAGTTCATCAATAAATTTTATCTTTAGTAAATGGAGAACACCTTTAAATTTATCGGCACCATAATAAAACTCACGACGACAAACAACATGCTGAGAAGACCAAAGACGGAGGACTTGCTCGTGTTTAATGATCTATTCAAATCGATCGAGACCAAAGGAGTTTGCCCGTTCGACAAAGACAATAAATAAGACAAAGAGTGGCTGAAGGTCAACCGGAAAGCTCTTGCCATGATTCGGTAATGGGTAGACGACATTATTTTCAGCAACATAACCAAAAAGACTGATGCCTACAAACTTTAGACTAAGTTGAAAAATTTCCATGAGAGAAAGTCAGCACAGAACAAAGATTTCTTATTTAGAAAGCTTGTGTTTAAAGTACAAAGAAGGGCATCCCATTTCTGAATATTTTTGCGAGGTGCAGAAAATCCTGAATAGACTCGCAACAATGAAGATAAATCTCGGTGATAAGGTGCACGCGCTAATGCTATTATGCTTATTACATGATAGATGAGAGACTCTTGTAGTATCCCTAAGCAATTCTGTCCCGAAAGAAACGTTATCTTTATCAATCCTGATGGATTGCATTCAAAACAAAGAGACGGGGAGAAAAAAGTTTGGCAATCATGATGGACATGCATTTCTCACCGACCGAGGCCTGAGCATAACTCAAGTATCAAGTGATCGTGAAAAATCAAGAAGGCGATAAAAATTAAGAGACGGAAGAAAGTGTTATCATTGTTGGAAGCCTGGCCACATAAAAAAGGCTTTTTAAGCTCTTGAAGGAATAACCAAAATACCGCGGATCAAATACTAAGGTTGTGATGATAATGGTTGAAGGCATAGTACTAACAACATGTGAATGCAACCATGTTGGTGACTTGGATGCTGAACGGGTGATAAATTCAACAACCTCATATAACTGTGTTCCTCAGAATGAACTCTTCACGACCTACAAAGCTGGTAACTTTGGCAGCGTAAGGATGTGCAATTCCATTCGAGCGACGATCGTTGAAATTAGTGATGTGTGTCTAAAGATGGATTTTGGGTACACACTAACATTGAATGGGGTACGACATGTTCCTGATTTACGATTAAATTTAATATCCACGCATGCCTTAATAAAGAGGGTTATATTCAATTTTTCAAAAATAAAAAATGAAAGTTGAGCAAGGGTTCATTAGTTGTTGCTCGAGAAAGTGTGTATTGCTCTCTATACAAGACACGTGTGAAGGTCTGCGGTGGCTCAACGATTATGGGATGATACTTCACCAAACTTGTGGCACATGAGGCTGACTCATATCAGTGAGAAGGGATTACAACAGTTGGCAAGGAAGTCCATTATTTTGTCAGCCAATGGTACTCCACTAGACCCTTGTAATCACTGTTTATTTGTGTAACGATCCGTTGGTCGTTTAACACTTTAACACTACGAAAGAAGTAGGGGACTTTAGGGTATTTAAATTATTGAATTTTTGATATACAATTTGTGCAAGAAATTAGTTAAGTAAATAAAGTGGGTCAAGCCCACTACCCTATTGGGTAGGTCACGGCTGAGTTGCAAAAAGAAAAAGGGTGACGGGGACGGTTTGAGCAGCCAAAGAAAAAAAAATTACTACATTAAAAGAAAAACGCGAGCAAGCAGCAAAACAAAGAAGAGGAGAAAAGGAAAAGAAAAGAAACGGCAGCAGCAAGCAGTGGAAAAACAAAGAAATAAAGAAGAGAAAACCCTAGTAACTAGAAGACAAGGAGGAAACGCTCAATTAAGTTCAGGTTAAATTCTATGTTATATGGTTGAGTTAATCTATTCATGATCCTTATAATGATGTGTTGTAGAATGAAATATAAATTTTAAAGGAGTCATTACACGGAAATTCCACAATCCACTTGAACAAGAGAAACTTGAGGGATTATCATGGCATAATGATTACACAACATATAAAATATGAAAACTGTACAAAGTCGTAAGGAATATGAAAATACGGGCTGAATGAAAGTTGTATATTACTATGTTCCCGTCAGTTTTATATCTTACGAAGATAAATCCGACGTATGGTTTGAAAGTTATGAATGTTTAAAGTTCCTGTCTCATTTTACAAAAATTCTGGCGACACATATTTCCTAGGATTGTTCCCTTCGTAAATTTTCACCAACTACACTAAGTACTGTCATATGGGTTTCAGCATAATAAGAGATCCTAGTGTTGCCTTCGATGTAGTACAATAAACACATGATTTGGAGTTACGAATTTAATGTTATATCATTTACGAGCGGGAGATACGGGAAAGTTAAAAGAAAGGAATATTTTTTGTTTGTCCTGAAGTTATGCTAATATTATCAGGATATGAGTTTAGTCATACAATGAAAATGGTAAAGATCTTGTTAATATGAATATAACAATATGGGTGTCCTTAGATTCATATTATAATATAGTTCACATATTTTCTAGATTTTAATCGTTCAGAGGCTCTACGCAAGGGGAAGACATTGGTTTGATTGCTCATGGCACCCGCTCGACATTGAGGTAGGTTATGGTTTACTTTAGTTAGACTCCGATTAGAGAATCGTAAGTAGTTGTAGGAAGTGACGGAGATATCATTATAGGCCTTCAGGCAGAGAGTGGAGATGAATTACTATTACGTTGGTTCCGTCAGCTGTTATGTGGGCTTGTCGCCATATGTGTTATTTTCTGTGATTATCACCTGATTGACTTGTACTTGTTGATTGTATATTAGTGACACGTGTTGAGACTTGATATCATGCCTGACATACTCTCCATATTATTTTGTGATGATTGTGAGGTGAGAGAGTGAGAGTGATTGATAGCCTCCGAGGTTTCTGCCGGAGAGCGGGAGTGATAGCCTCTGAGGTTTCTGCCGGAGAGCGGGAGTGATAGCCTCCGAGGTTTCTGCCGGAGATCGGGAGTGTTAACCTCTAAGGTTTCTGCTAGAGAGCAGGAGTGATAGTTGTTGACACCCAATTTTGACCCTCCCGTCCAGTCATTAACTATAAAATTACACTAATTTTGTAAAATAATTTTTATGATTTTTTATAATAAAATACAGCGATAAAACATAAATACAGGCATAAATAAACAATTTAGTAATGGCACCGCATTTTACGTAGAGTACTAAGCACTTAGAGTCCCGCGCCCGCATTAATTAATTTTAAGCCCTGTCATGATTTCTTAATTAATAATAAATACATAAAATAAATAATTTAGCAATGAAGTCGTGTCAAGTAGCATATCCGCATTGTAATCAATTTTAATCTAATACATGCATTTAATAGCGTCGCATTTATAAAAAAGGCTTTAAATAATTCTTAAATATCATACTTGCATTTAGCATTTAAATAATTTAATCTAAACTCAATTCAACTCTAATTTAACTTCGCATTAATGCGCAATAGTAATATTTTAAATAATAGCACCGCATTTTAAAATATTAGTTTATAATAATAACTTAGGCTAATAAAACACCTAAATAATTTAATCACATTAGTTTATTGGGTTATCACTAATTAACTAAGCCTAAAACTAATTAATCTATCACTAATTTAATACTAATAACTCACTAATTAAAAGCCTAATTAAAACTAACCTAATACTACCCTTTAACTACCCATCCCAACAAACTCGCAGCCCACTACCCCCTAATTAAAACGATTACCCAAGCCCAAACCGAAGCCCGGTATATCCTCACTCTATCACTTCCCTTGCCCATCGCCTATCTCGCCAGCGTAAACCTAAACCGGACGAACCTAAACACCTAGCAATGTGCCGCGCGCCTCGCCTCGCGGTAGAGATTCTCGCCTGAGAATCCGGCGACACTTTCCTTACCCACACACACGTCTCCAACGATTTCTTGCCTTAAAACCCCATTATCTACTTTCCTTCCTATTACGAAATCTCCCACAAAATCCCTTCGAATCAGTACCGAATCACACCTAGAAATAGCACGAATCTCTTGCGAATCAAGCCCCAGAATCAGCCCTAATTGCCTACCTAACTTGGAACCCAAATGGGGGCTATAAGAAGCACATGCAATAGGCATTATTGAGGAGGCAGAGAAGAGCATAGGAGAAGGAATGGAGAGTGGAGTCGGGGCAACCACATAGCAATTTAGGGCATCGATGAAGGAGAGTGAGGTAGCAATCATTTTGCACCTTAGCAGCAATTAGGAACCGATAGCATCGACATAGACAGCAACAGAGGCAGAGCACATTAGAAACGATAAGGCAGAGACCTTCAGCAGCAGTTAAGTAACCACGAGGCGAGCGAGAGAACAGTCTGAGAAGCGGCCACGGACACTAGCATTGCGAATAGGTAGTTCGAATCTCCTTCTTTCAATTCAAACCAAGAATCGGCAAACAAACCTTGCCCTTATTCGCATCGCAAACCCCAAAACCGTCGATTGGACCGACGACTTGATCTGTTGCCGGGTCATTTGTCCGGAGAAGGTAAATTTGACTCCCTCTCGATTTCAGTCCATTCTTGTATTTCTGTGCGTATTTGTATCAAATATGTGTTAAATGATGAATATGTTGAAGATTGTAGATGTGTACGCTGTCTCAATGCTACCTGAATTCGTTATTTTGATGGTTGTTTGATTTTCGATTAGCGGTGTTACGATAATGATTCAAATTTAAGACGCTGTTAACATTCATTATTGTTGTTGAGCCTGTTAAGTCACTGTGCAATATGTTTTAGATAGATAAATGACGTATTGTGTGCTGTTGTTGCTACTTGGGTCATTTGTATGCAAGTATGTTGCCTATTGATTTGTTCTTTTACATGTTCTGAGTTTATTTGAGGAGTAGCACATCCTTAGCTTCTTCATGAACTTATATACATGTGGATTTGATTTAGTCATATGCCTATGTGACTAAGAATGTAGTATGAATGCTCTATGAGTGACGTCGTTGGACATTGTGTGATTATACTAAAGCATGTTTCATATAGAATGCTATTTGTATAGGTTAAATTATTGTGTACCTCTTCTCTTCTACATGCTGTTTCCTATACATTTTTCGGAGCCTAAATTGTCCACTGTCTCTGTTCTAAATTTCCGAGAATGGCTACCTATTCACATGCTGTTTGATATGATTACGCTCTCCGTTATCATATAATATCCCTTAAGTCTTTGTTAATTGGACATATCAATATCCATGTTTAAAGTGTCATCCGAATTAATTTGGGTGTTGAAAGTTATCTAAGCCCTGTTTGAAAGCCTGCTTGAGTTTTAAAATAATTTGAAGTAGTAGTTGGCTGATTCACTGGAGGTAGGTGGTTTTCCAGTGTACCCTCAGTGTTGGGATTAAACATACGCGGCATCGGGTTGTAACTTATATAAACTAGCATTGTAAAAGAGACAAAGTAAAAGATCAATCGTCCGGGTTGTCGTTAACTGGTGTCTGGCATGTCCTGCCTTTAGGCTGAAATTGAATCTTTTAGTCCTTTCCCTTGTGTGATTTCTTGTCCAATTTTTGTCCCTTCATGCTTCCTGTGGTTTGCTTGATCTGCTTAAATAAAGTGTGTTGACTGCCCGCCATATGTTCCAAAATGTTTGTTAATACTAATCAAAGCCAAATCAGGCCATAGTCATATAATATGGTAAGCGAAAGGCATGGCATATGACTTGAACACAGATCTTTGCTTAAACAAATTATGGCCCTATCTAGATTGCCTGTTAGGAGTGTATATGTTTGTCTCACTCGGATTTCTAAACTAGTACATCAAGAAAATCTCTTAGGCCATAGGAACAGCTGCCGATTCATTGATACGCTCGGTAGTGCTTGTGGTTCACTTCTTTGTTTGTTTGGAGGGGGTGTCATGGCTGCTGCTTTTGTGTCTATATTACTGCTGCCGTTACATTCCTGCTGATTAATTGGAATATGCATTGATAGTATCTTGGGCATGCTATTATCCAGGAACAATGATTTTCCCGATATTTGTTTATTCGTTATTTAATCGGGCTCGTACTAATCCTTATCTTTCCTTTCTTGCTACATGAAACGCATCGGAGCAAAACGAAGAGTCTCACGGCGAGACTCGTTGCGAGCCACTTCAAATGGCAACCCGCGTCTATGTGCACCCGCATTCGCATACCCGCTTCAGAGATTCCTAAGACAAAATAGGACAAGATGATGTCGCCACACGTCTTGAGAGCCATGATCATATCCACTATTTATATTATTTGCTTAAATTGTTGCCTAATTCTTTAACTTTGTAATTAATAGGAGACATAGAACAATTAGCCCGTTGGAATAAATAAATTGGGAGAGTAGTTTTAAAATCGGAAACGCACTTTTAAGTTATTTGTCATGCATGTCTAAGCTTTACTAAAATATTCAACTCGCAACTAACATGATAAAATAAATTGCATTTCCCACAAGCATTTTTATAGTATGATATAAATAATTTATATTGGATAGCCTGCTTATCATAAAATTACAGAAAAAAATTATTACCTTTTGCACTACGTCATACAGGTTTGATTTTAAAAGCATATCTTTGATCATAAACCAACATTGCATACATCTATAAACAATAAAGCTTTATTTTTATAGCATTAGTTTTGCAAACTTCCTATCAACATGCCCTTTTCTATAAAACATTTTTTGAAAGCACCCTTTATATTTTCAAAACATGCATTCTTTAAATATAATAATTACCCTAGGTTTGGCAGGACAATGCATGAGTTAAGCGGATCTTAGAGGGTGCTAACCTTCTCTAGATTAATAAAGAACCACTTACGAACCTCATTAAGTTTAGCAGACCATTAAATGGAGTTAGTGTTGACTTTAACCTAAGTTGACATTTAGGTGTCCTAATTCACTCAAACTAATTAGGTGGCGACTCCCGCGAACCCTTAGCATTTTTTAGCATTTTAAGCACCTTTTTGCACTTTTAGCACCTTTAGCGTTTTTAGCACTTTTTTGCACCTTTTTAGTTATTATTTATTTTCTAACCTTTTATTTGAGCAGGAGTTTAGAAAATAAAGTCGCGACGAAAAGCGGCGAAAATGGCGACTACATCATACTTTTTGGATCGACTTTATTTTCTAAACTCCTGTTTAAATAAAAGGTTAGAAAATAAAATAGAAAATGCTTAAAATGTTAAAAAAGATGTTAAAAGTTTAAAAAGGTGCTAAGGATTAATTTTAAAGTAAAGGGTGCTAAAAGTGCAAAAAATGCTAAGGGTATGCTAAGATGTTGCTAAAAGGTGCTAAATGCTAAAGGGTTCGCGGAGTCGCCACCTAATTAATTGGGTGAATTAGGACACCTAAATGTTTAACTAGTTTAAAGTAAAACATTAACTCCATTCTTTATGGTCTGCTAAACTTAGTGAGATTCTGGGTAAGGGTTCTTTATTAATCTAGAGGAAGGGTTAGGCACCTCTAAGATCCGCTAACTGCGGTTGTCTGCCAAACCTAGGGTAATTATTATGTTTAAAATGCAAAATAAAAGCTCCTCCGCTTAATAAAAATGCTAAAATGTTAAAATGTTTAAAAGGTGCTTAAAAAGTATAAAAAGCGCAAACGGTGTTATAAATAAATAAAAGAGCCAAATGCTGAATGTTTAAAAGTGCTTAAAATACTAAAGGTTGCTAAAAGGTTTTAAATGATAGAAGGGTGCTAAAGGTGCTAAGAGGTGCTTAAAAGTGCTAAATGCTAAAGTGCTGAATAATTAATAAAATGTTAGGAAATAAATGCTAGCATGTTAAAATGTTTAAAAGGTGCTTAAAGTATTGAAAGGGCAAAAGGTGCTATATGCTAAAGTACAAAGAATGCTAGGGAGGTGTTAAAATGTTACTAAAGTTTAAAGAGGGGCTAAGAATGCAAAAATGTTAAGATGCTAGAAAGTGCTAAATGCTAGGGTGCTTTATAGACTAATTATGTGTTCACGCAAAGATTATTTACGGACTAATTGTGTATACTGCTAGCTAAATTAATCTTGTCTAACCTGCGTACAATATTATATAAGAGATGCTTTAAGATGATTTTTGAGAGTTTAGGAGAAATCTGTTATGTTTAGGGATTTAACAAACTGTTGGTTTTGTGATGCAAGTTAGATTATTTTGGCAAAAATTAGACATGCATGACAATCCTAAAAGGCAAGTAAGTTAAGCGATGAACTTTAAATTACCTTCCCCACTTATATGTTTAAAGGCTAATTATTCTAGATATCCTATTAATTACAAAGTTATAAATTACAATAACACATAAAGTAAGATAAGGATGAGATGAGAAAATGAAGGATTGAAGCGGATGACCCCGTCCTATTTGTTTTTCTAGGAATTGCCGAAGAGGGAATGCGAATGCGGATGCGGGTCGCCATTTGAAATGGCTTGCGATGAGCCTCGCCGTGAGACTCTTTATTTTGCTCCAATGCGTGCCATGTAAAAATAAAGAAAGATAAGGATTAGTATATGCCCAGATTTATTTTGACCAAAACAATCACTTGACGCATAGTTTATATTTAAGCAAATACATACATAAAGACCAAACAGAGGCAATATCAGATGGAATAAGCAGCCAACAGATGGTAAAAGAAATAGGGGTGGGCAGGTATGCAGACAAGATGCATAAGTAAACAGGCTTTGGTGATCCCCTATTCTTGAAGCCATCTCCTCAAGCAAACAGACAGGACAGTACGCAGCAACAAAAGAGGAGAGAAAAGATAATAAGCAAACAGGGTGTAATGCAGGGGCAGAAAAGGCTACAGAAATAGGCAAGCAGGAAGCAACATTCAGCTAGGCAGTCCCAGATATGGACACATTTAACACAAATTCACAAATGCAAATACCAAGGCAGGGGTATTCAGAATTGTATGAACATGTTGAAGATTCAAAGGCAAACTAATGCAAATTCTTCACTTATCCAAGAGCAAACCAGGAACTAATATATGCGAGTTTCTATGTAATTTTACGACTGGGCTGATGTAGTTCCAATTACTATTGTCTTAGCCATAACTTATCTTCTAAACAGGTTCAGGTGCTAAGAAAAAAGGGATACACACATACTGAAGATATACCATTGGTGAAATACAATCCTAGATTAAGATGTTCTAAATCCAGATCCAACTCCACTTGGAAGATAAATTCAACTGCATTTTTTGCTTCAATTGTGTAAAATAATTCTTCTAACTCATAACAGCCCTTCAATGCTCCTTTAATGCTTTGTACCAAATTAGCTTAGTGTTGGTTCTTACTTATATAAAGTCTTATCTTTCAAAGAAAGGCGTAGGCAAACTCGAATTATGCAGACATTCACATGAGCCTTGAAATTAATTCATCATACTAGCGTCTTTGAAGAATTATCCTAACTTGCACACGATAACATGATAACTAGCCCGTGAACCCTTGAATCTTATACTCTTCACCCGCATGTTTTTAGACTAAGCAATATAGACCCATCAACCGCTGAATGTAAAACTTAAGTAACTCATAAGTTAGGCACAAACACATATCAAAGATTGATCTAGTTATAACCTGTGATTTCCAGAACGATCTAACTACCAAATTGACTATCAAAACACACCCAAACCAGTGCACATATATGAATCCTACCAGTAAAAAAAAAACAGACTAGCATAATTAAAGACAACTAAATTTGCAATCAACACTTAAAAATAACAGAAACCAATGGAATACGAGGAGAATTCGAATTTACCTTCTCCGGGCAGCGACCCGGGGCAGCGTATCAAGTCGTCGGTCCACTCGACGGGCTTTAGGTTTGCGATGCGAATGAAAGGGCGAAGTTTGTTTGCTGATTTTTGGCTGATATTGAAAAGAAAGATTTCAGGCTTCTTATTTGTGCGATGCTAATGGTCTGGGTTGTCGATTGCTGGACCTCCTAACATCCTATGCCTGTCGACTATTGCTATTGGAATGCTCTTCCTACTCTGCTCTCTCCTATCTGCCTGAACTCTGAATTACGAATGCCTTTCTTTGGGTATTCGATGAGAAGGTCTTTGGAGTGTTCGGCGGTGAGGAAGGTGCTGAGTTTCCTTTCCCGATTGCTCTTTGCTGCCGCTAAGGGGGAGTGTCTGTCTCCGAGATGTTTCCTTCGCATGTGCTTATATAGCCATGGTTTGGGTTCCCCATTAGGTAAACCTTAGGGCTGATTCGTAAGAGATTTGTGCTGATTTTGTCCCGATTTCGTATTGATTCTTACGATTTGTTGACGAGATTTAGGTAGGGATTTGGTTTATCTATGGTAAGAAGGGCTGGCTTCGTGCGCGTGGGTAACGGAAATCCCGGATTCTCCGGCGAGAAATCCGGGCTAGGGTGCTGGTGCTGCGAAGGTGCGAGGTAAGCGCGGCGGTTGTCTTTAGGTTTAGGTTTTCTTGTTGAAGGTTTTTGACGAGGGAGAGAAGGGCTGATAAGGGAAAAGAAATGAGGGGGCCCGAGTTGGGCTTCTGCGGGTAATGAAGTAAATAAGGGTAGGGCGGACTGGGCCTCGCGGGTTGGGCTGGGTAATTGGGCTGGGTAGTTAGGTTAGTATTAAGTGTTAGGTTAGTTATTTAATTAGTGTTAGTTTTAGGTGCTAATTAATTAGTTTAGTGGTGAATTAAATTAGTAAATTGTGATTAAATTATTTAAGTGCTTTATTAATCCGATTGTTATAAATGCGGGCGTGCTATTTAATTAGTGCTTAATATTTTAGAATGCGGCGCTATTTATTTAATCTTATGTATTGTGCATTATTATTAAAAATAAGTTATGAGATTGCTTTGTGTGCTAATAAATGCGACTATGCTACTTGACACGACGTCATTGCTAAATTATTTATTTTATGTATTTATTATTAATTAAGAATCCTGACAGGGCTTGAAATCAATTAATGCGGGCGCGGGACTCTAAGTGCTTAATACTCTACGTGAGACGCGATGCCATTATTAAATTATTTATTTATGCCTGTATTTATGTTTTATCATTGCATTTTATTATAAAAATCATAAAAATTATTTTACAAAATTAGTCTAATTTTATAGCTAATGATTTGGGCGGGAGGGTCAAAATTGGGTGTCAGCATTTGTCCCTCTTTGTGTGGAGATGATGGAAGAATCTTGGACAAAGCGTTGACTCATGCCAATTTTGTCTCGATCTTGAATTGCAAAAATGTTGGCGGGTAGACAAAGTGGCGCAAAAATCAAAATCTGTCCCGATGTCGAGTTATGGCGACCTTTGAAATTGCCGAGTCAAAACAGGCGGGCTAACGCGGACTCAAAAAGCGTCGATGTCGAGTTATGGCGACCTTTGGGCTACCATGGTCAAAACACGGCGGGCTAACGCGGACTCAAAATTTCTCGATGTCGAGTTATGATGACCTTTGGGCTATGTCAAAAAGTAAAAAAACAAAAATAAGCGGCTTGAACACAGGGTGTCTGCTATGGTTTATGGTCTGGGTTTCATGGTGATGTGGGCGAGTGGGCGGCTGAGGCGGCTTACGCCGTTCGTTGGGATGGTTGGCCCCAACAAATTGCCGGTTATTTGTAAGAAAATCCACGTTGTGCTCCTGCTCCTGCATGCTAAGACTTCAAACAAACGGTTTGTGCATAACTGCTAAGGCAAAATGATGATGCATGATTGTTTTTTAAAAGTAATGCAACTGTGAGTAGAAAAGGTTATCCTGCAAAAAATGTGATGTCTGCTGTGTTGATGCGACGCTGCAAATGCTGTGATTTCACCCTTACACGGACGTGTTGCGATTGTGAATGCGGATATGTTGTCCTTTCTGGGACCGTCCCTGTAGACTAAATCTCAAGAAAAGTTAGTGCATAACTGCTAAGACAGAATAATAAAGCATGAATGAGAAAAATACAATTTTGAGAACAGAGAAATCGTCCCTGCGTAGATGTGATATGCTGATGATGACGTCGTTTTCGGACTTGTTGTGCTGATAACGTCGTTACTGGGCGTCTTCTTCTTTGGCGTCGTTGCGTAGGCGTATTCTTCTTTGGCGTCGTTGCGTGGACTTCTTTGTCTTGTCGCGTCGTTACTGGGCGATGTTCTTCTTTGGCGTCGTTGCGTGGACTTCTTTGTCTTGATAACGTCGTTACTGGGCGTGTTAGTCTTGGCGTCGTTGCGTGGACTTGTTGTCTTGATCGCGTCGTTACTGGGCGATATTCTTCTTTGGCGTCGTTGCGTGGACTTCTTTGTCTTGATCGTCGTTACTGGGCGATGTTCTTCTTTGGCGTCGTTGCGTGGACTTGTTGTCTTGATAACGTCGTTACTGGGCGTGTTATTCTTTGGCGTCGTTGCGTGGACTTCTTTGTGTTGTCGCGTCATTACTGGGCGTGTTCTTTGCTTTGGCGTCGTTGCGTAGACTTCTTTGTCTTTGATAACGTCGTTACTGGGCGTGTTGTTGTTAGGCGTCGTTGCGTGGACTTGCTTTGTCTTGATAAGGTCGTTACTGGGCGTGTTCTTCTTTGGCGTCGTTGCGTAGACTTCTTTGTCTTGATCGCGTCGTTACTGGGCGTGTTGTTCTTCTTGCTCGCGTAGAATAAATGCTCATGCGAGCTAAGCTTGAAGCGTTAGTGTATACTGTTTAGACAAAATGATAAATACGTATGAAGTGCAATTTTATGGGTAGAGATGTAGTCACGTCGCGGATGAATGCGAGATGTTGTCCTTGCGCGGACATGCTAAATGCATGGTAGCGAATTGTCATGATGCCTTTGTTGGGTGCGATCGCGGGTTGCCAATTTGACTTTATGCCCCGATGTGCTAGCCGCTTGTTGCGGAATTCGAGTGTTTGTTGATTGTCGATGCCTTTTACGCCTGCTTACGATGCGGACTTTGAATTTTGGATTTTGTCATATCCTCTGCCTCTGCTACTTCTTTACGCTTTGCGAAGAAAGCTTCTTGCAGTATTTTACGCTTGGCTATTGCACTTTCCACATTAATATGAAAAGACTGCGCTCGAAAATTTGTGAGTTTTTGGGAAGTCGATTCGTATTGACTTCGCTTGTTCCTTGATATCGCGTGCAGCTGTTTGGACTTGCAACCACATGCAGTTTCTGCTTTGTCTGATTTGAATATCTGAGGCGTTTGGCCTAAAGTGGGTCTCGATGTAGTTGTCGCGTCATTGCAAAAGTAGGTTTGTGGTGGCCTGGTTTGTGTTTGTTTGAGTATGGTAGGCATTTGTGTGGGATATATGAGTCATTGTATATTGGGTGAATGAGATATCGATGAAGAAGGTCGGTAATAATTTGGAGGATTTTGGTTATTTGCGTGTGAGTGCTTTAGTGATGTTTACGAGCCTTCGATTTTGAGTCTGCGAGGTTGCCGTTTCTTTGTAGTAGCTGGCGAGTGCTCGATCGGATCTATGCTACTTTTCTCTTCTGAGACCCCTGCTTTGCCTATCGGAACCAAGACAGGTTCCGACTCGTTCTGCTCAAAATGCCCTTGAATTCGTCGTGTTGCCGGACCGTGCCTTTTATCTCGTGAGATATTGATGCTCTGTCATTGCTTAGTCAAATGCAAATCGACCCTTTGGGGGAGATGATAAATCTTTCTAGACAAAATGCAGCAAACTGCGTTAGTGTAAAGCACGTGATTTTGCAGAAGTGTAAAAACATTTAGCAAGTACATGTTGCACACAAATTGTCACATTGCAAGCGAGTCCTAATATGCATGGGGACCTCTTTATGCCAGAGGTAGGCCTAAACGTCACATATGCGAAGTCATGATGGATTTTGTCCAAGCCGTCCAACTGTAATGCTTTGTTGGAAATGGCGACCAAATGACGGTGCACTTTTCTCAATTTCGGCATGTCATGATTAGGCTTGGATTTGTCTGTCATTGCCACGCTACACATAATATGCTGGTTGGTCGTTGGGTTGAGAAACCCGTCAACAAGTTTGGTGTCTTCCTAATTGTGGTGTCGATGCCAGGGACCGACCCACCTAAGGTAAATGCATGTATGCCCTAAGATAAAGGGTGGTATAGCTCTATCCTAAGTTTCTAAGATTTGACTTTTCTAGACGCAAGGTTCCCGAGCGGACAACTCGAGTGAGAAGGCTACGCGGCCACCGGTTAGACCGGGCACTCCACGTATGTTACCAACTCTCCTAAATTTGGGCTTTGAAGAAAGAATTTTGCTGATGCACCAAGCGCACCTCGCATGCAGTGTGTGATTGTGTGAATTTTCCAGAGTGGAAGAAATATGAGCGGAATGCCAGTTTAAGAAAAGCAGTAAAGCAGGTAGCAAAATAAAATAAATAAACAAAATACAGCACACAAAATTTAAATGCAAAAAGTAATGCCAAATAATAACCCTAGGTCTGTTGTGGTTAAGAACCTAAAATTCCCAGTGGAGTCGCCATTTCTGTCACGCCCTTTTTCGGCCGCGACTTTATTTTCTAAACTCCTGTTTAAATAAAAGGTTAGAAAATAAAATAGAAAATGCTTAAAATGTTAAAAAAGATGTTAAAAGTTTAAAAAGGTGCTAAGGATTAATTTTAAAGTAAAGGGTGCTAAAAGTGCAAAAAATGCTAAGGGTATGCTAAGATGTTGCTAAAAGGTGCTAAATGCTAAAGGGTTCGCGGAGTCGCCACCTAATTAATTGGGTGAATTAGGACACCTAAATGTTTAACTAGTTTAAAGTAAAACATTAACTCCATTCTTTATGGTCTGCTAAACTTAGTGAGATTCTGGGTAAGGGTTCTTTATTAATCTAGAGGGAAGGGGTTAGGCACCCTCTAAGATCCGCTAACTTGCGGTTGTCCTGCCAAACCTAGGGTAATTATTATGTTTAAAATGCAAAATAAAAGCTCCTCCTGCTTAATAAAAATGCTAAAATGTTAAAATGTTTAAAAGGTGCTTAAAGTATAAAAAGGACAAAAGGTGTTATAAATAAATAAAAGAGCCAAATGCTGAATGTTTAAAAGTGCTTAAAATACTAAAGGTTGCTAAAAGGTTTTAAATGATAGAAGGGTGCTAAAGGTGCTAAGAGGTGCTTAAAAGTGCTAAATGCTAAAGTGCTGAATAATTAATAAAATGTTAGGAAATAAATGCTAGCATGTTAAAATGTTTAAAAGGTGCTTAAAGTATTGAAAGGGCAAAAGGTGCTATATGCTAAAGTACAAAGAATGCTAGGGAGGTGTTAAAATGTTACTAAAGTTTAAAGAGGGGCTAAGAATGCAAAAATGTTAAGATGCTAGAAAGTGCTAAATGCTAGGGTGCTTTATAGACTAATTATGTGTTCACGCAAAGGTTATTCTGGACTAATTGTGTATCTTTGCTAGCTAAATTAATCTTGCCTAACCTGCGTACAATATTATATAAGAGATGCTTTAAGATGATTTTTGAGAGTTCAGGAGAAATCTGTTATGTTTAGGGATTTAACAAACTGTTGGTTTTGTGATGCAAGTTAGATTATTTTGGCAAAAATTAGACATGCATGACAATCCTAAAAGGCAAGTAAGTTAAGCGATGAACTTTAAATTACCTTCCCCACTTATATGTTTAAAGGCTAATTATTCTAGATATCCTATTAATTACAAAGTTATAAATTACAATAACACATAAAGTAAGATAAGGATGAGATGAGAGAATGAGGGATTGAAGCGGATGACCCCGTCCTATTTGTTTTTCTAGGAATTGCCGAAGAGGGAATGCGAATGCGGATGCGGGTCGCCATTTGAAATGGCTGCGATGAGCCTCGTAGTGAGACTCTTTATTTTGCTCAATCGTGCCATGTAAAAATAAAGAAAGATAAGGATTAGTATATGCCAAGATTTATTTTGACAAAAACAATCAATTGACTCATAGTTTATATTTAAGATAATAAATACATAATGACCAAACAGAGTCAATATCATATGGAATAAGCAGACAACTGATTGTAAAAGATATAGTGTTGGCGGTATGCGACGATGCAGACAAAGCGAGCTTTGGTGATCCCTATTCTTGAAGCCATCTCTCAAGCAAGCAGACGGGCGATGCGCGGCAACAAAGAGGAGAGAAAAGATAATAAGCAAGCGGTGTAATGCGAGGCGAGAAAAGGCTACGAAATAGACAAGCGACATTCAGCTAAGCGGTCGGATATGGACACATTTAACACAAATTCACAAATGCAAATACCAAGGCAGGGGTATTCAGAATTGTATGAACATGTTGAAGATTCAAAGGCAAACTAATGCAAATTCTTCACTTATCCAAGAGCAAACCAGGAACTAATATATGCGAGTTTCTATGTAATTTTACGACTGGGCTGATGTAGTTCCAATTACTATTGTCTTAGCCATAACTTATCTTCTAAACAGGTTCAGGTGCTAAGAAAAAAGGGATACACACATACTGAAGATATACCATTGGTGAAATACAATCCTAGATTAAGATGTTCTAAATCCGATCGAACTCCACTTGGAAGATAAATTCAACCGCATTTTTGCTTCAATTGTGTAAAATAATTCTTCTAACTCATATGACCCTTCATACTCCTTTAATGCTTTGTACCAAATTAGCTTAGTGTTGGTTCTTACTTATATAAAGTCTTATCTTTCAAAGAAAGGCGTAGGCAAACTCGAATTATGCAGACATTCACATGAGCCTTGAAATTAATTCATCATACTAGCATGCGGAAGAATTATCTAACTTGCACACGATAACATGATAACTAGCCACGTGAACCTTGAATCTTATACTCTTCACCTGCACATGTTTTTTAGACTAAGCAATATAGACCCGTCAACCTGAATGTAAAACTTAAGTAACTCATAAGTTAGGCACAAACACATATCAAAGATTGATCTAGTTATAACCTGTGATTTCCAGAACGATCTAACTACCAAATTGACTATCAAAACACACCCAAACCAGTGCACATATATGAATCCTACCAGTAAAAAAAAACAGACTAGCATAATTAAAGACAACTAAATTTGCAATCAACACTTAAAAATAACAGAAACCAATGGAATACGAGAATTGAATTTACCTTCTCCGGCGTGACCGGCGGCGTATCAAGTCGTCGGTCCCACTCGGCGGGCTTTAGGTTTGCGATGCGAATGAAAGGGCGAAGTTTGTTTCTTGATTTTGGCTGATATTGAAAAGAAAGATTTCAGGCTTCTTATTTGTGCGATGCTAATGGTCTGGGTTGTCGATTGCTGGACCTCCTAACCTCCTATGCCTGTCGACTATTGCTATTGGAATGCTCTTCCTACTCTGCTCTCTCCTAGCTGTTGACACCCAATTTTGACCCTCCCGTCCAGTCATTAGCTATAAAATTAGACTAATTTTGTAAAATAATTTTTATGATTTTTTATAATAAAATGCAGCGATAAAACATAAATACAGGCATAAATAAATAATTTAATAATGGCATCGCGTCTCACGTAGAGTATTAAGCACTTAGAGTCCCGCGCCCGCATTAATTGATTTCAAGCCCTGTCAGGATTCTTAATTAATAATAAATACATAAAATAAATAATTTAGCAATGACGTCGTGTCAAGTAGCATAGTCGCATTTATTAGCACGCAAAGCAATCTCATAACTTATTTTTAATAATAATGCACAATAAATAAGATTAAATAAATAGCGCCACATTCTAAAATATTAAGCACTAATTAAATAGCACGCCCGCATTTATAACAATCGGATTAATAAAGTACTTAAATAATTTAATCACAATTTACTAATTTAATTCACCACTAAACTAATTAATTAGCACCTAAAACTAACACTAATTAAATAACTAACCTAACACTTAATACTAACTACCCAAACCCGATTACCCACAACCCGCGAGGCCCAATCGCCCTACCCTTATTTACTTCATTACGCGAAGGCCCAACTCGGGCCCCCTCATTTCTTTTCCCTTATCAGCCCTTCTCTCCCTCGTCAAAAACCTTCAACAAGAAAACCTAAACCTAAAGACAACCGCCGCGCTTACCTCGCACCTTCGCAGCACCAGCACCCTAGCCCGGATTTTTCGCCGGAGAATCCGGGATTTCCGTTACCCACGTGCACGAAGCCAGCCCTTCTTACCATAGATAAACCAAATCCCTACCTAAATCTCGTCAACAAATCGTAAGAATCAATACGAAATCGGGACAAAATCAGCACAAATCTCTTACGAATCAGCCCTAAGGTTTACCTAATGGGGAACCCAAACCATGGCTATATAAGCACATGCGAAGGAAACATCTCGGAGACAGAAACTCCCCTGCTTAGCAAAGCGAAGCGTGATCGGAAAGGAACTCGACCTTCCTCACTGTCGAACACCCAGCACCTTCCTCACTGTCGAATACCCAGCAAAGGCATTCAGAATTCAGAGAGTTCAGGCAGATAGGAGAGAGCAGAGTAGGAAGAGCATTCCAATAGCAATAGTCGACAGGCATAGGAGGTTAGGAGGTCCAGCAATCGACAACCCAGACCATTAGCATCGCACAAATAAGAAGCCTGAAATCTTTCTTTTCAATATCAGCCAAAAATCAGCAAACAAACTTCGCCCTTTCATTCGCATCGCAAACCTAAAGCCCGTCGAGTGGACCGACGACTTGATACGCTGCCCCGGGTCGCTGCCCGGAGAAGGTAAATTCGAATTCTCCTCGTATTCCATTGGTTTCTGTTATTTTTAAGTGTTGATTGCAAATTTAGTTGTCTTTAATTATGCTAGTCTGTTTTTTTTTACTGGTAGGATTCATATATGTGCACTGGTTTGGGTGTGTTTTGATAGTCAATTTGGTAGTTAGATCGTTCTGGAAATCACAGGTTATAACTAGATCAATCTTTGATATGTGTTTGTGCCTAACTTATGAGTTACTTAAGTTTTACATTCAGCGGTTGATGGGTCTATATTGCTTAGTCTAAAAAACATGTCTGGGTGAAGAGTATAAGATTCAAGGGTTCACAGGGCTAGTTATCATGTTACTGTGTGCAAGTTAGGATAATTCTTCAGCATGCTAGTATGATGAATTAATTTCAAGGCTCATGTGAATGTCTGCATAATTCGAGTTTGCCTACGCCTTTCTTTGAAAGATAAGACTTTATATAAGTAAGAACCAACACTAAGCTAATTTGGTACAAAGCATTAAAGGAGCATTGAAGGGCTGTTATGAGTTAGAAGAATTATTTTACACAATTGAAGCAAAAAATGCAGTTGAATTTATCTTCCAAGTGGAGTTGGATCTGGATTTAGAACATCTTAATCTAGGATTGTATTTCACCAATGGTATATCTTCAGTATGTGTGTATCCCTTTTTTCTTAGCACCTGAACCTGTTTAGAAGATAAGTTATGGCTAAGACAATAGTAATTGGAACTACATCAGCCCAGTCGTAAAATTACATAGAAACTCGCATATATTAGTTCCTGGTTTGCTCTTGGATAAGTGAAGAATTTGCATTAGTTTGCCTTTGAATCTTCAACATGTTCATACAATTCTGAATACCCCTGCCTTGGTATTTGCATTTGTGAATTTGTGTTAAATGTGTCCATATCTGGGACTGCCTAGCTGAATGTTGCTCGCTTATTTCGTAGCCTTTTACGCCTGCATTACACCTGTTTGCTTATTATCTTTTCTCTCCTCTTTTGTTCTTTGCATCTTGTCCTGTCTGTTTGCTTGAGGAGATGGCTTCAAGAATAGGGGATCACCAAAGCCTGTTTACTTGTCTGTACTGTCTGCATACCTGCCCACCCCTATTTCTTTTACCATCTGTTGGCTGCTTATTCCATCTGATATTGCCTCTGTTTGGTCTTTATGTATGTATTTGCTTAAATATAAACTATGCGTCAAGTGATTGTTTTGGTCAAAATAAATCTGGGCATATACTAATCCTTATCTTTCTTTATTTTTACATGGCACGCATTGGAGCAAAATAAAGAGTCTCACGGCGAGGCTCATCGCAAGCCATTTCAAATGGCGACCCGCATCCGCATTCGCATTCCCTCTTCGGCAATTCCTAGAAAAACAAATAGGACGGGGTCATCCGCTTCAATCCCTCATTCTCTCATCTCATCCTTATCTTACTTTATGTGTTATTGTAATTTATAACTTTGTAATTAATAGGATATCTAGAATAATTAGCCTTTAAACATATAAGTGGGGAAGGTAATTTAAAGTTCATCGCTTAACTTACTTGCCTTTTAGGATTGTCATGCATGTCTAATTTTTGCCAAAATAATCTAACTTGCATCACAAAACCAACAGTTTGTTAAATCCCTAAACATAACAGATTTCTCCTAAACTCTAAAAAATCATCTTAAAGCATCTCTTATATAATATTGTACGCAGGTTAGGCAAGATTAATTTAGCTAGCAGTATACACAATTAGTCCGTAAATAACCTTTGCGTGAACACATAATTAGTCTATAAAGCACCCTAGCATTTAGCACTTTCTAGCATCTTAACATTTTTGCATTCTTAGCCCCTCTTTAAACTTTAGTAACATTTTAACACCTCCCTAGCATTCTTTGTACTTTAGCATATAGCACCTTTTGCCCTTTCAATACTTTAAGCACCTTTTAAACATTTTAACATGCTAGCATTTATTTCCTAACATTTTATTAATTATTCAGCACTTTAGCATTTAGCACTTTTAAGCACCTCTTAGCACCCTTCTATCATTTAAAACCTTTTAGCAACCATTAGTATTTTAAGCACTTTTAAACATTCAGCATTTGGCTCTTTTATTTATTTATAACACCTTTTGCCCTTTTTATACTTTAAGCACCTTTTAAACATTTTAACATTTTAGCATTTTTATTAAGCAGGAGGAGCTTTTATTTTGCATTTTAAACATAATAATTACCCTAGGTTTGGCAGGACAACCGCAAGTTAGCGGATCTTAGAGGGTGCCTAACCCCTTCCCTCTAGATTAATAAAGAACCCTTACCCAGAATCTCACTAAGTTTAGCAGACCATAAAGAATGGAGTTAATGTTTTACTTTAAACTAGTTAAACATTTAGGTGTCCTAATTCACCCAATTAATTAGGTGGCGACTCCGCGAACCCTTTAGCATTTAGCACCTTTTAGCAACATCTTAGCATACCCTTAGCATTTTTTGCACTTTTAGCACCCTTTACTTTAAAATTAATCCTTAGCACCTTTTTAAACTTTTAACATCTTTTTTTAACATTTTAAGCATTTTTTATTTTATTTTCTAACCTTTTATTTAAACAGGAGTTTAGAAAATAAAGTCGCGGCCGAAAAAGGGCGTGACAATAGCCTCCGAGGTTTCTGCTAGAGAGCAGGAGTGATAGCCTCCGAGGTTTTTGCCGGATAACGGGAGTGATAGCCTCCGAAATTTCTGCCGGAGAGCGGGAGTGATAGCCTCCGAGGTTTCTGCCGGAGGGCAGGAGTGAGAGAGGTGACATTGCATTGCATTTATCCACTCATATTTTGACTGATCATTTGGTGAATTATATCTGTCTTGGTTGATTTCATGATTTTTTTACGCTTTACTTGTATATTATACGTGACCATGCCTGATTGCTCTATGTGCTACTTGTTGGTTTCAACTTCTTCATGCGTTATCTAATCAATGTCAGCCTATGATGCTTACCGGTACTAGTGTTGTACTGATACTACTCTTGCTACACTTTTGCTGAGTGCAGAGTACGATTCAGGTTCCAGTTCTACTCCCCGTGGCTGATTCGCGAGGGTGATATCCTTCAGTCATTCAGAGTGATCTACTTGATCATCCGTGGCCCCTGAAGGGCTTCCTAGTTAATCCCATTTACTTTGTTAGTTGACAGACAGTATGTAGCCTTCAGGTCTTTTTCAGATTTCTATTTCGGATTTTGTTTAGTGCTCTTGTACCATTTTGACCAGATTTTGGGAAATTAAGTGGTTAAGACTTATAATTTCTTTTTCTTTATTTATTTTTCCGCTGATGTACCTTGTTAATGAAAATGTGGTTCGCCTACTCGAGGAAATAGGGTAGGTGCCATCACGACTCGTGATTTGGGTCGTGACAATTTGAAAAGTAATATAAAGTTACTTTTTAAAGAAAAATATGAGAAATGCAAATAAATTAGATTTAGTTTATTAGGATGTTTGTAGTCCACTCGAGGTGGAGTCCCTAGGGTAGCAAATATTTTGTTATTTTTATCAACGATGCTTCATGAAAGTTATGGGTCTACATATTGAAAATCAAGGATCAAGTTTTTGAACATTTCCAGCAATTTTATGATATGATGAAAAGAGAGATGGAAAGGAAGCTGAAGTGTCTCCGCACCAATAATGGCGGAGAATACACATCCCATCTCTTCAAGTTCTACTATGCCAAACATGGGATTCGACATGAAAATATGGTACCTCAAATGCCACAACACAATGGTATAGCTGAATGGATAAACCATATAGTTGTAGAACGCGTCAGATGCATGATGAGAATGACAAAGCTATCTAATCCATTATGGGGTGAAAATGTTCATATTGCATGTTACCTCATAAATTGATCATCATTCGCTCTCTTGGGATTTGACATACCAGGAAATATGTGGACTGGAAGAGACGTGTCATACTCGTACATCAGAGTTTTCAGTTGCAAAGCATTTGCGCACATACCCAAGGAACAAAAGTCAAAGTTGGACAACAAGGCGATTCCATGTATTCTAATCGGGCATGGTGATAAAGAATTCAGTTATAGGTTATGGGATCCAGTCAACAGAAATATGATAAGAAGTAAAGATGTCATCTTTCGTGAAAATGATACTTTTTCAAAGAGCAAAGGTCAAGACTGCGAGATCGAAGGTGTAGTATATCTACCACATTAGACGATAAGATAAATGGGGAGATGTCCAAGAAGAACATGGAGAAGAAGAACCAACAAGGTTGATGGAGAAGAAGACGTAGAAGACGTTGAGTAGGGGGAGCAACTGACCCTCTAGAGATAGTGAATCCCGAGACTAGAAGGTCTACTAAGGAGCACCAGACATCAATTAGATAGTCTAGTTCAGAGTATATTTTGATTACTAGTGAGGGGAAGCTAGAAAGCTTTCAGGAAGTATTGTCTCACACAGACAAAGACAATTGAATGAATGCAATTGAAGAAGGTAGAAGGCGAAGTTACCTCCTTCATGAGACTGAAGGGGGAGATTTGTTGGGTTCAATCCATGTGTTAAGGAAGTTGTTTTCTTCCTTTGGTAAAAAAAATTCAAGGCATGCAAATTTTGGCCGGCTGGGCAAAGATATGTTCGTACTGATTTTTGATCAGTTGGCCAAAGACATATCCATAACTTTTTTGACCGATTGGCCAAATATATGTTCATATTATTTTTTGGTCGGTCGATCAAAGATATGTTCATAATGAAGTCCAAGACTTTTGCACACATAATGATGTTATTGATGAAATCAAGAGGAGCATTTCATTTCTATAAATGAGTAGCTCCTGATTCATATGAAGTGTACACCAAAACAAAAGAGAGAAAAGAAGAGTGAGACATCACATACAAAAAATAGTTTGTAAAAAAAAAAATAGATAGTGTGATCGATATTGTAGTGAGGTGAAAAAATCAAAAGAGGATTATTTATTTTGAGTGTAGTAATCTTTGAAATATTTTACTCAGACTTACATGTGTAAAGTTTCTTATTATAATGATATCAATTGCTTCTCTCGGCCTGTATTTTTTTCCTTATTCAGAAAAGTTTTCACGTAAAAATCATGATGTTATTATTGCTCTTTTCATCCTTGTTGATTAACCATATATTAGTGTTTCACTTTTATTATTAATATACACCGAAAATATTATTTCAGATGGCGGATATTATTCTTGAACGAATACAGTAATTAAAGTATTCAATATTTATTTTCGCTGATCATTTACATATAAGTAAAATTATTCTCAACAAAACTAACAACGGTTAATTGTAGCATTAGGCAAGTGTGTTCACTATTTCAAACTGCTGCTTTAAATTAACATTTTTGCGGATGAATAAGAACGGATGGATAAGAACCTTCTCTCACACACTCTCTCTCACACATATGCTATATCTATTTGGTCTAAAACTTCAATTTCAAATTAATTGTTCACTATATCTATTAATTTTGAAACACCAATATTAATGTTCATATGTTATATCTCAATTTTTTTTTTATTAATATATGACTTGAAATCTATCACTGGTAAAAGTTATGAAAACAACGGTTAAATGTTTTTTATGACATTGCCATTAAGTGATTTCTGATAGCATTTTCGATAGCTATCCATAAAAAACGTTACCAATATTATCGAATATACATAATAATTATATATCCGCTTAGTCAAATTAAATTTATTTACTTAGCGAGATTATCATTTCTCTAAATCTTCTTCTACTTTGAGGAGTATGATAACTTAATGTAACCATATTTTGTTGGTATAATAATCTGTATACGGTTAAAGAATGTTTCAAGACAATCTGTTAAACACTTAGTAAAACCAGATTACACAGTATAAAAAATTACTTAACAGTAAATTAATCATGAAACAATAAACGAAAACAGAATATGTTTTAGAAATTATATAGAAGAGTTAATGGAATATCGCCTCCCAAGGATGAAAATGTGTCCTTAAGGAAATTATTCCCCTCACAGTACTCGAGGTTAATGGAATATCGCCTCCCAGGATAGAACGATTATCTTACCAGAATAGTAGCACTCAAATTCCGGTAGCAGCGAACGATCACTAAATGATATTTTTAAGTATTAAAAGTTGATAGTAATTTTAAAATGTTGATTGGAGCAGTAATACGGAGCTAGGACTTATGATAAATATAAATGAAAAAATAACTTTGGCCAAAACTTGTTAGGGAAGTTATTTTCTTCTACTATAGTGATTTTTTTTTATTGCAATTCAATGTCAAAAAGTGATCTAAACACGTAGTTGTAAAAAAATAAAGAGAAGTTTTTCTTGTTCCTCTTTTCCCTGGAGATATAGTAAGTACCCCACTAGGTAGATTAGAGTTTACACATAATGGGCAGATAAATTAATGTCTATCCTTAATTTTATCAATTTTTTCAACAACTTACCATATATCTTTATCAAGTTTTGTTCAACATACCATCTTAATGTTGATCTGAACATGTAGTTTGTTGTAAAAGAATTTTAAAAAGAAAATGAAGTTTTCTTGGTCCTCTTTTTCCTTGAAATATAGTAAGTACTTCACTAATTAGATTACAGTTTACACATAATAAGCAGATATATTAATGTTTATCCTTGATTTTATCAAGTTCTTCAACAACTTACCAAATATTTTTATCAAGTTTTAATCAACATACCATCTTTATGTAATTACAAACAGATTACTTGATTTATTCAGAACTAGACTTATTTAACAAAAACAATAAAAGTGTTATGGTGAGTTGGTAATAATATTGTATTGGTCAACATTTTTTGTTATTTTTTACCCCTCCCCAGGAGCTTTTTCTTTTTGCTTTCTTGGTGACTCGAACTCATAACCTTCAGGTTGGAGGTGGAGGATATTTACCATCTAAGAACCCCTCGTCACATTTTGTGTATTTTTTACATTGTTACATAATTTTTTTTATGTGTCACACAACTAACATCAATTGTGTGCAATTTTTTTGTCTCACAAAAAATGAATTCAAATCTTACATTTTTAGATCCACAAATTTTAAATTTATTTTTTTATTAGATAAGTATTCTCACACAACTAGCATCTAAGTCAAAGACAAAGAATTTCACAAAATTGCTATTAAACTGAAAGTATTCAAAACACAGAACCTTAACGTGGAATCATTACTCAGAATCATCTTTCACTATGTTTACGACTATGTGTTATTCTTTATTTTTCAACTATTATAATAATAAAATATTTTTTAGATCAAATTCCCTTCTGCCAAGAAAACCAACTACTATATGATATGAAAGCCTTAGGCTCAAACTGAACAACTATGAAAACAATAACAACACAGTCTTAATTTCAACTGAGTTAAAGATAGCTATGTGAATTTTCATTATTAATCTCGCATACTCAAAATCGGATGTGTGGATTTAGTCGCAAAGCTAATCTCATGGTCGAATAAAAGAGGTGGTTTACATAGGCGGAAGCGGGAATTAAAGATTAAGTGTTCGTGAGTTTTGTTCTTATTGAGTTATTAGACTCTAAAACTATTGTACATATTTTTTTTTTTATGACAACTATAATATTTGAATCAAAATTATCGAGTTTACTGAATTCGCTTCCTACACTATAATTCCGTCCTCGGAGGCTTATGATAATTATGTCATTAGTTAGCATAAAATCAAATTAAAAAAAATAAAAAAGCGTGAAACATATCCATATATTTTATACTTGATTCATAAATTTGTCAATATTATACAAATATTGCACCGTATACATTCGACCTACTCTGATAAACAAGTTGAAACCAACCATTCAACTTCCTCTTTAGAGAACTCCATATTGTCAAGATCTAATTCATGAGAGTAAACTAAAGGAGGAAGCAGAGATCTATTCTGAGGATTTGAGGTAGGAATTGGTTTCTCCACTGTAGGAAGAAGAGGTTGTGGCAGTGACGACTTAGTATTAGCAAAAATAGATGTTTTTTGGGTAAGAATAACATCAATGAAGGGCTTAGCCTTCTCTAAGAGCCATTCAATAGTGAGACCAGCCGTTTTATGACCTAGTTTTTCTTTTAGCAAGTCAATCTTACGAGCACATGCATCAGAAACTCGAACTCGTCGATCCTTTCCATTAATCTTTAAGTGGCGATCACAAGTTCTCTTGCGACGGAGATTGTCAGGACGAGGAGAATAGGTGGTGGCCATGGAGGAGGAACTTATATTAATCACTTTGCGAGGAAATATATGAAGAAGTTATTGTCTTATATACAAAAATAGGGTGAAAATTTATAGTAAAGTGATTAAAGTGTTACTTGTAAATTGATTTATATTTATGAAATCTACTTGAATAAATATGGACTCAAAGTATACATGTATATAGAAACCAGTTAATGATTTCTAGGTAAACTAACAGAATACGCACGTGCGATGCACGAGCCCATGACTAATTTTTACCTATTTTTTATTTTTTTATTTAACCATTCTGTAACTAAAATGTCTCTGACTTCACTAATTTAGATTTACGCTAAGCAGACTTACTACAAATAAGAAAACTGTTAGAGTGAGTAATTATCAACTTACATGTTTGATCCAGTTTGTGGATCAAACTGCAGAAAGTGAACGAGAATGAGGATGAAGAAGAAGAAGGAAAAAAGAAACGTTTTGAGGAAGTTTTTCTCTCTATTTCAATATATCTGAACAAACAAATTACAAGTATTGCATTTATACTTCCACTAAATGGGAAGCTACTAGAAGACCTAATTAACTACAAATGTGGGTTGGCTTTAATTAAGTGGGCTTCATCTTAGTTGGGTTGCTGGACTTCATCTTAGTTGGGCTGCCTAGGCTGCTGGACTTCATCTTAGTTGGGCTGCCTTCATTTATCTCATCACCCCCCCGCAAGCTAGGTACTAAGAACAAATTTTTGACACCTAGCTTGGACAACAAATGAGTGTGTTGCCCCTGCAATAATCCTTTTGTAAGTAAATCTGCGGGCTGATTTTCTGTGTTGATGTACAGTGGTGATACCAAACCTCGTTGGACTCTTTTCCGAATGAAATGACAATCTATGTCGATATGTTTCGTGCGCTCGTGGAAGACTGGATTTGACGCAATTTGGATGGCCGACTTGCTATCACTATATATAGGAATAGGTAGTTGCACCTTTGTATTCAGTTCATCAAACAACCCAGAAATCCACACAATCTCAGAAACCACAGATGCCATGCTTCAGATTCGCCACCGAAGCCGCGAAATGGTATCTTCGCTTAGACTTCCAAGAGATAAGGGAAGCACCAAAGAATATCAAATACCCTGTAACTGACCTCCTTGTGTGAAGACACGAAGCCCAATCTGCATCGCAATAAGCAGTCATGATCCCAGAATCTGCAGCTGGCATGAAAATGCCCAACCCCGCGCCGCTGACGACCACCACCCTTTCAGCTGCTATCATATGTGAAGTCTTGGGTGCTTGCATAAATTGGCTGAGATTTTGAACTGCAAATGCTATATCTGGTCTCGTGTTGGTCAAGTATAACAACCTTCCAACCAGTCTTCGATACTCAGGGGGATTGGTCAGAAGAGGATCAGGAGGACCGCCTGAACCATTTGTTTTATCTTGCAACTGCTTATCATACACATAAGATGTTAATTTGGAATTCCACTCCATAGAAGATCCTGCTGGCTTGGCTCCTGCCAGCCCCATGTCAGCCACCAACTCCATAGAATACTTATGTTGATGCATTACTATCCCACTTTTGTTCCTGGCAAACTCAAAACCCAGGAAGTACCTTAATTCACCCAGGTCTTTGATTTTGAAATGTTTCTGCAGTGTGGCCTTGGTCTCTGTGATCAACAGATCATCATCTCCTGTGATGAGCAAGTCATCCACATACACTAAGATCACCACTATCTTGCCATCCACCTTCTTTGTGAGAAGAGAGTGATCCAGAGGACTTTGATGAAAACCAGCAGACATCAATGCAGTGACAAGTTTTATGTTCCATTGCCTTGAGGCCTGTTTCAAGCCATAGAGTGATCTGACAAGCTTGAAAACCTTTCCTTGATTATGCACCACCCCCTGTGGAATACACATGTAGACCTCCTCATGTAAATCTCCTTGCAAAAATGCATTAAATACATCTATCTGTTGTATACTCCATCCTTTTGCTGCAGCAATTGAAATAACAACTCTCACAGTGACCATTTTCACCACTGGTGAAAATGTATCTTGATAGTCTATTCCTTCTCTTTGGTTATATCCTTTGGCAACCAATCTTGCCTTAAACCTTTCTATCTCTCCATTGGCTCGATACTTAATCTTGTACACCTTCTTTCCAGTGGGAAAATCTACTATGTTCCAAGTATTATTATCCTTCAGGGCTTTAATCTCTGCCTTCATGGCATCTACCCACCTCTTGTCTCCTGCTGCCTCAGAATAGTTTTGTGGTTCATAATCTTCAGACAACTTTGCTACACAACTTTGGTAAGACATTGATAGGCCTGCATAACTGAGATAATTAGACAATGGATACTTGACAGTGTCTGAGTGTGAGACAAAGTCTTTCATCCATGTTGGTGGTCTTCTCAGTCCAGATGATCTCCATGCTGTAATATGTGATTGATCAGTATTCTCCTGCATATCTGTATTCTGTGTATTAGCATCTGAGCAAGAAGAAGGACTGTGAGGTCCTCCTGATGTTTGAATATTTTCACTTGCATCAGATCCTCCTGGTGTCTGAACAATTTCACCTGCATCAACATCAACAAATTCTTCAACAGGGTTAATTGTATTAGACTGCCTTGAACCATCTCCAAGAGCCTCAGTTGAGGAATCTCCAGAACCACCAGACAATCCAGAATAGAGATCAAAGCTAGAATTGTCTAGTTGTGACCCATCATTCCTTTCAACTGCCTTGAATGTCTCAAATGGAAATATATCTTCATGAAAGTTAACATCTCTGCTTATAAAGATATTCATACTGTCCAATGCCAACAACCTATAACTTTTTTGAGTAGCAGCATATCCAAGCATAACTGCCTTGGTCACTCTACTATCAAACTTGTCCTTCCTCATTAGATTTGTTGCATAACACAAACACCCTATAACTCTCATGTGAGCTAAGGATGGGGGTTTGTTGAATAATCTCTCATAAGGTGAGATGTTCCCAATCACCACAGATGGTATTCTATTACATATACTGCTGCCTTGATACATTCCCCCCAGAACTCTGTTGGTAAGTGCCCCTGGAACTTGATTGCTCTTGCAATCTCTAATATATGTTTGTGCCTTCTTTCAACCACCCCATTTTGCTGAGGAGTATAGACACAGGAACTCTGATGTATGATACCTAATTGACTAAACAACTCAGAACAGGCAGAGTTAAAGAATTCTGTCCCATTATCAGTCCTTACACATTTAACAATCTTGTCAAATTGAGTTTTTATTTCTGTAAACAGGTTCTTGAGGATAGTGGACACATCAGACTTGACACACAGCAAAAAAACCCAAGTCCATTTGGAAAAATCATCTACAACAGTTAAGAAATATCTCATGCCACTATGAGTGGGAACCTTATATGGCCCCCATACATCAAGGTGCATAAGCTGAAAAGGATATTCAGTTCTGCTTATACTAATAGGGAATGGTTTCCTAGTCTGTCGAGCCCTAGGACATATATCACAGTGTCTTATTGTAAATCTGGACTTATTATGAAACTCATCTATTTTTCTGAGCATAGACACTGGAACATGTCCCATCCTTTTGTGCCATAATCCTGCTTGTATCTCCTCCATTGTGTGTGTAATAGCTGAATGGACCTGTCCTGTCACCCCTCTTCTAGACTGCAGTATGTAGAGGCCAACTATTTCTTTACCAATCTCCTTCACCTTTCTAGTGAGGAGATCCTGTAAAACAAAGAAATCAGGGAAGAACTTTGCACTACAATGTAATTCTCTGGTCAACTTCGAAACAGACAATAAGTTGAAGTTGAAACTTGGTATACATAGAACATTCTGAATTAGTTCACCTCCATTTAACCTGCAACTACCAGTCTGTGTAATTGTTGCCTTGTCACACCGTAGCAATTGACATAACCTGTGTTATCTGTAATCTCAGGTTTATCAATCAACTTTTTATCAGTAACCATATGATTAGTTGCCCCAGAATCAACAATCCAACTATAAGTATCCTCAGTAATAGGAATACCTGCCATATGAGCTTTAGGAGTTGAAGTATTACCATGAGGTCGACCAGCTTGATGATTAAGCAGTGTAACCACTTGCTGATATTTCTCTGAGAATGCGATCTCGACTTGTGAAGGCGATCACGCCGCTCCCGAGATAACCGTGTCATCCCCGCTCGATAGTATTTTAGTTCTGCTCGCTGCTGCCGAAAACCTCGCCCCTGTGGTTCCTCACCATGGCCACATTCTTTCGCCTTCCTGCTCTCGTTGTTGTCATCTGGATAACCATTAAGTTTATAACATTTTTCTTTAACGTGACCATTATTCTTGCAATAATCACAGTAGTATAGTAGCTTGTAACATATCTCTCGATGATGTCCCTTCATTTTACAGAAATCACAATAAGACTTCGATTTATAATTTTGTGAAGGGGAAGCCTTACTGAGCATAGTTGAATGTTCCGAAATTTCACTCCCTGTATATTTCCCATTGAGTAGCCTTTGACTTTCATCTTGTGCGACCATCGCATAGGCCTGGTTCACAGTTGGAACAGGTGTCATTAGGAGGATATGACTCCTAACCTGATTATACTTGTCATTCAGTCCCATTAAAAACTCCAGCAATCTCTGATGTCCTAGGTGAGTTACATACTCCTTAGGACTTGTGCAATCACAGATTGGAACTGGAACTATAGAGTCAACTTCATCACATATGACCTGCATTCTAGAGTAGTAAGTCGCCACAGGAGATACACCTTGATGAAACATCGCTAATTCTTTTCGCAGCTGATAAACGCGAGATAGGTTTATTTTATCAAATCGTTCATGCAGATCTTTCCAAACTGCAGATGCAGAAGACTTGTATAGAATTCCGCTAAGCAGATTTTTGTTTACATTTCGTATTATCCATGACATGACCATCGCATCACATCGATCCCATTGCTGAGTCAAATCAGCACCGTAAGTACCTCATTTAATCGATCCGTCAATGAATCCAATTTTGTTCTTAGTCAGTAAGTTCAACCGCATCATTCTACTCCACAAGGTGTAATTCTCCATGTCTATCAATTGTATTTCAATTTGTAATCCACCAGCTGAGTCAGATCCACTTAAAAACAGTGGATGATTATGATCCACTGGAATTGAAGTCGAATTTGGAGTTTCCTCTACATTTACTGTCGTGACAGGAGCCATACGAAGATGAGAATGAAGCAAAAAAAATGATTACTGTAACAGAACTTGAAATCGATAAGATCGATAACTCAAAAAAAAAAAAAAAACTAATCGCGTAGATTCATTTCACTACACAGCTCTGATACCATGTTAGAGTGAGTAATTATCAACTTGCATGTTTGATCCAGTTTGTGGATCAAACTGCAGAAAGTGAACGAGAATGAGGATGAAGAAGAAAAAGGAAAAAGGAAACGTTTTGAGGAAGCTTTTCTCTCTATTTCAATATATCTGAACAAACAAATTACAAGTATTGCATTTATACTTCCACTAAATGGGAAGCTACTAGAAGACCTAATTAACTAAAAATGTGGGTTGGCTTTAATTAAGTGGGCTTCATCTTAGTTGGGCTGCTGGGCTTCATCTTAGTTGGGCTGCCTAGGCTGCTGGACTTCATCTTAGTTGGGCTGCCTTCATTTATCTCATCAAAAACAGATGTTATTGAAAGATTCTTCAATCGTGAGTACGAGTAGGGCGTTGGCCTATTTCGTACTTATAATGTGCAAGGTTCTATTTCCATTTGGCCTTCTCTTTGCTCTACTCATGCCATTCCCAAAAGAAAGAAAACAAAAAAAAAAAGAGTGGAGAAAAAACAAACATTTAATTCATAAAAATAGATAAAAGGTGGTACCAAGAAATTTAGAACAAACTCGCCGCATATGATTTGCTCCTTTAAATATAGAGATCAGATATATGGAAATCAAGACTGACCCGTCAATATATTGGTTGAGAATGGGTCAAGATAGTGTAACCCGTCGGGTTAAAAACCAACCCGTACTAACAGGTTACCTATCCTTGAGAATGCATTCGAAAATTGATTGGTCAGTTGGAAAGAAATGAATAATGAGCTTATGGACACAATTTTCAGTACACAAACTGTAACGATCCGTTTGATCGTTATGATCTTTTTGCTCGATTTCATGTTACAACTCTTCTCCCGACGTTCACCGATGACATTGACAGTAGAAGCCTCGAGTTAAGAACTCCTACGGTTGTGAAAGTTGAGTTATTGAAGTAGTGTGTTGAGATTCTGCCACGGTAGAATCGCATCCGCCTCAGCGGACAAGGGAAGTCCACTCCAGCGAGTCAATTTCCTCCCCGGCGCTGAGGCGAGGTGTCTAGTACCTCCGCCTCAGCGGCCCATTTCTTCGCCACATATATGGTTGTCAGTCGGCTGTCTCTGTGAAGCTGTTGTGTGGATACCCTCATGTATTGTTAATCGATGTTGAACTTGCTTGTGTGGGTGAATTATAGACTTATAATTGCTTGTTGGATTATGTGTCTGGCATAGAGTGTCCAACTTGTAATTAAGGTTAACTGATAAGAGTGAGGGTTAAATAACTACTTGTAAACTGTGGTATGAGTCTAGTCTAGTGTACTAAAAGAATGTTGTTGTGAATAGAAATGGGCCACACGTAGGTCAACGACTAGAGTCTAGAGGTGTTAATAGTAAATAACTTGTTACTTATCCTAACAGGTAGTTGTGGAAGCTCTAAGGAGATGAAATAATGAATCGTGCATGTGATCTTACCTGTGTTGTCAAACCAATGAATTCAGGGCTAATATGATTCCTGACATTATTAGGCCTAGGTATGAGAGTAGATGATTACTTTGATGAGTGGAAAGCCTCGAAGGCAAAATCCCCACCTGTATCAGAGATCTCTTGGTCAGGTGGAATGTAAATCGAGGAATATGCGCGAATGGCAGCCCTGCAAGAGAGAGGACCAACGAGACACGAATCCAGCAACAACCCTTGCAATATTTCAGCAAAGACTGTCACCACACGGGTTCGAACCTGCGACGTCGGTGTGATTGTACCCCAATCACCTTGCCACTTACCAACTCGCCTGTGTCCCTGGAGGCGATAGTAGACGATTACTAGAAGGTGAGAATGTTGATGTTGTTACGTGTTCCATGATTGTCTGAAGATTGATAGCTTATTACCTGGTACATTTAGGGTAAGGCAGACTTACATATTTGACTTTTACGAGTCTAGTGTACTGCTATATGCTTAGCTTGATTGGTAATCTCTTTAATTCACTGTGTAAATGATATGACTTAATTGCCCTTGAATTGCTAGTGATAGGATTTACGTGGTGTCAACTTGATATTTATCTCTGATTATTTGCTTCCGTCGTTGTTGGCCTATGATGTCTACGGGGGTACGTTGTGTACTCATACTATACTTGCTGCATATTTTCTGGATGCAGGTATTCGGTCTATCAGGTTGCAGAATGAAACACGGGGAGCCAAGGAAGACTATCTATCCAGTGACCTTGGTTTCTATCTTAGGTAATTGTTCCCTTCACTCAGACATTGTTATATTTTTCACATTCAGATATTGTATCTTAGAGTCCTTGTATAAGTCAGATCAGGTTCTGAGAATGAAAGATTGTTTTACGGATTCATTGTTCTTTGATTTAATAAAATTCTTCACGATTGTAATTTGATTTTCTTCCGCATTTATTTAAAATCCCTTTCAAAAGCTATTTTGGAAAATTGATTCACATATTGGGAATTGTGTAGGTGCCATCACGACGCATATGATTTGAGTTGTGACACAAACCGATGGTACTAAGACAAAACACTTCTATACTTACATAAGAAAACAAACAGCAACTAAAAAAAGCATATAATTCGTGTATTGAAATGCTTGAGTCTTGACATCTATTATTTTAATTGTTGTTCTTGTTCACGATTAAAATGATTTTTTTACCACAAAGCTATTCATATTTCCATAAATATATACAATTTATAGTTACAGATTCTAAACTACAAAGGGAAGAAAGAACATTAGCCTTGGTCTATAGATTTTCTTAATCTAAATTCAAAAATCTTGAATTAGATTTTGTACTCCAACAATAACTGTAGTTAGCATATTTTTATTAGAACAGAAAGTAGCAAATAAAATGCTTACTCCATAACAATTTTACGAGAAAGAGGATAAAAGGAGGGGATGTTGGGTCAAATTGGTGGGTTAGGTTATAATCCGTTTTGACCCAACCCAATTTGGCCCAAGCAAATTTTGAGCGGGTTGGGTTACAATCTGTTTTGACCCGCTCAAGTTTAACCCAACCCGACCATTTACCACCTCTAGTTATAACTAATTTTCCAATTTAGTGAAATAGAAATGCACAACACGAGAGACGTGAAAATATGGAATCACATTCTTGATTAGCGAACCTCCAATTTTAACAAAGGCTACTCAATCTTGCTACGATATCCACGACATAAGGCGGGTCAAAGAGAGGGACAGACTTTTAGACGATAAATTTTTTAAGAAGGGGTGCACAAAATATTTTTGGCGAATTCGACGTCGAAATGAAGAGAAAATTAGTGAAAAACTTTACAAGGCATATCATAAATTTGCATGATATTTGTGCTTTCGGGCTCGATGTAGATATAACTCAAGAAATAAATTTGTGAGGTCTGTTAGATCAAAGCGGACAATACGTTGCATAGCCTTAAATTGTGACACTTTCCATCTTAGATCGTATTTCCATTGTCCCACCAACAATGCTGTGATTAAGATGTCGCAATTTTAACGTGATATTAAAAACTTGAATTGTAGTGATCTTGGTTGTCTAATCAAGTATTTGTTATTCCATTATTAATTTGAGAACAAGGTCATATATTCAAATGAATTTCTAAACTCAATTCTAACTTAATAGTATATGATCAATTATTTGGCCTAAGAAATCTAGGAATATAAGCAGTCAAAACTAATCATCTATTGTTTACATTCAAGTTCTAGATGGGCTAAAAATTCCTATCAAATGACATATTTTGCAAAATTTTATAGGTAGGTATAATTAGACATTGCTATATATGCATACTTGAAAAAAACAAGATGTATTCGAGAGTAAACAGTTGAATAATGTAATTCTCCTTAATTACAATTGTAGTCCTAATAGAATTAGGATCTCTATTTTATCTTACACTAAATATTAATTACATAATATATTGTGAATATATATGGAATATATTCACTATCACATTCCCTCAGTCGGAACGGGAGGGAGTCGGACGCTGAGACTGAAGTTAATGAACAGTTGTCGAGGAAGCCCCTTTGTGAAGATATATGTATACTGATATGAAGAAGGAACATGCAACACCCTAACGTGACTCATTGCAACCTTCTCACGAACAAAGTGAATATCCATCTCAATATGCTTGATTCGCTGATGCTTAACCGAATTATGATATAAGTAAACAACATATATGTTATCACAATAAACTAAAAATGCCTTACGTATGAGACAATGAAGCTCAAGAATGAGATTTCGAAGCCAACATAGCACGGCAACACGTTTGCAACGCCTCAATATTCTACTTATACACTCGAACGGGAAAGCATGGCTTGCCATTTGGCAGACGTGATATGATATTGTCCCCCAAAACAACACAATAGCCGAACGTAGAGCAACGGGTGTCCGGACAGCCTGCCCAATCTGCATATGTGTAGGAGAGCAATCTAGTCGGTGCTGAGGAATATAAATGAAGTCCATAGTCAAGAGTGCCCTTAACATACCGAATAATACGCTTAAGCGATGTAAAGTGAGACTCTCTAGGGGCATGCATGAACAAGAACACCTGTTGAACCGCATATGCAATATCTAGCCGAGTAAATGTGAGATACTAAAGAGCACCTGCAAAATTCCTATAAAGAGATGGATCACTGACCGAATCCACATCATTTGCATTGAGTTTGGACTTAGAGTCAATAGGAGTGGGCATGATCTTATAATTTGTCATTTTAGCCCTGTAGACGATCTCATCTGCATACTTACGCTGACACAAGAATATGACATGTGCAGATCTGGTCATTGATATCCCCAAAAAATAACTCAACTTACCCAAGTCAGTCATAGAAAATTCAGACTTGAGTAGAGCAATGATCTCATGCTTCAGGCCATCTGAAGAAGCTGTCAGAACAATATCATCCACATATAACAAAAGGTAAATTGTGTCAGTACCTCGATGAAAAATGAATAATGAATTATCACTCTTGTTGCACAAGAAATCGATGTGTATGATGTATATAGCAAACCACTCACACCAAGCCCTGGGGGATTATTTTAGCTTATATAGCGACTTACGAAAATGACAAACATGATGAGGAGCCTCTGGATGCACAAATCCTGGTGGTTGATATATATAGACGGTTTCTTTCAAATCTTCATGTAAGAAAACATTATTTACATCAAGCTGGTGAATAGACCAATTCTTCTTATAGCAATGCTCAAAATAGTGCGGATGGTAGTTGGCTTAACCATTGGGCTAAAAGTCTCACCACAATACACCCTCTTGTTGTCATGTGCTATTTGCCACAAGTCTGGCTTTGTAACATTCAAGGGCGCCATTATCTTTGAACTTATGATGAAATAGCCATATACAATGGATTACATTCACCCTCTCAGATCCTAGAACAAGATCCCTAGTGCACTGTGAAGTAAGCACATTAAACTCCTCTCGCATGGCCGCATTCTAATTTGGGTCAAGTTTTGCTAATATTGGGTTTTTAGGAATGGGTGAGATGGTTTAAGTCGATAGGTTAAAGTGAACTTTTGGTTTGAAAATCCCATATTGTGCACGGGTTTTTATGCGGTGAGTGGGGACGGTCATGGGTGGGGCGAAAGGTGGTGGTGACAAGATTAGGCGGTGGGGTCGGGGCAGGCGGTGGTGATGGGCGATAAGGCCCAGGCGAGTGGGTAGGGTGGCGGGTAGGGTTTGGCAAGTAATGGGTTGGAGTGTTGTTTCGGGCAGTAACAGGGACGAGATCAGGCAGTGGGGTAGGGTCGACGGGACGGGTGGTTGGACGGGCGAAGGTTGTTAATTTTGTCATGTATTTTGGAGTAGAGGGGAGGTGTCAGAGTCATCAAGGAAATCGTAATTAGTGACTCAATTCTTTTTGATGTTGTCAAATGGGAAGACGTACTAAACAAACGTGACATGACGTGAGATTAAGATTTTATTTGTGGATATCTAATAGCACAAGTACCTCCTATGGTTTGAAGGGAAACCGAGGAAGACGTACAAAGTGGAGCAAGGTGTTAATTTGTGAGGGACCGTGGAGGTCATATTTGGATAACAAAGACAACCGAAAATTCGAAGGTGATCATAAGAAGGGATCCGACGGAAGATAATTTCGGTGGGTGTCCAATTTTGAATCATACAGTATGGTAAGATGTTAAGAATGCGTTCTACCATTATTAATACATAACCCCAAAAGGTAGGGGAAGAGACACATGAAAAAGAAGGGTACGAATCATGTTGTTAATGGTGCGGAGAATTCTTTCAACTTTACCATTTTGAGGGAAAGTATGGGGGCATGAGAAATACAAAACCATGCCATTATCCACACAAAAATTATGAAAGTTGGAGTTATTGAACTCACGATCATTATCACATTGAAACATTTTGATGTCTTTTTCAAATTGTGTTTTAACTTTTAACCAATGTATGAAATTCAAGGAATTTGGAGTAGACTTGAGAAGTTGAGACTTAATTTTAAGCGGATATACCCAAAGGAATTGAGAGAAGTCATCCAAAAATACCAAATAATATTTATGACCTAAGTTGCTAGTTATAGGAGATGTCCATAAATTTACATGAATAATATCAAAGGGAGAGAAAGTAACACTTAAATAAGACGTAAACGGAAGTCTAACATGTTTTCCTAGATGACAAGAGGAGCAATTATGGGCAATGTTCTCTTTATTACATTTAATTAAATTGTGGTTTCTACGAAAATAAAAAATATGAGTTATGGGATGTTCAAGTCTACTATGCCACGTTGAGGAGGAAATGACAACTAGAGATGTGGGAGGATTGACACTGGCAGCGGATGTGGATAGGAAAGGATAAAGGTCCCCCTCACTATTGCATCTCGTAAGAAGTTTCTCCATACATAGGTCTGTTACAGAAAAATCAAACGGGTCAAAATTAATGGATACAAAATTTCGATAGTAAATTTTCTAACAGAGATGAGGTTCTTGATAATATTAGGGGCATATATGACGTTTTTAAGAGAGAAGTGGGGTTGCGGCGGTGGAGTTAGTGTGTGGCCAAATCTTTGAATTGAAATGTGATGCGACCATAATAGATTGATGAGTATTTAAATTGCGCAGTTGAGAAATATTACCAGATTATTGGTGAGGTGAGACGTGACACTCGTATCCATATATCATGCATCATCGGGCTGTTGAATTTTTAAAGAACCGAAAGCATGACCCAAATTCGTTGGATTGAGGCTGGGCCGTTGTGTATTGGGCCTGGTGTTGGTGGCCCGTGAGCCTGGAGGTGGGCCTAGAATGCTGGGCTGCAATGAGAAATACCGTGTCATGTTCTTGGATGGTAGGTTAGATAGAAAGACGAGGTTGTTGAAGAACCCGAAAAGCTTGAAACTGTTAGCTCCTCTGAAGGACCGGAACAAGATGCGGAGAGATGGAACCAACAAACTGAGACCTGAACAGGTTCCTGAGAAAACATTGCACGTCGTTATCTAATAAAGAATATAAAAAGGAAATTGTTAAACCAACGGCAGAAATCTGTTAGGTTAGATCAGAACAAGATATTGAAATTCCGTTATTGTGTTAAAATTTCTCTCGATGTTGTGCAAGCAGCTTGTGAAATCCTTGAGAGCATCTCTCAAAAGTTGGAGTGGTTCATTTGTTGGAAGAAGCTGTCACTATGTTGAGGAAAGACTATGACGTAGAGAAAGACAAACTAAAATTCAGGAGGGGGGTTTGAGAGGAGGTTGGAATTTGACTTCTGATACCATGTTGAATAATGTAATTCTCCTTAATTATAATTGTAGTCCTAATAGAATTAAGATCTTTATTTTTATCTTAATTACACTAAATATTAATTACAAAATATATTGTGAATATATATAAAATATATTGTGAATATATATGAAATATATTCAGTATCATAATCTTCTCAAACATTTTCTAAAATTCGTTTATTAAGCTGAATCTTGTTCCGTTTTCATTGTTTCTTGGCTTCAACAATTATGAACAAAAGTTAAAGAGAATGGTGTATGGGATGAGGTGTTTACTCATACTTCTTAGCTTATCCATTGATAGAATTTGCCTAACTTTCAGGAGCGAGATATATAATTAGAGATCTTTAAGTTTGAACTAATTAACATGTGATTAGCCAACTAAATTCCAACAAATCCTATTATTTCCAAGGCCAAATATCAGTACTATTAATTCAAACAAGATAATGCAAGTACAATAAAATATTACTCCTATGCAAATAGATGATTGGAGAGAATCTTGAAGTAGTTAGAACCCTACCAAATTCTTTCCAGCTATACATTTTCATACCAATAATGTCGAATTAACAAACAGAAAAGAACTGAATATAATTTAGGGTAGCTTATTTAAGCGATGCATAATCTTAAACTAGCTAGTAGCCGACGACTCCAATAGTCCATAATTTCAATTAATTAATTTCGTTATTAGCAATTTAGCATAGTTTGACTGCGGATGTTACATAGTGAAATCACAATTAAACAATTTAGATTAAAACCATTTCGCCCACATCATGCGTGTACATGTATTTATAAAATCGAATGGACCAACACCACTTGAAAAATGTATTCATTATATTAGTTTTGCCAGAGCAGAAATTATTCGCTAGAAAATAGATACTTTAATTTCCTCGTTTTAGGCAACCAAATTAAATGAGTTAGTAAGTAGAAATCATGTTATTAGATTAAGAAAAGCTTATTCCACACCCTTAGAATGGCCATAAATCAAACTGACAAAATATGCAGTGTGACCATTTTAAGTTTCTAGGGGAGTAACCGGGGACGAAGCCAGGATTCCGGATTAGGGGGAGCCTATTTATATTTAAGGGGGAGTCCGGGCTAGGGGGGGTCTATTTTGGTCCTGTTGTCCACACTTTAAAAGAAAAAGTGTAAAGAATTGAAGACTCTATTGTAATATCATGAAAAACTCGGACTACCACGGAGTCACAAAAGAGAGACTAGTAGTATACTACGAAAAATTTAAATTTGAGGGGAAGCCCGGACCCCCTGGTTACATGGTGGCTCCGCCACTGGGAGTAACCTCATCTCCTTTCTTTCATGGACTTCATTTTTTCTTTATTATTCAGCTTCATTATGGTAGTTCTTAATTTTAATAACCTCACTGTTTAGACTTTAGAAAAATTTAATTACAATGGCATAACACGTTAATTAGTCACTGTGTAATTCTACACACTATTATGTTGCTAATACTCTATCTGGTTCAAAATAAGTGTTCACTTGATTTTTAGCACAGTTCTTAAGAAAATATTAACTCATTGAAAGAGAAAAATATATTTTGACTAAACTACCCTTATAAAATGAGTACTACCTAATTAAATAGATTCTTGATTACATAAAGACTCATTTATCTAAATAGAGGTAAATTTGAGAGAAAATAATTGATCCCTTCTTGATTACGTAAATGAACACTTATTTTGAACCAAAATAAAAGGACTAAGTGGACACTTATTATGAACAGGAGGGAGTAGCATCTTTAAGATTTTTGCACTCTTTTAGAAACATTTGATAATTATAGAAGTATTTTTCTAAACTACGTACTTCTTATCTTTCAGTCACACGTCTCATATTATTAATTAATAGGAGTACTTCACAAATTGGAGAAGCAAGAGTAATTTGAATTTTTCTTATTTCTTAAAACTGTCAAATATATTTTAAAACAAATTTAATTTGTCGAAAGGTTGCATTTAGGACCGGAATGAGCACGATTTACAAAATTCTAGAGTGCAACCATCCACTAAGGGTGACAATATTTCATTACATGGCCATGCCACGCAACCAATATAAAAAGTATAACATGTTGCAACATATGTGCCTTTAATTTTGCAGACAGCACAGGAGATAAATTAGTTTTATTGGGGCACGTTTGGTACGTTGTATTAAGATGGTATCTTGACGACAAAAAATAATATAAGCGTTTGCTTTTTCAACCAGACTTGATCAGATTATTTCAAATTAACCGCCATTTTTAAAACTCATCTAGCAGGTGATTCTCCCATGAACTGTACTAAAAATAAAATAAAATAGAAAATACAGTCCATTATATATTAATACTCTAATACCGTTCATTATATATTAATACAGTCCAGTCCAGTCCAATAAAATTAATACAGTACAGTGCGACGTATCAAACGAGCCCTTGGTACTTAAACAGATCATATAAGTGCTCAAGAATATAATTGCTTTTTCACGGTAGGTAGAACAAGTCCACGGCAAGGTCTACAAATTATTATGCATTACGGATACGTGACAAGCTTCAGCTTTACCAAACCATAAATTTATCAATATCTCCTTAATTGATAAATATAAAAGGACAAAGAAGTAGTTGGGCTTGGGGGACAGTAAAAACAAAGGAAATGATAAAAACAAAGATTCAGTAGAACATGAACAGAGATGTGATACAAAACGAAACTAGTATTTTTGAAACCTTTATTTGCATAAAAACTAAATTAAGAATAATTAACCTAACTAAATATTTGTATATAATATGTGTATAATATAGTATATCACATAGAAAAAGTAAACAATAAATCCAACTTGCTATTTCCGTAAAATCCCAAAATTAAATTTCTCAAAAAATGCAAGAGGAATAGCTGCGGGTTCCTTCGTCAAAAAAAAAAACTACATATATATATATATATATTTCCCATCCTCCCTTGCGCTTAGCCATGAGGAGGAATTAAAAGATTAAAATTAAACAACGTAGTAAAAGGAAAGAAAAATATAGGAGAAGGCAAATGAATATTCATACTATCACATATTTGAGGATCTTCTAGTAATTCTCAAGCAAGTCCAAGGAATAGCAAATTTTCTTGAAGGTGGGCAAGTTGTCTTGAAATAAAGGAATGAAAACATCAATGCTTCCATCTCCAATGAAGGATGGAAGAAGAAACATCATGCCTTCTGTTGGGAAATAAGATGGCATGAACATGTATGGACAACCTGTTCCAAAGTCTAGATCGTAGAATGGAAACCTTAACCAACTGTCAACTTCGAGATTAGGGCATAATATGTGCTTGTTCATGTCTGCTGTCGGGATGAGATATTCTTCCTTCACTTTGTGATTAGCAAAGTCAATGAACGATCTGAAATAATTGTTGTTTACTTTTATAACCGCGTCATGAATAAGCTTTGTTGCATAAGGAAGAGGCTCTCTCAAAAGGTCCTTCACTTTCGCGGTTGGAAATGCCCAAAGGACTAAGTTTCCAAAGTACTCATTGGATACTCTGGGGTTCAACCTCGTTCGACCATTGACTGAGATTCTTATGTGGGTGGTCTCAAAGCCGCTTAGACCACGAGCTTTCGATATGGCCCTCCATAGATGTGCAACAAGGCTCTCGAATGTGCTATAAGGTCTATTATTGTTGCCGTTCATGGAAGACGCATTCGCCTTGAGTTTCGCAAGAAACTCTACTGTGAAATGGACTTTGTGCACAACTATATCTTCGGTTACTTGATGAGTTTCATTGAGCGAATTTTCTTTTCTGGCAAATTTTGACATAAACTCTGCACCCTTATGCTCATACTCGATAAGAGGAGGGTTCCGAGGGTAAAAGATTGTACGATCATGCAAAGGAAGAGGATTAATGTCAAGCCCTCGACAAGCTTGACCCCATGCAACTAAGAAGTTGCTAGTGGAATGGCCATCTGCCACAGTATGGTGGGCGGTGAAACCAACCACTAAGGAGCCACAAGTGAATCTTGTGACTTGAACTTGCACCAATTCCACCACATTATTCAAGCTAGGATGTAAGTTGAGCAAAGAAGCTGAAGGCTTAAAGGGAATTATTTTATCAAGGGGACTATTCGATGATGCCTCAACGAATCGAACACCCTCATCATTGAGCAGAATTACTGGATTGTTATGTTCGTCTTTTCCTAATCTCCCTGCCCATTCCCTATAAATTGCTAGTGCCTTTTGAAGTCCCATTTGAATGGCGGCATTTGGTGGGGTGGGAGGGCGATAGGCATAGATGACAGCAATTTGGGCTTCATAGGTGACCTTGTCAAAGACACTAAGGGGGATGTAGCTTTTAGTAGATGGAGGAATGTCTTCATAGAAAGGCTTAATAATTTTTGTACTTTCAATTTTGACCTTCATGGTTTTCTAATTCTTTGATTTTGGCTAAATGGATAGAGAGAAGAGAAGCGGAGAATGGAGGAATTGTTTAGCTCAAGTTATGGTAAAGGCACGAGTTGGGTTTTTATAAGTATCATGCATATATACAGTCCTACAATATAATTGGCTAGTTAGACTTGTTTTTATGTTATAGAGAGGAAAATATTAAAATTGGCAACAGAAACTAGAAGGGGTAAAAAAGAGACAAAAGGATGATGTTAAGAGTCTCATGGGTTGAGTTAGGCCTAAGATCCATTCATTACATAGTATCAGAGTCAGACTCATTTATTGTTTGTTCGTCAACCCCCAAATTATATTGTTCACGCTCCAGTTAACGAGGTATGAACATGCGAAGGAGTGTTAAGAGTCTCATATTAGAAATGGAATGAAAATATGGATTGCTTATATGGATTTAGACAATCCTCGCTTTTGGGTTGAGTTATGGTCAACATCTATTCTTTAAAAAATTAAATAGGGGGCATATCATTGAATTAGCGTTGAGGTGCTTAGTTGTGTTAGCTAGTCAGCTCTTGAAGATGCTTCACAGCCAATATTCATACATTTTTAATTTGTGAATTAGGGCTTGACTTTCATCAAAGTGGTGTTAATAATATTTAACATGTTCACACTTAGAATTGTTGTTTAATTTGTATCATAGGTTTTGTCAAATTGAATCTTCGTGGCCAAACTTAAGAAATACATTCAGACTAGTTGCTATTGTTTCACTCATGTCAATATTGTCAAGCAATTACTAAAAAAAAACTAAATTTTCTGTTATTATTTCTGATTAATTATTTATCAATTAATTATTTTCTGGGATTTTATGATATCCCAATCACATCTTGCTAACGTTGCAATTGCAGGCAGTGATGGTGGAATACCAACAACCAACTTGTTAATTGTGGAAATTCATTGACAACTTCATAACAAGTTTGGACATAACTTGAAATTATACGATAAAATCATGATAACTTGAAGTTGAAGTTTTGTTTCAACATGCAATTTAAATTTCTTAAATTATATTTTTTCTTATAGACATAAAACCCCACAAAACTTTTCCAATTCTTATACAATTTTATCAAATGAGCAAGTCATAGTTCATAATAAAATTAATAAGCTACTAGAAGGTCTTTCTAAAAAATACAACGATCAATCTTTAGTTCAATAGAATGGAAAATTGAACATGAGTTGTAGTGTAAATACTCTTTAATATAATTCTCTCACGTGATTGGTAAGAGTAAATTTGTTATTGAACTACCAACTTGTAGATTTTTTAATATTTGATATAAATGATTGGTAAATATATCTACCAACTTATGACTACACTTTTTACAAAATATAAACTTATGAGTCAACTTTTATATTTAAAAATTTTGAAATCATGATTTGAAATTCCAAATCATGTCTTTTTGAATGATTTGGAATCACATGTCCAAACGCTGAATCATGAGATGAAATTGTGAGTCTAAACTCCTTTTGTTGTACGGTAAATAGTAAACTACTATTACAAATGCTTGGAAAGGATAATCAATTATGTGTTACAATAAACTTGATGCCAAAAAGAGTTGAGGCAACAATTATGTTTGGTGGTCTTGATCTTTGTACTTGAATTCGTCTTGAATCTTCAACCTTGGATCTTCGTTCCAGTTTCAGCAAGCTCCTTGAATATTGTTAACCTGAAACCAATAGACACTAAATCTGGGTTGCTGAGTCGATGAATTTTCCATCTTTCCTTAAGACAATATTGCCCGTATACATGCTTTGTACGGATGAGTTGCAATTTGTCTCCCAAGATAAAATGGCAAAAATATCACTTGTGCAAAGCAAACACTCGTGATACTGGCGAAGAAAATATAATAAAGTCTGGGGTCCAAAATGATAATATCAGAAGAAGCCCAACAGCCCTGCAGCCCGCAACCCGACCCGGATCGGGCGGGTGGTGGTGGCGCGCGTGTGGGCTACTCTCGAACCCAAGCACACCTAGGTCCTCCCTCCTTCAAACATATGGGTTACCCCTTGGGGTCCCAATCCCTTATTCAGTTTTGAGGCTTATATTATGAACAATTCTTCCTTTTCCCACCGATGTGGTAGATTTGTCTCACACACTCTTCCATGTCTCAAACACCTTACTTCACGAACCAATATCTCTTCCATGTCTCAATGTAACGACCCGTCTGGTCGTTTAGCACTTTAAACTACGAAAAAGAATTATGACATTGAGAAACTTGAGGGATTTATCATGGCATAATGATTACAGCAGCCTGTAAAATGTGAAAACTGTACAAATCCGTAAGGAATATAAAAGTATGGGCAGAATGAAAGTTGTAGACTACTCTGTTTCCGTCAGTTTAAGATCTTACGGGGATAAATCCTACTTATGGTTTGAAATTTATGACTGTTTGAAGTTGCTGCTTCGTTTTACCGAAACCCAGGCGACACAACATATAAAACGTGAAAACTGTATAAATACGTAAGGGATATGAAAATATAGGCTGAATGAAAGTTGTATATTACTCTGTTCCTGTCAGTTTGATATCTTACGAGGATAAATTCGACTTATGGTTTGAAAGTTATGACTGTTTGAAGTTTCTGCCTTGTTTTACAAAAATTCTGGCGATACAGATTTCATAGGGTTGTTTCTTTCGTAAATTTTTACCAACTACACTAAGTAATGTCATATGGGATTCAGTATAATAATAGATCCTAGTGTTGCCTTCGATATGGGGCAATAAACACATGATTTGGAGTTACAAATTTAATGTTATATCCTTTATAAGCGGGAGATACGAGAAAGTTGAAAGAAATGAATGTTATTTGAAATTCCTGAAGTTATGCTAATATTTTTATATGTGTAGGGGTGTATTCATACAATTGAAATGGTAAAAATATGGTTAATATAAATATAGCAATATGAGTGTCCTTAGATTCGTATTATAACATAGTTCACATATTTTCTAGATTTTAAGCGTTCAGAGGCTCTACGCAAGAGAAAGGTATTGGCTTAAGTGTTCGGGGCACCCGCTCGACATTGAGGTAGGTTACGGTTTACTTTAGTTAGACTCAGATTAGAGAATCGTATGTAGTCGTAGGAAGTGACGGGAATAACATGATAGGCCTTCGGGCAGGAAGTGGAGATGAATTACTATTACGTTGGTTCCGTCAGCTGTTATGTGGGCTTGTCACCATATGTGTTATTTTCTGTGATTATCACCTGATTTGACTTGTACTTGTTGATTGTATATTGGTGACACGTGTTGAGACTTGATATCATGCATGACATACTTTCCATATCATTTTGTGATGATGGTGAGGTGAGAGACTGAGAGTGATTGATCGTCTCCGAGGTTTCTGCCGGAGATTGTGATTGATAGCCTCCGAGGTTTCTGCCGGAGAGCGAGAGTGATAGCCTTCGAGGTTTCTGTCGGAGAGCGGGAGTGATAGCCTCCGAAGTTTCTACCGGAGAGCGGGAATGATAGCCTCTGAAGTTTCTGCCGGAGAGCGGGAATGATAGCTCCGAGGTTTCTGCCGGAGAGCGGGAGTGAGAGGTGAAATTGCATTGCATTGCATTCATCCACTCATATTTTGACTGATCATTTGGTGAATTATATCTGTTTTGGTTGATTTCATGATTTCTTTATGCTTTACTTGTATATGATACGTGACCATGTATGATTGCTCTATATGCTACTTGTTGGTTTCAACTTCTTCATGTGTTATCTAATCACCGCTTACCATGATGTTTACTGACTAGTGTTGTAATCGACATCGCTCTTGCAAAGACTTTTGATGAGTGCATAGTACGCTCCAGGTTCCAGTTCTACGCCCCGTGGCTGATTCGCGAGGTGGACATCTTCTAGTCATTCAGGGTGAGCTACTTGGTCGTCTGTGGCCCCTGAAGGGCTTTTTAGTTAATTATATTTTTCTTTGGTTATTGACAGACAGTATGTAGCCTTCGGGCATTCTTTCAGACTTCTATTTTTCAGTCTTGTTAGTGCTCTTGTACCAGTTTGACCAGTTTTTGGAGAATTTCGTATTTTTAGACTTGATAACTTCTTTTGCGTTTATTTTCTGCTATTTAACCTGTTATTGAGAGTGTGGTTCACCTACTCGGGAGGATAGTGTAGGTACCATCACGACTCGTGATTTGGTATCAGAGCTCCTAGGTTAATCGGTCTAATGAGTACAAGAGCAATGTCTAGTATAGTCTTGCGGATTGATACGTAGATGTCCGTACACATCCTCGAGAGGCTATAGGACATTTAGAAAACACTTCACTTCTTTTCTCTTTTTGTGCTAGTTCAATCTGATTGATATCTGGTTCATTCCTTTCGTGCTAGTTCAATCTGATTGGTATCTGGTTCATTCTTTTCGTGCGAGATTGTTCAGATTGGTATCTTAAACTCATTTCTATGTTTTCTCACATGTGGTAGGACTCTTTATGTGATTCGTATAAAGTATTTCCTCTCTATCCTATAGGTTGAGGTATACTGACGAGAATCCAAATAGTTCATGTTTGGTGACAAAATAGTCATAATGGTAAAATATTCTTTTGATGGGAGCATGAGGTGTGCTTAGTTTGATATTGCGAGGGAAAATGAATGGCAAAGTGGAGTGTCGGCAAGATGGGGTTGTGTGCGTTAAGCACAAGTTGTTTAGAGGTTCTTAAATGAAATATTTATTGTCGTTACGTCAAGTGGGGGAATTTTCCCGTGGAGATTAAATTTTATGGAGATGGAAGGTTGTAATCTTTCAGTAGAGGGTGTGTTGCCGGTTCACTTGAGATTTTGAAGAGGTGATATAAAGGGGTCATTTTGGGCTAGAGTTGATAAATAAGAGGAAATCTTGGAATCTCTGCAACTTGTAGTTGATGTATATTTTTGAGGTGAAATTGTGTCATAATAGTAGACTATGTCGAAATGTTTGATAGCATGATTGAACATTTCAAGTATGAATAACATAGGGATATTGGAGTGAGACATGTAAAATTTTAAGATTGGGTACTTTTAGATTTTTGTAAGGGTGTAATGAGACATCGCACTCAGAGTTGTTACGATTGTGAAGGGTAGGAGGCCAAAAGCCATATATCAAAGTATTCGGAGTGGGGAATGAGATAAGTGAAAGAACAAAAAGGAGGACTTGAAGTATTTTGATTTTATAAGGATTTATCAAATTTGTGTGACTAGCTAGGGTTAATTGAGAAACATGAAGATTTAAGTCGAAGGGTATAGTTGTACCAAGTTAATGATTTGGGTGAAATTTTAGTTAGGTTAGAGTGACGACCCAAGATTGATTATTCAAGAGAAAATGGACGGAATGAGTCATAACAGACTTTTGGATAGGCAAGTGAGAAAGTTGAGGTTCAAGAAAATCGCTTCAGTCAAGGTGCAGTGGAAGCACCGTCCGGTTGAGGAGGCCTCTTGGGAGAGCGAGGCGGATATAAGGAGTAGTTGTTCGACAGTTCAGGTACCTCTTTTCCTCCACCCCTAACTTGTCGCTCGAGGACGAGCGATTGTTTGATTGGTATCTAATGTAACGACCCGTCTGGTCATTTAGCACTTTAAACTACGAAAAAGAATTATGACATTGAGAATACGAGGCTTTATGAAATTCTCGGGAATTAAAGGAAACGGGAGTTAAGATTAAAGGAAACGGGATTAAGATTTAATTACTTGGGGGATTGATTTAATTTAAGTAGACAATGAGGGACTACAATGTAGTATTTTAGAGACCTAAGTGTAACAAGGAAAATTCAGATTTTGTTTTAATTAACCTAAACTCTTTCTTTCTTTTTAATGGAAATAAGAAAAAAAAACTACTAGGTAGAAGAGAGGGAGACGTGCGCAGCCAGCAGAGAGGAGAATGAAGGAGAGGAAAAAGAAAGGGGGAGAGGGACGAGCAGCAAGAGAGGGAGAAAGGGGAGTACGAGCGCAGCACGCATGAGAGGGAAAGAGAGGAGAAATAAAGAAAGAAAGAAGAGAAAGAAACCCTAGTAACTAGAAGACAAGGAGGAAACACTCAATTAAGTTCAGGTTAGATTCTATGTTATCTGGTTGAATTAATCTATTCATGATCTTTATACTAATACGTTATTGAATGAAATCAAATTTTCAAAGAGGTCATTACACGGAAATTCCACAATCAACTTGAATAGAGAAACTTGAGGGATTTATCATGGCATAATGATTACAGCAGCCTCTAAAACGTGAAAATTATACAAATCCGTAAGGAATATAAAAGTATGGTCTGAATGAAAGTTGTAGACTACTCTGTTTCCGTCAGTTTGAGATCTTACGGAGATAAATAAAACTTATGGTTTGAAAGTTATGACTCTTTGAAGTTTCTGCTTCGTTTTACCGAAACACAGGCGACACAGCATATAAAACGTGAAAATTGTATAAATACGTAAGGGATATGAAAATATAGGCTGAATGAAAGTTGTATATTACTCTGTTCCCGTTAGTTTGATATCTTACGAAGATAAATTTGACTTATGGTTTGAAAGTTATGACTGTTTGAAGTTTCTGCCTTGTTTTACAAAAATTCTGGCGATACAGATTTCATAGGGTTGTTTCTTTCATAAATTTTTACCAACTACACTAAGTAATGTCATATGGGATTCGGTATAATAATAGATCCTAGTGTTGCCTTCGATGTGGGGCAATAAACACCTGATTTGGAGTTACGAATTTAATGTTATATCCTTTATAAGCGGGAGATACGAGAAAGTTGAAAGAAATGAATGTTATTTGAAATTCCTGAAGTTATGCTAATATTTTTATATGTGTAGGGTGTAGTCATACAATTGAAATGGTAAAAATATGGTTAATATAAATATAGCAATATGTGTGTCCTTAGATTAGTATTAGAACATAGTTCGCATATTTTCTAGATTTTAAGCGTTCAGAGGCTCTACGCAAGGGAAAGGTATTGGCTTAAGTGTTCGTGGCACCCGCTCGGCATTGAGGTAGGTTACGGTTTACTTTAGTTAGACTCTGATTAGAGAATCGTATGTAGTCGTAGGAAGTGACGGGAATAACATGATAGGCCTTCGGGCAGGAAGTGGAGATGAATTACTATTACACTGGTTCCGTCAGCTGTTATGTTGGCTTGTCGCCATATGTGTTATTTTTCTGTGATTATCACCTGATTTGACTTGTACTTGTTGATTGTCTATTGGTGACCCGTGTTGAGACTTGATATCATGCCTGACATACTTTCCATATCATTTTGTGATGATTGTGAGGTGAGAGACTGGGAGTAATTGATCGTCTCCGAGGTTTCTGTCGAAGATTGAGTGTGATTGATAGCCTCCGAGGTTTCTGCCGGAGAGCGGGAGTGATAGCCTCCGAGGTTTCTGATATGCGATTTATACACACGCTAAACGCAAGTGCACGTATCGTGATAAATAATATAGTCTAGAAGACCGATTTATCATCCTCAGGGATTAGTGTCCAATTACCAACCTCTATTCTGTAGTATCTATTTGGTGACCGATAATTTGATGGTTAGTTTATAGCTATGATTATAGACGCGAACTAAATTACTTTACTTTACTTCAGATATGGTGGAAATAGGGCTTCCAAATCACCTCGACTATTTGCTCGCTTTACTCATTAATGCAAATAATTAAGGTTCTGCTTCTATGTTGAGATAACAGGTTAACTAAGCCGTTTTATACTCCTGTTAAAGTAATATAAACACTCAACCCCAATGGAGAACCCTTCTATCTTTCGTTGACAAGATTGACTACAAAGGAGGATTAAGAGCAATAACCTATTAAGCTACACAAGTATCAGGGTACTTTCGTCCACGATTTAAACCTATGTTTATTAAACTATAGCATATTCACAATCTCCCCTTTTGGATTTCGATTAGAAATCATATAAGTGATGATAATTAGTGATCAATTAATTACCAAGCAATCAAAACAAGTATTGAATAAATCTCAACAATAATAAGAAGAAACCAAGATCTTGCATTAATTCATAAAATGAGGTTCAAGCGATTCGACATGGAAAGCCCTAAATTAAGTTAGTTCCTAGCCATAGACATGCCAAGAACTAAAATAGTATCCAACATATACTAGAAAAAAATAAAGTAAAGAACAAGAAATTACTCAAAAATAAGTCTCCAATCTTGATCTAATGTTGTGATGAATGGTAAGGTGTGGAACTCCTCAAATCTGACCTAAAAGTTCCTTTTATATCCCAAAAAACGTGCAAAACCTTTTCCTCTTTGGCCTTGGCCCAATCCTATTCGGATCTGGCAGATTTCCCGCGTCGGCGCGGCTTTGCCTGGGCGCCGTGGCGCGAAACTCTGCGGCGCTCGACTTCTTGGGCGTCGTGCCCATTCTTCTGCTGATGGTGCAGCGCCACGCGCCTATTTCTCGCCGGGTTGCCAACTTTGACTTTTGAGCTCTGGAACCTCTGTTTCTGCCCTCTTTTCGCTCCTTTTCACCAATGTGCCACTTTAAACCACTGTGACTCAAAAGAAAGAAAATATATCCTAACACGACACATATTTGTACAAAAATGGGCAAAAGACTAACTAAAAATGACTCAAAAGGTGTATATAAAATACACCGATCAGTTTCTGCCGGAGAGCGGGAGTGATAGCCTCCGAGGTTTTTGTCGGATAGCGGAAGTGATAGCCTCCGAGGTTTTTGCCGGAGAGCGAGAGTGATATCCTCCGAGGTTTCTGTCGGAGAACGGGAGTGATAGCCTCCGAGGTTTCCGCTGGAGAACGGGAGTGATAGCCTCCGAGGTTTCTGCCGGAGAGCGGGAGTGATAGTTGATGCGCGATTTAATGCACACACTTTAACGCAAGTGCACGTTGTCGAGTCAAGTAATATAGTCTTGAAGACCGAGTTATCGTCCTCAGGGATTAGTGTTCAAGTACCAACTTCTATTCTTTGTTATCTATTTGGTGACCGATATTTGAGTTGTTGATTATAACTAATAATTATAAAGACTAATTAACTATGTGATTACTTCAGTGATGATGAAAATAGGGCTTCCAAATCTCCTCAACTATCCACTTATATTACTTATTAATGCAATTAACTATGGTTTTTCTTCTTTTGGAGATAGCGGGTTTACTAATTCGTTTTATACTCCCGTTAAGGCTATATAAACAATCAACCCCAGTAGCGCTCCTTTCTACCTTTCGGTGATAAGGATGACTCTATAGGAGGATTAAGAACAAAAACCCTATTAATGCTACACAAGTAATTGAGGTATTTTCATCCCCAATTCGACCTATGTCTATCCAACTACAGCATAGTCACAACCTCCTCCTTTCGAAGTTTGATTAGAAATCATATAAAAAATGATAATTATTGATCAAGTAATTACCAAACAATCAATTCATCTATTGGATAAATCTCAACAATAAGAAGAACAACCATAAACATGCATTAATTCATAAAATAAGGTTCAAGTGAATTGACATGAAAAACCCTATATTAGAATTAGTTCCTAGCCATAGACATGACAAGAACTAATTCAATATCTAACATAAAAACTGAAATAAAGTAAAAGAAAGAAAAGAAATTACTAAGTAATGGTCTCCAATCTTGAACTTCAAGATGTGTTGTGTTGTTGGCAAGAAGGGAACCCTTAAAAACTGCCTAGGGTTCTCTTTTTATAGCCTCCAAACCGCCCTTAAGGTTTTCCTTCATGCCTGGCCCATAAACTCGTCCAAAACCTGATTTTTCAGCGTCAGCGCCTGCTATTGGCTCACGTGGCGGAAGTTCTGCAATTCGATGATTAGGCGCGCGCTGCACTCTGTCCCGGAGGCCGTGGCGCTGCACTCTGCTGTCTGGAGGCCGCGGCGCTGGAACTTCTGCACGCCTCTGAATGTTGGGCACCGGGGCGCCTGGTTCTGCTGGCTGGAGGCGCCGGCGCTGGCCCGTGTCCGTGTCTGGTTCGCCACTTTCTCTTATTTTAAGCTCTGGAACCTCTACTTTTGCCCTCTTTTCGCTCTTTTTCCGCCAAAGTGTCACTTTAACCAAATTGACTCAAAAGAAAGAAAATCTATCCTAAGACGACACGTATTTGTACAAAAAGGGACAAAAGACTAACTAAAAATGACTCAAAAAGTGTATATAAAATACACCGATCAATAGCCTCCGAGGTTTCTCCCGGAGAGCGGGAGTGATAGCCTCCTAGGTTTCTGCCGGAGAGCAGGAGTGATAGCCTCCGAGGTTTCTGCCGGAGAGCGGGAGTGAGAGATGTGACATTGAATTCATCCACTCATATTTTGACTGATCATTTGGTGAATTCTATTTGTTTTGGTTGATTTCATGATTTCTTTACGCTTTACTTGTATATGATACATGACCATGCCTGATTGCTCTATGTGCTACTTGTTGGTTTCAACTTATTCATGCATTATCTAATCATTGTCGGCCTATGATGCTTACCGGTACTAGTGTTGTACTGATACTACTCTTGCTGCACTTTTGATGAGTGCAAAGTACGATCCAGGTTCCAGTTCTACGCCCGTGGCTGATTCGCGAGGTGGACATCTTCTAGTCATTCAGGGTGAGCTACTTGGTCGTCCGTGGCTCCTGAAGGGCTTCTTAATTAATTCTATTTTCTTTGGTTATTGACAGACAATATGTAGCCTACGAGCATTCTTTCAGACTTCTATTTTTCAGACTTGTTGGTGCTCTTGTACCCGTTTGACCAGATTTTGGAGAATTTCATATTTTTAGACTTGATAACTTCTTTTGCGTTTATTTTTCGGCTATTTAAGTTGTTATTGAGAGTGTGGTTCGCCTACTCGGGAGGATAGTGTAGGGGTCATCACGACTCGTGATTTGGGTCGTGACACTCAAACACCTTACTTTGCGGACCAATATTTTTTCCATTTCTCAATGGAATTTGACGATTCTTGGCCCTACGGTCATCTACTTACTTAGTAGATTATGCACGCGTGAAGAACCAGGGTCTCCAACATGTGGAACTGTGATGTTTTAAGTCATTAAAGATGGGCGAACCTAACCTCCACCAAAGGCAAATTTCCAACAATCCCCTCTTGGAAGAGATTTTGGTGCACGTACATGGTGCTTTCTTTCAGCAATCTTTCAGTAGAAAGATATTGCATCTAGAGAGGTAGCCGGAGCTTTGAACCTTCCATAGTAGAATACCATCAGACATATTTACTGTGCGATGAACATGTCTTGAACCGTCACTGTTTATTATATGTCAAGACAATGATACCAACACAACAACTCTCCAGTACTTATTTTCGTTTTTAGCGTTTTGTCCGTTGTGCCATGGACACGTCTTGGATTCTTAATTGCGTCAATTGAGGTCGGCCAGTCCTCGCACTTAAATAGGTGGTCTCCTACAAGGTATTCTGTTATACCCAACTTTACAAGTATTAGGAATCATTAAACGTTTTCCCAAACCTAACCTCAACAGTTGAGGATTATCAAAGAATTTGGAAACTTAATGTCACGACCGACCCGGGCATGATCGTGCCCTACTGGGCACCTGCCTGTATACATCGAGAAATAGCGTGAACATACATGAAACTTATAAAATAAAACAACAGAATATACAACAGTCACCGATAGTGGCTACCTTCGCAGACGCACATACACGAACGCAAGCGATTCCTCCTTTCTTTACAAGCACTCCACAATATGATTACGCACCTCAAGAGTTTTAACATAAGCTTTGTGGCGGGGCCCCGCCATACCCCGAATATACATAGCTGACAACTCCGAACTCGAGCCATCTAAATCTTGAACCAGATCCTAAGCTCGCGGATCCACACTGTACCTAAACTGCGGACATTTAACGCGGCGGGTCGCATAACAAAATTTAATATGGAATGTAAATAACGCAAGAATCAAATCATAATCGCAAAGAACGCCCTTTAACTCACGAAATCAATCATATATTAACCGCCTTTCCTTCTTTCGATAAGATTAACAACATATTCTTACATACTTACTTAAGAGCTTAATCCACCTTTTTCACATAACTTACATATCTTACATAACATAATCCGCCCATTTGGACACGGTGTCTTGATGAATCATATAACATAATCCGCCCGCTGTGGGGCTCTGCATCTGTAGAATCATGTAGCATAATCCGCCCGCTGTGGGCCTTGATTATCGTGGAATCATGAAGATAATCCGCCCGCTTGTGGGGCTCGGTATCTTGTGGAATCATGTAGCATAATCCGCCCGCTGTGGGGCTCGGTGTCTTGTGGAATCATGTAGCATAATCCGCCCCTGTGGGGCCTGCATCGTGGAATCATGTAGCATAATCCGCGCTGTGGGGCTCGGTGTAAGATGACGTAACCCACTATGTGTAGGCTCTGTAATATGGCATAATCCGCCTATGTGTAGGCTCTGTATCTCATAACGTAATCCGCCTATTTGTAGGCTCGGTGTATTTCATAACGTAATCCGCCTATTTGTAGGCTGTGTATTCATAACGAATCCGCCTATTTGTAGGCTCGGTATTTTTCCTTACGTAACATTTTAAAACGTATTGTTACCTCTTCTTAAGTCGTTATAACAACTTCCCATAAAGCTATTATAACAACCTTTCATTTTAGAGAACTCAAGGCACTTTTATTCTTACAACATTAGGAAACTAGACCTAAAATACCACGTACATACGCATTTGAGTAATCATAAACTTCTTTCTTTTTAAAACTCAAGTCACATACTCTTAAAATCATGTCATCAATACTTTTAGAAATCAAGTCCACAACTTGAAAAATAAAGTTTCATAATCCTTAGAAGACAACCAAAGTTCATAGTCTTAAAACCTTATATCATACATTCTTTAAAATCCACTTACTTATACTTATACAAAACAAATATAAAGTTCCATACACTTCAAAACCAAGTAACTTATTCTCTTAAAACCATATAACTTTCACTTTTAAAAATCAATCCCTTTTCACATATAAATTCAAGTCATTTTGAGCGTAAAATCCACTTACTTACTTTAAATAAATCAAGACACATAGTTTTAAATCAAATCTCATATTTTCCTAACCATTCTTACCAACATCTCCCATAAGACTTGGTAAGGACTTAGACAATTTAACATACTTATAACTTAGGATAACTTAGACATAACCCTTACGTAGAGTAAATCAACATACATACTTCTTAACTTCTAAGAATAGAAGGAATCATGAAATAATACCACATGTATATTCCATACGTAGAACCATGTCTAAAGAAGGAAGAGGTTCACACATCGCCATGACGATTATCGACAAGTAGCAAAAGCTCAAAGTACTTCCACCTTGAGCTATTCCATTCTTCAAGTAGGATACGCTATACCTAGTTAAATCAACCTATAATGGTCACCATACGTCCATTAACTTCTTACTTCATCGTAGAATATTTTAGGTGCTAAGTCGCTAAATTCTACGGAAAATCTGACAAAGACCTCCTTTGTTTCTACTTACTTTGCCACCTTTTTCAAGGCCGAATACAATACCCAAACAGCCCCAATTGGCTCACAATTTCTATAAGGTACTCGAATACAAATGACTAACTAAATGACCCCAATTGGCTCACAATTTAGAAAGTAGTCCAATACAAATGAAAAACAAACTAAAAAGTCCAAATTCGGCCACCTTGAGTTCAACCTTACCAATTCTTATCAAATTTCCATTTCAATCCAAATTGGTAGCATAACATGATATCAAGTCGTATTTGATTAAAACTATCACAATCTTCAAATCAATAACATGCGACGATTCTAATAACGACTAAATTGAAATCCAACTTAACATGGCTTACATTACATTCCGGATTTCCAAGGCTACAATCAATCCACAATCCTTATAAACTTCTACATAACAACTTCATTCTAGCAACACGAAAAGCTAACAACACAAAATAAATATATAACCTTGTAACACTTTAAAAGACAAGATTTTACCTTAACGATTCTTAATCCAATTCCAAATCCGAAGTCGCTCCTTAGTAGTTTAGAACCTCTCCAAGACACTTCAATCCGCTACTTGATACCCTTAGAACCACACCAACAACTTCCTTCAAGCTTCCAATCCAAAACCTAGAAAGCAACTAGGTTTTCGCTGCGACTAATACGAAAACTCTCTTTTTCGGGATTTTTCTATTGAGATATACTTACATAACACTTAGGAACCTTGGTTTAGAGTGGGAGATTATTGACAAGAAACAAATTTTTCCTCCTTCCTTGAAGTAAACAGAGCTCAACAATGTGGTCTTCAAATTTTTGTGAATTTTGGCTAAGTATGGTACTTGTCATACTACTACTAGTATTATAAAGGGACATGGAGGTCAAGATACACACAATTGGGTGGTTAGGATGAGCTCTAATTAAAATATCAAGACTTTGAACCCTTTGACTTAGTCAATATTGTCAAGCTAATTAATTGGAAGACTTAGTCATCTTAAGGCTATGGTCAATGACCATTTTGGCCATGACATTTTCGTCGAGGCATAAATAAGGGGGTGACAAGTGTCGCCTCCCATTAAATCACAATAATACGCTTTCCGACAATTTCAAATTTCCAGTAAATTTTTACAAGTCTCAAATCTTAACACTTGTGAGTTCTTACGCACATTCTTACACCGTATCACGTAAATACGGTGTAACATTCTTCCTCTTAGAAACATTCGTCCTCGAATGTTCTTTCTGAGTCAAACTTATAATTAGCGACATAGTTTCCTTTCACATCCGTCGTACCAACAATGCCACATGGCCCTAATACTGCAGACACGCATACTTGTCCATCATAAGCCCAAAGAGATTATCCTTTCGCTTCCAATTCATACTAGCATACATACATAACTTCCATACCAATTCGGCCTCAAATCTTTGGAGTCCTCTATAAAACAATATAAGGCCATTTCCGCCACGACTGGTTCGGTGGAACGCGTCCACGAACAGTAAAACAATTAACTAGACTTGGGCCTTGCACTCGTGACTCGCCACGTGGCGAACTACTACCAACTGATCCCACTCCATTCCAGGCCATGGGAGACCGTAACAGTCATCAACCACTCATGTCGCACTTAACTCTTATCCTTGGTCCGACTTAAAATCTTATTGCGGAGAAAACCTTATATACCTAAGGTCTCGATAATCAATATTCTTAGGCTCGCAATTTCCATGCTCCACGCCTACCTTACGATCCCCCAAAGATGCAAAAACATCTCATAAAACCATAACCATGTTGTCCGATCACAACAACCATTACTAACTCTATCCGGACCTCATCCGTATAATTCTCTTAAGCCTAATACGCAGCCTTAATCTATTAACATGACATTAGTTAGTTCCTTAACATGGCTTCTTAAGGGTTCACTACCCTATCAGACAACTCATCCTTTCCCAATTATCTCAAATAAAACATAAGATCTTGGCGAGAGTTCATTAACTATTCCATACCTTCCCGGTATCTAGTTAGTTTTTACCAATTCCTGGAAATCTAACATCATTCTAGGCAACACGCGCGTCGACTCATACATAACTCCGTATAGATGTATGTCACAATACCGACTATACTATAATCATTACCAACCCGATACGCAATCCACATAGTCATTCCCGGTCATCGTTGCCTTCTCGAAGGCTCGAACAACATAACACGTTGGGAGGGACGACTAACAACACAACTCTATCGCACGATCTCGGAGTGAGAAGAATGAAACTAATCCTAAATGTCCTGCGACCTCACGATTATAGATGTGGTACACAACACCGATAATCAAGACTCTACTAGACACGATGCGTAGACACTTTCCGAGGACTAATCGCTCGATACCACTTTTGTCACGACCCGACCGCGGCGCGGTGCCTACACGGGCACCTGTTGATATACATCGGAGAAATAGCGTGAACATACATGAAACTTATAAAATAAAACAACGAAATATACAACAGTCACCGATAGGGCTACCTTCGCAGACGTCATACGTGAGCAAGCGATTGCCTCCTTTCTTTACAAACAAACCCGCGATATGTGACTGAGACCTCAAGAGTTTTAACATATCACTGCATGGCGGGGCCCCGCCATACCCTGAATATACATAGCCATGACAACTCCGAACCGGAGCCATCTAAAATCTTTGAACCGGGATCCTAAGCTCGCGGATCCACCGTGTACCTAAACTGCGGGACATGACGCGGCCCGAAGAAATCGATGCAACAGTGCGAATATGGAAACGAAATAACGTGCAAGAATCAAATCATAATCTGTACAAAGAACGTCCTTTTAACTCACGAAATCAATCATATATTAACTGCCTTTCCTTCTTTCGATAAGATTAACAACATATTCTTACATACTTACTTAAGAGCTTAATCCACCTTTTTCACATAACTTACATATCTTACATAACATAATCCGGCCTATTTGCGGGACCCGGTGTACTGATGACTCATATAACATAATCCGGCCCGCCTGTGGGGCTGGGTGTACTGTAGAATCATGTAGCATAATCCGCCCGCTGTGGGGCTCGGTGCATCGTGGAATCATGTAGCATAATCCGCCCGCTGTGGGGCTCGGTGTCTTGTGGAATCATGTAGCATAATCCGCCCGCTGTGGGGCTCGGTGTCTCGTGGAATCATGTAGCATAATCCGCCGCTGTGGGGCTCTGCATCGTGGAATCATGTAGCATAATCCGCCCGCTTTGTGGGGCTCGGTGTAAGATGACGTAACCCACATGTGTAGGCTCGGTAATATGGCATAATCCGCCTATGTGTAGGCTCGGTGTATCTCATAACGTAATCCGCCTATTTGTAGGCTCCTGTATTTCATAACGTGTCCGCCTATTTGTAGGCTCTGTATTTCATAACGAATCCCACTATTTGTAGGCTCGGTGTATTTTTCCTTACGTAACATTTTAAAACGTATTGTTACCTCTTCTTAAGTCGTTATAACAACTTCCCATAAAGCTATTATAACAACCTTTCATTTTAGAGAACTCAAGGCACTTTTATTCTTACAACATTAGGGAAACTAGACCCAAAAATACCACGTACATACGTACTTAACAGAATCATAAACTTCTTTCTTTTTTTAAAACTCAAGTCACATACTCTTAAAATCATGTCATCAATACTTTTAGAAATCAAGTCCACAACTTGAAAAATAAAGTTTCATAATCCTTAGAAGACAACCAAAGTTCATAGTCTTAAAACCTTATATCATACATTCTTTAAAATCCACTTACTTATACTTATACAAAACAAATATAAAGTTCCATACACTTCCAAAACCAAGTAACTTATTCTCTTAAAACCATATAACTTTCACTTTTAAAAATCAATCCCCTTTTCACATATAAATTCAAGTCATTTTTGAACGTAAAATCCACTTACTTACTTTAAATAAATCAAGACACATAGTTTTAAATCAAATCTCATATTTTCCTAACCATTCTTACCAACATCTCCCATAAGACTTGGTAAGGACTTAGGACAATTTAACATACTTATAACTTAGGATAACTTAGACATAACCCTTACGTAGAGTAAATCAACATACATACTTCTTAACTTCTAAGAATAGAAGGAATCATGAAATAATACCACATGTATATTCCATACATAGAACCATGTCTAAAGAAGGAAGAGGTTCACATACCTCGCGACGATTATCGACAAGTAGCAAAAAGCTCCAAAGTACTTCCACCTGAGCTATTCCATTCTTCAAGTAGATACGCTATACCTAGTTCGTCAACCTATAATGGTCACCATACGTCCATTAACTTCTTACTTCATCGTAGAATATTTTAGGTGCTAAGTCGCTAAATTCTACGGAAAATCGGACAAAGACCTCCTTTGTTTCTACTTACTTTGCCACCTTTTCAAGGCCGAATACAATACCCAAACAGCCCCAATTGGCTCACAATTTCTATAAGGTACTCCAATACAAATGACTAACTAAATGTTGATTGGCTCACAATTTAGAAAGTAGTCCAATACAAATGAAAAACAAACTAAAAAGTCCAAATTCGGCCACCTTGAGTTCAACCTTACCAATTCTTATCAAATTTCCATTTCAATCCAAATTGGTAGCATAACATGATATCAAGTCGTATTTGATTAAAACTATCACAATCTTCAAATCAATAACATGCGGCGATTCTAATAACGACTAAATTGAAATCCAACTTAACACGGCTTACATTACATTCGGATTTCCAAGGCTACAATCAATCCACAATCCTTATAAACTTCTACATAACAACTTCATGCTAGCAACACGAAAAGCTAACAACACAAAATAAATATATAACCTTGTAACACTTTAAAAGACAAGATTTTACCTTAACGATTCTTAATCCAATTCCAAATCCGAAGTCGCTCCTTAGTAGTTTAGAACCTCTCCAAGACACTTCAATCCGCTACTTGATACCCTTAGAACCACACCAACAACTTCCCTTCAAGCTTCCAATCCAAAACCTAGAAAGCAACTAGGTTTTCGCTTTGCGACTAATACGAAAACTCTCTTTTTCCGGGATTTTTCTATTGAGATATACTTACATAACACTTAGGAACCTTGGTTTAGAGTGGGAGATTATTGACAAGAAACAAATTTTTTCCTCCTTCCTCAAGTAAACCCGAGAGCTCAACAATGTGGTCTTCAAATTTTTGTGAATTTTGGCTAAGTATGGTACTTGTCATACTACTACTAGTATTATAAAGGGACATGGAGGGTCAAGATACACACAATTGGGTGGTTAGGATGAGCTCTAATTAAAATATCAAGACTTTGAACCCTTTGACTTAGTCAATTTTGTCAAGCTAATTAATTGGAAGACTTAGTCATCTTAAGGCTATGGTCAATGACCATTTTGGCCATGACATTTTCGTCCAAGGCATAAATAAGGGGGGGTGACAAGTGTCTCCCTCCCATTCGTCACAATAATACGCTTTCCGACAATTTCAAATTTCCGGTAAATTTTTACGAGTCTCAAATCTTAACACTTGTGAGTTCTTATGTACATTCTTACACCATGTTCTGTAAATACGGGGTGTAACATTCTTCCCCCCTTAGAAACATTCGTCCTCGAATGTTCTTTCGGAGTCAAACTTATAATTAGCGACATAGTTTCCTTTCACATCCCCGTCATACCAACAATGCCACACATGGCCCTAATACCTTGCACACGCATACTTGTCCATCATAAGCCCAAAAGAGATTATCCTTTCGTACTTCCAATTCATACTAGCATACATACATAACTTCCATACCAATTCTGGCCTTAAATCTTTGAGTCCTCTATAAAACAATATAAGGCCATTTCCGCTTTCACGACTGGATTCGGTGGAACGCGTCCACGAACCCGTAAAACAATTAACTAGACTTGGGCCTTGCACTCGTGACCACGCACGTGGGAACTACTACCAACTGATCCCACTCCATTCCAGCCATGGGAGACCCGTAACAGTCATCAACCACTCGTCGCACTTAACTCTTATCCTTGGTCTGACTTAAAATCTTATTGCCAGAGAAAACCTTATATAGCTAAGGTCTCGACAGTAATCAATATTCTTAGGCTCGCAATTTCCATGCTCCACGCTACCTTACGGTCCCAAGAATCGGTACAAAAACATCTCATAAAACCATAACCATGTTGTCCCGATCACAACAACCATTACTAACTCTATCCAGACCTCATCCGTATAATTCTCTTAAGCCTAATACGCAGCTTAATCTATTAACGACATTCCGTTAGGTTCCTTAACATGGCTTCTGGGGTTCACTACCCTATCGATGACTTCATCCTTTCCCAATTATCTCAAATAAAACATAAGATCTTGGCGAGAGTTCATTAACTATTCCATACCTTCCGGTATCTAGTTAGTCTTTACGATTCCTCGGAAATCTAACATCATTCTAGGCAACACGCGTCGACCTCATACATAACTCCGTATAGATGTATGTCACAATACCGACTATACTATAATCATTACCAACCCGGATACGCAATCCACATAGTCATTCCCGGTCACCGTTGCCTTTCTCGGCTGCAAACAACATAACTTTGTTGGGAGGGACGACTTAACAACACATTCTATCGCACGATCTCGAGTGAGAAGAATGGAAACTAATCCTAAATGTCCTGCGGCCTCACGATTATAGATGTGGTACACAACACACCGATAATCAAGACTTACTAGACACGATGCAGACACTTTCCGAGGACTAATCGCTCGATACCACTTTTGTCACGACGACCCGGGCCGCGATCGTGCCCTACACGCACCCTGCCTGTATACATCGGAGAAATAGCAATGAACATACATGAAACTTATAAAATAAAACAACGAAATATACAACAGTCACCGATAGGGCTACCTTCCCGACGTCATATACGAACAAGCGGTTGCCTTTCTTTACAAACAAACCCACAATATGTGACTACAGCACCTCAAGAGTTTTAACATAGCTTCTTTGTGGACGGGGCCCCCGCCATACCTGAATATACATAGCCATGACAACTCGGAACCTCTGAGCCATCTAAAATGCCAACCGGATCCTAAGCTCGCGGATCCACATCGTAATACCTAAACTGCGGACATGAACGCAGCTTCAAGGGCCGATAACAAAAATTTAATATGGAACAGAAATAACGTGCAAGAATCAAATCATAATCGTAAAGAACGTCCCCTTTTAACTCCCGAAATCAATCATATATTAACCGCTCTTTCCTTCTTTCGATAAGATTAACAACATATTCTTACATACTTACTTAAGAGCTTAATCCAGCCTTTTCACATAACTTACATATCTTACATAACATAATCCGCCCATTTGCGGGACACGGTGTCTTGATGAATCATATAACATAATCCGGCCGCGCTGTGGGGCTCGGTGTCTTGTAGAATCATGTAGCATGTCCGGGCTCGGTGTCTTGTGGAATCATGTAGCATGTCAGAAGCCGCTTTGTGGGGCTCGGTGTCTTGTGGAATCGTGTAGCATAATCCGCCCGCTGTGGGGCTCGGTGTCTTGTGGAATCATGTAGCATAATCCGGCCGCTGTGGGGCTCGGTGTCTTGTGGAATCATGTAGCATAATCCGGCCGCTGTGGGGCTCGGTGTAAGATGACGTAACCCGGCTGTGTGGGCTCGGGGTAATATGGCATAATCCGGCCTATGTGTAGGCTCGGTGTATCTCATAACGTAATCCGCCTATTTGTAGGCTCGGTGTATTCATAACGTGTCCGGCCTATTTGTAGGCTCGGTGTATTCATAACGTGTCCGCCTATTGTAGGCTCGGTGTATTTTCCTTACGTAACATTTTAAAGCGTATTGTTACCTCTTCTTAAGTCGTTATAACAACTTCCCATAAAGCTATTATAACAACCTTTCATTTTAGAGAACTCAAGGCACTTTTATTCTTACAACATTAGGAAACTAGACCTAAAATACCACGTACATACGTCTTATGAGAATCATAAACTTCTTTTTTTAAAACTCAAGTCACATACTCTTAAAATCATGTCATCAATACTTTTAGAAATCAAGTCCACACTTGAAAAATAAAGTTTCATAATCCTTAGAAGACAACCAAAGTTCATAGTCTTAAAACCTTATATCATACATTCTTTAAAATCCACTTACTTATACTTATACAAAACAAATATAAAGTTCCATACACTTCCAAACCAAGTAACTTATTCTCTTAAAACCATATAACTTTCACTTTTAAAAATCAATCCCTTTTCACATATAAATTCAAGTCATTTTTGAGCGTAAAATCCACTTACTTACTTTAAATAAATCAAGACACATAGTTTTAAATCAAATCTCATATTTTCCTAACCATTCTTACCAACATCTCGTAAGACTTGGTAAGGACTTAGGACAATTTCACATACTTATAACTTAGGATAACTTAGACATAACCCTTACGTAGAGTAAATCAACATACATACTTCTTAACTTCTAAGAATAGAAGGAATCATGAAATAATACAACATGTATATTCCATACATAGAACCATGTCTAAAGAAGGAAGAGGTTCACATACCGCATGACGATTATCGACAAGTAGCAAAAAGCTCCAAAGTACTTCCACCGAGCTATTCCATTCTTCAAGTAGGATACGCTATACCTAGTTCGTCAACCTATAATGGTCACCATCGTCCATTAACTTCTTACTTCATCGTAGAATATTTTAGGTGCTAAGTCGCTAAATTCTACGGAAAATCGACAAAGACCTCCTTTGTTTCTACTTACTTTGCCACCTTTTTCAAGGCCGAATACAATACCCAAACAGCCCCAATTGGCTCAATTTCTATAAGGTACTCGATACAAATGACTAACTAAATGACCCCAATTGGCTCACAATTTAGAAAGTAGTCCAATCTGAATGAAAAACAAACTAAAAAGTCCAAATTCGGCCACCTTGAGTTCAACCTTACCAATTCTTATCAAATTTCCATTTCAATCCAAATTGGTAGCATAACATGATATCAAGTCGTATTTGATTAAAACTATCACAATCTTCAAATCAATAATATGCGACGATTCTAATAACGACTAAATTGAAATCCAACTTAACACGGCTTACATTACATTCGGATTTCCTAGTCTAAAATCAATCCACAATCCTTATAAACTTCTACATAACAACTTCATGCTAGCAACACGAAAAGCTAACAACACAAAATAAATATATAACCTTGTAACACTTTAAAAGACAAGATTTTACCTTAACGATTCTTAATCCAATTCCAAATCCGAAGTCGCTCCTTAGTAGTTTAGAACCTCTCCAAGACACTTCAATCCGCTACTTGAGACCCTTAGAACCACACCAACTTCCCTTCAAGCTTCCAATCCAAAACCTAGAAAGCGACTAGGTTTTCGCTGCGACTAATACGAAAACTCTCTTTTAGGATTTTCTATTGAGATATACTTACATAACACTTAGGAACCTTGGTTTAGAGTGGGAGATTATTGGACAAGAAACAAATTTTTTCCTCCTTCCTTGAAGTAAACCCAGAGCTCAACAATGTGGTCTTCAAATTTTTGTGAATTTTGGCTAAGTATGGTACTTGTCATACTACTACTAGTATTATAAAGGGACATGGAGGGTCAAGATACACACAATTGGGTGGTTAGGATGAGCTCTAATTAAAATATCAAGACTTTGAACCCTTTGACTTAGTCAATATTGTCAAGCTAATTAATTGGAAGACTTAGTCATCTTAAGGCTATGGTCAATGACCATTTTGGCCATGACATTTTCGTCCAAGGCATAAATAAGGGGTGACAAGTGTCGCCCTCCCATTCAAATCCTGATAATACGCTTTCCGACAATTTCAAATTTCCGGTAAATTTTTACAAGTCTCAAATCTTAACACTTGTGAGTTCTTACGTACATTCTTACACCATGTCCTGTAAATACGGGGTGTAACACTTAACCTCTTACCCCTTTGCAGGTAGCACTTAATGTCTATCACGGGAACGACATTGGATTCATATTTATATGTAGAAGCATTATCCGAAGTGCTCTTGCTTCCACCGAAGCTCTCCACTAAACTTTTACGACTTAGTTTTCCCATTGAACCTAATTCCTGGGATCTCCAATCTGTTAGGTTGGGTGTCTGCGGTATCAGTTCTTAGTGATTGGGTTTTAGGCCCATTCCCCTAGACGACAGAACTCTTGATCTTCGGGTAGTCCCTTAATTAAAGGGTCCATTATATCATCTGATTTAGAAATTAAGGATGTGTCAACCGCTCAACTGCCATGCAGTCTTATGTCCGCAACAGTTATGCCAGAAGCCGTCATTTGTGATCTCATAGTGTCAAACTAGAGCAGGCACGAGTTACCCCAAAGAAGGGACATCCTCTAAGAGGTCGTGAAGTTACCCAACTTCTTATCATGTTTTGTGAAAAGCGATGAACTTCGATTCCACCATGAATCATCCGATGCAAGGCTTGCTTAGAGGATTTTCCTAAGACACACCATGCACATTGGTGTTCTTCATGTCTTATGTCCAGTTTGCATCATTTTGTTCTCCCAGAACTACTGGACATCCAGACTACCATAATTCATAGACAAGCGAATAATTCATATATCGTCACATCCGATTTAACGTCTTCTGTTGATCATTTCCAGAATCACGAGTGAACCTTAGTTCAACTGTTCTTCTGTTATGAACCGATACTAGGTCAATTGTAGTGTGACCCGAGCACATCCCTCCTGGCATATGGGTGCACCATGATTCTAATCAACTCTATGATTTAAATCCATTGGTGACTTCAACGAGACTGTCAAGCTCCTCACAGAAGAATTTAGAATTAGATCAGTCTGTTAGATGTCTTAGGGATTCCAACTCCTAAAATGTCATCTGCAGTACCCATATCCTTTTCATGTTGAAACACATATTTGAGGAGATTTCCTCCCAATACTTTGTGCGTGTTTCAGCCTGCACATAGATTTTGACAAGTCGACATACTTTCATCCCTTTCCTGGAACCTCAAACCCCTCGGGTTGCTCCGTATTACTTACTTCTTCCACTTTTGGAATTTAGGTTTTCCAACTGTTGGCTTTCTAACTTCAGAGTCAATGTTTCTGTAGTCAGATTAATTGTTTATGTTTTATCTGAAACTTCTAGGATCCAAATGTAGACATCTCTGGGACCATAAGGAATTTCAGGAAGAAGCCCAACAGTCCGCAAAACCAACTCTCCGGTTAGGAAGGCTGTCTCGAAATCCATGTCACATAAGATAGCGATGACCCTAGATGTTTTAGTTATTCATATAGGAACACATGTCTTGGTAGTCGGGGCCTTATACCCGTCAATAGATCCATCCACTTTTATAACCAAAAGGTTCTTTTTCCCGGAGGAAGATCAACCATCACACGAGTGTAGTACTATCTGATGGAGTCTATTTTTCTCTTTTAGCTTATTTCCAAAGCAGCGTTTCTGGAGATGACAATTATCAATTTGTCCATGGTTTATTCTTAACCATATAAGCTAGAAGGCCTGGAACAAGTCTTTGTCTCCTCTTTTGCTCTGGTTTGGTTCAGCCGGCTATTGAAAGAAAAAGCTTGCATCTGCTTCCCCTATCTAGAATCTCTGAGTTCTATAGATTTGGAATTTTAAGTTCCGGATAGTCAACAACTTCTGAGTCCTGTAGATTTGGAATGTCTAGTTCCGTATAATCAGGCCCTCGTGGGTTCTTGTTAACCTCGAGCAAACACTTCTTTTTCCTTCTTAAGGAAAGATCACTTCAAAGAATTCAACATTCTTTGACACCAAGATGCGACACGCACTACTGTGATTTACAGATCCAGTGGATATGCACTCTACAGTCTTAGGTCCAATTTTGACCTGCTTTAGCTTAGGCGTTTCAACTCTTTGACACACTATTTTATATCACAACATCTGTATATGGGATTTTTTTCATGTTTCACATGGAGAGTTATCCTTACGGATCTGCGCTTGGCTAACACCGTTAGTCTGAGGTGAGTAAGGAGCAGTCGTTTGATCAATGATGTTTCACATTCTCCCCCTCTATCACTACGAATTTCTCAATCCGTAGAATTTCCAACTTCTGCTTCCGAAGCGTCGTGGCCCTGCCTGAGAAGCGCCGCGGTTCCTGAATTTGGCACAGTCGTCGTGGCCTGCAGGGCACCGCGCGCCGCAACTCGCAGAGAGTTTACGGCGTCGTGGCGTAGTGGCGTTAGAGTCGCGACCGCTTCACGGCTCTGCGGCGTTTCTGACTCGTTTCATCTTTGTTCTTCAACAAAGGATGATATACGTTGTATCATCATCAATTAAGATCATAACGTACTTGTCTCCCCCCTCTATTTGTACAAACCTTAAATCAGCCAAGTAGGTGTTACTAAGTTATAGAGGAGCGACACTTCTTTCTCTAATCCTTTGATGGAACGGAAAGGTGATTTTGCCTCTTCGCCTACCTCTCATTCATTTGGGGGTTTATGTTGACAGACGACAACAATCTCAATTTCGTTGGCTTTTGAAAACGCTACACTTGGCAAAAATTTGTCACTTTGGTTTGGCTTGGACTTGGACTTATTAGACTTGTGGTAAATGTGGAAAGAGATATGGTCCTGCTTGGAATAAGACCTATGTGTCTACTTCAATAATTAAATTGGAATATTCGGATTTCCCATTTAAGGGCGTGTTTGGTACGAAAGGAAAATATTTTGTTGAAAAAATAATTTGATTTTTACTTATTTTCTAGTGTTTGGTGTAAACAAAAAAAATATTACCGTAAGAGTATTTTATACCGTATGTAAGTAGCAAAACACTATAGGGATGAGATGAAGTGGAAAGACGGTTCGGGGGTGGCGGGGTGGGTGTATTGGAGTCACAGTTGGATGGATGGAGAGAAGACAATAATGTCACTTATGGAGCTTATTTTCCCTATACCAACTAGAAAAGTCATTTTCCTCACTTTTGATAAATTATTTTCTAGAGGAAATGTTTTCTAAAATATTTTAACTAACTAAGTATAAAAAATATTTTCTTAAAAATATTTTCCTCCGTACCAAATGCACCCTAAAGGACAAGAGGTTTAACTGATTTCAAATAAGACACGGCACAGTATATAATTAAAATGGTCGTGACTTCGATTTAATATTCACGTATTGCCATGTAAATAAAAGTTTAAAATCCCAAATTAAACAATAGAAGTGGCCGGAATGAGATTCAATGATGTCGTTTGTAATTTATATAAGCAGGATTATATGTAGAGCTAAAATTTACAAGAAAGTAGAAAATACTTTATTCGATATACAGTATTTTTTTTTCTTGAATCCTCTATCAATGTTATATGTTAAGCTCTTACTAGTCTACAAACTTTTTGTACATATAGGATTTGTTTTTTTAATTTGTAAAAATTTTCTAGACAGTCATGTATTTTGGAACGGAGAAAGTATGATATAGCCAGTAGATAAGAAGTAAAGTCTCATGTCAAGATGAAGTGATCCTCCACCAGATGTTGATGGTGCATCGAAAAATGGTGTGGTAGGTGTCATTGTTGTACGTACTATGGCTTCTTTATCTTGGAAGATTTTCCAAGCAAATTAATGCATCTAATTAAGGGGGAAAAAACAATGGGTGGTTAGCAAAAGTTCTAATATAGTCCACCCGTGATGTAAATGGCAGAGTCGAGACGTGACACTACCCAGTTTTTGGATTTAAAGCCTCAATTATAGAGAGACCAAATTATTTTGATAGATGTGTAAGAAACTTTGTTAACCACAGAGACTAATTGCGCTGCTCATCCCTTTGCTAATTAATGGGCTCTGCCACATCTTTTCTGATGTATAATGTGTGATAACTGTGTTCTGGAAGCGTTTGGACTTTGGACTGTCGGAAATCTGTTTGAAATGATGGTACACTGAGTTGATGAGCAGAGAAAGTCAACATACATATAGATTGACAAGCTTCTAAAAAGTGTATAAAACACCTTACATATAAAAAAAAAGTGTGTGCGTGTATTTTGCGATAGATTTGGCATAGTTAGCCAAAGGGATAAATTAGTGAAATCTCTTGGCCAAACGCGAACATATAATATTTTATGAGCTTGCACTGACAATAAAGTATCAAAGTTGAATTCCTAAAGTACACTGATATAGTAAACCTTTAGCAAAGACATGCGTTGAGTTTTCTGCGAGTGTTTGTATTAAAAAAATAATATTTGATCTAACTTAAGTTCGAAAACTAAATTAGAAGGAATTAAAATCATGCACTAAAACAAATTGACCTTCGACCCACCAATACGGAACTCAACAGTTTGTGATGTTTGCGGTGGAGCACGAATTATGAGATTGAAAGATAGTGCCAAGACACTCGGAGCAAATTTCACGGAAGAAAGTAAAATGTGCTATGGGACAGCTATACTATATACAATGCGTTATTTGTTGTCCTTCTTCTTTTTTCTTTGTTCTTTTTTCTCTTTCTTCGTTCCATCATTTCTTCTTTTTCCTTTCTTTCTTTCTTCTCTTTCTTCGTTTTACATTTCTTCTTTTTCCTTTCTTTCTTTTAAATAATTTTATTATTATTGTTAAATAATATAATAATTAAAATAAATAAAATTATTTTAATTATAGTACAATTATTGAAAGGGATATTGTATTAAATATTTTTAACTAAATTAAGATATTTAAAATATTTATTACTCTTTCCGTTTAGTTTTTAGGTTTATCTACTATTAAAAATAGTTATTCAATTTTATTTGAATATTTTAAGAAATTAAAAAATAACTTAGCATTCTTTTTATTATTGGACTATGTTTCAGCTCTAATAAAATATAAATTTTTTCTTCGAACAACAAAAGTCAGACTGACACGCGTCGCGTCAGTAAAAAAAATTGAATTTGAAAATTGTAAATTTGAATTACTGTCATTTTCAAATTTTTCTCTCATATATATATTATCTCACATTCATCATATACTAACTCATAATTATCTCATCTTATATTTACATATCCTTCACATTCTCAAAATTATCTTATATTCACATCACATTCTCAACAAAATGGAATGAAATCATGAAAAAATCTATCCAATTTTTTTCGAGTTTGATCTCAATCAACCTCTTCATTCAAGTTATGGGGAAGATACTTTGAATGAGCCTGATTCAAAGTATGACAATTTCAATTTGAACGAGCCTCTATATTCGGTATAAAATAATGTCAACTATAATTAATTCATTATTGTAATTATATAAAAATATTTGCTAATTTATTTTCTTTTAAATGTCACAGGAGTTGCATTTTCAACAGCTCGGCCATACCATGAAAATATTGATTGTTCAAATGCTCATCGTGCGATGAAAATGTTGATTATTCAAATGATTTCATTTCTCTATACATTTTATTTTCATAGGAGACCTTCATTTAAAAAGATAAAATCTTTCTGAAGTTTTTTGTTTAAAAAGTATAGTGTGTTAAGTTTAACTAACATGTCATCATTTAGCAACCTAGAAAATTGTTGAAGGGATTTCTTGGTGAAAAAACTTCGAAATGAGGCTTCCTTTGTAGTTGTCGTATAATCATGATTTATTTATTTATATATATCTTGTGCAAAATCTTAGGCAAGAGCAATTGCTCAGAAAAATGGGTTTGTTCTCGTGATACGAAGATCTGATAAGCATTTGTTAGGACGAAGGGGTAATGTAACATTGATGTGTGAAAGGGGTAGAAAATATCAACAATCGAATAATCCAAAAGATATTGCGAGTTAAAAGGAAAAGGGACAGGAACCAAAAAATGTGATTGCCCATTCAAAATCCAGGGATTATAAGAGACAAAACAAGGTGGTTAATATAAAGTGTGGATTTCACAATCACCCCCAGGCCGAAAGCTTACACGGACATTCACTTGTGGGTCGTTTAAGTGTCGACGAGTATATTTATTGGCCGATATGACACAAAGTGGTGCACTCCCAAAAGTATATTAGTGGCGTTAAAGAACAAAATAGTAAAAATGTAATTTGTTTACGTCAAATATATAATGATATAAAAAAAAAACGACGCAATAACCGAGAAGATAGAACTTGTCACGACCCAACTCACGAGTCGTGATGGCACCTACCCTATTCCCCCGAGTAGGAGAACCACATTCTTAATAACAAGTTAATCAGCGTAAAATAAAATAAAGAAAAAAGTTAGTCTTAAACACTTATAATCCCTAGAAATGTTATGACCTTCCCAAAATCTGGTCAAAAGGGTACAATAGCACTAAACATGGTCTGGAATAGAAGTCTGAAAAATAAATGCCCGAAGGCCACATATTGTCTGTCCACTACAAAATAAAATGAAATCAACTAAGAAGCCCTTCAGGGGCCACGGATGATCAAGTAGCTCACCCTTAATGACTGAAAAATGTCACCCTCGCAGACGGCCACTGGCGTAGAATCAAACTCGACCGTATCTGACTCAACAAAAGTGCGGCAAGAGTAAGAGATCGCGACAACACTAGTACCGGTAAGCATCATAGGCCGACAATGATTAGATAACGCATGAAGAAGTTAAAACCAACAAGTAGCACATAGAGCACACAGGCATGGTCACATATCATATACAGGTAAAATGCAAAGAAATCAAGAATCTATAAAGACAGATATAGTTCACTAATGATCAGTCAAATATAAGAGTGGATGAATGCAGTGCAATGCAATAGTCACCTCTCTCACTCCACTCATGTACACACATGCCTCAAAGCCATGACCCATGGGAGACCCGCGAAGCCCATGTACCAATCGTGCCCCCCGGCATAAACCTCGGAGTCACTCGTGCTCTCCGGCATAAACCTCGGAGGCTATCAATCACTCTCAATCTCCGGCAGAAACCTCGGAGTCACTCGTGCCCTCCGGCAGAAACCTCGGAGTCACTCAATCACTCTCAATCTCCGACAGAAACATCGGAGTCACTCAATCACTCTCAATCTCCGGCAGAAACCTCGGAGTCACTCGATCACTCTCAATATCCCAGAAACCCTGAGTCACTCGTGCCTCCGCAAAACCCTGAGTCACTCAATCACTCTCAATCTCCGACAGAAACCTCGGAGTCATCACAAAATAATATGTAAAGTATGTCAGGCAAGATATCAAGTCTCAACACAAATCACTAGCATACAATCATATGATAATCACATAAAATAACACATATGGCGACATGCCCACATAACAGCTGACGGAACCAACGTAATTATAATTCAACTCCACTTCATGCCCGAAGGTCTATCATGCTATCCATGTCACTTCCTACAACTACATACGATTCTATAATCAGAGTCTAACTCAAGTAAACCATAACCTACCTCAATGCCGAGCGGGTGCCACGAACAATCAACCAAGGTCTTCCCCTTGCGTAGAGCCTCTGAACGATTAAAATCTAGAAAATATGTGAACTACATTATAATATGAATCTAAGGACACCCATATTGCTATCTTTATATCAACAATATTTATTAACATTTCAATTATATGACTAAACCCCTACACATATAAAAATATTAGCATAACTTCAAGAATTTCAAATAACATTCCTTTCTTTCAACTTTTCAGATTTTTTTTGGTAAAACAAGGCAGAACTTTGAACAGTCATATCTTTCAAACCAGATGTCGGATTTATCTCTGTAAGATCTCAAACTGACGGGAACAAAGAGATCTACAACTTTCATTCAGCCCATATTTTCATATTCCTTATGAAATTGTACAGTTTTCACGTTTTATATTCTGTGTCGCCTGGATTTCGGTAAAACGAGGCAGGAACTTTAAACAGTCATAACTTTCAAACCATAAGTCGGATTTATCTCCGTAAGATATCAAACTGACGGGAACAGAGTAATATACAACTTTTATTCAACCTATACTTTCATATTCCTTACTTATTTGTACAGTTTTCACGTTTAATATACTATTGTAATCATTATGCCATGATAAATCTCTCAAGTTTCTCTATTCAAGTGGATTGTGGAATTTTCGTGTAATGAATTCTTTGAAATTTGATTTCATTCTACAACACACTATTATAAAAATCATGAATAGATTATCTCAACCATAAACATAGAATCTAACCTGAACTTAATTGAGTGTCTCCTCAATGCCTTCTAGTTACTAGGATTTTCTCTTTTCTTCCTTTCTTTCCTTCTTTTCTTTCTTTGTGGCTGCTGCTTGTAACGTTTTTCTCTCTTTTGTTTCTTCTCCTCTCTTTGTTTGTTTGTTGTGTTCTCCTGATTCTCGACAGGAACCCGAGCACCCCGACTAACACCTTGAGTCGAAATCCGCACCACCTTTTATCACTATTTGGTTTATGACGGAATGTGATGAAGAGACGTTTATGGTTGTCATAACAGAAAGCTGGAACTAACTTTGTTCATAATTTTAATCAAATGATTGATCAATGGTGAGGTCAACAGTGAAAACGTGATGTATTTTGGCTTGGTGCATGGTGCAGCTTGTGGAGTAAAGTAGAATTCATCTATCAATGGGATGCTAAGTACAATGACACCATGATTGAAGAATAAAGAGGATTCAGTTCTTTCTCCTAGCTACTATATGTTTTCTAGGTCCCCAAATTGTTGTGCTCTTGCTTCTGATTTTTTTATTATTTAGGTCTAGGTGTAGTCCTCTAGGTTAGGTCTTGATCATTTCCTCCTTCCCCATTTCTCTTGTAATGTCGTGCCTTATCAAGTATTGGGCTTGGCCCCCTAATTCATTTATTTAAATTTCATGCCTCATTTCAGATATTAAAAACCATATAAATAAATATCACGTAGTTCCATACCCTTTCTGTAGTTTTAAAGTTCTAAATGACCAAACGGGTTGTTACAGAACTGAAATGCAATAATTGTTGAAGTTAATATCAGAAAACAATTATGTTGAACGTCATAGAGTAGATGTTGAAACGCAAGTTACCAAAGAACTTTTTGGGCACATCCAGAATCAATTCATTTGCTAAATACATTTTTCTATGTGTTGATTTTTGATACCATTTATAAAACAAATGAATATGAATTCCCACTACTTGAGATTGTCGGGATCACATCAACGGAATTCACATTTTCCATGGCTCATGCACTTATAGAGGTAGAGCGGGTGGATAATTTTATTTGGGCATTGAAGATGTTAAAGTCATTGATTAAAAATACAAACACATCCAGATATGAATTATATGAGGAGCTCATGACTTGACATAAGCTATATCTTGAAATATTTGGAGAGAAACATTTCAAAGAATATGAAAGGCACTTAATGTACAATGTTGGGGAAGCGTACCAATGAGTCATTGGATGACCATACTAGATATGGAGTTTTTCATCGCATCAAAATTTAATATTGTTGTAGTTTATATTTCACCACGTGGGTGCACAACGTTATTTCCATTGCGGTCTGAACCCAAGGCACCTGAGGATCATGAAATCATTGACATTGGTTTCGTGAACAATTGTCATTTTGTTCATGTAATTTTTTTGCATCTACCGTTCTTTTCATTGTTAATTTGTTTTAATTTCCTAAAATATTTTCATCGTGTTTATAGGTCATTTTGCACGATGGATCACCAATTCCACCTACTCATCCTCAATGAAAATATTATTGGGTTTCAAATGCTAATGGTTGGAAAAATATCTTATGTACAGAAGATGCTTCATTTTAAAAATTTAGAAGCTATTAACGCAAATGTAACAAATCACGATCAAATAAATTTAGTTAGTGACTCGTGAATATCATAATATCATGCATACATGAAAGTATCTTACATAAATTTAAACTTTCTATTATAAACACCTTAAAGTTTGACGAAGTTATTAGTATCTTAAGATTTGAACCACAACTATTTTTGTCAAATCAAAAACGTCACACACATAATATTATTAAGTAGCAAAACAATCCAGTATTATGCTTTAGCACGTTTATGGTCATTTGCTAATCCAAATGCTTGAATATTTACAAGATTAACTCCATAAATCTTGTTTGAAGCGCCACAACTTCAATATTCATATAGGTGGAAATAGACTTTATGTCTCTGTTACTGGCTTACTGCAGACATTTGCCAATTCCATTAAGAATTAATTCACCCTCTTTTCTTGTAACAGTATGCACTTAGAAGTTTATCATTACGTTCGTGTTATTACAAGCATTTAACAACTTCTAAACTCCTCACATAACAGTAAGCAGTACACCGAATTCAAGGCTCTAAACGAGGAGATTCGTGCTTAAACAACAAAAACAACTTGTTATTACCCATTGAACTTATGTTGTTAGAATGTATACTGACTCAAAGTTGGGTTTTCATTACTTTGCATTTAATTTAGGAGTTTAGCGACATTCATTCACTAGTTTGTTGTACTGCGTCTCTATTTAATGTTTTTGTAAGTGGCTCAGCCAAATTTTTATTTGATCTCACATACACTATAACTATTGTTGGTATAATAATCTGTATTTGGCTAAATAATATTTCAAAACAATCTGTTAATCACTTAGTGAAACATATAACATTAATGAAACAATAAACGAAAACAGAATATGTTTTGGAAAAATAATTTCAGAATGTAATCGAGCCCACTTAGTTCAAAGTGTGTCCTTAAGAAAATTATTCCCCTCACAGTACTCGAGGTTAACGGAATATCGCCTCCCAGGATAGAACGATTATCTTACCAGAATAGTAGTACTCCAAATTCCGGTAGCAACGAACCACTCAACGGCAGTATATCACACATAATGAAATTTTCGAGTTGAAGAGCAACTTCAGAATTTCAGAATTGATTAGAATATGAATTTTTGAATAAATTCTTGAAATAATCAAGAATTTATAGGGTTAGAGGTACTGATTCTGAATGGTTGCAACCATTCAGAATAGTCACCTAATTTTGAAGGGAAATTCGAAAAAGAGAGGGAGAGCCGAACGGGTCGGGTCGGGTCGGGTCGCGGGTCGATCCGTTTGGATTTGTTTTTAATTAAATAATTAATTTAATTAAAGAAACGTTTGTCCAAAAAGATTATCAATCAATCTTTTTCCAAATCCAAAGCCAAAGCCGAGCCGAGCGAGCGACGACGACGGCGCGAGGGGTCCTTGCCCTCTCAACCCTTTTAGCAGCTAGAGAAGGTGTAATGTAATATATACACCTCTTTCCTTCTCTTTTTTCGATGTGGGACAAAAGAGTCGTTTACCCTCTTTAATTTTCATCCCATCATTTCCCATTCACCAATATCAAAACCCAACAATCCCACACATGAATGGGGAATGGTTATAAGATAGAAGAATGTACGGACGAGTGTGATATACAAGCGAGAATTGATCGCGATCCGATAAGTAGGTTTCCTTTGAACTTTCCGTAGTGAACGATATCGGATATACTCGATCAATCGGTAGATTTGATATCTTTGAACCGTCGAACTTTGTTGTATACCTAGACAACATAAGACACAATCAACCTCAACCGTTTATGGTTCTCACATTGTGTTCGTTTCAAACATTAACACCGCTGGTCTCTACGAAAGTGCAGAGAATGGGCCTTACCGTCATTCCTTTAAAGCGACTTACTTAACACTCACATAGGTGATTTCTAAACATGTGGTCCTATATCCACATTATCCGTCATACATCGCTGATTTAGATAACCATTAAAAACCTTAATGCTTTATTAACTCATTAACAAGCCATAAAGTCTTATCATTATTTCAACACCGCCTTCATCCGAGAATGGGTTGAGTTATTTGACAATGTTGAACCGTCGATACAACTTTGTTTGATCTCTGAACCTAGCTCTTGGGATCTCCACCGCTAGGTAGAGTTACCGCCATGATGACTTGTCTTGGCCTTAACCCCATTCCCATTGATGATCTACCAACTCCTCTCTAGATAAGCCTTTTGTAAGCGGATCCGCCACGTTATCTCTTGACTTTACATAATCAATTGTGATAACGCCACTAGAAGGAGTTGTCTAACCAGATTGTGTCTCCGTCGTATGTGACGAGATTTTCCGTTATACATTACGCCCCGCCCTACCTATTCTCGCTGATCACGCGGTGTATACATATAGGAGCCAAAGGTTTGGGCGAATGGAATATCTTCTAAGAAATTCCGAGCCATTCGACCTTCTCTTCACCTTGTCTAAAGCTATAAATTTTGATTCCATTGTAGAGCGGGCGATGCGTGCTTTTGATGATTTCCAAGACACTGCTCCTCCGCCAACAGTGAAAACATATCCACTCGTGGATTTAACTTCAAACGATCCGGTGATCCAATTTGCATCACTATATCCCTCAAGTACTGCGGAATATTTATTATAATGCAAAGCATAGTTTTGGGTGTGTTGTAAATATCCCAAGACTCGTTTCATTGCCATCCAATGAGTTTGATTGGGATTACTCGTGAATCGACTCAGCTTGCTTATAGCACATGCTATATCTGGTCGTGTACAATTCATAATGTACATCAGACTTCCCAAAACTCGTGCAAAGTCCAATTGTGAGTCACTTTCACCTTCATTCTTTTGAAGTGCAAAACTTACATCAATTGGAGTCTTTGCAATATTGAAATTTAAATACTTGAACTTGTCAAGTACTTTTTCAATATAATGTGACTGTGATAATGCTAGACCTTGTGGAGTTCTATGGATCCTAATTCCTAAGATCAAGTCAGCAACCCCTAAGTCTTTCATGTCAAATTTGCTAGCGAGCATACGCTTCGTAGCATTTACATCGACAATATCTTTACTCATTATCAATATGTCATCAACATACAAACAAACAATGACTTCATGATTTGGAGTATTTTTAATGTAAACACATTTGTCACACTCATTAATCTTAAATCCATTTGCCAACATTATTTGGTCAAATTTTGCATGTCATTGTTTGGGTTCTTGTTTAAGTCCATAAAGTGACTTAACAAGTCTGCACACTTTCCTTTCTTTACCAGGAACCACAAAACCCTCAGGTTGTTCCATGTAAATTTCTTCCTCCAATTCTCCATTTAAGAAAGATGTCTTGACATCCATTTGATGGATTTCAAGACCATATACGGCCGCCAGTGCCACTAACACCCGAATAGATGTTATTCTCATGGCGAGTATGTGTCAAAGTAATCAAGACCTTCTTTTTGTCTATAACCTTTGACCACAAGTCTTGCCTTATATTTGTCAATAGTACCATCAGCTTTCATTTTCCTTTTAAAGATCCATTTTGATCCTAAAGGTTTATTTCCAGGAGGAAGATCAACTAACTTCCATGTATGGTTGTTTAAAATTGATTCAATCTCACTATTGACTGCTTCTTTCCAAAATGTTGAATCGTAAGATTTGATCTTCGCTTTAAATGTTTGAGGCTCATTTTCAAGCAAGAATGTTACAAAGTCCGTCCAAAGTGGATGTCTTTTGACGCGTTTTCACGCCTTAGATCCTCTTTGCTTGGTATACTTTCCTTTGGTTCTTCCCGCGGTCGTTTAGATCTTTCACTTGACGACTCACATTCAGTTTTATACGGATAGATATTTTCAAAGAATTCAACATTATCTGATTCAATTACCGTATTAACATGAATTTCGGGATTGTCCGATTTGTGAACCAAAAACCGACAAGCTTTGTTGTTTGTAGCATAGCCAATAAAAACACAATCCACAGTTTTTGGTCCGATTTTTACCCTTTTGGGCAAAGGAACTTGGACCTTTGCTAAACACCCCCCACACTTTGAAATATTTCAAGTTGGGTTTTCTTCCTTTCCATAGATCATATGGAATAGATTGTGTTTTGCTGTGGGGTACTCTGTTGAGTATTCGATTAGCTGTAAGGATAGCTTCCCCCCACAAGCTCTGCGGTAAACCGGAACTAATTAGTAAGACATTCATCATTTCCTTTAATGTTCGGTTTTTCCTTTCCGCAATTCCATTTGATTGTGGTGTGTAAGGGGCAGTAGTTTGATGAATAATTCCATATTCCAAACATGTCTCTGCAAAGGAGATTCGTACTCTCCACCCCTATCACTTCTAATCATTTTGATCTTTTTATTCAATTGATTTTCCACTTCGTTCTTGTATTGCTTAAATGCATTAATTGCTTCATCCTTACTATTAAGCAAATACACATAACAGTATCGAGTGCAATGAAAGTTATAAAATACTTTTTTCCACCACGAGATGGTATTGACTTCATATCACATATATCTGTGTGAATTAAGTCTAAAGGATTTGAATTCATATCAATAGACTTATATGGATGTTTAACAAACTTAGATTCAACACAAATTTCACATTTTGATTTGTTACACTCGAATTTAGGCAATACTTCTAAATTGATCAATTTTCGCAAGGTTTTGTAATTGACATGTCCTAAACGAACATGCCATAAATCATTTGACTCGATAAGTAAGGAAATTTGAATTTTCATTAATATCAACAACCATTACATTGAGTTTGAAAAGTCCTCGGTGAGGTAGTCATTTCCTATGAACATATCATTCTTACTTATTACAATTTTCTCACTAACAACACACACTTAAACCCGTTTTTGGACGAGTAGTCGGTGAAACTAAATTCTTCCGAATTGTTGGAACGTGCAGAACATTGTTGAGAGTCAGGACCTTGCCGGAAGTCATCTTCAGAAGTATCTTCTCATATCCTTCAACCTTGGTTGTTGCAGTATTTCCCATAAACAGTACCTCTTCGGGTCCAGCGGGAGCATAGGTTGCAAATGCTTCTGCGGTATAAGAAACATGTCGAGTGGCACCAGAATCCAGCCACCACTCCTTTGGGTTTCCAACCAAATTGCACTCTGACAGCATTGCACACATATCATTCAGATCAATTGTCATTATTTGTTTGTCACTGTCAAATCGACAAACTATTTTACTTAATAAAACCAGAATAGCAATTAAATCAAAGACTCAAACGATGAAGATTTTATTTCTTCAAATCGGAGTATAATTGTGAAACTTAAACGATGAAGATTTTATTTCTTCAAATCGTAATTTGAACGATGAAGATTTTATTTCTTCAAATCACAGTATAGTTATGAAACTTTAGTATTCCAACGAAGCTTTTATATCTTCGAGTCAGAATACTAATATTCATATGGAGTAGAAAACTACACAAGTTTTAATCTCCTTAAACAGAACGATGAAGATTTTATGTTCTTCAAATCGTTGTGTAATTATGAAACTTTAGTATTCCAACGAAGTTTTTATATCTTCGAGTCAGAATACTAATATTCATATGGAGTAGAAAACTACACAAATTTTAATCTTCTTAAACAGAACGATGAAGTTTTTATGTTCTTCAAATCGTCGCAACAAATATCATACACAACGGCGAAGATTTTATTTCTTCAAACCGAATCAATTTTAATAGAAACAAATATAATACACAACGGTGAAGATTTTATTTCTTCAAACCGAATCAAAATTGATAGAAACGAAGTGCAGTAGATTGTATGTTGTATACTTGATGAAGTTTTTATATCTTCAAATCAAGTATCCAAATGAGTAGAAAGTTATGAAAACTTTAATCTCAACCGGAGTAGAAAATCCGAAGATTTTAGTCTCCAAACAACATACAAGAAAAACACTTTTTTCCTTCTAAAAAACACTTTTTTTTTTCCTTTTTGGAAAACACTTTTTCCTGGATTTTAATATTCCAACGAAGTTTTTATATCTTCAAGTTAGAATATGAAATTTCATACGGAGTAGAAAACCACACAGGTTTTAATCTCCAAACCAGGATACAGATTAAAATACAATAAATATAATTTCCTTAAGACTGTTCGTACTAATAATCTGTATTTGGCTAAATAATGTTTCAAAATAATCTGTTAATCACTTAGTGAAACATATAACATTAATGAAACAATAAACGAAAACAGAATCTGTTTTGGAAAAATAATTTCAGAATGTAATCGAGCCCACTTAGTTCAAAGTGTGTCCTTAAGGAAATTATTCCCCTCACAATACTCGAGGTTAACTAATATCGCCTCCCGGGATAGAACGATTATCTTACCGAATAGTAGTACTCCAAATTCCGGTAGCAACGAACCACTCAACGGCAAAGATATCACACGAATGAAATTTTCGAGTTGAAGAGCAACTTGAATTTGTAATTGATTAGAATATGAATTTTTGAATAAATTCTTGAAATAATCAAGAATTTATAGGGTTAGAGGTACTGATTCTGAATGGTTGCAACCATTCAGAATAGTCACCTAATTTTGGAGGGAAATTCGAAAAAGAGAGGGAGAGTCGGACGGGTCGGGTCGGGTCGCGGGTCGATCCGTTTGGATTTATTTTTAATTAAATAATTAATTAATCCAAAAAGATTATCAATCAAGCCGAAGCCGAGCCGAGCGAGCGACGACGACGGCGCGAGGGGTCCTTGCCCTCTCAACCCTTTTAGCAGCTAGAGAAGGTGTAATGTAATATATACACCTCTATTTCCTTCTCTTTTTTCGATGTGGGACAAAAGAGCTTTTTACCCTCTTTAATTTTCATCTCATCATTTCCCATTCACCAATATCAAAACCCAATAACTATAATTTCATTTATAACTAACTCTCTTATATAAGCATGCCTTAAGCTTCTCTGTCTTGATTTCCCATTATACATTTTATTGTGAGCTACTCACATGATAGTCTCACTATCACAATATGAAAATGTCTAACATAAGTTGTGGCCACAACTTTATATCCAGTAACATGTTTCTTAGTCATTTCCGTTTTTTTTCCACCAACTGCTAATGCAATGAATTCAGATTCCATCGTAGAATGGAAAATACAAGTTTGTTTCTTGGATGCCCAACTAATGGCGCCACCCCAAAGTGAATATCCAACCTGAAGTAGCCTTATTATCATTTATACTTGTAATCAGACTCTTATCAGAATATCCTTCTAATACGGTAGGAAAATAATTATAGCAAATGCCCAAATATTCTGTTTTCTTTAAATATCCAAGTACTCTAATTATAGCATTTCAATGAATATTACTTGGATTTTTGTAAACTTTGAAAGTTTACGGACAACAAATGCTATATCAGGCCTAGTGTAGTGCATTTCATACATCAAACTGCCAATTACACTTGCATATTCTAATTGAGTCACTGTTCTTCCGATATTTTTAGTAAGCTTGATACTTGAATTATATGAAGTTTTAGACTCCTCTATGTCCAAATGATTGAACTTGTTAAATATATTATCGATATATTTGGCTTGTGATAAAGTTACTCTCTTATTATTTTTTTGGACAAAGATAGTATCTACTTCATTCAAATCTTTTATTTTAAAGACCGAAGTTAGATACTTTTTGGTTTCAAAAATTTCAAAGTATGTTCGTACCAAAATCAACATGTCATCAATATTAACCAACTCCATAATCTTTTGTGAATTTGGAGTAAATACATTTATCATATCATGATTATGTACGAAATATAAACTTTTCATACCACTATTTTGGTGCTTGTTTTAAAATTCAAATACTAAGTTTCCTAAATTAAATGTATACATAAATGCACAAATCCATTTATATATTTGCATATAATTCATTTTATTTGACTCAAATGGACTTGGCCTTAAAAAGCCAACAATGTGGCTTTGTGCCACCGATGTGGGACTTCCACATATTACAACTATCTTAGTGAGCCAAAACATATAATACATGTCATGAACTTGAGCAATAAATAAATAGATAAAACATGTCATGAGTTTGAGCAATAAATCAATAATATATCCCATTCGTCATATTGTTTCATGTATGATTCTCAATCTTCTACAACAATAACATACCCCGTGAAATCTCATAATGTGAGTTTGGGGAGAGTAGAGTGTACGCAGACCTTACCTCTATATTGATAGATAGAGCGGTTGTTTCCGAGAGCCCTCGGCTCAAGACAAAGCACAAGCCTAAGCAAAGTAAGACAAACAAAGTGAGCAAGTCATGATAGCGAATCTGAAAAAGAAAATAAATAAAAAGAAGCAATAAATAATGCAAGTAAAAATAAATAAATAAATAAACATAGCATCATAAATCAAACGACAAGAGACTATAATTCAATATTGTGCCTACTAGTATGATAGACTAAGCGAGCCTACAATAATAATATTACAACTACCAGTTTGTAAGTGTAGGCATGACTACGCTGACTACCTACTACCCTTCTACCCTAATACGTGTCCTCCATAACCCCATATCTAAGGTCATGTTCTCAGTGAGTTGCACTTGCGACATGTCTCGTCTAATCAGCTCTCCCCAATACTTTTTCATCCTACCTATACCTGTTCATAGCCAACCTCTCACACCTCCGCACTGGGGCATTTGTCTCTCCTCTGCACATGTCCGAACCATCTCAACTTCGCTTCCCGTATTTTATCCTCCAGCGAGGTCACTCCCACTCTATCCCGGATATTATCATTTCTTGACCCAATCTTCTGTCAATATAATAAGATTTGTATAACAGAAGAAAAAAAAAACTTGACCCGGCAAAATTGATAATGACACGGTCTACTGACATGATTTTTACGGATTGAAGCCAGTGAAAGGACAAAGAAGTGGGGAAGCAGCATAGAGACCATAAAATAAAAATAAACATAACATAACTAAAACCACTTGTGTACTTAAAGTAGACACAAGTTCTTAATTTCTAGGATTAGTACTTAAAATTATTCATTTGCTAACCAATGGATAAAAGTCACAGAACCTCATGCGTTTGTTTATTTATTGGTGGGTGTCCTACTTTCAACGCCATAGACAAAACAACAACATATCTAGTATAATTTCATAAGTGGGGTATGAGTTCAATGACATAAACACGTCCCTTTTATTTATCTTGAGTTACGTTCGATTATTTTCACCATATTAGTACACTAGAAAATGTAATTATGAAAAGGTTTAGGAATAAACTTTATTTTTCAATTGCTTCACTTAATTAGGTTATCTGTTTATTGGGAAGAATAATTCAGCATTAGGTTTATCTCTGTATTGACTTTGATGTGTACTTTTATAAAGAAAAGAAGTACAAATATAGATAAGACAGTTTAAACCTAGATGCTAGGGACAATTTAGAACACTCTAGATCACTTAACATTTTGCATTTGTTCAAGATGTTTAAAAGTTAATATATTTTCATAAACACGGAAAATATATCCTATATATACACTTTAGTTTTTTGCAGCCCAACTAAATCCGCCCCTTCATATAAGGTATAAGATGAATTTTAACATTATTATTTTAAATTGATGTCTCAGAATATTGCTTAAGCATTTTTATATCTGTAAATATTTATGTTCATGAAAACAGGGACAAAAATCAACGTCAAAATGAAACCAAAATGGGTCAATTTGATAAGGTATATTTTTAAAAGGACGGAGTAAATGAGAGGATACATAAGCAATACAACATATCGGAGTTAGCACGTCGCCTAATGTCAGTAAGATGTCGCATAATTAAAAGGACATCTTCGATTTAAAATCCAAGCATTGTAAATTAAAAAAAAGAAGGTTTAATCCTAAATAAATACTTATATTTAATTATGTATGAAAGTAGTATCATACATAAAGCGAATTGTGGAGCAGACAAATTAAAAGGTCATAAATTCCAACTTTTGTACTATAGAGATTATTCATTGGATACATATATAGGAAACCAATAGATGGATCACGTATTACTCCCATGCCTTTTGTTCTTTCTATTCTGCCACCAAACCTAACAAAAATAGTGCATATCTCTACATGACTTTTAATCAGAAGTCACTGATTTAAAATTTTAAGAGTATCGACCCTTGGTAAGGATTAGAGATCGAAGTGCTTCCTTCATTAATGAAACATATACAACATAGCTATAGATATTAGTCGCTGATGGATTCCAAACACCAAATGATTATTGAGAAAAGAAAAAAAATTGTTTCAATAGCTTTATGGTGTCCTAGAACAAACATTGTTGACAAATAACACACCCCTTCAATTATATTTTTGCACTTGTTTAGTTACGGTACGTGTGATTATTTCACGTTATTAGTACACCCGAAAATGAAAATATAGAAAGGTTTATGGATCACACTCTATATTTTATTAGTTTGAACATTTGATGTAAGTAGCTCAAGTTGATAAGGAGCAAAAACACAATGCATGTGTGGAGTTCAATCTATTTTTAGTGCAATGCTTTTAAAAAAATAGTGATTGTGCCTCCTAACTTTTCGATTCCTTTCTCCAGATTTTCCTATTTGACCACTTGAAAATACTCGTGGATCATTATTTTACATTATCTTCTTGTTTATGAAAGGAAAAAAAGAAGATATCCACATTAGGTTCAGCTTTGTACTTATTGGACTACAAGACCCAGTTCAAGTATCAGACTCAATACAATATTCGGATCCACTGATCATTTTATACTTGTGTTTATTTAAATTGTAGCCTAGTTTGCAGTTCATCCACGACTTTAGATGCTTTCCATTCCTTGTACCTTCATCCTTCAGACACACCAGAAAGTGTGTTAGTATCTGTTCCATTTTTTATTCTTTGTATAAATAGAAGTAGTTTATTCATTTTGTGCAGTTTTGATATTTTTGAGATATTTTAGTAATGAGATCTGAAGTTTTCCAAACTAATTTACTCTAGGGTTTCATCTATGAAAAAATCTATTATTTTCACTTGTTCTTCTGTAAATTAACATGGTATAAGAGCGTATCTTGGGATATCTCATTTTGAGCTCTAGTTTTGTAGGTGAAATTCATTTTGATTTCAGTTTTATAGAAATCGTATTGACGATTTTCTAGGGTTTCTCATATTGCCGATTTTCTGGGGGGTTTCTTGTTATATTTGAGTTCGTGATTCAAGAGACCGCACCCCATTGAACAAGCTAGAATTTTCATGACAGTTATAATCTGAGTTCGCAACTCGAATAATCATACCGCATCGACGAATCTAGATTTTTGATTTGGATCTCGTGCAACTTAGGGTTCATGTATTCCTTTCACTGGTGAGGGATTTGAGGAATGGAAGGAACAAATGTTAATATTCCTATCTGCGAAGAATAAAACTCAGTCGATCGATTGAACTTTTGATGAACCTAGCCCTAATTCACCACTCTTTCCTCATTGGTTGAGGTGCAACAATATGTTTAAGGCTTGGATAATGAATGCCTTGTCCAAAGACATAACAAAAACTATTCTCTATTACAAAACTGCCAAGGAAGCTTGGAATAATCTAGTAAATAAGTATGGGGTAGCTAACGTATCTTAGTATTAAAGCTTACAAAGAGCTATTTCTTCCATTTCTCAAGGGTTTTTAGACATAGCTACCTATTATACCATACTTAAAAGGTTCTAGGATGAACTCCACACTCTTTCTTTAAGTAGACCTTGCATTTGTGGTGCAACACAGAAGCTCATCAAATTTCTATTTAGTCTGAATAAGACATACTCTACAGTCAAAAGCAATATTCTAATGTTGAATCTTGTCCCAACTGTTGAAAAGGTATATGTTATGCTAATCAGAGATGAGAAACAAAGGGAAATTCTCTCGGGATCACATGCATTTTCTACTTATTTATTATCTTTCAGTGCTTCTACTTCTGGTAAAGGAGTGTTTTATGAAAATCCCAACTTTGCTTCTAGTTCAACTTACCCTAATCCGGTTCGAGCATCCATATTATGCATTCATTTTTTTGTGCTTCTAATTTAAGGTGTCCCAACTATGCTTTCTAGTTTAGGGAGTTCTGGTTCAGTGTACACCAACTATAGGAATTTCACTCAAAGAGTCAACTTTGATTCAAAGAAATCTAACTGCATTTGCAAATACTGTAAGAAATCAGGACACGCTATGAAGAAATGTTACAAATTTCATGGGTTTTCATCTGACTTCAAATTCACAAAGGACAAGAGGTCTGCTTCATGTGTTCAGGTTGAAACTTAGTCCAATCCTCTAGTCAATGGTGATTCATTTATTTCTTTATCCCATGGTTTCTCCAAGGAACATATATTGACCATGTCCACCCGAGCTCAAATTTCATCTATACAATATTCACCATCCCAAGGACCTCAGACACATGCTAATTTTGCCCATCAATTATTCGGATATACACCGTATATCAACAGATTATGATTTCGAGAGGTTGGTATAACAATCATGTTAGTAGATTACATGATTTCATTGTATGTCATGCTACTCATGAGGGTGTTAGTTCTTGGATTCTAGACTCTGGTGCTACCAATCACATAACCCCACACAAGCACTTATTGCTGATATTCAATCTTTTATTTCTTCTTCCTTAATCACTTAATCAAATGAATATAAGGTTAAGGTTACATGTTTTGGTTTTTTATCTTTGTTTACTGACATTACTCTCGCAAACGTATTACTAGTACCTTCTTTTTTAATTCAACCTTATTTCCATACATCAAATTCTAACTCAACTTTCATGTTCTGCTCTCTTTACTACTGTTTCATGCTATTTACAAAGCCCTTCTCTGAAGATGAGGTCACTGGAGCTTGGTAAAGTTGCATGGGCTTTACATCTTGAGGTTGCCACTCAGTCAAGCTAACACTACTACTGTTTCACCCCAAGTTGTTCCTTCTTTGTCTGGTGTATCTAACATTAATGTTTGTGTACATGTTCCTTCTGTTTCTGATTGTTGTTCCCTGTCTGATGTATCTATTGTTGATACTTGTAGACAAGAAAACATCTTTGATTACGATTAAAAGGAACAATCTCAAATAGACCAAGATCCGATTTCGGGTTATTTCTTGGTGAACATGATCTGCCATAATCTCTTCGATCCCTTCATTTATGTGCCAGAATAGAGAGAGATTTGGTAGGAAAGTGGGTCTAGCCTCTAGCTAGGAAGTCTTGGATTGGGACTAAGCAATTTTTTTAGATTTCATTCTTTAATATAACATCAACATAACAATAACAAACTAAAACAATATAGGCATTTATCCCATCCATCCACCGAGAAAAACACCTGCCTTACACTAAAAGTTCACTCACGCGCTTCTTTATTCAAAATAACTCGGTTTCTTCCAATAATAGTTGTAATATTTATACAATAAATAAGATTGATATTTTATGGCACCAAATACTAGGTTACATGTCTTTTATTAAGATGTTGTTTATTCTCACATTATCTACATGTAAATTTTCTTTTAGACAATCTTTTGATTTTCCTATATGTCTAATGGCTAGGCAACAGAGGCTGCCCTTTCCTGATAGCACCACTGTCTCTCCCACACCTTTCCGTTTAGTTCACATTGATCTCTGGGACCTATACCATACTACAACCTACAATGGTTTGAAATATTGTTTTGACCATTGTAGATGATCACAGTAGAGGTACTTGAACTCACCTTCTTTCTTGCAAAAGCAATGCTTTTCATGTCATCAAGGCTTTTATTATCATGGTTTCTACTCAATTTCACACTTCCATTAAAATAATCAGAGTTGACAATGCTTTTGAACTTGGTATTGATGCCATACATGCATATTTTGTGCTTCTATTGGCATTTCTCACTCTAATTCCTGCCCACACACCCCACAACAAAATGTGATAGTGGAAAAGAAACACAAACATCTATTAAAAACTGCAAGATCACTTCTTTTTCAAACTAAAATTCCCACAAAATTCTGGTGTGTGTGTATCCTCACTGCTACTTACCTAGTCAACAAGTTTCCTTCTTCTGTCATTTCTAACAAGAACTCCCTATGAAGCTCTAATTGGCCACCCTCCTTCATATTCACATCTCAAATGAAGCGTGTGGGAGTAAAGGATGCGGTGCTAGGGTTTGTGGTGCCCTAAGCTAAACAAAATAAAATGGGGTCTTACATCCTATTTGATTAAAGGCATTGGGCTGGGCCTGGTCTATTATTTGGACTAGGCTCAGCCGTTTAAAAACAAAAGGGCTCCACAAACGTATGATTAAAAGGAGTGAGGATCCGAGAATAAATTGCGTGAATGTGGTTATGCGGGTAATTAAAAAGATAGCTACTTGAATTTCAATTGTGACCTAAACGACCAAATTAAATCAATTTGAGGCTAAAACAGAAATACATAATCAATTAAGCCTGAAATCTTTTCACAATTAAAACAATTGAGGGATAAAAACAAGATTATATTTTACGCTATATTTAATTATTCAAATTTTCTTAATTTATGGAGTAAAATATTTATCAAATCAATTAAATAATTATCCTCTTTAAACTATAGAAAAATGATAGATATTTCTTAAGAATTTGTAAAAATATGCAAATGATATATACTAATATATTTGATAATATTTTACCAAATAATATGGCAAAATGCTACCAAAATAATTTCGTAAAATCGTTTTCGGTTTGTAGAATGCATATTTCACTCCGTTTATAACTCAGGAACTCTGAATAATTAAATAAGGTATTGGAGCATAAAAATTAGGTGTCAACAATAGTACTTTATATATGTAGGGGTAAAATATAAATATGATAATTCTTAACGGATTAACGGTTTACCCGATAAGGAAATTGAGTAATCCTCCCCCACACCGATAAGCTATTAATAATAAAATTGCAATCCGTTCACCAACTTTTAATATAATAATCCAATATCAATAAGCCGATATGCCAATTTTGTGATTGAATTATCGATTGCGGTTCAATTTTGAACCGTCCTAATTTGAAGGTAAACCGTGTAATTACTTGTTTTGACGGCTCTACATAATAATAGGGTTTGATCTACCACTTTCCAAACCGTAGGAACCTAAAAACACCAATTTTCTAAACCATTGGCGGTAAAGGCACAACTATTGACCCTGCAATATCCTGGACGGGTGGTTCGACCCGAAAATAAAAAACGTGAGGATCCGAAGTCCGAACACAGGATTTAGGGTTTAAGATACCGCGCATCTGCAACAACACTTTTCCCCTCCGGCGAATTCATCGGCTTATTTATCACCGTTCTCCGGCGAGCTTTAGTAAGACTTATAGCTCAAGTAATTTCTTTTACTGTATTTCTGTTTTTATTATACGTGCAAAGAGCTTGACGTATTATATGATTGTGTAAACAGAGATGGGTGTTAAAGCAAAGAAGAAAGCAATAACGAAGCAATTGAACAAGGGTGCAATCGACTTTTCTGCTTCTAATAAAGATGAAGCTCGTGATTTTCTGGTACGTTATTTGTTCACGCGGAACCAGCGTATAATTAAACATTCCATTCACTATGTTATTCGACCTATTTAGATGTATATAGTGAAAATTGAAATAAAATACCTCAAATTATGTATGTAGTGTATATTTAGTGGTGCCTAGGTTACCCTATTTGTTCTGGTATAACTGTTTTTCCCTCCTAAACAGCCCATATCAGTCCCAATTTGTTTGTCTTGGTTCAGAGTACGAGTGTCAAACTAACTAATGTTTTTCATTTTTTTAAAATAAGAAATTTACATATTTTATAAACTACATATAAAGTATGTAAGTCACAATAGTTAACATTTCAAAATATTTAGAAAGTATTTGAAAAAATTATGGTCAAATAAAATACTCTTTTATTGCCCAAATAGTAACTAAGACAAACAAATTGGGACGGAGGGAGCATATGATTTTCTACTATATGTACTCCCTTAATTCTGCAACTTGCTTGGTATATACGTAGAAACTTACTCCCTCCTTCTCAAATTATCAGTCGTGATAATTACAAAGGAAGGCAGAAATGTATAGTTTGATGTTTGATCTGTGATGCTTTGGCTGGGCAATGGTCTGGTAAAGATTTTATTGTTTAGCTAACTTACACTTTGTTTGGTCTGTGATACTTAGAGTGGCAATGGTCTTCATTAGAATCATTACTTGTAAATTTCACAGTGGTAATTGGTGGCTGTATATGACTTGTTATTGTCCTTTAAAAAAATAGCCATTGGAAGGTGGGCCAGCGCAAAAGCTTCCAAAGACTGAAGTGAGGGAAACTAAAGCAACAGTGTTATACATAGGGAGAATCCCACATGGATTTTATGAGAATGAAATGGAAGGTTTGCATTTCTCATTTTATATTTATTTGAGAAAGAGCCTATTTAGATACTTGATATTTTCCTCTTATGTATAAGAGTATGCAGTTGAGTAATTGTGTAATGTGATTTTCAGGTTTCTTTAAGCAGTTTGGTACAATCAAGAGACTTAGAATTGCAAGGAATAAGAAGGTTAATTTTCCAAGCCAGTTATTATTGGTCATTTTCCATCTGTTTTGTTAGAGATTTCTTTTATGTTTGCTCTTTAACTGCCTTAATGTTTATGGCTGTATTATTGTTATGTATTTGAAATATCTGCTAACTTGAAAGACCAATTTGGTTAATGGAGTATTGGTTTGATCAAATACTTAGGACTACTTATAATTGTATTTTTTTTTATTGATAATCTGCTCTAGAGCTGAATATGAAAAGAATCTTGACAAATGAGAAAAGCTTGCCAAAACATAGAAAGGCCTTTGGGGCAAAAAATATTTCCAGATCGAGCTTCTTCATCTTCGTATCTAAATTCCTTTTTCTACATGTGAATGATTTTCATAGACATGGTTCCAGGGGATGCAGATGCAACTAAAGCATGCATCGACATACATACAAAGTCATGGACCTACCAGGGCACTCTTCCAAGTTACGCAATACCCAATGCATCTTAACAATTAAAATAAAAATTGATCTCCTATTGTAATTCACACTATTGTTTGATCTCTTTAGTTCATTCTTATCCCAGGCCTCTGCCCTTCTTCTGCAATATCGTTCTACATTCTTTTTCCACAAGCTGATTAGATTCTAAATCTGTTTCCGTGATAGTTGCTTTCATAGGCAAGCATATGAGTCTTTTGTTTCTTTCTCTTCTTTTTCTTTTTAGCTTTTCTGTTGCAAAGTGCAAACAGTCTTTCATATTGGATTACTCTGACCATCCCCATGCATCTTTCTTACCTTGTTAAACTAACAAGATTAAACTTTTCATCGAATATTAACTTATCAGAAAACTCATTGACATTACTATCACCCTTATGTGTTCCCCAAATCATGTCATTCTTGGTAATTAGTCTATTGCCTTTTAGTTTCATTCCCTATCAAATATTATTCGTTCCTAAATATTTCTGCTGTTTTGATTCCCTTTGTTATTGCCTCACCCTAAAAGTTGAATTATTGGTGGGTGGGCCTAAGCCTCTATAGAAACAGAATCGAAAAGGACAAATACGACTTTGCACAATCTCGGCCTGATTATGGATCCTTTTTCTGATCTCCTTCATTTTGAGATTCATTGGAGGAGAAAACGTCGTATTTGCTTCTTGTTTCCCGTCCTTATTCTGTGGCATCTGGACAACTGTTGCAGTTTGTTTATCCCGTTTTGGTACCACTGCCTCTCCCAATATTTACTTTTCTTCTGAATTATGGATATTATTCTGGTAATGCACCTAACTAAAAACTAAAAAAAGTAGGCAACCTATTCTGCTGGCTAATATTTGTCGTTCAGTCTCCCTTAAATGGCACCGTGCCACTAATTTTTTAAACCATTGGTCAATGATGCTTTACTTGGGTACATCTTAACCAGTTGAGGTGTAATCACCTTGCCTGCGTGGTGGCAGCCTCCTTCACTTTTTCTTTTGTTAGTTTTGTATAATTTTGAAGAATCCTAGGCAATCAGCAAATCAGAGAGGCGGCTTCTTACTGATAAAGAAAAATCAGCAAAACAGAATGCTTCTTTAACCCTGACAGAACAACTCTAACATTTGGAATCCTCCTTAAAGATGGTAAGGATCTCTCGCCCCGTCCTATCCACAGTGCAATCTTGTTTCTCTCAAATCTGAGGAATTGACTTTCTTTATGTCATGAAACCCTCAACTTAATTGTGCTGGACATCCGGCTTCTTTTTTTTTTCTTCCTTCTATTCCTTCAGCTAGCAATTCTCTGTTCTGCCTATGTTCTTTGTACACCTTATCTTAGTATCTCATTCGTCAGTGTATTGACTGATATTTCTTCTTTAAGAAACAACAGAAGTCTGATCAGTGAAGCTAACATCTGCCTTGAAATACCTTGATTTTTCTTTTTGGATAAAGGAATTACCTTGATTGTAACACATGTATTTAAACATTATGAAGTGCTTTTCATCTAGAAAAGAAATGGAACTACAAGCCATAATTATGTGGTGAAATACGGTGATTCATTGGCATTCACTTCAATTTCATTTTCAAACTACTATCTATTTCTTAGTCCACTGACATATTTACTGTTCTTTCCTTATGGGCATGCGCTGCACTCCTTTAAGCTACATATCATATGTTAATCCGCCGATTTACCATTATATTCCTTTAGGGTGATTTTTCTATTTTCATTGACTTATCCTGGTTTTTTGTCCTTGATAGACAGGAAAATCAAAGCATTTTGGCTTCATAGAATTTGAGTCTCCTGAGGTAGTACTTATCCTAGTGGCTTTATATTGTCATAGATATGCATAGTTAGAAAATCGGTCTGATCATTTTCTTTCCATTTTTCTGGTTGTCTATTTTGGGTGAATGCAGGTTGCAAATGTTGTTGCGGATACTATGCATAACTATCTCTTGTTTGAGCACTTATTGCAAGTTCAGCTTATTCCTCCTGAACATGTACATCCAAGATTGTAAGGATTCCTCTCTTTTCCAACTTGACGGAGGGAATAGTAATTTTATTACCCCGTCCCAATTTATGTGATATAGTCTGACTCGGATCGGAGTTTAAGAAATAAAGAAAGACTTTTGAATCTTTTGGTCTAAAATAAATCAAAGATATTTGTGTGGTTATAGATCATCTCGTTAAGCGTAAATGGTAAAGGTTAAAGTTAAATTGTTGCAAAATAAGGAAATGTATCATTCTTTTTGGAACGGACTAAAAAGGAAAGTGTTTTGGGAGCTTGTTGTTGTAGATGGTAGGAGGTTGATGACACTCCGTAGTCGCTTGTCACTACCAATTGGAACAACAACCAATCAAAGATCATATCACTTTAAGCTTGGATTAAAGAATGTCCTGACCTGTAAATTTGAAGTACTAGTGGAATCCATTGAATGTTATCTGCTTTAAAATTGTTAACAATTGCTTAGGCTTAAGATTCCAAATAGGGCAACAACTTCCACTGAGGGAGAGGAAAGGGTGCAGTTTTTTAATTTTTTTATTACAATAGTGGGTAGGGGGAGGGGATTACAAGGTGGAGAATTGAACCCTCACCAACAAGGTGAAAGTTAAGGTAGTCAACCAACTGAGCTACGCGGGATGTGAAAAACTATTTACCTGTCCTGGTAAGTTGAGAAATTCTCTGTGTGAAAGACTAGGCAAACTTATCCCACCTTCAGAAATAGTGCAACTGTGTTTTTGCATGTTGTGCCCTGGTTGAGTACGTGATGTGATGTCTACCTGTTAGAGAGGGATCATGGCAATTAACAAAGAGGGGATTGGGAGCGATGTTTTATAAATCTCATGTTGCTAATGACAGAAAACATTGTCTGATATTATTCTTAATCCTTCCCTACATTATGAGTTATAAAATGAATTCAGCATTAATTTGAGATGCACAAGTTATTTTGTTTCTTGCTGAAATATTTCCTCTCGTGTACATGCAGTTGTAGACATTTGATTGGGTCATGTTCTGACAAAATAAACTCATTATAAAAGTAGCAAAAGATGTATTTAGAAGCATGTCATTCTCCTGATTAATTTATAACTTTACAAGAAAATTTTGTGGTAGGTTTATGATACTTTCTTAGCATGGAGATGCATATCTGAAAATTTGGGTCTCTTTATCTGTTGGTGGTTAACACATCTGATTTCTACATAGGTGGAAAGGTGTGAACCGCTGGTACAAACCCTTGGATTGGGTTAAAATTGAAAGGAAATGTCAGGACAAGGTAAGGTTCAGTGGGATTTAACATTTTTGCTTATGAACTTCGGTCAGTCTTTTCAAACATTAACTTGTTGAGTGCTATAATAATCATCCAGGAAAGAACACTAGATGAGCACAAGAAGTTGGTTGAAGGAATATTAAAACGCGACAAGAAGAGGCAAAAGAGGATTGAAGCAGCTGGAATTGACTATGAGTGCCCAGAAATTGTAAGACATATATGGCTTCTTTATTCTCTGTCCAGAAATTGTAAGACATATATAGCTTCTTTATTCTCTGTCTTACTGTCTAATGCTGCAAATACAGCCTTATTGCTGCATGTTACTGGTTGGAGTATGAAAACCCTTCTTTTAGGTGGTTAATCCAACTGTTAATTAACTAGAGTTTCCACGATGGCACTATACGATATTAATAACAGATGTGTTTGGATAGTGTTATACTGTTGAACGATATTTGACTATTTGTTTAGGCGGCACAAGAATGCTAATCACTTGTCTAAAGGAGCTTGAGAATTTAGAGAACTAACAATCTCTCACACAGAGGACTTTTTGTATATTTCATTGTGCATGACTGTTACTATGTATCAAACATGTTGTCAGGGCACCTTGGATTCAAGAACACTAAAAACTGTTACAATGGCACCCCTCCATGAATTAGACTTGAATAGATTAGTCTTACGAAAATACCAAAATTGAAGTTAGTGTCGGCAATGTTATTTGCAGGTGGGTTCAATTCAGGCTGCACCAAAGAAGATCAGATTTGATGTAGATTAGATGTTTCCAGCAGAACTAAGACAGCAAATGGATAAGTATATCAGCAGTTTGCATCACAATTCACGGTCATCTAAGCTGTAAGGTTACGGCCTGGAACTATGTGATTGATGGAAAGTTGTGTGCTTCTTAAATGTACTAAATTGTGAACGGTTGTGGAAGATTGGTTGCCACCTTAGATTTCTTCCGAATGAATTAGCATTAGCATAGACGACATCGAGGCTCTTCTGGCAATTTGTCTTTGGACGGTCAGTCATTCCAAGCATCTACCTGTAATTATACCTGTCTAAGGGGCCGGGTTGATCCGGAACCGGACCGGTCGACCCGGTACAAAATCCGGTCCGGTCCTGGTAAGGCTTACCAGGTTGGGGTTTGGTTTGGCCCCAACCCCAACCCGCACGGGTTACAGAGAAATCCGATAAGGACCCGAATCGGTTGAACCGGTAACGGGAAACCGGTCCGAACCGGTAAGGAAAAAATTTTAAAAAAAGGATGTTGGTGCCCAACGGTAACATTACCGTTGGGGCGGGTGGGTGTAGGGGCTAGGGGGAGGGGCCAACGGTCAGTGGACCGTTTGGCTTAATTTTTGTTTTTTTTGTTTTTTAATTTTTTGTTAATTACATTTCTATCCTTTAAAAAATCTATAAATACTCTACATTCTTCTCATTTTTATCACGCAATTATTTCTACAATTCTCTCAATTCTCATACTCTCTTAATTCTCTATATTATCAATTCTCAAGTTATTATTATTATTATTTGCAAGTTGCAAGACTTCGAGCTTCGGCCTACGAGTTTCAATTGAATTCTGAATCGCGAAGTTTGGTACACTCGTTTCATTCTCTAATTATTTTATTAAATTGTCATATTTATTTGTTGATTATTTAAATATTTTATAATGTCTTCGCTAAGGGGAATTGTGTCGGGACTGCTCTGTAAATCTAGTTCAAGGGGTAAAGAAATTGTAGGTTCTTCATCATCTAATCAAAATATAGATTATGATCAAATGCAAGAAGATTTTGGAATAGAAGATAATGAATATGATAACGTTCAATTAGATATTATTGTTGAACTTAGAAGAAACTTAACCTCCTACACCTACTAGTGTTCCTTCTGTCAATGTTGGTACTGCTAGTTGTAGTCGTAGACCTCCTTTACCAGAAGTTACAGACCAGAAGTAAGGAGTAAAATGAATAAAGTGTGACTTTTTTATGATAGAGTTGGGAACACTGATAGAGTTAGATGTAATATTTGTGGGAAGACTTACAAACATAAGAGAGGGTGGTGACGGGGGTACGGGCACTATAGGTATGCATTTATTGAAAGATCATCCGATACAATGGGGTGTTGTCACTTATTTATAACCCGGTCAACAACAACTTAATCCATTAACGTGGGGTTGACTAAGTACGATCCAAAGAAGGATCGCATTGAATTAGCAAAAATGATTGTCGGAAGTTGTTTTACCTTTTTCTTTTGCTTCTTCTTCATATTTAATTACATATATTCAAAGAGTATATAATCCTTGTTTTACAGGTGTTCCTCGTAGTACTTGCAGAGCCGATGTTTTTAGACTTTATAATGATTATGTTATTTTTTGCAATATTTGTTCACTAATCTTCCATGCCTAGTTAGTTTTACTGCAGACATTTGACATGCTTTAAACGGTTATAATTATATAACAATTACTTGTCATTGGATTGATGAAAAATTTAAAATGGAAAAACGTAATATTGCTTATGCGTATGACGGGGATCAAGTCATACTGAAAAATATATAAGCGAAACTATTTGTGTTTATGTCAAAAATTATAATCTTTATAAAAAAATACTTTATATATCATTCGATAATGCATCTAATAATACTGATACTGTAGATCTTTTAAAAGCGGAATTAGAACCGCCACTTCCTGATATATTTATATTCGTTGTGCTCGTCATATTTATAATTTAATTGTTAAAAGTGGTCTTGAGTTATTTGCAACTGAAATACAAATTGTCAAAAGAGCTGTTGGAGTTATTCGAGGTAATAATAGAAAAAATAGACTTTTAGAATTTAAAGAAAAATGTAAACAATTTGATTTGAGATCGAAATTCATGCCACAAGATTATTACAGGGTGGATTTTACTTATTTATTTTTTAAAAAATGTTATAAGTATAAAGACTCCATAACACATGTTTCAAATGCTCATTGTAAGAACGCGATTTATATGTTAACCGATGATGTTTGAAAATCAATTGCTGAACTTTTAAAAAAATTACGTAAATTTTACACTGCTACTGTTGAATTTTCGGGATCTTATTACCCAACAGTTTGTAATGCTTTAGCTCATATAGCTGAAATTTCATATTTACTTTATGATTTAAAATCAAATATAAAATATAAAGTTACAGTTATGTTTGAAAAGTTTAAAAAATATTTTTTTCCTATTCCTGATATTTATTGTATTGGTGCAGTATTAAATCCTTCTATTAAAAAAGTAGATTGTCATAATTTAATATTTAGTTTATATACTTATATGGAAGTAGGTGAAACAACAACTCTGCTACTAATATTCCTTCTGGTTCTGCTTTTGTGTCTACATCTGCAGGATTCGATGAAGACGATGAAAATGAATCTTTATCTATATGGAGCACTTTTGCAACAACACAAACAAACACAACTCGAAATTGTGATGAGATGCAGTTTTATTTGCAAAAGTCAACGGAGTCGAAGAAAAACTTTCAACCTTTACAATGGTGGCAGGATAACAAAAGACAATTTTCGGTACTAGCAGCTATGGCACGGGATGTTCTTAATGTGTTTATCTCAACAGTGACTTCTGAAAGTGCATTCAGCCAAGTACGAGATCAAATAGGAAACACACGTCACTCATTGGGCGGAAGCACATTAGAAGTGTTAGTATGCTTAAAGGATTAGATCAGATTAGAGAGAAGAAAAAGGATATGAAGACGTTGACTCTCCGAAAGATGAAGAAATCGACAATATTTTGGAAACCGAGAGCGCAAGCGAAACTGGATTAATACTCCAGATTTAGAGGCTATGGAGTATAATCAATTCAATCAACCTATAAATTACGAAGAACTTGCAAGAAAGATACATAATATGTAAATAACAATTATTATTACTTTATTATGTACTCTTATTAACAATTAACATTATGAATAATGAAAGTTCGAAAGTTTACATCTTATCATTGGTTTTTATTTTATTATCTCTTTAGTTGTTATTTGTTAACTTACGTCTACTAATTTAATAAATTTTCGAAATAAAAAATATATATATATAGTTTATATAACTACAATATAAACTATAAAGTATAAAGTTATAAACTATTTTATATTATTATATTACATATTTAATTTGAATTTAGTTAAATTTTCAAAATTTACAAAAAAAAAAACGGATTGATAGGCCCGGTTCAATTCGGATCCGCACGGGCCGACCGGAAATCCAGTACTGAACCGGACCGGTAGGCCCGGTAAGCTAGTGACCCGAACCGGTAACCGGTCCGGAACCGGTTCAATCCGGTAACGGGCTACCGGTCCGGTCCGGGTTGATCGGTTAGACTAGTAATAGCTTCAATTGTTGTAACCCCACCTCGAAGTATCAAGAATTGTGGAAGTCCTTTTGTGATAAAATGTGTTTATCTGGGCTCTGGCTAGTAATATATCTATATCAAAGTGTTTGGGCTTTGATGTGCCAGATTTCTGTTTGATTTGGTTATTCTGTTATTTTTTTCCTTCAGAAGGTATAGTTAGTGAATTGCACAATTATCTAAAGTTTGTGAATCTGCATATTATATTTAACATCTTCTAAAACAGTGTGTTCTTGGGGACCTGATCTGTTTTGTTTACTTGCAAAGTCAATACTTACTTGTTGGTCTATGGTTGAACGAACCAACCCTATTTGAAATGAAAGAACATCTACCAATTTGGGCTTATTGCAATGGTGCCGTATAGTTTGTAAACTTTCTTCTCCCATAATTACTGCAAACCATCCAATGGCAGTCTTCATGAAAATATATAGTTTGTCAATTTTGCAACTAAAGTCTATTTAGCCTTCTGTTAAATAATAGGAGTATCAAATATCTTATTTAAATAATCTCAACAAAAAAAGGCAAATGTATAAAATAATAACATCACCGCCCTCTTGGCTCGTGGCAGTATATTGCTCTCATTGCATACATTTATAGTTCTTTGAATAAGTTTTATCAGTTAATAAAAAAGCAAACAACAGATTTGGGAAGATGTTTTACAGTGCATAACGTTCTCCTTTCCTTTTCTTTTTTCCCAACTAAAGTAACTCGAACAAACGCAATTAAAGTATCAGGTACCATGATTAGTAGTGAAATTATGGAGATGTTATTAAAGAAGAACATAAAGATAATTTTATTCCCTAAAGTGCATGACTTCAGGGGCCTTAAGCTTTTGTGTTATTTCATCAGTTTTAGTAAACAAATTAAAGTACTCAGTCCCCGGGAGGAATCCTAGAATTCCGTCTGTTTTCTGGGTTTGGAAAAGTGTGGATTTTCAAGAACGAGAATCATATGATATGTTGGGAATCTCTTATGATAATCATCCACGCTTGAAACGTATCTTAATGCCTGAAAATTGGATAGAATGGCCCTTACGTAAAGATTATATTGCCCCCAATTTTTATGCCAATAGCAAGCGTTTTGATAATGTAGGGTTGAAGTTTAAATTTTTTAGAAACTGAGTTTTGTTTTGACATGAATTTCACTTCGAGAAAGAAAAAAAAAAATTGCGAGTTAAAATTGTTATTTCACTTGAAATATTCAAGTAAAATTTTCAATATTTTTGCCTGCATTTCAAACAGTGAAAAGTTAAATATTAGTAAATAATGATACCAAATTTCGACTTGTAAATAATAATCTTCCCATTCCCATAACTATTTAATAAAGACACACACGTCGACAATATCGTACCATACCATATCTCGTTTGGTAGCTAATTATATGATGAGTTGTTTATATATAAAATTAGTATGATGTTTGATTTATAATTTGGAAATCTACATAATTAATACATGTATAATTAAGTTATTAAGAAATCTATGTATTATTTTATGCAGGGTAAAATATGGAATAACTAATACTTACATGAATAATTAAATCCTGCATAAATAATACATGCATAAAATAATACATAAATTTCCTCCATAATTAATTTTGTATACCAAACGACCCCTAACATCTTAATAGAGACAATAAACTCTTTAATGATTTCTTCTTCATCAAGCTTTTGAAAAAGAAGAAGCTTACCTTCTTTCATAAACAGAAAGTTTAGTTGTATACTATTCTTTTTCCTTTAATTGCTGCAAACGAACTTATTAGCCAATAGTAGTAAAAATAAGTTATACTGAGTGTTAGATTGTATTAATCTTTCTTAGGGAGTTTTTCTCATTAATAAAAATATATACAGTGTCTACAAGATGAATTCTAATTGAATGATGATCTCTATTTTACATAATTACACACTAATATTAATTACATAATATACGACGAATATACCATATATTCGCTATCACACTCCCTCAGTTTAAGCGGGAGGAGGCCGGATGCTGAGTCTGAATCTGAAGTCTAGGAACATGTGCCTAGGAAACCCCTTAGTGAAAATATCTGCATATTAATACGAAGAAGGCATATGCAACACCTTAACATGACCTATAACAATCTTCTCACGAGCAAAATGTATATCTATCTCAATGTGTTTGGTTCTCTGATGTTGAACCGGGTAATGAGATAAGTAGATCACAGATATGTTATCACAGTAAATCATAGACGTCTTACGTAAGGGACAATGAAACTCCAAGATGAGGTTTCGGAGCCAGTAGATCTCAGCGACAACGTTTGCAACGCCTCTATATTCTGCTTCTGCACTCGATTCGGAGAGTGTGACATGCCCCTTGACAGACCACGAGATGAGATTGTCCCCTAAGAGCACACAGTAGCCAGACGTGGAGCGTCTGTGTCCGGGCAGCCTGCCCAATCTGCGTCCGTATATGATATCAGCCTGGTCGACGCAGAGGGTATAGATGTAATCCATAATCAAGAGTGTCCTTAACGTATCAAATTAAGAGTTTTAAAGTGAGGCTCCATGGGGGCATGCATAAATAAACACACATGCTGAAAAGCATATGCAATATCAGGCTTGGTGAATGTAAGATACTGAAGTGCACCTGCGAGATTCCTATATATAGTAGGATTGGACACCAGATCATCATCAACAACGTCGAGTTTCGACTTCGAGTCGACCGGAGTAGGCATGATCTTGCAGTTTGTTATTTAGCTCTATACACAATTTCGTCTGCATACTTACGCTGGCACAGAAATATAGTATCTGCAGATCTAGTCACAGAAGTCCCCAAGAAGTAACTTAACTTCCCCAAGTTTGTCATAGCAAATTCGAATTTGAGCAGAGCAGTGATCTCATTTTTAAACACATTAGAAGAGTCAGCCAGAACAATATCATCCACATATAATAAGTATGCAATGTTACTACCTCTATGAGAAATAAAAAGGGAATGGTCACATTTGTTGCATACGAATCCAATTGCATAATATAAGTAGCAAAGCGCTCATACCATCCCCTGGGGGGCTGTCATAACTAAACCCTAAAAACATCTAAACTTAAGTCTTTTCCCAATGACCAACGTCCCCTACTCCTCGGTCGGCGACTCCCCTCGCCACAAACCCTAATATTTTTCTTTTCCTAACCAACATTTAGCCTCTCTAATGGCTTCCGTGACTACTCTCATCTCTCCTACGACTTCCTCTTCCTCTCCAATTGTCACCCACAACCCCTCACTCCATCCTCAACTTCTTATTTACATCCGGTATTTGTCATCACCAATATCAAGTACTTCATTCCCTTAGTTCTTTGATCAATAAGATTGTCAATATTCTTCATGGGTTGAACTCTTTTGCATACATGCATGTGTTTATAACGTACTTGATCATATTGATGACTCATTCCCTCACCCTATTGAGGTCGATGAAACGACATGGCTCCGACTTGACGCTATCGTCAAGTAGTGTATTTACGGAATCATCTCTAAGGACTTACTTCATACGATTATGAAAATTGGAGCCTCGGCTCGTGAGTTATGGATACGGTTGGAGGAGATATTTTAGTACAACAAACACACACGTGTTGTGTATCTAGAGGAACAATTTAATAATACACGTCTTGAGAATTTTGCCAACTTGTCCGAGTATTGTAAACAATTGAAGTTAGTTGCGGACCAATTATTCAATATGGGGACACCAATTTTCGAAACAAAGATGGTTCTACAACTAGTTGATGGCTTACTGAAGGGTGAATACGATACTCTAGCGATTATGATCTAATAAGCCTATCCACTACCTAGTTTCAACAGGATTCGTTCACAACTACTATTGGAAGAAACTCGTTGTGCCAAACAGGACAAACATAATAAAAAAGCGTTAGCGGTTGAAACTCCGGCGACAAACTCCATTCCCGCCGGCTAGCCACCACCGTCGGACAACCAACAATCGCGGTGGTGGCAGAGGCGTCAAAGGTCACGACAATGGCAGAGGCGGCAAAGGTTGCGATAGTGGCACAAGCGACAGAGTCTGCGGGCGTGGGGGATGAGCAGGCCAATAGCCCAGGCCAGCTAGAATATCCAGTGGGCTAGCCCAAGCCACTAGCCGAACCCAGGCAACTGGGCCTCGCCCTCTGTCCTTTTCCTACAGCAGCAGACCGCGTACGACTTGGCCCCCACTGATTTAGGACAAGCCTTAAGCTAATTAAATCTATAGCAGTCCAATGAAAATTTGTATATGGATACAGGGGCCACTTCTCATCTCACTCGTTCCTCACGTAATCTCTCCCAACTGTTTTGTTTGAAGTATCATAAATTTATTACGGTCGGTAACAATTTTGTATTTGTTGAATATGACCCCTATGCTTTTCAGTGAATGATGTACTTTCGGGGACACCTCTTACGAGATGCAATAGTGTGAGGGGCCTCTATCATTTCTCATCCACTTCCGATGTCAGACCCCTGTCACATACCTCTCTCACTGCAATCTCTCCGTCAACTTGACACAATAGACTTGGACACTCAGGCACTCCGGTTTTTAATTTTTTTATAAGCGATAATTTCATTCGATGTAATAATGAGAACCTTGTCCAAAATTATTGTTCTTGTCATTTAGGCAAGCATGCTCGCCTTCCTTTTAACTTTTAAGTCATCTTTAAGTGTTACTTTTTCTCCCTTTGACATTGTTCATGTAGACTTATGGACGTCTCTCATTACTAGTTCACTGAGTCATAAATATTATCTCACTTATTAGATGATTTTTTCCACTGGGTTTACCCACTTAAATTTAAGTCTGAAGTTTTAGCCAAGTTTTTAAATTTCGTAACTATATCAAAATATAATTTGAAAGAGCCATCAAATTGTTTCAATGAGATAATGGTAGTGAGTTTAACAATTTCACGTTTCATAAATTTTACACAAATAATGACATAGTTTATCATTTTTCGTGTCCCCACACCTCCCCCTCCCCCTCCCCCAAATGAAGATGACACATAAATAGAATAATTATTTAATAGATAGAGATTATAACTTAGACATAAATACAATTAAAATATGTCAAATACCCTCCTAAATAGATTTTTTTAAAGAGCGTATAAACAAAAAAATAATAAATAATTTGGAACGGAAGGAGTAATTATTAATATGATATCGTTAAAGATACATCCGATGTGAAATTCTAAATTTTAATGATGACCTTAGCCATTAATTAATTACAACGTCACTACGTCAGAAGCATTAAATTCATTTTTATTCATTTGCCAATTCAATAGTCATATGTCCCATAATAGTTGGCCATATCACATAAAAAGATACGTCTCAAATTACTTCGACCGTTTTCTACAAATAAGATTGAATTAATTAATTGGTTGTTAAAATATTTAATATTAATTATAGTGTAATTAATTTGAGAGAGATAAATATAGTGTAGAAAAAAATACTTTTGTTAAATTTATGATTTCTTAAGAGTCATATAAAAGAAAAAGTGATCAAACAATACGAGACTTGTGTCTGTGTTACGTAATTTTAGAATATCTTGAATTCTGAAATAAAAATACGGGAGGTGATTATTGATGAAAATGGTAGGAGTAAAATCTATATATATAGTATAAAGCTAGCCCTATGTGGCACTATTTAAGCCAAAAATATATTTTCAGATTTTACATAAATATTAACAGGAGAAAAAAAGAAACATTTAATGAAGTTCAAAAATTAATTAAAAATAATTTTCTTCATAATTTAACTTCTCCCTTCATAAAATGAGAAACAATTTAAGTAAAATATTAATAGAAAAGTAAGATTGAAATCTAAGCTCTCTTATTTATTCTCCTTCTATTTAGTTAAAACATTTTTAAATGAGAATAAAAAATAGGTATATAAATGCTGGTAAAGTTAGACACTAAAATTTATGATTTTTTCTTTTAGTGTTCTACTTTCATAAATTATTGTCGATATGATATTTATAGACATGATTTTTATAGATGAGAATGCAACCTCATGATTCTTCATCTATCCCAATCAAATTTCATAAAAAAAAATAATTTATAAATTTATTATTTTTTTACCGCGAACCGCGATTAAATTCACTAGTTTGGTAAATATAGTTACAGGATCGCCGTTGGTCGACCGGCCCACCGGTCGGGGCGGTCTGGGGCGAGAAAAGGGGCTGGTCGAGCCAAGGCTCGGGTGGGTCGGGCGGGACCATAACGTGTCCCGCCCGCCCCGCTGGGTAGGGCCTGACGGACGGCCTGCCCGGCGGGTTTTTTTTTTTTTTTTTAAAAAAAAATTCACTAAATTAAAAATATTAAATTACTAACAAAGTAACATTAACATATACTTGTCATATAGTCATATACATATACTATAATATTATAGACTTATAGTATTATAATTATAGTATTATACTCATATATATAATATATTTATAAACTATAAACTGATAAAGTATAAATTATAACAGTATAAAGTATAAACTAAATAATTAAACAAAGACAAGAAGAGTGTAAAAAAAAACATCCTAAGGTTGTTTTTGTGCCTCTTATATTATTAATTATTTCATTGAAATATACAAGATTCAAAATTATAACATTGTAGTGTACTGTTGTTGAAAAAAATTGCAAAAGACATAGAAAAATTAAAAAATTGCAATGAAATAAATTACCAATTTGAAAATATTTTTTCTAGTTTCTTTATAATTTCTTGTGGTTCTTCGGTTGGAATTGGTATATCTTGGTCAAATTGTTCCACGTCGCTACTCATGCCTTCAGATAAAATGTCATTGTAGTTGTCGTCTTCTTCTTCGATAATCTACGGTTGATCAGACCTCCTTCGCCTCCGCTCGTATCCAATCTCCGAATAGTACCATCTCCAAGCCGTCTCCGACTAATGAGTGTCTGTGCTCACTTATTTGAAATCATCACAGAAAGCGCTTCGTAAGCGATTGACGACGCCAATGTTCAAAATATCTCGCCATCATTGAAAGTGTCGAAAATGTCTTCTCATTCTGCATCCAATATTTCAAGCCTTCCTTTCCTTCTTCATTGATAATCGCTGTAAGGTAAATTACCCTGCAAAACAAAAACATCGAACTCGCTAATTTGGTTAGCACTGGTACCACCGCACATTCTATTTCTGAGGCTTTCAATAGAACTAATAGTACTAGCCCCAGAAACAGCATGCCTTTTTTTAGGCTGTGTTGAAGAAGAAGAAGATGGTACAAAAGTCGGTTGGTTACTAGCACTTTCTTGCTGGTAATGCCGATATACTTTTTTGCATTCATCTTCTACGCTATTCAACACTTCTTCTAGCGTTAGTTCAATAGGTGGCTCAACATTTAAATTTTTGGGAGTTGGAGATGGTAGTACGTCCATACAGTTATAAATATTTTCAATAAGACTTTTACAACCCTCTACTTTAATAGTCGGGTTTAATACAGCACCAATAATATAAATAGGGAGAATAGGTGTTGACACCCAATTTTGACCCTCTCTTTCAGTCCTTAACTATAAAATTACACTAATTTTGCAAAATAATTTTTTATAATAAAATGCCGCAAATAAAATATTAATACATGCATAAATAAGCAATTTAATAATGGCACAACGTCTTACGCACTTAGAGTCTTGCGCCCGCATTTATTAATTTGAAGCCCTGCCGTAATTCTTAAATGATAATAAATAAACATAGACTAATGAAGCACCTAAATAATTTAATCACAATTTATTAATTTAATTTACCACTAATTAATTAATAATACACCTAAACTAATACACTTAAAACTCTACCCCTAATTAAAATAACTACCCAGCCCAGCTGACCCGCGGCCCAGATCCCTCTACCCTTTATCAGCCCATTTCCTAGCCCGCAGCCCACAACCTTTATGCTCCCCTTCAGCTTTTGTTTTCCGCCCAGAACCGGCCCAAATCACCATAAAAGCCTTATAACCTTTCTTCCCCCTTCAACAGCCCTGAAGCGCAGAAAACACTAACCTAAAGAAAACCTAGTAGAACCCTAAGAGAAGCAAACAGTCGTCGCCCTCACGCCACCTTCCTCGCCGAGATTCTCGCCTGAGAATCCGGCGACCCTTCCCTTACCCAGCGTAACCAACGTACTCACCCCCATCCTCAAAATGGTAACATAATCCTAACCTATATCACACCCGAATCACACAATCGCGGGGAATAGACACGAAATCGCAGTAAGAATCCTAAACCAAATCCTTCCAAAATCAGTTCCTTACCATAACCTTAAGATCCATACCAAACTTAGAACCAAATCGAGACTATAAATTAATCCTCTTATACATGCAATAGGCATCATCGGCTATGGTCCAGAACCTAGTACCTTTCTGAACCCAGAAAGATCCATTCGAACATCAAGAGCAGTCGAGGGGAAACCCAACACCTTTCTGAAACCCTGACACGAACAAAAACATCGACTCAACTATCATAAAACGTAGGGGAAACCTGAGGGAACCTGTTAGCATCCTTTAGCCGAAACCTTTCTTTCAAAATAGTCTGGAATCGACCACAAACTGCGTCGCTTCAATAGCATAGCACAAAATCTCCGAGTGGCTTCGACGACTTGATACGCTGCCTCGGTTCGCTGTCCGGAGAAGGTAAATTTATCCCCCTTTCTGTCTAAGATTCGTTTGATGTCAGTGTGTGTGATGTGATTTTCTGTGCGTGTGTTAATGGCTGCTTATGCTTATTAAATCAATTGCTGGACATTTTCTTTTGTAATATTAACTGTCATTAGTGTTTGCGATTGTGGTTGTCGAGGTGTTTTGATAGCATTGGTTGTATGAAATAGCTATTTTGTGGATCGATTGAGTTATATCACTCATGTTCAACAAATCCAGGGGTATCATGGGTGTTGTTAATCATTGGTACATTGAATACTCAATCCGTTGAAACAGTCAAACACGTATACACTGCCTCGAGTTCCAAATATGAATGTTCCATGACCTGTTTTAGAATCCCATGCCCTATTTGAAATATATACCATTACACTTGCATATCGATATGAACCTTGTTATGCTTCTTGAGTCTATTTTAGGATCTCTAATGATGTTTAGCTGTATGATTCCTTGTATACTGAACTACTGCATTTAAGTAGTTTATCAGTTAATTTCCAAGTTTTGTACTCCCATACTGGTCACAGGATTTCCAGAAGGATAATGCTCTTGTCTGATGTCCCTCTTTGATGATATTGAACTAACTGTGTACTTGTTTCTATTTGTCATGTGGTTACTCTGAATTATTCATTCACTATGTCACCAAGGCTTCGGTAAATACAAAAGAAATCTGCTTAGAAACACTCTCCTTACACATGTCCTAAGATAAGCATCCTGTTGTATGAAGAAAATGTGTACTCTTTGGATATATGGAAGTCCTTTGATCGCTTCTCTTTGATTTTTGCCTCTTGAATGCATGGTTATAGAAACTTTACCAACTGAAGTCTACATAGTATATTGGTTCTCTGATTTTTCTTTCTCTATATGGTTGACTGATTACGTGCATATGTATTGTGATCTTATAATGGATCTCATGTTGTTTTGCACTAAACTGAATTGACATCAGTTGGGTTTCTCTCCTCGTCTCCTTAATCATGTCATTTATTTCAAAAGATTAGTATACCTTTGATCAACATACTACATTTTGGATATACTTAACTGTTGGACAGCTAATATGCAGTGTTTGGTTGACTAATTTTAGCTGATGTTGTAGTATTAATTTTGTCTATTTATGTTTCGCCTTGATAAGAAAATTGTAAATGAAATGAGATTAGTAAAATGGACATACTCTGCATGCAGTAAACAAAGATAATACTTAAATTTGTGGCTTAGTCTTTTTGGGAATAGATAGATGATATAGTGCATATAATTAGAATAGATGGAGTTACATGTTTGAATGAGGTTGCACTATTTCTTTACTGGCAGATTCATTCTCAAAACTTATAGTGTACCGCTCTCACTGTTTCTTTATAGAAATTGTCATGGTTTAAAGTTTTAGCCTAGAAACAAAGTATTGGTCATATATTCTAAATATGTTGATATCATTGGGTAAGGAAAATTGGCTGACCAAGCCCCGAGTCTAGCCTATATGTGTATCTGGGCTCAGCCCATCAGGTTTACTTTTCACCATTCCGTTACTGCCGATCTTGCTGTTTAGTCATGGCTTGAGTGTAAATTTTATGTGCCAAATGCTTATTTACCATGTTCTTTGATAAAACTTGGATATATACTAATCCTTATCTTTTCTTATTTTTACATGAAATGCATCGGAGTAAAACGAAGAGTCTCACGGCGAGACTCATCACGAGCTGCTTCAAATATTTATATGCATCCATCTCGCATAGGAAATTCCAAACTGCGGCGAAAGGACATCGCCATTCTTCGAGTCATCCTTATTTAATTCATATCCTTTCCTCATTCATTTGTTGTAATTATTTGCCTAACATTTACTCTAACATTAATATATTTAGAATAGTTCGAGCTTGGATCGTCCTTAGTAAGGAGTTTAACATTAGAAATTTACGTGCCTCTCTAAGTAAATCATTTTAACTTAAGTTATAATTAAACCATTTAGTCGCATAATTATTCATGTAATCTAGATATTATTTTGTCATTTAATCTTAACTTGCATAACTAATCATGTAGCTATGACATTATTCTTAACCCATTTGCTACAAAATCTATATAGAAATCTTATTTTTTATGTATACTAAGGAACCCCCTTAAGCATGTGGGATACTAATCAAGGTAGGCAAATGTATACATTTAGTCAATAAGTCCACTTTGCATCACATATTTTTCATAAATAATATAGGGCGTGCTTTAAACTCTATATGTGTTTTACATCACTAATCTTATTAATCTTTTGCCAAAAATACTTTCTATTAAATATCTTTCAAACATGCATTCTTATCAATAATAATTAACCCTAGGTTTGAACGGACAACCGCAAGTTAGCAGATCCTTTAAGGTGCCTAACCCCTTCCCTTTAGGATAATAAAGAACCCTTGCCCAGAATCTCATTAAGTTTAGCAGACCATTAAAATGGAGTTAATGTTTACTTTAAACTAGTTAACATTTAGGTGTCCTAATTCATCCAAAATAATTAGGTGGCGACTCCGCGAACTCTTAGCACTTTTAGCGCCCTAGCAACCCTTTAGCATCTTAACACCTTTTACTTTTAAAATTAACCTTTTAACACCTCTTTAACATATTTAGCACCTTTTTAACATTTAACATTTTTATTATTTATTTTCTAACATTTTATTTAAGCAGGGTTCGCTAGAATAATGTCGCGGTCGAAAATGGGCGCGACAATAGGAATAAAATATTTCTTTAATTTCATAAATATTTTTTTAATAGCTGCAGTATAAGCAGGTTTTTCCATATATTCTTTAAGAAGTAAAAATATTATAGCTATATAAAACAACATAGTTGAAATAGTAGGATAATATAAAGTAGAAAATTCTTTTGTTGCTCGTTGAAATTTTTCTAAAAATACAATAAGTTCTCTAATTTTCTCCCAATCATTATCCACAATCATATCATTTGGATTTTGATTATGGGCATTAAAAAATAAAGTAATAGGTTTTCTATAGTCATAAGCAACAACTAGTTGATCATATAAAGAATTCCACCTAGTTGGTACTTCTTCGGAAATTTTTCTGTAAGATAGTCCACAATCGTGACAAGTTTTTTTATATTCTTTTCTCTGTTGAATTCTATTATTTTTAAAAATAAAGTGTATAGCAAATTGTATTTTTTCAAGAATATCTTGAAAAAGTGAAAGACCATCCTTTACAACTAAGTTATAAATATGGCACGCACATTTGATATGAAAATGTTTTGGAAAAGACGGAGTTAAAACATCTCTTAAAATACTAATAGCAGAATTGTTTGAAGATGCATTATCTAATGTAATACTCATAACTTTATCGGTTATTCCGTCATAATCGCAGACTGAATAAATATTTTCTGAAATAAACTCACCAGTGTGCCTACTACGACCTATATCAGAAGTTAGAGCGACTTTGCAATTTAAATGATGTAATGCATAACGTAAATACTGTTGATATTCATGTGCAAATTTAAATACATCTCTTTTAACAGTTGATCTAGGAAAACCTTTATAAGCAGGATTATACATATCTCTAATATAATGAATAAAACCAGGAGATTCAGGAAATGAAAAGGCAAACCCTCCACAAAGAACTAATTTTGCTAGTGATTCCCTATCTTTATGTTTATCGTATTTAGGGCCTACAACTCCCCGCCATAGGGTTAATTTGACCGCATTTTTCCAAACAAGATGCGAACCTTTTTCCGATTGAGAGGACGCTTGGTCACCATCTTTTTCAATCATGTATTGGGCATGCAAGGCTTTGTGTTTTTGCAATAGGTGTCTTCCTAAACCCCCCGTCCCACCATGACCTTGTCCAGTTTTAAAAGAATAAACATTTTTACAAGTTTTACATACAGCTACTTGATTAGCTACGTCCCTGTCAAAATATTTCCATACAACTGATTTTAATGGTCGTTTTGCCGGACCTCGTCTCATAGTAGGGGGGATAGGAGGCATTTCACTAGTGGGTGTATCATCATCTTCATTAGTAGGTGTATCATCATCTAGAGTGTCATCTAAATTAAAATCTTCTTCAATTTGAGGATAATCATTTGTGTCAAGATCATATGGTATTTCAGGAAACATTTCAGGATCTATAAAATCATCTTGTCTAGGAATAGCTGGAACAGGAATACTAGAAGAAGTACCCTTGCCCTTGTTACCCGCCCTACTAGAAGAAGTACCCTTGCCGAAAAGACTTTTTGCTCTTTTCATTTTAATTATGATAATAAATAGTTAAAGACTTAAAGATAATGAAATTAAATGTGCTAAATGAAATAAAAACAAAATAATAATTTAATGAGAGAACGAATGTACCAAACGCCGACGTAGAGTCGACGTGTAATCGAGAGGTTGAAAATTGAAACTTTGCTCGATAGATAATCCTCAAGCTAGTTGCCAACTTCACTCCCAATTCTCAAAATTAATAAATAGATTGAATATGTAGTAGACAATGTTGTATAGAGATTGATAATTGATTGAGAGATTAGAGAGTAGAAAGATTTGTGAAAATAATAAGAAGAGGAATGAGGTATTTATAGTTGAAAAATTGGGTTAAAGTGTAAATATAATAACTTAGGGGTTAAAAATAAATATAAAGGGGGTAGGGGGGAGGCCAAAAATGGCCGTTGTCCAACGGCCAAAATGTAAAATGGCCGTTGGACAACGGCTATTTTCTGCAAAGGGAGTGACTGGGGCGGGGTCGGGTCGGGGCGGGATCGGGTCGGGCGGGGTCAGACCCTGTCCAGCCCCGGTTCGAACCCCGGTCCCGTTTTTTTTTTTTATTTTTATAGCGGGGTCGTGTCGGGGTCGGGGTCGGGTCGGCCCGGACCACTGGCCAGTCCTTTTATAGTATGTGCCTTAGCTTAGATGAAAAGTTTTAAGAAACTTCCCTGCTCCCGTTAGATGGAAGAAGTGAGCACCAGAAAAAGAAAAAAGTAGTCCGTACAGCATAGTTTTTAAAGTCAAAATCAATAAAATAAATGCATGCATTAATTTTATATATTAATAATATTTATTTGGTACACTTTTTACACGGATGTATAACTTATGCATACTTAATACATAAGAAATTATGATATTAGCAATGTAATGGAGTTTAATGCAAGTATAAATATGGTTAAAGACACAAGTATCTCTATTTATTCCCTTCCGCCTATATTATATGATATTTTTAGCTTATGTGAAATTCACTCATCCTTAAAAAATAATTAAAAGGTGGTTTCACTAAATTATACTTAATTAATAGTTTTTATTTTGTAGTTTCTTAATTTTGTAAAAGTTCTTTTATCTAAATAAGAATAAATTTGAGAGAAAAAATGATACTTTTTTATTATATAAAAGTTATTTATCATAAATTAAAGAAAAGGAACTAAAAAATCATATAATATGGTAGCTTTGCGAGCTCTGTCCATTTTCGAGATTTGCACCCCTCATAAAGCCCTAGATAGATTCCTAAGACTAGGCGTATTAAGTTATCCAAAAACTAATCTCATAAATTTGTCAGGATAGACTGTAGGGATATAAGTGGAGAGGTAAATGCGGGTATCGTCCCGCACCCGCTTTAGTTAGAGCGGGTATGGGGGATGGTTCAGTGGGGCGGGTATGGATATCAAAAATGCTACTCGTCATGGATAGTGGGGCGAGGATGAATTTCATATAAGACCTGCACCGTATTCGCTCCGCCCCGCTATCCGCACCGCCTATTAATTTAATTAGACTATTTACTAATTTATTTGTCTATTTCTTGATTTAAAATGTGACTAATCATATTATGTTTATATCATTTCAGGGAGAGGAATAGACAATGCAATGATAATGGAATAAATTTATGATGTAGTAATTCTTAGTTTCCATTTCTAATTCATTCTGAGACAGATTTCCATATTTTGTCCCTGAGTTTTAGTTCCTGTTGATGTTACGGTTGGAAACACCAAAGAAGCTGCTGAAGTTATTTTTTTTATGATGTTTTTTTTCTAACTTTGATAAAGTAATGTTGTAATTTGTGAGAGCTGTTTAGGTGGGTACCCGCCGGATAAGTGGGTATCCGCTTGGGGTAAGTGGGGCGAGCCAGGTGGAGGAATTACTATTCGTGATGGGTGATGGAGCGGAAATACAGTGAATTTTAGGTGACTGGTATGAATATGGGGTACCCTTCCCCCACCCCGCCCCATTAACATTCCTAGGATAGAGTACTTTCGTAGAGCTCATAATTGTGAAAAGAATCATAGAAAGTGGCTACGGTTGTAATTTATGCTAATTCAAATCTTCTCTTTGCCATGGTATTCTTTTTATTAAAGGAGGTTGAACACATTTTTTTACGCGCAACAAGGAACATAAAGAAAGAAAAAATAGAGAAAAATACTCTATTCTCGTAGGTATAGTTTGTTGGATGCATTAGATAAAATAATGCATACATTAATTTTATATATTAATAATATTTTGTTTGGTATAATTTTTGAATTTATGTATAACTAATGCATAAGAAATCATGATATTAACAATATAATGAGTTTAATGCAAGCATAAGCATAGTTAAAGACACAATTGTTCATGAAGTCTCTCACATAATATTGTATGGAGAGCATTTTTATAGAAAACCAATTATTTTTAGAACTTATGTCATGCATGTTATTTTTAATTCACCAAATTAAACATTGGATAAAAAATATTTTTTGCATAACTAATGTCAGCATTATTAATATCATCATTATTAATATCATCATTACACTATATTAATCATTATTTTTATACACTCAACCAACCCCTAAATCTCTTACAATAAAACACAATTATAGACATCTAGGTCATGTAATAAATCTCGTTTTCAAAAAGTAACACAAGATTTGCAACAATTATATTGTTGACAACCTTCTTTTTTGGTTTTTTTTCTTCATTCATGAAAATTTGTGTTAAGACTCACCAAATCTCTCACAAGCATATTTCATATAATTTTAAAAATATGAATTGTAATATTGATGTTGTACCATGAGCAGTTGTGATTTCTTCTTTTAGAGTTATACTTGTATAAGTTATTGCCGTTATGATATTTATAGACATGATTTTTATAGACGAGAATGCAACCCCGTGATTCTTCATCTATCCCAATCAAATTTAATAAGAAATAATAACTTATTAATTTATTAATTTTTCATCGCGAAGCGGGGTTAAATTCACTAGTTTTGTAAATATAGTGTGTGCCTTAGCTTATATGAGAAGTTTTAAGAAACTTTCCTGCTCCAGTTAGATGGGAAAATTGAGCACAAGAATTTAAAAAAAAAATGTAGTCCGTAGTTATAAAGTTAAAGTCAATAAACAGAATTTCTTTATGTACGTATCAGTGAAGATGATTTATCAACACTTTCAAATTTCCTTATCCAAAAATATTGTAGATATCACTAGCATTTTCCTACTTTTCTCATATAGTATCGTGTTTCTATATTTATGATATTTTTTGTAGACTTTAATGGAAAATGACATCGTATGTTTGCTGTGTAATTCATTTTATCTTTACAACACTTGTTCTCATGGCGAAATTTTATATTAAATTATGGTGTACTTAAATTCATTGTTTTTATGTCCTAAACAGAACAACTGAATATAGAGTTAAAGTAATGCCTAAAAATAGTTTAAAGGGCACAAATCCTTCGTAGCAAGAAAAGACATAATAGACTGGCGAAGTGACTCAGATGACTTTGTGAGGATTTCATCCACATAGAGAATAATATATGTCATGTCATTTTCTTTCTTATAAATGAACAAAGACTGATCAGACTTACTATGTGAGAACCCCGAACCCTGCAAACATGTCATACCACGCCCTGAGGCCTGTTTTAAATCATGTAATGATTTTTTCAACAAGCAAACGTAATCAGGATGAATAGGATCTCGGAAACCCGAAGGTTGGTGCATGTAAATTATTTCTTGTAGGTGATCATGTAGAAACACATTCTTGACGTCCAACTGATGAATGAATCCTGATTTTGACAGAGCCAGACTGAGAACAAACCTGATAGTTGCTGATTTAACTACTGGGCTGAATGTTTCACTGCAATCCACGTCAACCTATTGAGACATGTTATCACCAACAAGACGAGCCTTGTGTCTCTCAAAAAACCATCAGAATTCTTTTTATGACATAAAACCCACATAGAACGTATTATGTTCACATTAGATGGACGGGGCACCAACTCCCACCTCTTATTTTTAATAAGAGCATCAATTTCATCTAACATGACATCTTTCCAATTCGGGTCTAATAGAGCAGTTTTTTAATTTTTTTGGAATTAGTGATGGTTGGACTGAGGAGGTTAAATTAAAATGACACTTGGACCGAAAAATCATGTGCATAACATGTGTTTCAATGGACCAAGGAGGGGCCGTAACGTGGTGATGGGGCTGTGGATTTACGAAAATGGTATTGGGCCGAGAGGGACTGGCCGGGTGGGCTTGTGTTATTGGGCATGTTTGCCGGGTGTGAAGTGGATGAGGAAGCAGTGGGCTCCTTCATTTGGGCCAATCGGTTGCGGGAAATGGACTGGGCTAAGGTCGATGAGGAGGGAGAAGTGGGCTCCATGACTCGGACTACCCCGATTTTATTTTATTCCCTTCCGTCTATATTATATGATATTTTAGCGTACGTGAAACACTCATCCTTAAAAAATAATTAAAAGGTGGTTTCACTAAATTATACTTAATTAAATAGTTTTTATTTTGTAGTTCCTTAATTTCGTAAAAGTTCTTTTATCTAAATAAGAATAAATTTGAGAGAAAAAATGATACTTTTTTATTATATAAAAGTTATTTATCATAAATTAAAGAAAAGGAACTAAAAAATCATATAATATGGTAGCTTTGCGAGCTCTGTCCATTTTCGAGATTTGCACCCCTCATAAAGCCCTAGATAGATTCCTAAGACTAGGCGTATTAAGTTATCTAAAAACTAATCTCATAAATTTGTCAGGATAAAGTACTTTCGTAGAGCTCATAATTGTGAAAAGAATCATAAAAAGTGGCTACGGTTGTAATTTATGCTAATTCAAATCTTTTTTTTGCCACGGTATTTTTTTTATTAAAGGAGGTTGAACACACTTTTTTACAAGCAAGAAGGAACATAAAGAAAGAAAAATATTCTATTCTCCTAGGTATAGTTTCGTAGGATGCATTACATAAATAATGCATACATTAATTTTATATATTAATAATATTTTGTTTGGTATATTTTTTGAATTTATGTATAACTAATGCATAATATAATACATAAGAAGTCATGGTATTAACAATGTAATGAGTTTAATGCAAGCATAAGCATGGTTAAAGACACAATTGTTCATGAAGTCCCTCACATAATATTGTATGGATGATATTTATAGATAACCAGTTATTTTTAGAACTTATGTCATGCATGTCTCTTTTAATACACCAAATCAAACAGTGGATAAAAAATAATTTTTGCATAACTAATGTCAACATTATTAATATCAGTATTACTAATACACTGTATTCATCATTATTCTTATACACTCAATCATTCCCTAACTCTCTTATAATAAAACACAATTATAGACATCTAGGTCATGTAATAAATCTCGTTTTCAAAAAGTAACACAAGATTTGCAACAATTATATTGTTGACAACCTTCTTCATGTTTTTCGTCACAACAGAGACACAAAATATTTTTAGATCACAATAATGTAATGGAGTTTAATGCAAGCATAAGCATGATTAAAGACACCATTGTTATGAATTATCTCATATATAGTATGGAGGATATTTTTATAAATAACCAATTATTTTTAGAATTTATGTCATGCATGTTATTTTTTAATATATCAAATCAAACAGTGTATACTAGATAAAAATAATCTTTGTATAACTAATGACATCAATATCAGTATTATTAATATCATCATTATTAATACACCATATTCGACATTATTATTATACTCTCTTACAATAAAACACAATTATAGACATCTAGATCGTGTAATAAATTTTGTTTTCAAAAAGTAACACAAGATTTGCAACAATTATATTGTTGACAACCTTCTTCAAGTTCTTCGTCACAACATATACACAAAAAATTGTTTTATTTTCTCTATGTTTCAATTATGCATATATTCCTTATACATTTTTTTTAGACTATACTTTGCACCTTTTACACGGGTTTAATTGTTGCGATTTTTCGAGTTTGCTTGTTGAATTTCCCTCGTCATAAATTCAAACAAATTATTCACAACTGCTCTAAGACTTAAGTTTGAGATTAAAATAAACCATCTAAGCGGTATTGTTTAGTTCACGGGATAAAGCGGGGTATCTCAGGCTTAAGTTTGACATTAAATTTATATTTATTTAATTGAAGATATAAATTTATAATTTCAACCAAATAAAATATAAATTTAAATACAACGTGATATCCCACCTTATTCTATTAAATTTGATGTTATTTTTCACACCTCATATGAAATAAATTAGTCCAAAATTATAATCTCAAGCACGGCCGGCCTTAGGGGTAGGCGACATAGGCGGTTCGCCTAGGGCAACACATCGCATGAGCAACAAAACGCAATGAGGTATTGTATATATAGTATATATATTTTATTTTACAAATTATATTACAAATGAGTCAGTAGCTCAGTTGGTAAGAGTTATGTTCTTATTAAGGTGTAAATTGCAGGTTTGAATCCTACTTGAGACGATTCACTAAAACAATTTTTATTCTTCTTTTAATAAGACAAAAACCTAATATTTTTCCTAACAAAACAGAAATGGCGCAACTGTCAATTTCTTCTTCTCCAAATTCAACACTTCTCCAAAGTCTAAAACTTTCCATAAACTTTCTCTTATTCTCTAGCAAAGACTATTCTCCAACAAATTTCTTCTCTTCTCCAAATTCAACAAACCCAAATATCTTCTCAATCTCCTTAATCTAATTGACTATTCCAAAAAACGCATAGCAAGATATTTTCAACGACCTTTCTACTTTCTAGGATTTATATTGGGTATGTTTCTTTTATCTCTATAATTGCCAAATTTCTTTGCTATTGCATTATACCTTGAAAGTAAATGTTGTTATCCGAATCTACAATTTGAATTAGTTGCTTTGTTTCAAAATGTAGTTTGAGTAATTGTGATTTAATCGATAATTTAAAATGCATATTGTTGAGTCATTTTTATATGAGGAGAATTCTTTCAATCATTTTATCAATTAGGGGTTAATATTAAGCAATTAATGATCTTTTAAACAGAAGTTTTACTTGGGTTAACAACAAGTCTAGATGTCTTGGAAAATTCTTGAAAACAATTAGGGGTGAGCGGGTCCGGGTACCCTACTATTTTTGAACTATCCGGAACCTACCCTGTAAAAGACCGGTTCCTAAATTTACTACCCGGAACCTACCCGTATCAATCCTTACCCGGAACCTACGGACCTGCGGCACTCAGAACCGAGATGCTACTTTTTTTAAAATCTGCAGATTCTTTGAGATGCTACTCCAAATACCAATCCAGCTACATAAAATATTTAAACACAGAAAAGGAAGAAATGCAAAAGGTGGCATTGGACTAGAATGTGCAATACCAGTACGTGCAATCATAAAATTAGTGACTGGGTTGTTAAATTAAATGGACTGGGTTGTTAAATTAAATGGACTGGGCCAATGGGCTTTGTTAAATTAAAGTGGACTGGATTGTTAAATTAAATGGACTGGTGTGTTTGATTGTTTGGGTATAAAATTAAGTGGACTAAATAAATAATTTAAAGGGGGGATTAATAGGGTCCGTGTATCGGTTGCCCGCTCCGCAGTTTATATATTTTGGAACCGAAACCGGACCCTATTTTATCGGTTCCTAATTTTACTACCCGGAACCTACCCGTTATTCTAATATATGTACCCGGAACCTACCCGTTAGTGTCGATTCCGATCGGATATCTGGGTATCTTGTACCCGTGCTCACCCCTAAAAACAATCATAGATCACTTTGAAAGAAGCTACCTCCCCTTTCACAAAGTGGATTGACTGGTTTGGCTACGTTGTCTATCGAGAAGAAAGTGTTACAGACCATTGATTGTGGTGCTACCATTAGTAAGTTTGCACTTCAAAAAGCTAGAAAAGTAACATTTTAAATAATAATTTTATTTATCTAGAGATTCATGTGTAAGAGACTATTTGTTCATTATTTTTGGTTAAAATGATTTTTTTGATTTTATGTCTATTAGTGTAACACTTTGGTAAACGTAAGTGTTGTAATTATTAGTTAATTTTTTAAGCTTTTTATATGTTAGTTTTATTATATTTTTTTTTTTGCAAGGGGCAAAAGAATTTTAAACCATCTAGGGCATCATTTTTTCTGGGACGACCTTGATCTCAAGGTTATAAGTTAAAATATTATGCAAATATTATGAAACCACTGTAAGTAGCAAAAGATAGTAGATTCTGAAAACTTTTATTCATGTTCATCCTATATTTCGTAATCCATTTTATATTCAAATTTATAGTAGCAGATCTCATTTTATCAATTATTATTATCGGCATTACTAATACATCATATTCAACATTATTATTATACTCTCTTACAATAAAACACAATTATAGACATCTAAGTCGTGTAATAAATCTCGTTTTCAAAAAGTAACACAAGATTTGCAACAATTATATTATTGACAACCTTCTTCAAGTTATTCGTTACAACTCACAACAGATACACAAAAAAACATTTTATTTTCTCTATGTTTCAATTATGCATTTATTTTGTATACATTTCTTTTAGATTATACTAAAACACCCTCTACGCATGTCTAATTATTGCGATTTTCCGAGTTTGCTTGTTGAATTTTCCCTTATCTTAAATTCAAACAAATTATTCACAGCTGCTCTAAGACATAAGTTTGAGATTAAAATAAACCTTCTAAGGGGTGTTTAGTTCATGGGATAAAGTGGGTATCTCAGGCTTAAATTTGACATTAAATTTATATTTATTTAATTGAAGATATAAATTTATAATTTCAACAAAACAAAATATAAATTTAAATCCAACGTGATATCTAACCTTGTCCCATTAAATTTGATGTTATTTTTTCTCACCGAAATAAATTAATCCAAAATTATAATCTGAAGGTTATAAGTTAAAAAATTATGCAAATATTATGAAAACCACTGCAACTAGCAAAAAATAGTAGATTCTGACAGTCCCCGGGGCATAGTCCGGTAGTAAAATCTGGACGTTATAAGGCGCTCTGGCATGGACAATATGGGTTCGATTTCCCGCAGACACTCACAATGCTTGTTGGGGGTGGACCTTGTTGCATTGATCAGTTGTACGTTCTCAGAAACTGGCCACCGGAGCAAATCGCGCGATTTACTGGTAATAGCGTTGAGGGACCGATTCTATTACCTCGAGAACGTTTGGGTAACACCAATGAAGTAATCAGGCGCAAGTCGGAAAATTTCGATTATCAAAAAAATAAATATATATATATATATATATATATATATATATAGTAGATTCTGACAACTTTTATTCATGTTCATCCTATATTGCGTACCCATTTTATATTCAAATTTATAGTAGCAGATCTCATTTTATCAAATATTATAATTACTATAACGTGTAACTTTTAAGGCGAGAAGTTGTTACATGATCAGCAAAGCCACGTGTGCAAGTGCAATGGTGAGGGAATTGAAAAGTTGGAGCGCGTGGAGCCAAAGAATGCGTCAACTGAGTGACGGTTCACTGCTCTGCTTATTCGCCGGTGCAAATGGAATAATTGCTTCTCATCTCCTTAATAACTAAAAAGCCTCCACTCTTCTTTTTTACTGTATTTATTTTGTCCCCACCTCAGGACAATTAGTACTATTTATTACTCCATTTTAGTTTTAAAAGCCAGAGTACTTTTATGGATACTGACTTAAGGTACCCACTTTTGTAAAAATAAAAGGGAAAAGGGGCATATTTGAAAGGGGTATATTTACCCTCCGTCAAAGTTGGGGGACAAATATATCCCTTCTATTAATAAACTTCCACCATATGAGCATATTTGCTCACCTTTAACTGCGATGACTAGGTGGAATCCACGTGGACGCCATCTGTGCGCCATGTGGATGACCCGACCCGACAATTACCCGACCCGTTCCCTAAAAAATCCAATTCGCTGCAAATTAAAAGAGAACACCCAACGATTTCTTCTTCAAATTTGTGCCCTAAAATTCAGCATCTTCATTCTCCAGCAACAGCAACACCGATTTCCATCTTCCAAAATCAATATTTCAAGCTCTTTCCTCGAATTCAATCCATAACCGTCCACTTCAGCGAGCTCTTCTTCCACAAAAGCGAAAATCGAAGCTGTCAACCCTCGAAATTTCATCAACTTCCGTCTTAACATTCAGGCGAATCTAACATACTAATCGCGTACAAGAAGGTTAGAAATTCTTGAATTTTATGTGTTTAATCGATAATTATATGGTTCTAAGTCTTTCGTCGACATATAAATGTCTAATCGACAGTTGAATTTCTGCAAATTTTTATTGTTTGAAGATTGAAATACATCGTCTTATATATATGGTTATAATGTTTGGTTCATCTGGTCGCTAAAAAAACAGTGAACTAAAACCAGTCGACATAGGCATATTTTTTCGGACTTGAGAACTCAATGTCGACTGGTTTTAAATCGACTTGTAGACTGTGACGATTTTGTTTTGTTTTTAGTTGATGTTTGTTGTATTTGTTCGATATTATATTTCGACGATGCCGACGACGATTGAAATCTCTAATCGACAGTAAACCAACAATTTTTTTTGACGCGAGTGTTGCATTGTTTTTTGCAAATCATTGTCATGGAAAGACTTGTAGAATGTGAATTAGATGTTGATGTCGCAGCTGAATGTGAATTAGATGTTGATGATTTTGATGCGACTAACATTGCACAACATTTTGAGTCATATTGTATTGATGTTGAGGCTGGTATGCATCGCGATGCCAATGAATCATTAAACTCTTCTGGTAATGAGTCTAGTGATGATGATTTTGATGTTGAAGAATTAGAGCTTATTAGACTTCAGAATAAAAGAGAGATTACACAAAAGTTAGAGCATTTCAAAACTATATATCCTAGAATGTCTTTCAAAGATATCATTGAGGCTAGAATGTTTATGGAGCTTTATGCCTTGTCGCAAAATAAAGGGTTGGTATTGTTGAAAAGTGACAAATCTAGGGTTAGGTACAAGTGTGTTGAGGGATGTCCTTTTAAATGTTCCATCAGTAAATGCAAGAACGGGATCGGGGTTTCAGTTAAAACATTGGTTAATGAACACAATTGTCCACCAGCATTTGAATGCAAAAGAGTATATTGTGACACAATAGCTCATTATTTCCAAAACAAGCTACAAAATGATCCAAAAGTGAAGGTCAAAGAGATGAGGGTAGAACTGAAAGTCGTCTTTAATGTCAATGTTAGTCTTCATAAGTGTAAGAGGGCCAAGAGAATAATTTTGGGAGAACTTAGTGGTAGTTACAATGATAAGTATAATAAGTTAGAGAGTTATGCTAATGAATTGAGGAATAGCAACCGTGGAAGTGATGATGTTGTAATCAACATATCTAGGGATGCACTTGAAACGGGAGTACGAAAGTTCCTAAGAATGTATATATGTTTTAATGCAATGAAGAATGGATTTAGTGGTGGGTTAAGACGTTTCATAGGATTGGATGGCACATTCTTGAAAGAAAAGGCTAAAGGGCAAATGTTGGTAGCTGTTGGTCAAGATTCAATGAACCATATTTATCCACTAGCCTGGGCAGTAGTCTCTAAAGAGAACAAGGTCACTTGGAATTGGTTTTTAGGACTACTAAAGAATTCACTAAACCTGCAGCAAGGCCAAGGGATCACCATCATGTCTGATATGCAAAAGGTAAAATATTTCTGATTTAAGTACCATGGCTAAAATTGAAAATCTGAAAATTCTGAAATTCTGAAAATTCTGAAAATTCTGAAATTCTGAAAATTCTGAAAAACTTAAAATTGTGAAAACTGAAAATGCAAGAATCTTGAAAATTCTGAAAACTGAAAATCTGAAAAACTAAAAATTTGATGTATATATGCAGGTTTAATTGATGCAATCCAGACAAAGTTACCTGAAGCTAATTATAGGTTTTGTGCTAAACATATAGAGCACAATTGGTTGAAAAGATGAGGTGGTACTGAAGCATTGAAGAAGAAGATGTGGCATTGTGCATGGAGCTCTTATCATGAAGAGTTTTGTGACCATTTGAAGGTTATAGGTGAGATGGATCACTACCATCGAGAATTTATCGACATACCCACCAGACTTGGGTTAGATCCTACTTCGACACAACTTGCAAGAATCAAAATGTGGATAACAACATCACAAAGTCGTTTAACAAGTGGATTCTGGAGGCAAGGCACAAGCCAATTATCAAGATGCTTGAAGATATTAGATTAAAGGTAACACTTGACCCTTTCAATTTAGTTTTAAGACACGGAATTAACACCTTAACATTGTGTAGGTAATGGCCATGTTGGTAGCGAATGAAAGTCAAGGGCATAAATGGGCTACGAAATACAGTCCTACAACATTAGAGATTTACAAGGACTTTGTGGTTATTGCTGAAAATTGTGAGGTACATTTCAGTGGTGATGATGGGTTTGAAGTATCTGAGGGAACCGATACACATATTGTCGATCTAATGGCAAATAAATGTAGTTGTAGGACATGGAAACTTAGTGGTATCCCATGTCATACAAGCATAGACACAAGGATCCTATTGTCGAGAGAGCCTTTCACCCATATTTTAATAAGTCAACCTACTTGTCAATCTATTCACACAAACTTCAACCAGTTAGAGGGTCTAAATTCTGGAAATATGAAAAGAGTCATGATATGGAACCACCAGAAATGTGTAAGATGGTGGGTCGACCCAAAGTTAAGAGAGGAAGAGTGAGGAAGGAAAACTTGAAAAGACAAGGTGAATGGTCCGCTTCAAGGAAAGGAAAACCTATGACATGTTCTACATGACATCACAGTAGACACAATGCAAGGGGATGTGATAAGGTAACACTCTAAATTACTGATGTGGTGTTCTTTTTAGCTGCTGCTGGTGTTCTTTTTAGCCGTGTCGCTTCCTGCTTTTTCAATTTTTGTCTTCTGTGGTGTTCGATCACCATTTGGTGTCCTGCTTTTTCAATTTTTAGTCATTGTTGTAGGTGTTCTTTTTAGTCTTTGGTGTTCTTTTTAGTCACGCTTTCCTATTTTTTCAATTTTTGTTGACGTGGTGTTCGACTACCACCGCTAAGGTCCTCGCTTTTTCAATTTTTAGTCATTCTTTGTGGTGTTCTTTTTAGCCGATCTTTGGTAGGATGTTAATGGGGCGATGGGGGAAGCGGTATCCCATACCCGCACTCCACCACCTAAAACACATCCCCACCCCGCCCACCACCCATCACGGTAGTAATTCTTCCACCCGCCCCGCCCCACTTACTTCACGCGATACCCACTTATCCTGCGGTACCCATTAATAAAATGCTCAAATAATGTCTAGCAATTGTTTTAGTCACCAAAATGAAAGTTATATAAGAAAAAGGAAAAAAGGAACCTTTCCACTATCAGGTATCGAATATCAATTCTAAAACCTTGTCAAAATATTATGAATATTAAAAATAGTAAAGATGAAAATATTTAACAAAAAAAGGAGAACAAAGAGAATAAGAAAAAATGTGGTGCATTACATGCGGGTTAGCTCAAGTCACATTTTAAATCAAGAAAGGGCCAAATAAATTCGTAAATAAACTAATAGATGATACGGATATGGCGGTGCACATGCGCATGGTATGGTGCGGGTAGCGGGCGGGCGCGGCGGTCTTATATGAAATCCACCCCGCCCCACTATCCATGGCGTAGCACTTTGATACCCATACCCGCCCCACCCCCCACCAAACCCTCCCCATACCGCCTAATTGAGCGCGCGGTACCGATTTACCCGCCTACCGACATCCCTAGATGCCGTGTTCTTTTTAGCCGCTGTCGCTTCCTGCTTTTTCAATTTTTGTTGCCGTGGTGTTCGATCACTACCACCGTGTCCTGCTTTTAATTTTTAGTTATTCTTTGTTGTGGTGTTCTTTTTACCGGCCAGCCGTGTCCTGTTTTTTCAATTTTTAGTTGTTGTTGTGGTGTTCTTTTTAGTCTTTGGTGTTCTTTTTAGTCGCCGCTGCTTTTTCAATTTTAGTCATTGATGTGGTGTTCTCGATCACCGTGTGTCTCGTTTTTCAATTTTGAGTTGCAAATATGTTGCTGTTGTCCTGTTTTTTCAATTTTCAGTTGCTGATGCTGCTGCGGTCCTGTTTTAAACAGCATGCTAGTAAAAGGAAACAACTTGCAAGGAATAAAAGCAGCATCAGCACATATTTACTCCCGGCAGCAGAACGAGAACCAGAAGAAAGTTTTGTAGCAGCAGAACCAGAAGAACGTCTAACTCAACGCAAAGAAGACCACCGCTATGATGTAAGGTAACCATCATTAAGGCCAAGGTCATTTTCTGAGGCAAATACTAGAATACTTGAAAGGATGAAACAAAGATTAGCTACACCAACAAGAAAAATATCCATCGTTGGTGATTCTACTTCAATGAGTGAGCCAACCAACTTGCCTTATCAACCACGAAACAAGGCTCTTGTTATAAGAGAAAAATTGAAGACATGGAAGAGAAATAGGCAGTCCGACACATGACGAAGACATGAATTACCGATGCCTTGGCCATTGTCAAACTTTTTTTTGTGTTTGTCTTCATAGTCCATCAAACTTTTTTTGTGTAATGTTCTTTACAGTGTTATGTTTTTTTGTGTAATATATCGGCTTTTTTTGAGATGATGAAGACATGTTTTTTGTGTAATGTTCTTTACTGATGCCTTGGCCATGTTCTTTACAGTGAATGGATTTGTAGCTTTTATCATCATAGCTTGTATTGGTGCATTCTCATGTTGATGTGTACGCTAGGTGCTTTTTCTCATTATCTAAATCTCCAAACAGAGTCATTGTCAGATAACCAAACAAACTTTCATTGTTTTTTCTTGTAAATTATCCCATAATCAATTGCACCTTTCAAGTTTAAAAATTCTCTTGGCACCAAGATGCTCTTCTTTGGACAATCCATAAACTCGCTAATGAAGCTAACAACATGAATTATATCAGCCTTGCGATGGAATACATTAAATTTCCAATCATCTGCTTGTATGGAGCTTTGTCGCCCACATTTCGTCCATCAAGCTCTTTTATGAGTTTCAAACCAACTTTCATTGCGCATTTACTTTAATTGCACTCCTCCATTTGAAACCTTTCTAAAATTTCTTGGAATTATTTTCTTTGAGAAATGAAAGTTCATACAGCAAGTTGTTTCACTTCTATACCAAGAAAATAATGCATCATTCCAAGATCAGACATCAAATTCAACCATCATTGAACTCTTAAAATGTCAAATTTTTTTTGTGTTTGTCTTCATAGTCCATCAAACTTCATAGTCCATATATGTAATGACAGGACAATATTCTCATGCCGAATTGAAAATAGAATATGTACACAATTTCTTCATATGGCTGCTAATGAATTAGTTTTCTAACAGTGATATAAAAGACTTAGATACATCCAACTGAAATTGCATAAAAGAAGATTCATAACATTACATTAAACGTTCTTACACATCTACAAATATATAATCATTTCATAATCGATGCCGCAACAAATCCAACAAATAACGCCCATGAAATCATCATAAACACGTGCATCTTCAAAACTTTGTTCATTTCAGCTTGATTTATACTCTTCAACACAACGATTTCTGCTTTCAACATATCTCTTTCACTCTTCAAATCTGCTATTACATTCTTAAACACATCCAATGATGACATTAATTCGCCAGAGAAACTTTCAATATGTTCCTCATCCTCCCATTGCCAATATCCACAAGAACTTCTCTATAAGCAAAAAATGAAGAAAAAAAAAACAAAATCAAACAAACAAAAAATGTCGTCAAAGTATTAGATTAAAATTACTTACCTTAGGTTTGGGGCATTTGAAGAATTTCCTTCCGTGATTTGAAGTAGTCCTCGAAATAAATTGATTCGCAGTCATACCACAATGACACCTCCTTTGTGAAGAACAACTAACTTGAGACATTTCTTACTTGCTGAACATAAACACAATTGTATTAACTAATAAACTTAAACAAACACTATCGACTATAACTTAATCGAAACAAAGACTGTCAAAACTCATCGACGAACCAAATTTACACTTTCGAAGTAGAATAAGAAGCATAGAACTTCAATCTTCAAACAATAAAAATTTCTAACCTTCAAGAATTTGCAGAAAAATTTACAGAAATTCAACTTCAAACAATAAAAATTGTATCGATTAACACATAAAGTTCAAGAATTTCTAACCTTCTTGTACGCGATTAGTAGGTTATTCTACAACCAAATCTAATAAAATCAACTACCGATTTAAAATCAAGTTCAAGAATTTTTTTTTTGTATCGCGTCAAAAAAAATTGTTGGTTTACTGTCGATTAGAGATTTCAATCGTCGTCGGCATCGTCGAAATATAATATCGAACAAATACAACAAACATCAACTAAAAACAAAACAAAGTCGTCACAGTCTACAAGTCGATTTAAAACCAGTCGACATTGAGTTCTCAAGTCCGAAAAAATATGCCTATGTCGACTGGTTTTAGTTCACTGTTTTTTTAGCCACCAGATGAACCAAACATTATAACCATATATATAAGACGCTGGATTTCAATCTTCAAACAATAAAAATTTGCAGAAATTCAACTGTCGATTAGACATTTATATGTCGACGAAAGACTTAGAACCATATAATTATCGATTAAACACATAAAGTTCAAGAATTTCTAACCTTCTTGTACGCGATTAGTAGGTTGGATTCGCCTGAATGTTAAGACGGAAGTTGATGAAATTTCGAGGGTTGACAGCTTCGATTTTCGCTTTTGTGGAAGAAGAGCTCGCTGAAGTGGACGGTTATGGATTGAATTCGAGGAAAGAGCTTGAAATATTGATTTTGGAAGATGGAAATCGGTGTTGCTGTTGCTGGAGAATGAAGATGCTGAATTTTAGGGCACAAATTTGAAGAAGAAATCGTTGGGTGTTCTCCCCTTTTAATTTGCAGCGAATTGGATTTTTTAGGGAACGGGTCGGGTAATTGTCGGGTCGGGTCATCCACATGGCGCACAGATGGCGTCCACGTGGATTCCACCTAGTCATCGCAGTTAAAGGTGAGCAAATATGCCCACATGGTAGAAGTTTATTAACAGAAGAGGTATATTTGTCCCCCAACTTTGACGGAGGGCAAATATGCCCCTTTTCTCAAAGTTAGAGGGCAAATATGCCCCTTTTTTGGCTTTTAAAAAGTATTTTTGGTCTCCAGAAGCACTTGTAGCTTCTGCCATAAGTGCTTCTGCCAGAAGCACTTCTTTTGAATTTTATCATTTACTTTATTACCTTAATAAATTTAAAACTTTCTATTCTATATCTTCTCTTTAATTTCCATCAACAACTCTATCCACTTTCATTACCGTATTTAAATATCTAGAAATAATTACTAAAAAAAATCCAAATATACAACTTTCATTACCCTATTTAAATATCAAAAAATAATTACTAAAAAAATCAAATGTACTACTCATGTTCTGTTTTAATTAAAAAAATCAAATATACTACTAATTAAGTACTATATTGCACTTTAAATTCTATTATCTATTTGTAATTTTTATCTATATACTTCAATTTATTAGTAATTTTTATTTATATGTATTGACTAAATGTCCATTTTGATAATTATACATTCATAAATAATTTTGATCAAAACTATCCAAACATCATTTATTGATAACAATCACTTTTACATTGTTGCATCCAAATAATTTTTGAGGTTCGCTGCCTGGAGAAGGTATGTTGCCTTTGAAGGAGAAATCTCCAGAAAATGATCTGCAGGATATATCTTTGTGAAATTTTAACTGTCCAGCCCGTAAGCGTATTTTGGTAGATTTCATTGAGTCTGTTGTCTTTCTCATTTCTATATTGGGCCATCATTTACTGATTTGTTCTAAGCATGTTTCATGTAATTATGCATTGTTGATTTGTTTCTTGGTTTGTCATGTGCCTTGTGGTTGTTTTATCATAATGTATTAAGGTGTCCTCTTAATTTTATACTGGGTCATCACTTTTATATTTGATTCTCGGCTGTTACATGCGCATGGGCTTGTCTCATGCACTGTTGTTTGATTGTTATTATTTGGGTCTCCCTGTGTTTATTTCCCACGTTTCTTATATCTTGCAGCCCATTAATTCAAAATTGTTATGGGCCTAATTCTTTATTCCAAATTGGTGGAACAAAAATGATTCAAATATGTCAAATGCTTGCTTATTATTTAATAAAATTTTGAACGTGTACTAATCCTTATCTTTTCCTATTCTTTTGCATGAAATGCATCGGAGCGAAAACGAAGAGTCTCATGGCGAGACTCATTGCAAGCTACAACAAACGAAGACCCGCATCTATGTGCATTTCTCTATCCATATTGGGGAATTCCAATCCGCCGGCGAATAGCATCGCCACTCTGTCGAGTCCCTTTTATTTCCTATCCCGCCTCGTTTATTTGTGTAATTAACTGTCTAACACTCGTACATTAGCAGTAAGTTGCCTAGAATAATTAAACTTTGGGTCACCATTAGAAATTAGTTCGACATTAGAAATTGACGTGTTCCTTTAAGTTAATTATTTTAGCATTGCTTAAATCATATTAGATCATCTAACAATTTCTCAACGGCATAAATATTCAGGTAGCTAAGATATTATTAACAACAGGAGAACCCTATTTTTATGAACTCTTGCTAACATGCATAATAAATCTTTTTTTAGCCTTTGCATAATAGGTATTTTTCATATGATTTTGTAAACACACATTTTTCATGTCATTAAAACATTTTACGAACGCATGTTTCCCACTAAGTACATTTTAAACATAATCTTACATTTTCTCTTAGTCAAAAATACATCCCAAGTGTTTTTTTTTAAATATTTTAAATACCCTTTAAAACATGCATTCATTAGCCATAATAATTAACCTAGGTTTGACCGGACAACCGCAAATTAGCGGATCCTATAGGGTGCCTGACCCCTTCCCTTTAGGATAATAAAGAACCCTTGCCCGGAATCTCAATAAGTTAGCAGACCATTTAATGGAGTTAATGTTGACTTTAACCTAGTTGACATTTAGGTGTCCTAATTCACCCAAACTAATTAGGTGGCGACTCCGCAAACCCCTTAGCACTTTTAGCACCTCTTCGAACCTTAGCATTACTTTTAGCATTTTAGCACCCTTTAACATCTTCAAGCACTTTCTTTTATTTTCTAATTTTTATAAAGCAGGATTCGCTAAAAGAAAAGTCGCGGTCGAAAAAGGGCGTGACAATATCTAATAATACTGTTGCAGTAGATCTTTTAAAAGTGAAATTAGAACCGCTATTTCCTGATGTATTTCATGTTCGTTGTGCTTGTCATATTTATAATTTAATTGTTCAAAGTGGTCTTAATTTATTTGCAATTGAATTATCTCTTGTCCGAAGAGCTGTTGGAGTTATTCAGGGTAATAATAGAAAAAAATAGAATAATATAATTTAAAGAAAAATATAAACAATTTAATTTGAGACCAAAATACATGTCAGGTGAGGTTGTTAGACGGTGGAATTATACTTATTTATTTTTAAAAGAATGTTACAAGTATAAAGACCCGTAACACATGTTTCAAATGCTCATTGTAAGAACGCGATTCATATGTTAACCGACGAACATTGAAAATCAATTTCTGAACTTTTAAAAAAATTACGTAAATTTTACACTGCTACTGTTGAATTTTCATGATCTTATTACCCAACAGTTTGTAATGGTTTAACTCATATAGCTGAAAATTCATATTTACTTCGGGTTTAAAATCAAATATAAAATATAAAGTTGCAGTTACAGTTATGTTTGAAAAGTTTAAAAAATATTTTTTCCTATTCCTGATATTTATTGTATTTGTGCAGTCGTAAATCTTTCTATTTAAAAAGTAGATTGTCATAATTTAATATTTAGTTTATATAATTATATGGAAGTAGGTGCAACATAAACTCCACCTTCAATTGATTGCATAAGTAAATTTGATAGTAATTTAACTAAATTATATGAATATTATGCTACATTATTTGATAACAACAACTCTGCTACTAATCTTCCTTCTAGTTCTGCTTCTTTGTCTACATCAACAGGATTCAATGAAGACGATGATAATGAATCTTTAGATATATTGAGCACTTTTACAACAACACAAGCAACCACATGTCGAAATTGTGATGAAATGCAATTTTATTTACAAAAGTCAACGGAGTCGAAGAAGAACTTTCAACCTTTACAATGGTGACAGAATAACAAAAGACAATTTTCGGTACTTGCAACTATGACACGGGATGTTCTTAATGTGTCTATCTCAATAGTGGCTTCTGAAAGTGCATTCAGCCAAGCACGGGGCCAAATAGAAAACACGCGTTACTTATTGAGCTGAACCACATTAGAAGTCTTAGTCTGCTTAAGGAATTAGATCAGATCGAGAGAATAAATCAAGGATACATATACGTTGATGATCTGGAAGATGAATAAATCGGTAATATTTTGGAAAGCGGGAGCACAAGTTGCGGCGAAAGCGAGATTGGAATTAATACTCCAGATTTAGAGGCTGTGGAGACACAACAATTCAATCAACCTATAAATTACGAAGAATTTGTTAGAAGGATGCATAATATATAAATAAAATTATTATTACTTCATTATGTATTCTTTTAGCATTATGAATAATGAAAGTTTGAAAGTTTACATCTTACCATTAATTTTGATTTTTTTAGTGGTTAACTTATGTCTTCTAATTTAATAAATTAATAAAAGTATAACTACAATATAAAGTATAAAGTTATAAACATAAAATACAAAATTAACGTCTTTAAATTTTAAAATATAAAACTATAATATATTAAATATTTAATTTGAATTTAGTTTACATTTTTGAAATAAAAAAATTCCGGACCGGTCCGACCGGATTGACTCAGAACCGCACGGGCCTACCGAAAATCCGGTAAGAGACCGGTCTGGTAGGTCCGGTAATTCGGGAATCCAGACCGATAACTGGTCCTAAACCGGTTCAATCCGGTACCGATCAACCGGCCCGGACTGGATTGAACCGGTAGACAGGTATAGTGAGGACTATAGAATCATAAAGGAGCTTCGGGAGAGGGTTCAAAAGGAGGAGGTTGAGAAAGAGTATCTATTTAGCCAAGAGGGACAAGAGGTAACAAGGGGAAAATTAAGATGTGTACACTTGCCAAACCAAATAATTGTTTGAAATGAGTTAATGAGGGACATTTTATGGTGTGCCTTGTCAACAAAGATCTCTTGTTACATACTAACCAATAAACTAGCACTTTGCCTAGTATTATTTCTTCTCTTTTGCAGGAATATGACAATTTATTTCCGGTGGAGATGCCCAAAGTATTGCCTATATTGAGGGTTACTAAACATCAAATCGATTTTGTATCAGGTTTCCAAATCCCCAACAAACCGGCATATAGGAGTAATTCAGAAGAAACTAAAGAATTGCAAAGGCAAATCGAAGAGCTACTTGACAAAGGGATAGTGAAGGAGAGCCTTAGCCCATGTGTCATACCCGTGATACTTGTTCCCAAAAAGATGGAACTTGAAGGATGTGTATCGATTGTAGAGCGGTTAACAAAATAATGGTGAAGTATCGACATCTTATCTACGAAGTGGATACCATCAAATTCGTGACGCACTTGGTTGTCACGACCAACCTGCCCGCGATCGTGCCTTACCCCGCACCCAAGTAGCCATACATCGAGTAATCGGAATATAAAACAAGACATGAATAAAGTGAAGTGAAAAACAGTTATCTGAGAAAAACTTGCCTTGCGGCATATATATATATATATATATATATATATATATATATATATATATCCATTAGAAAAGATACATCCCTTTTGACAATTACGCCCACAACAAGCATTACTCTGCACTTCTAAGAATGATACGACAACAATGGCGGACAGGCCCGCCATACCACGAATGTAAGTACCTACTACGACAGGACTATACCACCGATAAGCCTCCGAGAAACGGAGCTTCCCAAACGCCGAATCGTGACCCCAAGAGCGAGGATCAACGATCGTGTACTTACCGCGCATGATGAACGCAGCCCAAGGAGGTCAAGACAACAGTACCAAGTATGTGAAATCGAAAATATCAGAAATGAAATCATAGTAGTCTATATAAAGCAGGAGACATGTAACATAACCAAACTACACTACACAAAAAATAAGCAAATATGTCAAGTCGTGACTCACGCCTCAAAGTCATCACTCAATTATAACTATGGGTCTCACGCCACAACATAAACAAGAGTGAAATAGATATCAGAATCGGTCTTTTCTAGGCCGCTAATGATCGCAAGGCCGATCGCCCATAAGATCATTATGCGTGCTAATCTCGACTTCCGCAGCTCGCATAGTCACACATGACCCGCAGCGTCGATAGACCGCAGACGGTAGCTAACCCCGTACCCTCCCGACTCCGCAATCCGCATATTCTCAATAGACCGCATAGTCACACGCATCGCATAGGCATCCCCGATCGGATAAAACACCCGAATGATCAATCCCGAGCATACCGCCGCCCGCGATAGTCACATAGACCGCGATAGCCGATAGACCAAGATCGGTGGCAAGCCCTCGGTATAACAAGTCAAGGGGGTATGTGATATAATAACAGTACAGCGGGCTTAAAGTTCAACAACGTAAGCACAACAAGAATATCACAAGATACTAACACACGTAGCATCCTAACATGTTTACTTATCAAATCAACAAGAAAATATTACAAGACTATCACAGACCAATACAATCAAGTTCTTCACACAAGGTATGTTAGACCCCGTAGTTATGACCCTACGTATGAGAGCGTATGAAAGCATGTAAGACTTAAAATTTTCAAAGGATAGGCTGACGGATTATTCCGGGCGGGTTGTAGTCAACTTTGAGGCGGGTTATGACCCGATTCGTTGAGAGTTCCTAAGTATTTTAAAGGCCTAGGGCGTAGTTCGTTGAGTCTAGATTCCAACGCAACCAACCGTTCGTCGATAGGGCGTCGGAGTAGAGAGTTATGAGAGTTACAAGTTCAGCGCAATGCGGCGTAAATGCGTTTCGTGCAAAGCGCGGCCGCGGCGCCAGATGCAGGGTCGCGCGCCTAAAGTCGAGAGGTCGCAGAAGTTGCAGCGCGCGCCAGATAGCGTGGCCGCGACAAAGTTCAGAGCTCGCGAGAGCCACAGCACACGGCGCGTGGCGCGCCGAGGCGGGATTTTTGGGCGAAAAACTTAGAAAGTCGATTTTTCTTTTAAAGACCTTGGGAGGGTGACAAGTGTCCCCATCTGATTTCTTGCATGCAATATATTGACCAAGTCTCAAGACTTGGTCATCTTCCAATTTCCTCTCTCTCTAAAGCTTTAGCTCTCCTTCTCTCTAAGTTTCCAAGAGAAATTCTAAGCCTAAAGAAAATCAAAAGTGTGATAGGAAGGAAAGGTTATTACAAGCTTGTGAAGACTATTGTGGTGATATTCTTGAAGTAGAGGCTAGCAATTGTTGGGGTAAATTGGCTAAAAGCTCTAAGGTAACCATTCTTCTTTATAGTTGGTATTTGGTATCGCATGTTAAGTAGGAAGAACTTTTAGTTGGAAATAAGGCTCTTAGATTGATTGTGTGAGAATTATGGTTGGAATATGAAAGGATTGGCTAAAAGAGTAAATGAGCATGTTGTAGCCTAAAAACTACCTTAGAATTGTTAAGTGAATTGTTGTAAACTTATGGCGAATTTTGGGTGTGTAATCCCCTTTGAATTGTTGGATTGATTGAGCCTTAAATGTGGTGTTTTGATGATAATTTGGCCTTGAGAAAGGTGGCAAAGTGAGTAGAAACAAAGGAAATCTGCCAATTTTCCATAGAATTTAGTGGCTTTTGAGTTAGATTATTCTACATTGAAATTAGAGGTTAATGAACATATCATGGTTATTATAGGTTGAAATATTACTTGCGGTAGTTGGACCTAGCAAGTGGATTGACCAAAGAGGTATGTGAAGTTTTCCTATCTCTTGAGCATGAATAGATGAAACTATGTAGCGGTGAGACGACAAGATTTGGTATTCTTACTTGTTTTAAGTATATATTGACTTGTTTCATTTTAAGAATGTATAATTCCCTTAGTTAGGGGAAAAGTATGATTTTACTAAAGTGTAGAGTTAATATAACAACTTTATGGGAAGTTGGTTTATTAGCTTCATAAAAGGTTAATGAGAAGAGATTTACTCTAAATAAGATAAGTATATGGAGAGGCAAATTGATTTTAAGGTATCAATTGCCCAAAGGTTTTTATGTATAAAGAAGAGTCATTTTCAAAAGAGTTGAAGTATGTAGTACTTGGGTTAAACTCCCGGTGTTCTTTTATTAAAGATATGGTTAAGTGCCTTAAGTAAACTAAAATGAGAGGGTATTTGAACAAGACTAATAAGAAGTTATAAGTTTTCTTAACTTATTTATTATTATGATATGATGATTTGAGATAGGGTAAGAGTATGTGCGAGGCAAGCCCCAAGATCGCCATACCACCTCCTTCATGTAAGAGTATGTCCGAGGCGGCCAAGATCGCCATACCATCCGCTTGTAAGAGTATATCCGGCGCAGATCCAAGATCGTTATACCATCCGCACGATATAAGAGTATATCCGGCGGGCAAGCCCCAAGATCGTTATACCATCCGCTCGGTGTAAGAGTATATCCGAGGTCTGACCCAAGATCGTTATACAATCGCCGAGGGTAAGAGTATATCCGGCGGAAAGTCCCCAAGATCGTTATACCACCTGCTCCGTGGATTTGCTACCCATGACGCGAGGAATACCTCATGCGAGTCCTTATGGGCTTACGCGGGTGAAATAGTCCCGTCTTGCAGTCTGACCGATGCGAGTACCTCACGCGGTCGCGGGACCCATGCGGTGAAATAGTCCCGGAGTAGGATGGTTTTATTGATACTACGAGGCGAGGTACCTGTTTTGATCATGAGCCTCCTATTTTATGCAGTATTATATATATATACTTGTCACTCTCATTGTTAGTAAGGCACAGTAAAAGATATTTTATTGTCTTTCATGACTCCAGCTTGCTTTTAGACTTATGATATCATATTACAAGATTTTCCAGCTTTACATACTTGGTACATATTGTGTCTCGACCCCCTTCCCGGCTGCGTTCACGCTGCAGTGGTAAGCGATTGAGGATCCTCGTTCCTAGGATCACTATCCCGGTGTCAGAAGCTCCATTCCTCCGGAAGCTTATTTATTGGTACGAATATTCCCTGATGCTATAGGTATTTTGTACATCCAGGGGTATGGCGGGGCCTGTCCCACGATTGTTATCTTTAAGTGCATGGCCACCTATGTGTTTTGGGCTATAAGAACCGGTTGTACTATTATACTTTTGTTAAGTATGTTTTATGGAAGGCGACCTTCGGTGGCGGTGATGTTACTTTTACGCGTATGTGTTGTGTATGTTCACCGCTATTCTCTCGACATATACACGAGGTACCGGCAGGGTACGATCGTGGCCCCGAGGTTGGGTCGTGACAAAAGTGGTATCGAGCGCTTAGTCCTCGGAAAGTGTCCACGCATCGTGTCAGTAAGTCTTGATTATCGGTGTGTCGTGCACCACATCTATAATCGGAGTGCGCAGGATATTTAGGATTGGTTTCCATTCTTTCACTCTAAGATCGTGCAATAGAGCTGAGTTATAGGTTGAACCTCCCCTGATGTTTTCCCTTATGTATCAGATATGCCTCCACGCAAGGCAACCGCGGCCCAGAAGGGCAAGGCAGCTGAGGGTGCTGCTAGTGGGACGCGGAGAGTCACGAGGCACGAGCCCGATCCTTACGAGATGATGTTTAAGCGGCAAGTTCCGTCGTCGCCGCCTCAGAGTTCGAGCGTGGGCGCGCCATCGAGACCGCGTACAGAGCCCGATCCCACGATCGGGGCACGAGTACGAAGATTACGGAACAGTTGATTCTTCGACCAGATAGTGGCGAGGCGGCGACAGAGCGAGCGCCAACCCTGAGCCGACGATTACTTGATTCGGGATTTCTGGTTGTCACCCACCCGAGTTCTATGGTTCGAGATTTGATGAGATCGCGAGGAATTTGTCCGGCGATAAATGGACCATGCAGGTTCTTAGGGCATCAGAGACTGAGTCTGTTATACTAGCTTCTTATCGGTTACGCGATATTGCGTTGAACTGGTTTGTTCGATACTTATTCTCATTTCCGAAATCAGTAAACATTATTCCTTTTACAAACCAAGTACTCATTACTCACGAATGAGGTTTCACACAAAAACTCATATTAATTTATTTAAGTCAAGTCTCTTATCTTTTAAGATCAAGTCTCTTAACTTCTAAAATTAATAAACCATTCTTTTTTATCTCTCTTAAGTCATTATACCTAACTTCCCATAAAGCTAGTATAACTCTTAAGCTTTTAAAACCAAGTATTACTCTTCTTTCAAAAAGGTTTCTTAATTCTTTTGGAATACTTCAAGATTCTTATTATTCAGGCTTAAGTCAAAAGACATTGCCGTACAACTACGTTCAGTTAACACACGAACGTCTACCGTACTATATATATATTCTTTTAAAATATCATGCTCAAGAGGATATGAAGAATCACATACCTCGCGACGATTATCGACTATTAGCAAAACGCTCCACGGCTCTAACCCGGCTAGCCTTGTCCACCTTTCAAGTAGTACATGCTACTCGCAGAACATTCAACCTATAAAGGTTATACAAGTCTATCAATGACTAGACTACTCTGTAGATTATTCTTTTGATGTGATTTCAGTTCAAGTCTTTTCTGTAATATCCTTCTATTACAGTTCAATTCTCTTCTATGAATCTTATATTCATTTCAATGCTACAACAGTATGTAATTTCCAATTACAATATAAGGACAAGAGTATTTACCTCGATAAGCCCAAAATTATCCAAGTTTAATGTCGATCCTGAGCAACGTTTAGCTCCTACTCCGGGTGCTCCAACCCGCTCCAAACAACCCTTAGAAGTTCTACACAACTTCTTCTTAATACTCCAACCAACTATGGAGATTTTCCTTAGGGTTTCGTTTTTGTGACTGAAGGGAAGTATAATAGTATTTCTGGGCTTTTCGTATAAGTGTAACCTTGGAATACTATAAGGTATTTGGGCCAAGGTATTTTGGGAATAGTAACAATACTTGGAGAGTATTTCTACCAAGAGGGGGGTAGTATTTTATGAGAACAACTAGGCAAGGGGGGGGGGGGGGGTACTCTCGGCCAAGGCTACTAGGAGGGGGGGTGTACCCCTCGGCCAAAGGCCTACTCAAAGGGGGAAGGGGGAGGTTTGGACGAACCACAACAAGAGAGGGGGAAAGGTTTTCAAGACTTAGGGATTTTTGTGGATGAAGAAGTCTTCACAAAGGGGGGGGGGGGGGTATTTATAGGTCAAGCAATGGCCAACCAATGGCCAAGATGAAGCCAAGTGCAAGGCAAATGTAGGGTCAAGATTCATCCATGTGTACCTTATCCATCTACCACACCAACTAACACAAAATATTCTACCAACTCCCACTCTCCAATCGTCCAAATTGACGCCCACAAGTCCACCAATTAGAGGGTGACAAGTGTCGCCCTCTCGTTGGTCCAAAATATTTCGTCTCTCAGAAAAATCCGCAAAAATAATAAATGACATAGCCGGAATTTTCCCTACGCAAGCTTTGGAAGACGTTTCGTCGAAAAATGATTCTTTTCGGTACTTGTGCACAAAATTTCGTCCTTGCCTAATCTTAAGGCTTAAATTTTATACGTACGCCCTCACGTACATACTCTGGAAATACGGGGTATAACACCGGTGATGAGTGGAAAACATTTTCAAAATCAAGTTTGGGCTATATGAGTGGTTTGTCATGCCATTTGGTCTCACCAATGCGCTTAGCACTTTATGATATTGATGAACTATGTGTTGGAAGCCTTTTATCAATAAGTTTGTCGTCGTTTATTTTGATGACGTTATTGTCTATAACAAGACTATTGAGGATCATGTGTGCCATTTGAGGTAAGTTTTTGATGTCTTATTGCGTGAGAGGTTGTATGTTAATCTCAAGAAGTGCTCATTCTGTGTTGATCGAGTGATATTCTTGGGTTTTGTTGTAAGTGTGAATGGCGTGGAGGTTGATGAAGAGAAGGTCGAATCCATTAGAACTTGTTCCACTCCTAAAAATGCAACCAATGTAAGGAGTTTCCATGAGTTGACAAGTTTCTATAGGAGATTTGTGAAGGGATTTAGTACCATTGTCGCTCTTTTAACCGAACTGATCAAGAAATATATATCTTTTGTATGGGGAGATGAGCAAGAGAAGGCATTTCAAAAGTTGAAGATGAAATTGAGTACTTCTCAATTATTGCAATTATCGAATTTTGAGAAGACATTTGAGATTGAATGTGACGCTTTGGGTATTGGCATTAGTGAAGTCAAGAAGGGAAGTCATTAATCTACTTTAGTGAAAAGTTAAAAGGGGCTTCTTTGAACTACTCTACCCATGACAAAGAATTGTATGCATTAGTGAGAGTGTTAGCTCATTGGCAACACTATTTATGGCATAAAGAGTTTGTGCTCCATTCAGATCATGAATCCTTGAGACACTTGAAGGGTCAATCTAAGCTCAACAAGAGGCATGCAAAGTGGTGAAATTTATTGAGTCTTTTCCTTATGTGATCACCTACAAACGGAGAAATGAGAATGTTATAGCGGATGCTTTGTCTAGGAGATTTGTGTTATTGAATGCCATGACTTCTAAAATGATGGGATTTGAAAGTTTGAAGGAGTTTTATTCCAATGACTTCGATTTCAATGTGGTTTATGAAAAGTTAGCCCAAAGAAAGAGGGTTGACTGATTCCAATTTATTGATGGGTTCTTGTTAAAAAATGGTAGAGTATGTGTTCCCAAAAGCTCATGTAGTAAACTTTTCGTGAAGGAAACACATAGTGGAGGCATGGTGAGTCACTTTGGAGTTGCCAAAACTCTTGACATCCTCAAGGAGCAATTTGATTGGCCTAAGATGAGACATAACGTGGAGAGGCTTTGTGGACAATTCCTAGAGTGCAAGTAAGCCAAATCCAAGACTCGCCCTTAAGGTATGTATACCCATCTTCCTACTTCTAATAACCCTTAAGTAGACATTTTTATGAATTTTGTTTTGGGTCTACCAAGGACCAAAAGGGATCATGATAGTATTTTTGTGGCAGTGAAATTTTAAAAAATGTCTCATTTCATACCATGTCACAGGTGTGATGATGCATCTCATGCGGCATTCTTATTTGTTATTCATGTTCTTAAATTACATGGGGTACCTCACACTATTTTTAGTGATAGAAATTCCAAATTCCTTAGTCATTTTTGGAAGAGTCTATGGAGTGCACTTGACACCAAGCTCATGTTCTCTATTTCTTGTCACCCTCAAATGGATGGACAAACCGAAGTAGTGAATAAGACTATTGGGAGCATGCTTAAGTGTGTGGTTAGAGGAAGGCCAACTTCATGGAAGGACCATTTAACTTTGATGAAATTTGCATATAATAGGTCTCTTCATTCCTATATTGGCATGACTCTATTTGAAGTTTGCTATGATTTTAATCCTTTATTTTTCTTAATCTTAACCCCATTGTCTAGTTATGTTTTGATGTTATTTTTTCTCACCGAAATAAATTAATCCAAAATTATAATCTGAAGGTTATAAGTTAAAAAATTATGCAAATATTATGAAAACCACTGCAACTAGCAAAAAATAGTAGATTCTGACAGTCCTCGGGGCATAGTCCGATAGTAAAGTCTGGACGCTATAAGGCGCTCTGGCATGTTCAGTGTGGGTTCGATTTCCCGCAGGCACTCACAATGCTTGTTGGGGGGTTGGACCTTGTTGCATTGATCAGTTGTACGCTCCCAGAAACTGGTCACCGGAGCACATCGCGTGATTTATTGATAATAGCGTTAAGGGACCGGTTCTATTACCTCGAAAACGTCTGGATAATATCAGTGAATTAATCAGGCGCAAGTCTGGAAACATCGGTTATAAAAATTAATATATATATATATATATATATAGTAGATTCTGACAACTTTTATTCATGTTCATCGCTATATTGCGTACCCATTTTATATTCAAATTTATAGTAGCAGATCTCATTTTATCAAATATTATAATTACTATAACGTGCAACTTTTAAGGCGAGCAGTTGTTACATGATCAGCAAAGCCACGTGTGCAAGTGCAATGGCGAGGGAATTGAAAAGTTGGAGCGCGTGGAGCCAAAAGATACGTCAACTGAGTGACGGTTCACTGCTGCTTATTCGCCGGTGCAAATGGAATAATTGCTTCTCATCTCCTTAATAACTAAAAAGTCTCCACTCTTCTTTTTTACTGTATTTATTTTGTCCCCACCTCAGGACAATTAGTACTATTTATTACTCCATTTTAGTTTTAAAAGCCAGAGTACTTTTATGGGTACTGATTTTAGGTACCCACTTTTGTAAAAATAAAAAATTGAAACGTTTGATTTGGCTTTTAAAAAGTGTTTTTGATCTCCAGAAGTACTTGTAGCTTCTGTCATAAGTGTTTCTGCCAGAAACACTTCTTTTGAATTTTATCATTTACTTTATTATCTTAATAAATTTAAAACTTTCTATTCCATATCTCCTCTTTAATTTCCATCAACAACTCTATCCATTTTCATTACCCTATTTAAATATCTAGAAATAATTACTAAAAAAATCCAAATATACAACTTTCATTACCCTATTTAAATATCTAGAAATAATTACTAAAAAAATCAAATGTACTACTCATGTTTTGTTTTAATTAAAAAAATCAAATATACTACTAATTAAGTACTATATTGCACTTTAAATTCTATTATCTATTTGTAATTTTTATTTATATACTTTTTCAATTTATTAGTAATTTTTATTTATATGTATTGACTAAATGTCCATTTTGGTAATTATACATTAAAAACAATTTTGATCAAAACTATCCAAACATCATTTATCGATAACAATCACTTTTACATTATTGCATCCAAACATAAATCACTTCTGACAAAATCACTTCTACTTCTGCTAGAAGCACTTCTGTCGGAAACACTTCTGCCCACCGTTAATCCAAACAGACCCTTTATTATGACTATATAAGATTCATCGTCCATCCAATACATGATTAAAAGAGTTTAACGCAAGTAATAATATTTAAAAGTTTAATATTTGTTTTTAAGAAGTTATAAATAAATAAAAATTAATACTATTTAAGCATTATAATAACACTTTAATACATTATATGAGAGTCTAAATTCATTGAACACATAAGCAAACAAATTTTAGGATAAATAATGATACTTAAAAGACTAATATTTATCTTAAAAATCATAAATAAATAAAATAAAATGAATAAAAAGACTTAATACTATGTAAAAATAATAATATACTTTAATATATTATATGAGTGTCCCCGTTCATTAGACACATGATCCAAAAATAACAATTTTTATTAATATTTTTTGTGAAATAACTGTGAGCAGCGCAGTCAACTTCACTAATTTTGTAAATACAGTGTGCGCCTTATCTTAGATGAGAAGTTTTAAGAAACTTCCCTGCTCCCGTTAGATGGAAAAGTGAGCACGAGAATAATAAAAAAAGTAGTTCATATTTTAGACGCTCCATCAAATATTAATTGCTGTTAAAAAATGTCTTTTAAATTAATTGATCAAAATACTTTTTTGAAAAATATTTTTTAATTAAATTACCAATCATAATTTATTTTCTATATTAGAAATTGTGATTTGTTACTAAATTATACTATACTCATTTTATGTATTTTTTTTTAAAGTTTAACTTACCTTACATATGAATGAATTAAAAAAACAATAAAGGACCCGATTTGAAAAAGGAAAATTTGATTTTTATTGTTAGAAATTTAATAGTTCTTAATTAAATTACCAAATCTTAATTAGTTTTCTTTATTAGAAAGACATCTACTTAGGATTTGCTACTAAATTACACTATAGTCATTTTGTTTTCTGAATGTAGTTGAAAATAATTAACTTTAGAATGGAGGACTAGAGAGTAAATGCTTCCCTTCATTCCTCCTAATTCATTTTCTATATTAGAAAGACATATGGGATTTGTTACTAAATTATACTGTAGTCATTTTACTTGGCTAATTTTATTGTAGAAATTTAATCCTTTTTAATTAAATTATCAAATCTTAATTTATTCTTTGCATAGAAAGATACCTAACCTGGGAAGAAAGAAAACTACTGCGTGTACTTGAAAATAATTAACATTGGAGTGGAGGACTAGAGGTTCCCCTCATTCCTCCTATATATAGGCGTAAACTACCATTAGTCATCCCCATTTCTTTCGTAGTCATGTCTCAACACAACACTCACTAAAACACTAATACTCACTTTCCGGTCTTTACTCTTTTTCTTTATTTTTTAAATCTTTCTAAATAGCAATAATGTCAGAACGTGGTCGCGGACGTCGAGGCGGTGGTGCCGGTAGAGGCGGTGGTCGTGGCGGAGAATGGCCGTCGCTTGGCGGTGGTGATGGTCGTGGTCGTGGTCGTGGTAGAGGAACGGTTAATACTCCACTGATGTATCAACAACAACCTCAACCACCACCGTCGGTTTCATCGGTAACCCGTGCTATAGAACAGAAGCTTTCGCTTCAACCTTCCTCATCTACACAACCTCCTCCTGCTCCGGCGAGTGCTGTACAACCGCAACAACCGGCGGCGTTGCCGTCAACAACTGCTGTACAACCGCAACAACAGCCGCCGGCATCGTCGAAGGCTATTAGGGTTCCGGCGAGACCTGGATACGGAACTGTAGGACGGAAGTGTCTTGTTAAGGCCAATCATTTTTTAGTTCAAGTTGCTGACCGAGATCTACACCACTATGACGTAAGCAAAGTTTTAAACCATTTACTATATGTGTTAGTTTGTTGATAATACTCTGTTTTATATGTCACCATTATTCATGCGTTTACACAACATTTATGTATATATGTATGTCACAGTTTGTGTTTATGTATATATGTATATCACAGTTTTTATGTATGTATGTATATCATAGTTTGTGTTTGTGTGTGTGTGTGTGTATATATATCATTTATGTGTTATGTTTATATGTATATCATTGTTTGTATTTATGTATATCATTGTTTGTATTTATGTATATCATTGTTTGTATTTATGTATATCATAGTTGTTATGTGTTCTATGAGACCATTATTTATGTGTTATGTGTGTTTTATATGTTACGGTTATATGTGTTTTATATGTGATCATTATTTATGTGTTTACAACATTTATGTATATCATAGTTTGTGTTTATGTGTATATGTATAGCATAGTTGCTATGTGTTCTATATGTCCCCATTATTTGTGTATATGTATATCATAGTTTGTGTTTTTGTGTATATGTATATCATAGTTGTGTGTTCTATATAGGGCTGGCCAGTGGGCCGGGCCGGGCGCACTGGGATCAGGATCGGGATAGGTGGGGTCGGGACGGAGAGGAGGGGTGGGTCGGGCTGGGGCGGCCAGGTGGGACCGGTACTGGCGGGATGATACCGTGTCTTGTCCCAGTACCTGGGCGGTTGGACGGGACGGGACGGGTTTTGCGCCTTTGAGCCCGCATAGAGCCGGGACGGGACGGGCGGACCCTTTTTTTTTTTTAATTTTTTCATTAAATTAAAAATACTAAATTACTAGAGAAAATGTAGGAAGATTTGTGAGAAATAAGAAGAGAAAATGAGTTATTCATAGTTGAAAAATTGGGTTAAAGTGTAAATATAATAACTTGAGTGTTTAAAATAAATATAATGGGTTAGGAAAGTGGGGAAGCCAAAAATGGTCGTTGTCTTACGGCCAAAATGTAAAATGGCCATTAGACAACGACTATTCTTGACTGGGACTGGGGCTGGGGCTGGGGCTGGGGCTGGGGCGGGGCGGGCGGGCGGGACCATGTCCCGTCCCGGTTCGAGCCCCGGACCCGCTAATTTTTTTTAATTTCATCGGGGCCGGGTCGGGCCGCCAGCCCGAGTTCTATATATCACCTTATGTGTTATACATATCGTTTATGTATATATGCATATCGTAGTTGATATGTGTGCTATATGTCACTGTTATTTATGTGTGTACACAGTTTATGTATGTAGGTATGTATATTATAGTAGTTATTAGTTAGTGTTTGTGTGTGTGTGTCATTATTTATGTGTTACACAAAAGTTTATGTATATATGTATATCAAACTTTGTGTTTATGTATATCATAGTTGATATTTATTCTACATGTCACCATTATTTATGTGCTTACACAACGTTTATTTATATATGTATATCATATTTGATGTGTGTTATATATGCGTCGTCATTATTTTTATGTGTTTACAGAACGTTTATATATATATGTATATCACATGTGATTCTATGTCTCATTATGCATATACACATATGTACACGTACATGCAAAGTTTGTTTTAATACTAATTAGTACTACTACTTGGGAGCAGTAGTTTTTAACTTGTTGATAAATTTTATATTTGGTTTCTAGTGAAGTTGCTATGACATCATCAAGTTTGACTGAAAATTTAATTCATTTTAAAATTTTAGTTTTGTTATAATGATATTTTTTCTTAGCTAGTAATAGTTTTTTGTGTGTGTAATGATGGGCCAAATTTCAGGTTGCAATCTCTCCTGAGGTTTTGTCAAAGAAAGTGTGCAGAGATATTACGAAGCAACTAGTTCATGACTATAAACAGTCACACTTGGGTGGTCGGGCTTTAGCATATGATGGTCGGAAGAGTGCTTACACTGCTGGGCCGCTCCCATTCGCCTCTAAAGAATTTGTTGTCAAGCTTGTTGATGATAGTGGTGGAGCAAGGTGAGTTTGCTTTTAGTGTTTGCGTTATTTCAAGCACTACTATTCAGTCTGTTTGTAAATTGCTCAAGCCGATTGAAATACTTTTAGTTCCAAGCTCATTAGAATTCCAAAGTTTGAGGTGTATATTGATAGTTTTTGATGATTTACCAGTCCTCTTTATATTTATTTAACTGTTTTATTTGTTTTGTTTTTCAGGAGGGAACGTGAGTTTAAGGTCTCAATTAAGTTTGCTGCCAAAGCTGATCTTCACCACCTTAAACAGTTTTTGCAAGCTAGGCAGTCGGATGGCTCACCAGAAACTATACAAGCTTTGGATGTGGTGCTGCGGGTATCACCATCAGCAAAGTATGTTCCTCTCTGTTCGTGTTCTTTTTTCTTTTTTTTTCCAGTTGAATAATAATTTTGACTCTTTATAATTTTGTAGATATGAAGTAGTGGGAAGGTCCTTTTTCCATACTACGTTGGGAGAGCCTGGTAGGCTTGGTGATGGTTTGGAATACTGGAGAGGATATTATCAGAGTCTTAGACCAACTCAGATGGGCCTCTCTCTCAATATTGGTATGAACCTGGAAGGAAGTCTGGGACTGGGATTTTACAGTGTTTGATGTCTTTAATTTTTTTTGCTTCTTTAAGACTAATTGGATTACTTTCTCTAACATGCTTCTTGTCCCGCTACTATGCTGCAGATATGTCAGCCAGAGCATTCTATGAGTCCGTTTATGTCTCTGATTATGTTATTGGGTACTTGAATCTGAGGGATTCCAATAGGTTTGTGTCTGATGTGGACCGTTTGAAGGTACTTGAGAATCACTGTCGTCTATATTCTATTTTTTATGGTTTGCCACAATTTGAACCCTCTGAAATGTTTGTCAAAAAAAATTGACGATATTATAGGATGATAGTGTTTCTAGATGTTCTCTGCTCAATTTGAAAATGCCTTTTAGATGTTATTCTAGTTATCTGAAAAATGTTTTAAATATTCATTCTATATTCCACATAGTTCATATGTGCATTTCAATATTAATTTCAGGTTAAAAGGGTCCTGAAAGGTGTTAAGGTGGAGGTGCGTCATTCAGGTATTAGACGCTACAAGATCTCCGGGGTGTCCGATCGACCAGTGAAGGAAATTATGTACGTTATTAATTTGGTGACCGTGACTGATATGAGACAATTATACTAGTTTCACAAGCTTGTTTTTGATGTTATTGTTGTGATTTATGGGTGTGCAGTATGTAAATGCTTGTAACAAAACGAGGCTTTTAAGCATGCAAAACTTTACCATCAACCTAATGTAATATCACAAATTGATCTGTTTATATTTTGTAATGCATTCTTTTAAATTTATATTCCTAGGGTTTTATATTCTTTTAGTTTCACTTTTCTTGTGTTTATTGTTACAATTGTATTTTTGGATTACTTTATGTTCTTCTAGGCCTGACTAATTATTTGACAATCTCAAATTGATTAAGGTTTTCTGTTGATGGCACCGGAGCAAGGACATCCATTGTTGACTACTTCCGACAGAAGTACAAAATTGAATTAAGGTACCCGATGTTGCCTGCGATTCAGGCTGGCAGCAGTGCAAAGCCTGTGTTTCTGCCTATGGAGGTTACTTACTCTTGTTGCCATTCTGCTGCTTTTAATTTTATTTTCCACCTTTTCAATTGTTGTTATCTTTCTGTGTTACTATTCTTCTCTTCTGATATGTTTTCTTTCAGCTTTGCGTAATTGTCGCAGGACAAAGGTACCCTAAAATGTTAAATAGCAGGCAGGTTACGGAGATGCTAAAGGCAACCTGTCAAAGACCTGTTGATAGAGAGAAAATCATTAAGCAGGCATGTACACATTGGACCTAACGAACATGAGACTAGCCCTGGTCGAAATTAGATTCACATGCTTCTAACATCTGTTTTTTTGATTGGATGTTCTTGTCCTGTAGATTGTGAGCACTAACAGGTATGATGCTGACGGTATCGTGAAAGAATTTGGCATTGAAGTTCTAAGTGAGCTCACCACTATTGAAGCAAGGGTTCTTCAACCTCCAATGGTATTTCCTTTGGCTATGCTTTGTTTGATGCATTCATTAAATCTTTAATTTTATGTGAGTTTTAACATATGCATCGTTATTGGTCTCGCAGCTCAAGTATCACGAGTCAGGGAAAGAGTCACGAGTCGATCCTAGAGTTGGGCAGTGGAATATGATTAATAAGGTATTTTGATAATCACTTGTCCCCTTGAGCAATTCTGGATTCATATGAAAAGTTGTTACCTGAAAATGACTACTTATACCTGATATTATTCTAGGGCCTTTGGTTCTCTTTGTTTTTAAGTTAATAGGATGCCTTCTGTTACTTTTATCATTTTATGAATGTAGAGGGGTTTAGTTTCCAGTGTCATCGAGACCTTGAACTGACATTTACATCTCTTCCCATTTTGTCAAAAACTGTCATATTGAATCACTAATGATCTTGAATTTTTAATCAGTGGCATTATTCACATTACTACTACATGGGGCTCAATCTATTATTTTTGTTCTAGAAAATGTTCAATGCTGGCAAGGTAGATACGTGGACGTGTGTCAGCTTCTCACGGGTTGATCCAGAACCATTCTGCAGGGAACTAATTGACATGTGCTGTAGTAAAGGGATGGTAAGGCTATAAATTTCACTTTTCATATTTGTGCAGTTGCGCGTGCTTATCAAGTCTCATGCTCTGTCTTGTTATGTTTGGTTGTAGGTGTTCAATCCTCGTCCTTTGGTGCCCATTCGCTCAGCTCATTCTGGCCAGATTGAGAAGACTCTTGTTAATATCCATAAAGAGTGTACTAGTAAGCTAGCAACTATGGAGCAACAAGTGAAACATCTTCAGCTGTTAATTGTTATTAATCCTGAAGTTTCTGGACAATATGGTGAGTGATATCAGATTGTTGAGTTACTGTCTGACAAGGAAAAACATAGCACCACCATAATTATGTAGTTGAATGATGATTTAACTTGGATGACGTCTTGTTTTTTCAGGAACGATCAAGCGAGTGTGCGAAACAGATTTGGGAATTGTGTCCCAATGTTGCCTTCCAAAGAATTGTTTTAGACCCAATAAACAATATCTTGAAAACCTTTCTCTAAAGATAAATGTCAAGGTTTGTGTCATGCGTAGCAAAGCTGTTAAAAGTGTTTTCAAAAGAGATTCTGTTATCTTATTTTTTGGTGTGCACTTTCCACTGCAGGTGGGTGGAATAAACTCTGTCTTGGAGCAGGCAGTTCATAGAAGAATACCTTACCTCACTGATATCCCCACGATTGTTTTTGGTGCTGATGTGACACATCCTCAATCTGGAGAAGATTCTGGTCCCTCTATAGCCGCTGTATACTGAATATTACTTTAACATCTCTTATTTTGGAGTTTGCTATTGTAAGCTAAAAGGATCTTTCACACTCAACTAAAATGGTAAGTTTTCTTTTGCAGGTGGTCGCATCAATGGATTGGCCTGAAGTTTCTAAATATAAGGGTATTGTTTCTACACAGCCCCATAGGAAAGAGATTATTATGGACTTGTACACAAAGAAGGAAGATCCTAAAAAAGGCATTGTTCATGGCGGAATGATAATGTAAAAGTCCTTAACTTTGTTCCATGCTTGTGCCTTCCATACTAAGGTTCTTGTCTTAATAACTGATTCTTTTTCCAGAGAGATGCTGAAAGCGTTTCGAAGATCGACAAACTTGAAGCCTGGTAGAATAATCTTTTATAGGTCAGTCTTTGTTCCAGTTGATCATGTTAGTGATTTTGTGCTCCTTTTTCCACATTAGCCAATCAATTTCACTGTATAAAATGACAGAGACGGAGTAAGTGAAGGCCAATTCAATCAGGTTTTACTGGAAGAAATGGTCGCAATCAGACAGGTATTCATTCCTGTTTGTTGTCCTCTACCAAGGCTTTGTGCTTTCTGTATTTTCATTTTGGAGGGTGCTGTTTCTTGTGTCTTCTCACTTTATGTGGCTGGATATTGTAAAAGTAGACAAATTTGATAGATGACTGATGAAGCCACAAGTTTATTTTGTATTTCAACTGGGATGTACTGTTAATGGAATACATCTGAGATGGTATGTATTACATCACGAGGCGGTCTTTCATGTAAAACTTCCCTTCTTTTAGGCATGCGCGGCCTTGGAAGAAGGTTATATGCCGCGAGTTACTTTTGTGGTGGTGCAGAAGAGACATCATACACGTCTGTTCCCTGCTAATCATAATGATCGTAACATGACAGATAAGAGTGGGAACATTTTGCCAGGTTTCTGATTTTTTCCCTCCAAATATCTGATAGAAGCATTTAAGCATATTTTTATTGTGAGTACATTGATGAATTCTAAATAATGACGGCTATTACTTTTTCAAAATAGGTACGGTGGTAGATACCAAGATCTGTCATCCTACTGAGTTTGATTTTTACTTGTGTAGCCATGCTGGGATCAAGGTAATTTTGTTAATTTAGTTCATTATCAGTTGTACGATCCTTCATGGTTTCTCTTATTTGTATTCATTAGGGTACCAGTCGTCCCACACATTACCATGTGCTGTTTGATGAGAACGGATTCAGCGCAGACGCCATTCAGAATTTAACAAACTGGCTGTGCTACACGTAAAGTCTCTTAAAACCTTATTTACTTTGAAGACATTTCTTTTTATGTTTTGAATGTCATATAATCCACATCTGTTCATCTCAGGTATGCAAGGTGTACACGATCAGTTTCAGTGGGTTAGTTTTGCCAGCTTGGTTTTGAAAATTTGTCTCTCTGCAGTTACTGAGTTGTCTCAAAGTGTTTCTATTTTTTTAAAAAAAAACTTATTATGGTTGTTTATGCAGTGCCACCTGCCTACTATGCACATCTAGCTGCCTTTCGTGCACGGTATTACATCGAGGACGATGTGGATTCCAGATCAACTAGTGGAGGTGGTGGAGCAACCAGGGAGCAGACAGGGGAGGTCAAGCCACTTCCCAAGATTCATGCGTGTGTGGCGAATGTCATGTTTTACTGCTGAATTGATTAGGCATGTTCTTTTGGGTTTTTGAACATTTATGTTCACAACAGACTGTTAAAAGTTAATTATACTTAATTTTAAATTATATTTCTTTGGCTTTCCTAGTTTCTGTCGGAGGTTTATATGCATACATAAATGTTGGGTGCCTTTCTATCTTCGTCAGACCCTATTGGGTATTTTTAAGTGTTTCTAGCAAGAGCAATAGCTGGATCCTTCTTCCTATGAAACTCTCCATGATAAACTTCCTTTTCTAGTGCCCAACCCCAGAGAATTCGAAATAATGTTCCTACTTCCTATTTCGTGCAAGAATTTCCTTACATTTCCCCCCCCCCTTCTTCAGTGACAGATTTGCCCTCTCTTTCGGTAAATCTTCTTCTTTAGTAAGAAGAGTACGGTAAAAGTTCATGGTTATATTTTTATTATGAAACTCTCCATAATAAATTTTCTTTCCTAATACCCTACCTAAGGGAGTTCGAAATCATGTGTTCTACTTCCTATTTTGTAGGAGATTTTTCTTACCTTTGATCTAGCACTTATATTTTTTTTAGTAAAAGCTCATGATAATTATAAACTTTCTTTTCTAGTGCCCTACCTAAGGAAATTTGAAGTCACGTGTTCTACCTTCTATTTTGTACAAGACTTTTCTTACCTTTTTTTCCTCGTTTAGAGATGGATTTGCTCCCTCTTTCAGTAAGTTTTCTTCTTTGGTAGGAAGAGTACGGTTGGCTCGGTCAGTGGTGTTGGTGCATATGTCCCTATAGTGGGACTTTTAAGTAAAAGCCCATGATAATACTTTTATGAAACTCTCCATGATAGACTTCCTTTACTAGTGCCCTACGGAATTCAAAATCATGTGTTCTATAAGATTTTTTTAACCTTTTTTCCTACTGATTTTCTCCCTCTTGCAGTAAGTCGTCTTCTTCTTTAATAAGAATACGGTTGGCTTGGCTAGATGTGTTGATGCATTTGTCCATAAAACTTGTCAATATAGCGATACTTTTTAGTAAAAACTCGTGATAATACTTTTATGAAACTCTTTAGGATAAACTTTCTTTCCTAGTGCCCTACCTAAGGGAATTCGAAATCAGGTTTTCTATTTTCTAATTTGTACAAGATCTTTTCTACCTTTGTTTTTCTCGTTCAGAGACGAATTTGCTCCCTCTTTCAATAAGTTTTCTTCTTTAGTAAGAAGAATGCGGTTGGCTTGGCTAGTGGTGTGGGTGCATTTGTCTCTAAAGCTTGTCAATATATAGGGACGTTTTAATAAAAGCTCATGATAATGCTTTTACGAAACTCTCTGTAATAAACTTCCTTTTCTAGAGCCCTACGTAAAGGAATTCGAATTCGTGTTGCTTCCTTGGAAGAGAGGTCCCAGACTAGCAGACTATTAAGGAGGTATATATACTGTTAAAATAAAAGTTGCTTTCTGTTTGTTTCGGTCAGTTTGAGTTCGTACAAGCTTATTAGATGCTGCTAATAGACCTTCTGGCTATATATTATGTTACTCCACCCATTTTATAAAGTAATTGATTCGGTTTAACGTACATAAATGCAGTCTTTAGGAATCAATAACTTAGTGAAACTGTTCGAACTGACAGGACAGGATACATGTAGCCTACTTATTTAGTCACTGGCTAAGGGTGTGTTTTATATGTATTATAAGCTGAAAGACAATCGAATAAAAAAATTGGGTTGATTTTTTGATTTAGTTACGGACATTAAATCGAACCAAAAACTGGATGCTCATAATGCATGCCTTTATTTACTAGCACTTCATCAGATTTTAAATCAGTCAGGCAACTGATGCGCCTATGACTTTTTATTATCAGTCATCTTAGTGTTGTTATTTCTTAATGCTTCCTGACGAACAAAGCCTCCTTCACTAACTTATCGCACGATTAAATGTCAAAAAATCCACAAAAAGAGAAAGGAACATTTATTGGTGGTCAATTTAAAAAAACAAAAAACACCTTGGTACATTACTAAAGCTACAAACCGTAGAACAAGAAGAAGCTAGTGTCTAAGTAATTGCACAAGCTCAACGTATATGCACACACCACGCACAACTATGGTACAGGCCTTAAATTAGCAGATATTTAACCTGCAGCAGTAGTACACAAAATACAACGCATCCGCGGGGCACCTGAAGAGGCATCCTCATCCTCATCATGAACACCATTATCATATTCATCATACGAGAAAGTCTTCTGGGCAGTGGCTTCTGCCACTTTTTTGCCACCGATGGAAATGGTGGACTCCATAAGACAAGTTGTATGATAGGCATGACAACAAAAGAATGCAATGATTGATACATTCAGTATAGAAAATGGATCAAAACATATGCAACACCTTCCACCTCCACTTGTTTTAGACTTAACCTCCACGGATTTCATGCTGCTCATTAATCTCTCTCCCAGATGTGAAATGCTCTTCTCACCCCTGTGGGAAGATGCCTCATCTACTTCATCACTCAAGCAAACAGCACGCTTCGCTTCTTTGTAATATTTAACCAACAAGTTCATGCAATCAGCCTGGCAGTAAAACTCAAATTGTCAAAGAACTTCCCCTGTACAACTTCCAAGATAATGCGATCTTCCCCAAGAAACCACGGAAGGTAGATAAATAAAATAATGTACCTTGAGTATTTTATTGCACCCATGTCTAAGAGAAGTCTCTGTCCTGTAGTCTGTCACAATCTTGACCAGACGATCCCTCAGACTGCAAATGGGAGCAATATCGCAATTACATTCAGGTTGTTAGTTGTAAATGAAATCCACATCAACAAATAGCACTGGAATTACAGAATATCCTAGCCCTCTGCAACTCATTTTGTCATACAAGTACAAAGATGTATTGAATGCAATTTTGTAGAAAACAAAGACCAATTTGCAGATTAAAACAGAAGAGCTAGGTTTTCCTTACTAACTTACCGAGGTATCTCCAGGCCATTTGGCAACATATTGACAATGTAAAGGGGGTCAAGATTCCCTACAGTATGCTCTAACAATACACCAACCTGTAAAATACAAGATGAAATATAGAAAAGGAAACTTAATCCAAAACATAAAAGAGAATTATCTGTTTTATCCCGCTATGCAAAGATAACGGTAGAAAAAGAAAGTGATGAACTTTACCATTTCAGGCTTATGAAAACTCTGCTTTATCAGTTCTTCCCAGAGTTCATCATCTTGTTGCATGCTTACAAATTCTATGGCCTGCATGTATTTAGTTATGGGGCTTGTCTCATCACCAAATTTAAAAGTAAGATGATGATCATAAAATTAGGTTCAAGTACCTCTTCTATATCTCCCAACCTATTAATGATAACAGCAAGCGCTTGCTTTGCGTTCCCCATTCTTCCAAGGATGAAAACTTGCTCTTTCAGTAAATCTTTCTTCACACAGATTTCATAAGCCTGACAAAAAATTTCTGTAACAAGGTGAATATGTGTGTAGATAAAATAAAAAAGACCAACCAAGCGCAGATTGAGATTGTCAGCCATCGATTTTCACAAACCTTCTCCAATTTATAATGCTGGCTGCTTCTAAGAAAGGTAAGCATCATCTTAGGATCATAGTCAGCATACAGCTCAACCTATGGAAGTCATAACAAGAACTATCAAATAATAGGATAAATATAGGAACAACCATAAAGGGATTTCAATTTTTAAAAGGGTGTTGGAGCATCCACACCAAAATTAGATGCATATACATTAGAGAATACAGGAATAAAAAGCAAGGAAAGACAGTGAAGTACTCGTGTTGCCTTTCCCAGAATCAAATTTTCTTGGAGGTTACAATGAAATATTCTCTCTAATAGGACATAAGGGACAGCTGCTTTGTTTTTAGGCTCATTGGTTACAGATACTTGAGTTAACCAAAAGATAAGAAAATCAAACTGTTGGAACCTTAGCGAAAAATATAGTTGGATCTCATCTTTCGTGGTATGGATGCGAATGCAATTCAAAACCAGACAATAGTAGGTAACTATAACATATGCAGTAACTTCTGTTTGAGCTATTTAAGGCTCGTACAAATATTGATAACGAAGCCATGCTGGAACAATGATATCAGACCAGCATCTATACATTTTATTGATTGAATCACTCCAAACTGCTAAATTTACCATATTTGGAATGATTAAAACAATTTAAAGTTTGCCAATGGCTTGAGGTGTTCTCAGGTATTGTAAAGTTATTCTAGATTATAGTTTTAAAAGAACAAATATGTCAAGTAGTATTTAGAACATGTCCACCTAAAAATTATTACAAAGACACCGTTCCTACTGTCAGGTAACATTAAAGCACAAAACAGGCCCAAACTAGCAAAAGGAAAAGTTATATTCTCGCTTGTGGAAGACATCTCATCAAATCACATAATGTTACCTCGAAGACCTTTTCAAATTTTGAGTCAACACTTCTAAACTCAATTTATACAAACCTGCATGTCATGGTAATCCTTTCCAGCATGGGGATCCGCATCAAATAGTGAATGCAGATAGAGATGCAAAAAGTATCGGTAATCACACTTATCCCTTGCAGCAATAAGTTGTGATACCACTTCAGATGGCGGTATTAAATCACGCTGCTGGATTAACAACAGTACCGCACGCTTGCAGTCAATCATCATTAGTTGGACTACCTATCAATCCATGTCAAATGATTAAGACTGATAAGTTGAGGAATTAGTGCTAAATTTTCCAAATGAGACCAAATATACAAAAAGAAAAAACAGCGCTTAATTTTTCTACAAAATAGTAAAATGTTAACTGACCTACTTCTGAAGGAGATAGTAAATAACAATGGAAAAAGAATTACACTTTGCACTCCAAATAAAATCGAGTTAAGCTGAATTACATCACTCTCAAAGCACGATCGTGTTAATAACTTCAGCCAGCCCAGCTTAAAACCATACCTTTTCACGAACAGCATCATGCAAATTATGCTTTTCGATGAAGTCAAATAGGTCCGGTTTCATAAGCTGAAAACATCATGGAGTTAAGAAAACAGAATAAGAAATCAATGTTAAAAAACAGAACTACACCTTTTTTAGAGTAATGCACTTAATACAGCATGATAATTGTTATAAGTGGAACTTACATCAGCATAAAGAGCAAAAGCTTTATCGTGTTGTCCATCAATTACATATAACTCAGCTAGCGCCTACATGGTATAATTAGCACATTGGGTGAATATACCAAAAAAAAACATGTTGCATATAGGTCATAGACAGGAACTTCTATGCACTTACCTCTTTGAGTGGATCAGTCATAGATGAGGTATTAATCTGAGGTTCAATAGCTGAGAAAACAGGCATTGTAGAATAAATGCGAGGTGGCCAAGATTTGATCGTTGATAGCAGATCCTTGTGGAAAGATGGATTTGTTGCCAACGCAACAAGAGCTACCTAAATCACAACAGATACTTCACCAGTTGAGTTTCTTTAGCTGCGAAAGAGAAGTCATACCAACAAGTGAAAGAACATCCAGCACAGTAATGTACAAACCTCATAAGCCGTATCACGTAATCTTGGGTTTTCAGTTGGGATATATGGAACCAAAACTGGAAGCTGCCGGAGATGTGCAAAGTGGAAAATCCATCTAGTATAATATCCAAATCAAATTACCAAAGGTATACTTCCTAATGATTATGATTTTAACAACATTAAATACCTTTCCCATGCGGAAGCTGATCCTCGCAATAACTTTGGACACAAAGATGCCGCTTCAGCATATTTTCTTTCGACAATCAAGTGATCAAGGTATCTTGAACCAACCTGATTGAAAGAGAATAAAACCATAATGAGATTTTTAATTGGCTATGCGAAATTTAATCACATATAAAATGGAAATGGGAAGATCAAGAATATTCTTGACATAGCAATTATCTCTAGACAGTGAAAATGACGACTAGTCAATCCTATTGGGATGCCCTGGACGTCACTTGGAAAGAGTAACATGAAGCTCATAGTGTAGTCAATACTCCCAAATACATGGGAATTGATCTATGGTCGAATTCGTAATAAATCAAATAAGGGCAGCCCGATGCATCAAGCTCCCGCTATGCGCGGGGTCCGGGGAAGGGCCGGACCACAATGGTCTATTGTACGCAACTTACCTCATAATAAATCAAATAAAGAGAAATTTCTAATTGTACCTCGTAAAAAAGTTTCCTATTTTGTGGAATGAACCACTTCCTTTCTTTTCGTGCCAAAATCAAATAACTTCTTAAATAAATCCTCGTCAAGCATGATTTATCTCCACAGAATACCCCAGTGGTGGTATTCGGTGCAAACCCACTGACTGCCCAATCAACCACTCTGTTAAGAGTTTTGGGTAGTTAATAATTTCTAAAGTGTTATTGCTGGGTAGCCATTAGCACTCATTATGTACATGGTTTTAATTGGGTATAACCATCAAACTATAATACCCTTTGATATCAAATTATGATCACCATAAATGCTTTTCTTAATCTTTCTTATACTGAATTAACAGGAGGAGACAGCCACTGCCTAGTGCTGGAGGTTCACCTCTGCACATGGAAAGCGTTTTTAAATGTTGGTAGGTAAAAACAAATGCTGGTAGGTGGCTTGTAGACTAATAGCTACCTAATATATACCAGTATTCTTTCAAGTGATGGTTTAAAGTAAAATAACTAAATTCTGATTTGAAAAGATTAATGTGTGTAAATTATAATAACTTTTTTACTTAAACCATTTTGAAACTTTTACCTAGTAACCCATTTTGCGACTTGGCTGCTATTTTCGAATAAGAGGCAGAAACAGAAGAAAAAAAAGGCTCGGTAGCAAATGATTACTTGGAAAGTCATCTCATTAAAAGTAATGTTGCTGAAGAGGCTATTCCTGTGTGAGCTTATATAGAACTTGAGCAAGAGCAGAAAGGAAAAGATGATCAAACACCCAATATTTCGGCAATATGATGAGATAGATTTATGCAAGAATCGTGCGGCCCGGTATGGGAGGACACAGGTACAAATAATTGCGTCGGAGGCTGGAGCATGAGCGCTTTTGTGTAGCTGATGTACTGAAGTAGAGCTCAAAAGCTAGACAGTTTAGGCAGTATGTCATTTATCCAATACTAGGGGAAGTTCATTATTTCCTTGATTTTTTATTATAATGATTTCAAACTAGTAATCTGACCATTCTAATGAATATCTATAAGCCTGGTCCCAGGAAAGCAGTTACGGTTAATGAGATCTGTAAATCCCGTGTCCTGGTTTGAAAGTGAGCTAATTAGGTGCCATTTATATCTTGTATTTGAAAATGAATGAATTCGTAACATCAGTTCCCTAGTTGTATCTAATGCTACTTTGATTTGACGATTCACCCATGAATCACAAGGAAGTTGAAAGTATATATTGAGGATTTTAAGGTGACATATTGGAATCTCTTTTTCTAAAGGGAAAAAGGGGAGTAACAAGAAAAATGAATGAATAGAAGAAAAAACAACAAAGATAATAGCAAACAAATGAGATCTGTTAGTGGAGCTGTTATTCGAATAAGCAGCAGAACAGAAGATGTCTTTGACTGTGGAGAGCTGGGAATCTCAACCCATTTCCATAGGTACTCAACCTGATTGAGTGCATGCAAGTGGACTACTATTTTCTGAATCAATTTAACCATCTTATGAAAAAGCATGCAAGCAAGGAAAAAGAATCATTCCCCCGAAACTCTTTTCTTTTAAACATAAGACAAGCGGAGAAGCAGTTGAGAGCTATATAGAGCATCACAGCAGGAAATTAACCTTACATTCAGCTGAACTTATATTAACATTGCATCCTTGAGGACTAGAAACCAAATTCAAATTGAATACCTCATCAAGTAGTTCACTCTGACCCTGATTGGCTTCAACAGCTTCTAAAGCTTTCTCATGCCATCCATGCTGGAGAAGCCAATTAATGTGATCCTCTGCATCCCTAACAACCAATCTCAGAATATAAGCACATACTAAAATGACAACATTTGTCAATCTGCATTTCAATATCTGAAAAGGGGGAGTGGTTTCCTTTTCTTTTTTGGATAGAAGAGTTGATGTTACAGATTTGAAATCTGTTCCAGAAACAGGCACAAATCATATATTTCTAATAGCACATTCAAGGTAAGTAATGAGCATGACTTCATTCTCATCTTTAGTTTAATTTAGAAATCCCTGAGCAAATGGTGACTTTCTTTGGGAAGGGTATCATATTTTATGGAGGAACTACTTAATTGAGTTGGGAGTTAGTTTGTCATGCCAAAGTGGACGTCTGGAATTATTTTATAGCAAAACTGATATCTTTTGTGAAGACTGAAGACTGCAACTCAACTTAGCATAAGTGACTACAACAACAACTTACCATAAGTGACTAAAATAAGAATAATTGGATGCAAGATCCGAAAGTAATGCAAGTTATCCAGTCCAGATAGTCAATAATATTTCTCTGTTAAAGGGGAAATAGGCCTCTTAAGGATATATCTGACTTAGCTAAGGAATGTCGTCATTTATTGGACGTTCAAAAAGTATAGGTGTGTACATGTGGTCAAAAGTTTCTTTTACAAATCATTGCATGTTATGTTGGCTGAGGAAATCTTGCCCCCTTTTTTCATACTTTATAACATTTACTTTATTAATAAATTATCTGTTCTATTCAAGAAAATGTAGGATAAGCAATGGAAAAAATCTCCTAAGAAAATACCACTTTATCTTAATGAAAATAAAGCATAATAATAATGTATGTAACAAAAACATATGAAGAATAAAAAAGAGCTTACCCACCTTGGTTTTGCAATAACCACATCCTTTGGGGACACAACATAGTATAAGGGTTCATCACCAGCAGCCCACTGACCTCCTGCATAGCTGCTACCTATAGTCATTTGGACATGTTACCATATCCCATAAAAACTCACATCGCAAGCCCGCGTAAAAAAGAAGACGAAATTGAGGAAATAGCTACAGTCAAACAAACAGTACCAGAGAATGGAGCATGAGCCAGCGAATAGTCTTTGGCCTTGTAATGCTCAAAGCCGTGTACAGGAAGAGCGTCCGTTGCGAGCTCATCATTATTCCATGTCACAACTCGCACTTCTGGTCTTTGGCCATTTCCCTGTTAGATATTCAAAAGGTCCAGCAACTATTACTATAATTTTTTATCAAATAATAGGGATGTTCGTAGCATCTAGTGTGCAAAACTTGAAGTTCAGCAAAATGTCCTCACTCTTTAAGACAAAATTATATACAAGTGAACGAAACAGAACATATAATTCATTCATTCACATATGTTTTCATGTGTTAGAACACTGCAGACATGACTATTAAGATAGTTAAGGTTTACAAGGCTAGGGTAGTTGAATGCACTTTCCTTTATTTTTTATTTTTGACACATTAACCCTCCTCAACTTCTAATATACTCACAAGTCCTTCCCGTCTATGCATTGAAGTGAAACCCAGTAAGTTTTTCATCCAAGTAAACAAAAAGTGTATACATAAATCATATTCATTTTCAAAAGCAAGAATTCTTACCAAACTGAGTTGCATGTGGACTAGATTAACCTTCTCACTAAGGAGACCCCTCTTCAGGGAAGATGCTCCCAATCCAACCCTTCCACCAGAAAACTTGACCCACCATGACCCCTATCCACTTCCTTCGGTCCTCTTTTCACTTTTGTTTTTGGTTTTGGAAGTTAAGAGTTAAATTCTAAAGCTTTCTTTTTATGAAAAATAGGTGTTCGCAATAAATTTTACTAGCAGAAAATAAATAACTCCAATCATAAAGCATATGTGAGAAAAAAACATTTTATTAATTATTTTGTGAGTACAACTCTGGATGTATCACTTGATTCTAATCTCCGTGTTGTTCGCCTTGATTCGAGGGTCAATGTAGCGTCATTCTCAAATGAAGGATCAACTTCTGTTGATGTGTTGAATTTTGGAAGAACTTTGAGCAACACTTTGGATTGTTCTTGATGGAAGACGTCTCTCGAACTCTCCTTCTTGTTGAAGACCTTTGGAGAAGACTTATGTAGATGTCGTTGCTCTCATTTTCCTCTAGTCAAGATGCTATGTAACTTTCAAGATGTCTTCAAAATGGGATATGTGACCCCTTTAAATAGGTGTGAGCTAGAGCTTGGGGCTATTTTGGTCTCCAAGTAATTCTAGCGGACCATGGGCTAGAAAGACGTGGGTTGGGCTCGTCTTGTAGAGGCCCAATTTAATGGACTAACCCAAATGTATTTTGGATTTCATTCAAGTCATGTAATTTTGACTTAAATAATTAATCCGACTTTATCAACCAAATTTGACTCGGTCAACATGTCAATAATTTAGAATTTAATCCAAAATTTGTATGGATTAACTCAATTAAAATTTCGATGTCTACAGTAGGTTGGAGTTAAAGTTTTCGAATTGAGAAATAGATTCCAAAATGCTTAATTTGTGAATTGTGAATCCTACCATAACAGAACATGCAAAAGAAAATTACAAGCTTAAATTCTGTTCCTCAAGCTTTAGCCTAGTCGAACAACAGCACTTGTGGTTGAAAAACTCAATAAAGGAAATTACAGGTACGCAGAAGTAGTGTAAAAGCACCTCTCAACGATACCATCCTTCATCACTATCCGATTTACACATACATGTTGAGCACATGAGAGCATTTCAGAAAACATAAAGTAGAGCAAGGAATGAGATTGATCCTTATAGGAAAAATGGGCAAAGTATAAATCAACTTGATCTGTGAATCAAGTTCAAGGTCAAAAAACAGAAAAGGAAACAATTACCTGTCTGGAGGGAATAGTGCCGCTGAAATCGTTTTCTCCATCTTCTTCACCCGGAATATAAGCTAGAATAACCAAAGAATCACCAAAGGGAGCAATTCCTGAAATGAAATAGCTGGTTTGAAATGATGCCACTATATCCACCTGATTCAGACTAGACATAGGCATATGTTTGTACGTCCCATTCACGCTTTTGCTTTGAGTTGTTCTTATCGATGCGATTTTCACAGAAGTTCCCCAACCAATGACCAAAAGACTGTCATCCTGGGCATCATTGTAAAACAAGAGAATGGCCAGAATAATCAAAAGTAAGACACATGATAACTGAGACCCAAAGGAGAACAACTACATTCTTACTTATTCAGAAAAAGATTAAGAGTAACCACTATGATCTTATTCTTCTTTCAAAATATGCAGGAAAAGCCTATACAAAATAGCAGCAATAAATTGCATATTCATGTTTCTTAATCTCGTTTAAGTAAAGAAAAGTGTATAACTCAAATATGAGTACAATCCATAAATATGGTCGACGATCATAAGTTGCACGAGAGTTACAAAACCAACCTGCCAAACAATATGTGGGAGCAGCAGTTCAGGGCGTGGAATCCCACGAGGTCTTTCAATGAATGTTATTCGCTGATCATTGGCAGCATCATAGACTTTAACTCCTGTGTCATTCGCCCAGGCAACGAGGCTAGTTCTCCACTTCACTGCATGAATTGGACCTTCACCAGAGTGTAAAACCTGCCAAACAAAAGTACACTAGTAATGATCAAAAGATTCCCCAGGTATTTTCAAGTTTTCAATATAGAAAAGTGAAGGTAAATAATTGCCACAAAGAAGCATACAACAAACCTGGTCACGGTAGCCTAGCCACTTCTTAACATTTAAATACAAATGACCTGCCAAACCACCAGTAACAAATCTTCTGGAAGAGTTTCTTGCATAATCTGGGTCTAGAGCAATGGCCTTCATTGGTCGGTGATACTCAAATTTCATCCTCTCATCAGAAAAAAGACTATTTATTACAACAGATCCATCATCAGAGCAGCTACCAACATATTCGCCTTCTGTGTCAAAGCAAAGGTCATTGACAGCAGCAGTGTGAGCAGCAGACTCCTTAACCTGTAGTAATTAAGGTTGCAAAACGTATAAACAAAAACAAGTGATTTCTTGATTAGATAATCTTAAATCAAAGAAAGAAGCTCATTGTATATATAGATAATAAAGAACATTCTTGGATATCTTCTGAATAAACCCACAAGATGATTTTTTAAAAAGTTCTATTACCTATTTGCTTTATGATATAATATCAAGCTAGACTGAACCACAAAATTATTCTTTGGAAGTCAGGAAAGTCATTAACATATTTACAGAATAATCTTAGTGATATATATTATTGTTGATAACATAGTGTAAATTACTCTTAATGTTTATGTCCTGTAATTATGTATCCCAAGAAATAGTAAGCTTTTCCTATTTTGAAGTAGCTCAAACCTCCTATACATGAAACCATATTATATGATGTTAACCAACACTTGCAAAATGAGTTTTTATTCCTTCTTTTCTCTTTACATATGGTCTAGAAGCATGTACAGTCTTGGTAGAGACGTAAGTAGCTTCTGTACTGGTGACAACCTTACGCCAATCTGACCAAAGTTCTCTCTTCCATAATCAATTATTCTCACTTCTTTCTAATGACTCTGAAAGCACTTTTTTTTCCTTTCGATGATCACTTAAATGATTTAAGCATTTGCAAATGGGGAATCAAGAGCGAAATTTGTCCATTTAACAACGACAACTACCATGCTTCACAACAGGTTCCTTAAGGCCTCAATGTGACAGTCCTCAGCTCCCCGAAGCTAATCTGCTACTAAAATGTAACTTAACTATAGCGAGAATTTATTCTATTTGATAGTGTCTAACCATATCTAGAGGAGAATGATCCTGTACAATACATGATTAGGGCAGAAGAGAACTATTTTGAAGGCAACAACAGTTTAGGAGAAAACAGACATCGTTACTTCTCGAGATGCTAACAAGAAAATGAAAATCTTCAACTAACAATAAACACAATGAGGCAGCCAGCTGCAACCGATCTAGTGGCTACAAAGTCGCTAGAGTAACATTAGGCTGCGACGATACTTTTCCACAGCATACGTCATAAACTTTGCTACTTGTTCTGGCTCGTCCAAGAGCTTATATTCTCGATAATAAAATCTCAGCTGTACTCTAAAGTTCGTTTTTGAAAAGTCAACCATCAAAGAAGTTCCTGTCATTATCGTTCAAATATACTTCCCAATGAAACCCCTACCCTTGAGCTTTAGAGCATAAAAGGTAGATCAGTGTGTATCTAAGCCTTAATAACACGATATTATCCAACAAAGGCAAAAAAAAAAAGTTAGACTAGAATGACCAAAAAAGTGATCTTGTAATTAGGTGGCGACCGTTCAATTGAAATAATTTCATAGAGTAACATTAACTTCACTGATGAACAAATAAAAGTACGAGTAGATCTCAGGTGAAGAATTTATCACCTGATTACCAAGGAAATCTAGAATGTGAACAGTTCCACCGTGTGTACCTAAGGCGATCATTCGTTCGGCAACGGCAATACACGTGGCAGCATCAGAGGACAGAAGCGACGGCACACTTGCGCCCATTCTCTGATACTTCAACCTCGGCTCATCCTCTTCTTCTTCTTCTTCCCGCTCATCGTCGCCGTCGCCGTCGATTCCGTTTTCCGATGGCTTTGGAGACATTCCGATCACTGTTAGAATAATGATTGAGAGATATTATTTAAGATCTGTATTGTGGATTTTTGATGCCAGTTAAACAGTTGATTATTTAACGGACTAATAATTTATTTCATTTGAAAGAAAACAAAGGAAACCTGACGAATTATGATTACCACCTGTCTGCTTGTTTGTGCTTGATCCTTCTATTTTTCAATTTTTTTTTTTTTTTTGATTTCCCTACCCAATTTTTTCCCATACACCAAGCTCAAACTGATTAATAGATGAATAACCTCATTCAACCCACCACATACTTTGAATTTTTTTCCAAACATGGAGCTCAAACTTATTAATAAAGGAATAACCTTATCCACCGCACATTGATAATTTAATATCAAAATTCTGGATAATGGGATTTAGGAATGTTTATGGTTTTCTGGCAAATGTCTTTTTCTTTTTGTCAATTAGAGCGCTCGTGTCAGTTAATTTAATGAATTCTTGGTATTGCAGAATGAGTTAATAACTTAATATCAGTGCTGAGTTTTGAACTCTTCCGTCACGTTTAATACGATTTATTATGCTGGACTGTATTGGATAAAAAAAAAAATTGGTGGACGTTTTCGGCCGGACTGAACTGTACTATTTCTAAAAATAGTACACTCCAACTGCCATTTTTGAGTAGATGAGTCTCCCCTGGACGGTACTAAAAAAAATACAGTCAATTATATATTAATACTCTAATACCGTTCATTATATATTAATATAGTCCAATCTATTACAATACATATACAGTCCAATGCGACGTAACAAACTAACCCTTCTTTATTATCTGGTCATTGAGCTTTAAGTAACATTGAGAAAATAATAACATCAAATTATGAAAGGGACTTAGATGGAACTTTATTCATATTTATAGAATACTAATGGGGCAATTTTCAACCTGTTGAACATTATGTAAATGACCTCATTTTAGCAGTTTACTTTAAAGGTCAAAGGGATTGAAAAAAACAAATTATTATTGTAGTTTGTAAATTGATTTACTTTTGTCATCTGTTCAAAGTTGAGATTAATCATGCCTGTGTCATTACTAACATACATCTGCCCTTATTTTTCAATTCAGCTAATGAAATCATTAAAACAGAAAAGGATCAAATTATTTACTTCAAAATGTTTTAAAATGGAAAATAGTCAAATTTATTCCTTTACTTTGGGAGATTGTTTATAATTATCCTCCATTTATTCTTGGAGCAAATATAACATCCATATGGTTAATAAAAGAGAAATATTACAGTAAATTCTCGAGCAAATTAATTTTCACAAAGAAAAAATATATTAAAAGCAAAAGAGATATATTACAATAAAACATCTATAAATTAATAATGCCGGGATCACATAATTTTATTAATTTAAAGAGGTTTTAATTAATCGATAAAGAGGTATTAATTTAAAGAGGATCATGCACTCACCTCCACTTCTTTGGTAGGTAGGCGGTACATTTCATGAGACCCTACCAAGACAAAGCATAATCAGACAAAGCAAACAAAACAAAATAAAAATAATACATCCCTAAAAAAAAGTTCATTGTAATATACAGTACTGGTTAAAACTTAATGCAAGTGCATGTATGGTAAGGAATTCAACCACTATATAAACAACATCAAACATTCCTAATTAGTCAATGGATGTCAATCATTTATTGGATTACCCGGGTGAAAATGATACATGTTCAGAGGTTTAAAGTTTAGAAGAAATTGTAGCTAGTGTTGTTGAAAAAACTATTGAGGATAAAACTGAAGATGATACAATGCATTTGCAACCAATTACGCGGAAGGAAGCACTCATAGCGGCAACAATTCTTCACAATTTTTGTTGCAGTATGAGAACGCAACACCGGAGCTTTTGGATGCAGTAAGGAAAGTTATAGTTGAAATACACCTAGATTTAAATTTTAAGAAGCAAACAACAATATAATCATATTTTACTAAGTTGTCCTAGTTATATTTATAGTTTTATAGAATTATTAATTTATAATATTGAAAGGACCATAAATTTATATAAGGGTCTTCCGGAAAATTATTATCTTATTAATTTATCGAGATTATTAATTTAGACCTTGAGCCCAAGTCGGGATCGAAAAAAAATATTATTTTAAAAAGATTATTAATTTATCGAGTATTAATTTATAGAAATTTTACTTTCTTCTTACATTATAAAATGAAAATAATCAGTGGGCTAGTGCTCCTTCAGGCTTCAACCAAGCCTCAAGAGCACATCAAAGAATTGGGACCTTTTCGATGTCAAGATTGTCCAAAATGACTGCTTTATGGGCTGGACTAGACTGCAATCAAGACACGAGCCCAAGCCTATTTGGTCAGAGGCCATTTTTTATGTCAAGTTTTCCAAATGATTGGTGAAAATTAGGTGGATTGCCAGTTTTCACATCTGCTATGAGTTTCTAGCATTATTTGAAAAGCAGTAAGAAAATAGACACACTTTAATATGATTTTTTTGGATATAAATATCTTACTTAAAGCACGAAAGAATTCATATAGGTCAAACCCCATGAATTGTTTCTTGATTCTTAATTTATAAAGGTTTGAACGACGTGAATCGTTCTTTGATTTTGAACTTATAAAAGATTTGAAACCCATGAAACGTTTCTTGGTTTTGAACTTATAAAGATTTGAACCCTATGAATTGTTCACTTGATTTTAAACTCCCGCAAAGTTTTGAACCCCATGTTTAATTGTTTCTTGGGTTCCACTTGTCACTCCTTCGAACGTCATTTTCTTGGATTCCACTTGTCAATCCTTCTAACGTTAGCATCGTCAACTGGAGTTGTTTTGTGGTTTGCTTGGAGTATTTTGTCCAACTTTTTCCGTGTCCAAAAGAGTGGTTAATGTTAATGCCATTAAAAATATGTTAGTAATAGCTTGTGCTCATACTTGATTGCAGGAGCTACGGTGGCTATTTAACATTTTCCTTCCCCAAACGATTGTTTAAATGGGCTGGACTAGGTTGCCATCAAGCCAAGGCCCAATTATATCTGGTCAAAGGCCTCTTTGAAGTCAAGACTGTCTCCAATACAGAGACCACTATCCGGTTGATAAAGAAATACATTTAGATTCAAAATGCATGACAATAGCAAAGAAATTTCAGGGCATGCAAAAAATATATTCTATTCAAAATCAGGATTAATTAAGTGGAAGAAATTACTCAAATAGTTGGAAAATATGCTTCGGCTAGGGGTGAGCACGGGTAAAGGGTACCCAGATACCCGACCGGAACCGACAATAACGGGTAGGTTCCGGGTAGACATATGAGAATAACGGGTAGGTTCCGGATAGTAAAATTAGGAATCAATAAATGTCGGGTTCGATTCCGATTCTAAAAAATAGAGACCAGGTACCCGGACCCTATATCCTGATCAGTTGAAAACAGCTCTCAAAAGATTTTACCTCAAATATAAAGTCTCTGAGATCACTCTACAGAAAAAAAGAAGAAAAGAAAAAGAAGATAATATTTCAAAATACAGGAATAAAAGAACATATGTAAGCAAGTTCATTTCCCAAACACATCACCAAAGCACAACAAAGCAGATATATACAATAACATAGCATTTCCTTCTTTTCCACAGAATTTAGTATTAATCAGCTGAAAATATTATAGTAGTAAAGTAATTTAATTTTTAGAATTAGATCCTATGCAATAATGTCCACCTTGAATACACTACTCGTTGAACATGTTGGCAAGTGCTTCAAGAGGATAAATTATACCCGGTGGCCGACCGGACGGACCAAGAGTCCCTACGGGTTTAAGGTTCTGGTCGGTTCATCGGACTATCGAACCAACGGTCGGTTCGTTCTGGATTCGAGTTGCGCGTCTGCATGTAAGGTCGAGCATCCAACCGGTCCTGCTTTTTTTCTTTTTTTAATTTTTTTTTAAATTTTAGTATTTATTTTCTATAATATAAACTAAATTCAATTTAAATATGTAATATAATAATATAATATATAATTTAGTTGTATATATTAAAATTGAAACTTTAAAGTTAACTTTTATTTTATAGTTTATAACTTTATACTTTATTATAGATTATAACTTTATACTTTGTAGTTTATAACTTTATATTGTAAATTTGTAATTATAATTTTATTAATTTATTAGATTAGTAGATATAAGTCATATAACTTATAAGTAATAACATATTAACAACTAAATAGATAGTAAAATTAAAATTAATGATAAGATGTAAACTTTTGAACTTTCATAACGTTAATAAGAGTACATAATGAAGTAATAATAATTTTATTTACATATTATGCATCCTTTTTGCAAGTTCTTCGTAATCTATAGGTTGATTGAATTGGTTATGCTCATAGCCTCTAAATCTGAGTATTAATTCCATCCCGCCGCTCCCGCCTTCCAAAATATTACCTATTTCTTCATCTTCTGGAGAATTAACGTCTCCACATCCTTGATTTCTTCTCTCTGATCTGATCCAATCCCTTAAGCAGACTAACACTTCTAATGTGCTTCCACTCAATGAGTGACGTGTGTCTCTATTTGATCTCGTGCGGCTAAATGCACTTTCGAAGCCACCGTTGAGATCGACACATTAAGAACATCCCGCCATCACCGCAAGTACCGTGAATTGCCTTTTGTTATCTTGCCACCATTGTAAAGGTCAAAATTTTTCTTCACTCATTGGCTTTTGCAAATAAAATTGCATCTCATCGCAAGATCGGCATGGTTGGTTGTGTTGTAAAAGTGCTCCATATGTCTAAAGATTCTTCTTCATCGTCATCATCATTGAATCCTGCGGTGTAGACACGAACGGAACTAGAAGGAATATTAGTAGCGAGTTGGTGTTATCATGTAATGTAGCATAATATTCATATAATGTTGTTAAATTAGTATCAAGTTTATTTATGCAATCAAATGAAGATGGAGTTTACATTCCACCTATTTCCGTATAAGTATATAAACTAAATATTAGATTATGACAATCTACCTTTTTAATAGAAGGATTTAAGATCGCACTAATACAATAAACATCGGGAATAGGAAAAAATATTTTTAAACTTTTCAAACATAATCAGAATCGTGATCTCAGATATTTCACATTTGATTTTAAACCATAAAGTAAATAGGAAATTTCAACTATATGAGCTAAAGCATTACAAACTGTTGGGTAATAAGATCCTGAAAATTCAACAGTTGCAGTGTAAAATTTACGTAAATTTTTAAAAGTTCACCAATTGATTTCCAATGTTCGGTTAACATATACATTACGTTCTTACAATGCGCATTTGCAACATGTGTTATGGGGTCTTTATACTTATAACATTCTTTTAAAAATAAATAAGTATAATTCCACGTGTAATAATCTCTTCGCATGAATTTAGGTCTCAAATTAAATTGTTTACATTTTTCTTTAAATTCTATAATTCTATTTTTCCTATTATTACTGAATAACTCCAATGACTCTTTTGACAAGTTTTATTTGGTGAAAATAAATCAAGACCACTTTTAACAATTAAATTATAAATATGACAAGCACAACGAACATGAAATATATCGGGAAGTGGTGGTTCCGCTTAAAAGATCTACATAGTGATTATTAGATGCATTATCAAATGATACACAAAGTATTTTATTATAAAGATTATATTTTTGGGCATAAAACAAATAGTTTCGCTTATATATTTTCCAAGATGACTTTGATCCTCGCCATACGCAAATAATACGTTTTTCCATTTTAAAATTTTCATCAATCCAATGACAAGTAATTGTTAAATAATCATAACTGCTCAACGATGTCCAATGTCCAAGTAAAACTAATGGCATGGAAGGTTAGCAAACAAATATTGCAAGAAAATAACATAATCATTATGAAGTCTAAAAATATCGGCTCTAGTAGTACTACGAGGAACACCTTTAAAAAAGGATTATATACTCTTTGAATATATGTAATTAAATATGAAGAAGAAAAGAAAAGGCAAACAACCTCCGACAATTATTTTTGCTAATTCAACGCGATCTTTTGGATCGTATTTAGCCAACCCCGCTTAATGGATTAAGTTGTTGTTGGCCGGGTTCTAAATCGTGATGACATTCCATCAGTCGTATGATCGAATTTTATATGTCTAGCTATAGTGCGTCCCCGTCCCCATGCTTATGTTTATAAGTTCTCCCAAATATTACATTTAATTATCAAGACCTCTGACTTTATCATAAAAGAGCCACACTTTACTCCTTTTTTCTTGCTCGGTTACGGTAAAGGAGGTCTACGACTACGACTACCACTAGCGATCAACGTTGTGAAGAACACTAAGTAGGTGTAGAAGGTTAACTTCTTCAAGTTCAACAATATTATCTAATTGAGCGTTATCACATTCATTATCTTCTATTCCAAAATCTTCTTGCATTTGATCATAATCTATATTTTGATTAGATGATGAAGAACCTACATATTTTTACCCTCGAACTAGATTTACTACGATTCCGACGCAATTCCTTAGTAAAGACATTATAAAATATTTAAATAATCAACAAATAAATATGACAATTTAATAAAATAATTAGAGATTGAAACGAGTGTACCAAACTTGGATTGAATTCAATAGAAACTCAAGCTCGAAGTCTCGTCTTCTACTTTGAATTTGAAAACTAATAGTATTAATAACTTGAAAATTGATAATAAAGATGATTAAGAGAGTATGAGAATAAGAGAATTGAGAGAAATGTTGTGTGATAAAAATGAAGAAAATGTAGAGAATTTATAGATTTTTAAAGGGTAAAAATGGAATTAAAATAAATAATTAAACAAAATAAAAACAAAAAAATAACAAAGCGACCAGCAGTGAAATGACCGTTGGCCCATGCCCACACTTGCCCAAGCCCAACGGTGAAATGGCCGTTTTTTTTTTTTTGTTACCGTCGGTCGGTCAGTTAACCGTGCAGAGCAGGTTTTTCATTCTGGCCTAACTGGCCCGCCTTCTGGGTTTTAAATAACGTGCGGGTTGGGGTTGAGGCGGCCAACCCAACCCCAACCCAGATGCTTCGGCCGGCCGGGCCGGTTAAACTACCGGGTCAACCGGTCCGGTTCCGGGTCAACCCGGACCGGTTGACAGGTTTAGGATAAATGCCATAAACTCGTGGAAGTTGCAACTCTCACTGTTCTGACTTCTGAGGGATAGTTTAATAACGAAATTATTTGAGCACGGGTACCCGGGAACCTACCCGGAACTGTAGGGTCTGGGTAGATTCCGGGTAATGATTGCTACGGATAGATTTCGGATAGTAAATTTAGAAATCGATCTTTTACAGGGTAGGATTCGAATAGTTTAAAAATGGTAGGGTATCCGGATCCGCTCACCACTCGCTTCGCCTCTTCCCATTCATAAACGGAAACCATTGGATTCTAATAGATGTTGAGTTGTGATATGTGCAGGTACACTTGGCCCACAACTAGGGTTTCCACTTTTCAATGCTTTAAGTGTGTGTTTGGTTTAGCTTATTTTAAATTTATAAGTGATTTTTAAAAAAATAATCATTTATTAAAATATTGAGAGGTGTTTGATTGAACTTATTTTAAAATAAACACTTATTTTAAAAGCTCAAAATTTTGGCTTGTAGAGCTTATTTGGCTTTAAATTTTTTGATTTTTTTGTACAAAAGTGCTTTTTTGATTGACAACAACTAAACACCTAACAAATTTTTGATAAAAAATTTACTTAAAAATGCTCTATTTAAAAAAGTAATAAGCTGTCTAAGTATAGTATTTGTTCCTAGATAGTATAACACAACTGTTTACTGTTCCCCTTTTTTTTTTTGTTGATTGAAATATGATTCATTAGCTAGTAAAATATTTAATTCTTACACCCACTATTCTCTCCCTTGAAACTAATGGAATAAAGATATATTTATTATCCAAAGTAATGAAAATTTCGTGTCAGTTCTATCTACATCAACATGCACTGGGATTTAATGTACAATTCAAAATTACCAAATGGCATCCTATGCATATTCTCCCAATAAAGACAAGTTTGCCACAGAGATATGAATAGATGGGAGAAGAAAGAGATAAGAGAGCCACGGTGGCCGTACACTATTTGCCTGCTAAAAGTACTGCCTCTGTCTATTTAAATTTAATTTCTCAAACAAAAAATTGTAAGTATACGGCTTAATTAAGCAATACATTAAGTCAATTTTATTTTGAAGCATACAGCTTTCGTATTCTTTAGAAAATTATGTATTAAATGCTTTTGACTAGAGAAAATACATAATTACCTATTTGAAGTAAGATAACAATTTTGAACTAATATTATTACCTTCTTTAGAGAATGCAGAGCGCGGACAACCCCCAAAAAACGATTAATTTCTTTTATTTTCACATATTTTTTCTTTATAAAATGTATTTTTGTTATTATTTTAAGTTTTTACCAATCATTTTTCTTTTCTTTCTTCTCCATACTCTGTTGCCACTTCCAATGTCGCCATTTCTGCCACAACTAGGGCTGCATAAAAGTCGGTCCGGACCGAAAAATTGGACCGAATCGGATCGAGAAATTCGATCCGATTTTCGATCCTAGTGATCTGAGTTTTCGATCCGGTCCGGACCAAATTTTAAATATATATATATTTTTTATAATATATATAATTTCTAATATATATTGAATTATATAATTCCTAATTTGATATAATATATATAATTTCTAATATATATTGAATTATACAAATCCTAATATATATAATATATATATATAATTTCGGGTCGGGTTCCGGGACCCATTTTTTTAAAAAAAATTGAATTTTCAATACTGAAATTGACATTTTCGGACACATTACCACGAAATTTGTACGTTGAAATCTATTGTATATCGCGAGATATTTAGATTTTAAAAGGGGGAAAACGTAACGATTTGGGGGGAAAGTGAAATTGAGGGGCAAGATAGACGTTTTTGGAGAAATCGGCTGAATCAAACCGCTTTAGCTGTTTGCCCATCCCGTATCGAAAAAATACACGAAATAAAAAAAAAAAGTAAAACGGACGTCCGAGCGCAAAGTTATGACGATATAAAATTTGATCAATTTACGACGTATATTTGATATGTCAATATGTCCGGGCTGCCTGGGGGCTGGGGGAAATGTATTCGGTCCATTCGGTCCAACAAATCGGAACGGACCGAAAATGACCTTGACCGGACCGGATCAGACCGAATTTTCTCGGTTCGATCTTCGATCCTAGTGATCTGGGTTTTCGGTCTTTGGTCCGATCCGATCCGGTTCGATTTTAACCTTTTGTGCACCCCTAGCCACAACTCCACCTGCCTCGTTTACTACTTCCGCTCCAATTTTCTTTTCAACTTCAAAATATTATCCAACACATTCCCTTACAATTTTGCAAAACCCATTAAAATTCAAGATCGATGAAGGCAGAATCTATTTTTTTTTTAATTCCGACCTTCGGTCCAACTCCTTATAAATTACGGGGAACTCTTTGATTTTTCATTTTTAGTTATGCTGATATGAAAAGGTTAGATTAATTAATTGATGATATACCCAATACTTTAAATTTACTTAGAAAAATAAAACATAATTAATTTTTGCTGTCAACAATTCAAAAAAATTAAAGTCTACTAAGCAATTTGAACAAAAGGTAGTGAAACACCGGTCTTAGTGTCAGTGAGAGGGGAAAAGAAGAAGAAGTAAAAAATATGGGGGGAGGGTTATCTGGAGAAGAAGAATTGTGCGTGGAAGGTGGAATGGGGTAATGGTGAAGTAAAAAAGTAAGAAATAAAAAAAGAAAAAAAGAGAGAAAATATATAAACAAAAGATAAAAAAAATAAGATAAAAATGTATTTTAAAGTTAAATTAATACGTGTCAAGTAAGGATTGGTGCATAATTAATACATTCTTTTTAAAATTGGAGTTGGTCGAAAAAGGAGGTATTAATATTTCAAATTTTGTAAAGTTTTAAGTGTCTTCTTAAAAAAAAAAAAAACTTACGGAGGTAATTATGTATTTTCTCTTTTGACTATTTATTATTTGAATATAACAAAAGTATATCAACGACTCAAAGTCCCAAACTTGTTTAAAGCGAATTTTAGATTAAGTTGATGTTAAGAATATGGAAAAGGCTCTCTTTAACTCATCGATAAAGAGGAATTTAAAATCTTAATCGATCCATTTCAAAACAACAAAAATAATTCTTCTTTTTTTACTAGGGAACCCGCAGCCGCTACTCTTTCGAAATACAAGACAGAAACTCCCCGATCGACGCAATACCGCAAACCACGTCATATGATTAACCACACTTGACAAGTCATGTGTGACAGACTCAACCAAGAAGGTTTATCCAGGAGATCGAACTCATGACCTTGCGATCTCGCGCTTTACTGCTACACCAACTTGGCTATCCCGAAGAGTAACAAAAATACTTGAGCCTTATAGAGTCAGGACAATGAAGGAAATATGAAGACTAGTAGGGGTTTAAAATTTAAATTAGTCGACTAAAAAATGTCATAAACTTCATTATGAGCTGTTGATCAATCATTCAAAGTTATATCTTTAACAAATTATACCGTGTGATCCATTTCTTTTTGTTTTTATAAAAACTACTTTACCATTACGTAAAAATATTATAAAGTAACAGAGACAGAATATCTTTAATGACTCATTTAATTTCTTGTAAGCATAGTAGACATACCATCATGTTACTACAATTTTCAACTGTAAGCTATTTGTTCTCGTCTGTTCCATGTTTATAAAATTCTAAATCTAAGCGGAGTATTATAAGTAGAGTGTCGATCCAAATACAACTTTCAAATAATTGAAACTAATTTAAAGTGGTGCAAATGTATACTCTCAAACCAAATATCCCTGATCACCCATGTCACAAGTTATATAATTAATGTTGTTGTCTCGTCACATATTAAAGGATATAATGGAACGATTGAGATTCCTCGAGTTGATTAAAATAATAATACTGCCGGTCATAATTTAAGGTGAAAGCACTGTAAATATAGAAGGGAAATGGACTGTTGATGAAACAGACTATAATATATAAATAAGGAAAACGGAAAGAATAGTAGTTGAGAAACGAGAAGATGTATTGCCCGTTTAGTTGGGCTTTTTAAATGGCAAAAAGTATTTTATTTTTGTCAAAAGTATTTTTGGTCTTTTTTTGGGTGTGAAAAAAGGGAGAAGCTCTTTTGTTTTTTTTTTATTTTTAAGTTTTATTGACAATTAAACAATTAATAACTTTTTGATAAAAAATTCTACTCTAAAAAATTCTATTTTAAAAAAATCTTTTTAATAAGTTGTACCAAATGGGCCATAATCTCCCTTAAGAAGATAAGAAAGAAAATAAAAAGACAAAAAAATGAACCAAACCCCCTTCACATTTCTCCATCTATTTCCAACCTAGCTACTTTTCTCATTTCATCGACCAATCCAAACAATCTTTTAATTATTCTTCATGTCAGATCCTCAATTTCCCCCCAAAGGACATGATGAAGATCATCCAAAAGAAGTAGACACAAACATATTACTAAACACTCATATTGAAGGGTTATGTCGAACACCAACTTGTCGGAAAAACAAGATTCCGATAGTCGGAAGTTTCCCTCCGCCAGCACCGAAGAAACCGAGACAAGTATTGCTTTGTAAGAGAAAATTTCCACGTTTTGATGAGTTTTTTGAAGCTAGTGGAAATGAAGAGTTGGAGAAGTTCTTTATATCATGCACTGAGCTTTCTCGAGGTATGGCTGTTAAGAAGAGACTTCTCTTGAGTTAGCTAATAAGTAATTAAATTAGTTATATATGCGAAGTATTAATTAATCTCAATTATCATGTGAATTATAAGACATATACCGCCATTGATTTTTTAGGGTTTGCTAAGTTTCTTATTCACGCTATATTGTAGGTAGCTAATGATATATATTTGTGTGTTAATTTTTTTTTCTATGGAGGGGGTAAGAGAAGGTGATGAATAAAACCATGTGTGAAAATTATGCTTTATTATGAACAATTTGAGCGGAAAATATATACTGTATTTTTTTCGATTCTGAAATTAAATAACTATTGGACGAGCTGATGTTTTACTTCAAAATTATGGATTTTTTAAGTTTTTACCATTTTTTACTGGTTGAATGAGTATTTTTTTGGTAATTATGATTGATTGGAAATGCTCATAAATCATATGAATCGGGTGAGAGTTAAACTCTTGTTGATGTAAAATAGATGAAAGTTTCAAGTATGAGTCTTTCCCCTCAACAATTGAAGTATTATATTAATATATAGTTAAATCGTGGAAGAAGTTCAATATATGAGCCTTGCGAATCTGTGTGTAATGGTACCATTGATAATAGTTCAAGGTGGCTTTCTTTAGACAATAACTAAAAATTTAAAAGAGAGTTCAATGGCGGCAATTATTGTTGGCGAAATTTTTGAATGGGTAGCTCGGGGTGTTTGGTATAGAGGGATAATATTTTTCATGCATGAATGATTGAATAAAGTTTTTGTAAAATATTTTTCTAAAAAAATAAGTTATTAAAAATGAAAAAAATGAGTCCCCTGGTCACATTCCAATGGCAAAGGAGGAGGTTTAACGCGCTCTGGACACTTACAGCGTGAGATCGATTTCTAGTGAGAGGGGTTGATCCTTGTAGTTGTAGGTGCTATCAGTTGTCCGTTCTTAAACCCTAGTCATTGGAGCATATCCCACGATTTACTGATAGTAGTTTGAGAATTTGTACTACTACTTCCAAGACTAATCTGGCGCAAGTGGGAAACCTATATAAAAAAAAAAATGACTTCTCCCATAGACCCCACACCACACCACCTCCCCCACCCTCAACCATAGTATTTTCCTAAATAATGGATGAATGTTTTGGAGAAGAATATTTTCTACTTATTATTTTTCAAATTCAAAAAATTAATTAATAAAAAATCACTTATTTTCTTAAAAGGATATTACCAAACACACTCTAAATTACTCCGTTTTTACCCTTAATGCTTAGAAGTCGGCCGAAAGCAGTAAGCTGCTCTAATTTGAAATGCAATGACAAGAAATATTGACTGCACTGTTGGCCCAATATGTCTTCTTTGGGTTTGTCCATATACTCCAATGGTAGTACGGTCCGTTAATAGGTTCATTATCAAAACCAGGTTGCAAAAATAGGCTCAACGAGACTGAATTTTTCTATTTAGACCCATTCATTTTGGTATTAACGTACAATAGTACAGTAAAATTAATGATTCTATTTTGTTTTTTAGATCATTTTACATCATAGAAGAGAGAATATATAGTGATATGTGGCTTAAACTAGTCAATATAGGCAATTTTCTTTAGGAAACAGCCGACATGTCCAATGTCTCAACCCCCAACTGCTTTTTTGTGGACCAAAAGGATGTGACAATATCATAATTCATAACTTATTCAACGTGAGAATTGAAAGTGTAGACAAGGTTTCTATCATATGGAATTTGATCATATAACTCGTTAGTACAATTTTATCGTATGCCTTAAATGTTGCACATTAGTATAGTTGCAAATGAAAGTCTCCCTAAAGTAATTGACACGTGCAAATATATTCCAATCCCCACATATATTCAAGTAATTGAGCAGCTAGTGCCTAGTAGTAACAACTTGTCACTATCCATTAGTTCATATAATTCCATTTCAAGACATGTTAGATAGATCAGCTAGAGAATTACAATACATTTTTTTCAGATATGCAATAAATTTGTTTATTCCAAAAGAATACAGTTAAATTTGTAAGTAATTTTAATGATACGTAAATTAATTTGCAATAAATAATAATAAACAATTAGTAGTAAATAAGCAAATAAAGATAACAAGCAAGTAAATTAGCCTGGAATGTAATGACCTTGATTGAAATGACTTGACCAGTTTGTTCCGATCATGAGTTGATTTGCTTCGGATCCATGCCAATTGTGAGAGCTTTTACAATTGTGATTACAATGAAGTAGTTCAAGTATCAGTAATGAGAATGAGATGCCCTTCCATCATGAATGTTGAGTTCCTTTTATAGCTAACAATACAAGACATTTATGCCCGATAATCATTTCCTCATTAAATATAATTAAATGATAATAATGATCACTTAATGAGCAAATAGTAATGACTGGCGTTATATTCAGAATGGGTAGGCGCTGAGCTCATTTGATCTTCCACCCGATGTTACCATGTCTGGCCGTTATTCGGTGTCATCTGATTCGGCCGTCAACCGACCTTGTTATGATACCAAACTTACCACTGGTGCAACCCGCATCCGGTGTAAAATATTATTACTTCCTTCGATTTTCATATCCAAACCATGCCACATGTTGTATGGATTTTCACGTGCATTTGATTCCTAGCCGACATGGTCGATGTGTGTTTCACTTTGTGTCATTTGATCGCTTATACACGCCTAGATTCTTTCGTGGCGGGATCTTTCAGCTATCAAAATAAGGAAAACTCCCCCTCCTCTTCAGTGTTGATGAGAACCGAGATCGAGGTTGGTTGGAACGCTTTGTTACGATCTCTACTAGTGAGATTATTCGGACTAAGTACATGCCTTTTCCGGAGGAATGGAACATGTATAGTAAGTACTTAAACTTTTTTCTTTTCTTTTTTTTTTAACTTACAATTTCGATGACTTGCTTTGAATCTTTCTTTATTTCACCTTTTCAGTCGTCCATTGGACTCGACTCATGTGGACAATTTCCACACATGGGTCAAAAAAATCATCAGTTGCTTTTAGATTCATATTTGTTGTGCACGTATGCCCATGTCATCGTTAGGAACTCCAATAAGTTCTCTTCTAACTTGAACGAAGCACTGAAGCTTCAAGGATTCAATCCTTTGGTGAAAGCTTTGGCTGCCCATTCATTCGGTACCCGAGAAAGAAGCATCCGTTCTTTTTGGAACCTTGTCACAAACTACCACAACAACTCCGTGTCATTCTGAGCAATTTTCAATATATTCGCTTTCCTTGCTTGGACCTTCCGTGCTCCGGCATGTGCCTTTATAAAAGCATCTGCAAGCATTTCAAATAAATAAATAGAATGTTCAAGCAATATAAAATACCATGGCATTGCTCCTTTGGATAATGTTTACCCGTATTTCTTCAGCAACACCGATCCAATATCATCTGAATGCATGTCATTGCCCTTTACTGCACAAGTATATGATGTCACCTTGTGAATCCGTTGTCCCATCGTACTTTGGGAGGTCGACATTTTAAACATCTTCGGTATCAATTTCGGTGCTGCACTTGGTGGGAATGACAATTGGATGTATCTCTTTGAGTCCAACCCCTTCAAGATCGGAGGCGCCCTAGAAATTTGATCTACCCGTGAATTGTAGGTTTCAACCTTCTTTTAATTGGTGTCAATTCATTTAGTTAAAACTTCAGTCATTTTCAAGACATCAGAGGACTCATGAGTCCCTGAGCCATTGGTATTCTCGTCGACTCGATCTTCTTTCCAGCTTGGTTCATCATTGCGGACGAGACGAGCTTCATCCACCGCACTTACTCCACTACTTTTCTTTTGCAACTGAGTTATAACATGTGGTTGCTCCTTCAGTTTATAAAAGATTCAAGCCAAATTTATTTCACCATCCTCATCATCGTCCGGTGTCTTCTGACGTGATCTTCTAGACGACCGTGTGAAATCATAGGGTTGTTGTTATTCATAAGATCAACGAGCGAAACGCCATTAAGTGGAACGTCATTCAGATGATCAACGGGCGGGAAATAAATTTTAGCAATGTTGGGTCAACTGGTGGAACATTAGTGTTAGCAATGTTGTCACCGTTGTTGCTAAACTCAACTTGGATATCAATAGACATACTGTAAGTACTTAGTATTGACTTGAAATCACAAAATCTCGAAAGAAACAATTGAAATTGAGTTTGAACAAATCACCACTATCTTTGGCCCCACTGTAGGCACCAAACTATTTACCCAAAAAGGTACATTTGAATTTGTAAGTGATTTTAAGGATACGTAGATTGATTTGCAATAAAGAGTAATAAACAATTAATAGTAAATAAGCAAATGAAAATAACAAGCAAGTAAATTAGTCTGAAATGTGATAAACTTGATTGAAACGACTTGACCAGTTTGTTCTGATCCTGAGCTGATTTGCTCCGGGCTTTTACAATTTTGATTACAATAAAGTAGTACAAGTATCAGTAATGAAAATGGGATGCCCTTCAAACATGAATGTTGAACTCTTTTTATAGCTAACAATACAAGACATTTATACACAAGAATCATTCCCTCATTAAATGCAATTAAATGATAATATCGGTCAGTTAATGAGCAAATATTAACGAATGGCGTCATATTCGAAACGGGTAGGCGCTGAGCTCATTCGATTTTCCACCTGATGTTACCAGGTCCGACCGTTATTCGGTGTCACCTGATTCGACCGTCAACCGACCTTGTTATGATACCCGAACTTACCACTAGTGCAACTCGCATTCGGTGCAAAACATCATTACTTTCTTCGATTTCCACATCCAAAATATGTCACGTGTCGTGCTAATTTTCACCGTATACAAAATTAAATAATGCCTTTGGTGGCTCTCCTATAGACAATGGATTTTAAATAAATAAGTAATTAACTGGACTCATGCATACACATGAAATGGTTGAAGTCCTTAATTAGGACTCTATTGTCAACTACGTTCGACCCCATCACCAGTACTTAAAAGAGAAGAATCTGAATTATAAGGAAACAACTAACCAAAAAGCCAATGTAAAAGATAGAAGTAGTTTCCTGTTTTATATTATTAAAAAAGTAATAGGGATGAGCAAATTGCTACCGGGGCGAAAATTATCTGCCATCTTCAACTTTGTTAAAAATCAAACACCCGTTCAATTTTTGAGTAAGAGACATTGTTTCATTCCTATATTGCACAATGTCTCTATATTCGCAATTGTCTATTTTGCGCTTCTTTTTTTTGTAATATTTATATATATGTGATATTTTTCTTACTTAGATATTATACGTACATATAATTTAAGATGGAAAATTTTAAAAATAAAATAAAAAGGAGAAGATTGCTTGAATCTTCGTTACTCCATTTTTACCCCACGTATCTTTTAACTTTTATTATCTCAACACCTGTCTTCTACGTGTCACTCTCCTAGAAACTTCTCCACAGTTAAAAAGCTGAAAATTATCCACCTCTTTATCACTCCATTACACTTTCAAACATAGTCCAAAAAAGAGATTGAAAAACATAGAGACCAAAAACAAACAAACATGGCACCAAAGAAACGTGGAGGGAGGCCTCGTGCCACGGTGGTTACCTCCCGTAAAGTGGTGGAAGAAACCGTCTCCGTCGTGGTAACTCCGGTTGCCGGCGAAACTGAGACCGAAAGTCAAACTTTGACTCAGAGTCGAACTGAACAAAATGAGTCATTTGAAATATTAACTCCACCTCCTTATGAAGAACCAACACCTAAGAGAACCATTAATGTTCAAGAGTACAAATCTACACCACAACCCGAGAAGAAAAAGGGCCAACAAAAGAAACCCGACCCGGCCCAGAAGGAACAAGAAAAGCAACAACCTCAGGAAGTAGATGAAGATGAAACACAACTAGCTGAAGAGCCAGAAGAGATGCCGACACCTCCCAAAAATGAAGCGGATCAAAAGAAGGCCCAGAAAAGGAAACCCGACCCGATCCAGAAAGGGGAAGAAGGTGGAAAGAGGAAAAAGAAGAGGGCGAAAGTGGGTGGAGGAGTGGGACCCAGTGAAGGGTATAGAAGGTACGTGTTTAGGGTGTTGAAGCAAGTTCATCCAGATAAAGGAATTTCATCAAAGGCTATGACTATATTGAATAATTTGATGGGAGATATGTTCGAGAGGATCGCCAATGAGGCGGCGATCCTCTCGAAGTACGTGGGCCGGGCCACGTTGACCTCGGTGGATATTCAGGATGCGGTGAAGTTGGTGTTGCCTGGGGAGCTAGGGAAGCATGCAATTGCTGAAGGGACTAAAGCGGTTACTACTTATATCTCTAGTGTTGACAAGTCCAAGTAATTGTTGTCAACATTTAATCATTTTGTTTTACCCTCCCTAGGTGCTTAGTTTTTTCTTCTTGAAAAGTCGCTGCATGCAAATTCGGGCACTTTTTGCATGCATGTAAAGTCGCTGTGTACATATCCTTGCGATGCGTATATTATTAGTCTTGTTGTCATAAATTCAGCCTTAGTTGTATTACTTCGTTTTAAATATAGTCTGTTTCTTTATAATTAGTCTTGTAACTAACTAGTAACATTTCAACTTTATCCTTAATGCTACACAACTGTAACTTTTCAAGGTACTATAAATCTTAGATAAGTAAGACAGCTTGGACAATAATTAGCAACAAGTGTCTCCCAACCAACAACTGAAAAGATAAGAAACTAGATTTACCGTCATCATTCACTTGTACACACTCCACATTGTACAAAGCTGGAGTTAAGAGTAATGCAGTGCAAGAAAAAATACGAACAGAGATGAAGATATTCATCACTTGGTCATAATTTAAGTAGGGATCGAAAAAAGAAAACGAAAAGCAACTCATGCTCGGTGGGAAGGGATTTTATTTTTGATGACCGAGAAATCTCTGAGAGACAGCTTGCACATGGTTAGAAACATTATATAATAGCGTGCAATCCTTCTACACTTTAAATACCAACTTTTGCGGACATTTCAAGGTCCATGTTCAAGTTATTCAAGCCTCCAATACACAGAACAACTTTCTGCTAGATTTCACCAGTTGCTGATAATCCAAGCTTGCATGCTAAAATTTGCAGGCTAACAGAGATCAATGCAATATGATCGAGACGTCTCTACGCATATCATCAACATACTATATATACAAGCTTCAACAAGTCTCTTTCCACAGCACACTGAATATATACACTATTGATATGTGAGCACTGTTGCAGCTTCATCAAGGGAACATACTACTAAATGAAGGAGGATGCAGGCCATATGCAAATCAAGTTCTATATGTTAATGAAGATTTCGGGCAAATGAAACATCATCAAAAACACAAAAGGATTGACACAGGGGGGAAGACGACTTACCCAGATAGACTAAAGGAGCAACACTATGTGTGCTAAACGGATCTCTTATTTCCAATATCTACCACTGATTTTCAGATATCATTTAATTTTCAATCAGCTATGTATAGAAAAAGCAAGGATTACCTACAATTGCTGGTACCCGGGGCACATTGGACGTCTTTCTTTTCACTGGACTAATTATACTGCAAATTTGAACATGTGCACGCCCCCGCACCAGTACTAACGTTACTGTATAGGAAAAGCTCGGATCACCTCAACTACTGGTGCCCGGCATATTGGACAATTTCCTTTCCGTTGGACCATCTTTTCTGCACATTTTAAACATGTGCACATGTGTCCGCACCTGCACCAATTTCAAATGGATAATTCCCTTGAGAATCAATGATACTTGAGATCATAAATGGACAATGATGTTCATATATAGTTTACCTATACAGTAAGGAGTCTATGATGCTATTACAACACAAGCAACAAATCCCTTTCCTCACTTTATCCCATTTGGGTTCATCATTCATCAGACTGCTCTCACATGCATCAATATCTGATCAATTGAACATAAAACTATCATTAGAAAGGGAAGAGGAACTTTGGGTGTAAGGAAATGCGCATGCTCACAATTATGTAGAGAAACAAAGTACTCTAAAATCATCTCCATTTCAGGGAGCGGGAAATAATAACTATAACATGGATATAAGAACCTATTTTAGGTGTGAAATCTAACCTGTTGAACAAGCATGTCGATTTAAGGCTGCAGAAACATCTTGATGAACTGCGCGTTGCAGCTCAACTTGCATTTCATTGCACTTCTGCAACATCCTCTGCATATTGTCCATCCTCTGCTGTAGCCTAGTCATGTCATTCCTCAACTCGTATATGATTTCCCAATTCTGCAGTAGGTCAAACGAATATGCATTTCATCTCAGAGCTAGTTACAGTAAACAAGATGAGTGTGATAGTTTTAGGTCCCCAGAATTTTCTAGTCAACTATTGTATATATGCATGCTTAAAAGGGAAGTAGCCCTAATTAAGAATAAACATTTCCAGCTTATCCAAAGAATGTACTACATTCTAATATAACAAAGAAAGGGAAATCATTTTCAATTTGCAAATTCAACATGCGGGTGTGATCGCAAAGGGAACAAACAGAAAGCAATTTCTCTAATCAACTTCAAGTAGATTCGTCTGATAAGTGAGCTTACTGTTCCAATGCACTGCCATGGATTTTGGAGAGGCGAATTTTGATCATCCGGATCCAGGTCCGAAAGTGGCTGAGAAGGTGCCACTTGTAGTGAAGTCGGGATTAGCTTCACTATTTATCTGAGGCGCGGCTGAGAAGGTGCCACTTGTAGTGAAGTCGTAGCAAAGGGATTAGCTTCACTATTTATCTGAGGCCCGTCTTGATTGGCATACTCTTGCAGCAGCTCGTCTTCCGAATCACCAGACAATGATGATGTTCCATCCATATCCCAGTCAGAAGTGTAACTTGCCTTTCAACATAAGATTGTATTAGCTGGTCTAGACTCTCACGGAAACCACTTTGAAGCAGATTAGAGACACGCCTCCTACAACATCAAAGAAACAGTTAAATAACTTAACCTTCAATTTTAATTCATAATCCTGCAGTAACGAGAGTCTGTTACCTGCTTAGAAGTTCTCGAAGTTCATATGGTAAACACTATCATCCTCATGCATATAAAATGAATCAACCCTTCTAATGGATCCAGCATTTTGACTGGAATGAATATCTTGCCAACCATTAATTACCCCTTCTAGAGCATTAATCTGCCAGTCATGTTCCGAACTTTCTGGTACCTTTGGTTAGCGGCACCTTCCTGCCAACTTCCACCCATGTCTTCTGTGGTATCGTTTGTCGTTTCATAGTGTTCAGAAGCAGATGGTTGCTCACTTTCATCATGTTCGATAACTAGTTCATCTGCCTCTTCTGATTGTCGCAAGTTGCTTTCCTCGTGATCTGTGACAACATCCTGCGGCTCTTCTGCTTGAGCTAATAAAACTTTCCACTCATAATCCTCTAAAGTACTTCTTATCGAACCATGAGAATGACCATACACTTCATGAGTATCACTTGCCTCACTTTCAACAGCTGCAGTGTCCGGCAACCATTCATTAGCACTATTCTCTACCAAGTACCTAATGCCATTATTTTCTCTTTCCGGTACACTGCCGATAAATTCTAAATTTGATGTCTCTTGCTCAATATTCTCATTTCCTATGATTTGATCTGAATGTTCAGCTATTTGATTAGCCGAATTTTGCTGGTTTACATGCTCAAATGTAATGCTTTCTGAGTTCCCTACTACATGAGATCCATCGGTTTCTCTCTCTTCATTATCAAGTTCATTCTGATAATAGAATTCATCAATTAACTCTTGTTCTTTATTTGATTGAGACTGTTCACTTCGATGATGATTCAGGTCATATTTAGAAGAGGCATTCAATTGCGTATTTTTTGCAGAACAACAAGCATTATTGATCATTCTGGATAAAATCTGTTTCCTGTTTCACAATCCATTTTGACATATGACTTTTGTCAAAAGATACATTATTTAACATCTCAAAAAGAATTATTATATCTATAATGGATCTTGGGCCTAGCTCAACCCAAAAGATAGTTTTTAGGGTGAGGATTGTTCAAGTCCATATAAGGAGTCCATCTTCTCATTCTATTACCGATGTGTGACCCTTAACACTCCCCCGCACGCCCAGACCTCGTTAACTGAAGCGTGGACAATATAATTTGGGGGTCCAACATCAGTGAACAAATAATTGAAATGAGTCTGACTCTGATACCATGTAAGAATGGATCTTGGGCCTAACTCAACCCCAAAAGATAGCTTTTAGGGTGAGGATTGTCCAAGTCCATATAAGGAGTTCATGTTCTCATTCCATTACATGTGGGACCCTTAACAATTACAATTGTATGACTTATGATACTACTTTTCTATAGCCTTAATGACTTATCATTATGAGAATAATTCATTGTTGCTTGTAGGGTGAGGATTGTCCAAGTCCATATAACTAGTTCATGTTCTCATTCCATATCCAATGTGAGACTCTAACACTGAAGAATGGATCTTGAGCCTAACTCAATCCCAAAAGCTGAAGAATTGATTTTGTGCCTAACTCAACCCCAAAAGCTAGCTTGTAGGGTGAGGATTGTCCAAGTCCATATAAGGAGTCCATGTTCCCATTTCATATTCGATGTGGGACTCTTAACAGTTGCTAGACGTTTTTTCCACTCTTTAGAATGGCCTTGATTGGTCATTATTTATTCTACAAATTCTTAACGTTAACATTGAATTCAAAGATGTGAAAGTGCATCTGATCATATTGAATACAATATGCCTTTATTTGCTTTTATCACTGATCTATTTCTAAACGTTATCAAACGTTCAGAATTCTCGTAAGTTCTCACATATATATTCCCATTGCTATTTACTTTCTAGATGGCAGATAAGAAACATTTTCTTCTTCTCTTTTCCTAATTTGCTGTTTTTTTTTTCTATTTAATCTTTGTTAGATTCCGGCTTCTAATTTTATACTATAAGAGTTTGTTGAATTCTGGGGATTCACCCATACCGGGTGAAATATCCTTAAGAACAGTGTTTTAATTGACATGCCTCAAGCTTTAAAGAATTCACTATAATGTTCGTGATCAATTATTTTCCGTAAGATTTCCAACAACTTTTGGACATAAGAAATTGTATTTGCTAGATACTTCTGTATGTATAAAATAACAACCACATTTAGCTGATAAAAAAGAAAACAAGCTCAGAGAATTTACCATGGAACTAGTGAAAGCAACACAAAACAGGAAAGAATATACACTTAGTTATGCAAAAAGGGTCAAAAGAACAGCACTTATCAGGGAGGATTGATGGATTAAAGTTGACAAATCACATATTCTTAGACAAAGCAAAAGAGAAGAAATCAAGGTAGAACTTTTATCACAAACTTGGTTAAAGAACTTCATGTAAACACAACTCAATGTCCACTTACTTTACCAAAAATAAGGTAACAAAAGAAATGCACTACACCGAGCAGTTTCTAATAAGAATTAGTAGACTAAGGTTGAGAGTCATTATTTTCAACAAAGCAAAAGAGAGAAATTAAGTGAGTTACTGCATGTCTGCATTTGAAGCAAGTAATATCCATTCACAGGTCAACAAAAAGGCGAACTTTTCAAAGAAATATAATTTGCTCCACCTTAAATCAGATACAGTATGATTTTGCCTCAGTAAGCCCAATTCACTTGCAGCATCTAATGAAGTTCTTTCATCACTGGTCGTCAATCTCTCATTCCACAGAAATCTAACCTTTAGCAATGACTAAGAGAAGATTTTACACTATCAGGAAAAGCCAAATTGTTCACAGAATCTAGAAATGAAATCCAGAGAAGCTGGACGCAAACATGTAAAGGAGATTATGAATTCCGAATTTCAATGAAGATTTTGAAGACATGTAAAAAGTAGATCGATTTAAAGAATGCAAATTATCGCCCATCAAGTCATACTCAATCCAATCAAATGTTCTTGTTATTCATATTCACTCCACTCAATTACTCCATTAATATTCTGCATGTTTCTTTTATAATCCTTATTTATATTAATTTTCACAAACCAGGGCTTGCCAACTGCTAAATTGATGTTTCTAATGCCTAATAACCTTCTCTTTCTCTTCCTCTTCTTGAGCAAATTTTGGTTAGAGTTATTTAATAGACATCTTTATCATGAAAGATTCAAAATGCACATTCCATGTAAGATGTACTGTTAGTGAGAGGATTTTAGCAGTACATATTAGCATATCCTAGAAGAGCATTCTCTACTGAAGTCTTACCTGAATCGGTTGCGATATGTGGAGTTTGATACAGGCTTACAATCCAATAAACCCTGAATTTCTCTTTTCCTTTCCATTTGAAACCTCATCAGCAAATCAAGAAGCACTTGTCTGCCACAATATATACGTAAGGCTTTTCTCTTTCCATTTTCAGAATGATTGACCAAAAATCCATCACGCACTTGATCGAATTGAGAACCGATATCAGTAGCACCTTCATAACTCGGAGAACCCTCGCCACTTTGTTGAATATTGATTTGCACCCACTCTCTTATGATTCTAATAGAGAAATAGCTACTCTAACACAAGGGAATTCCAATGTATCTGAATACTATACTAAATTGAAGTCTTTGTGGGTAGAGTTCCAATCCTTAGTTCCACAGTTCCACCACCTAACTGTGGATGTCTCTAAATACAAAGATTTTGTGGAATATCTACAAAGACATAAATTATACCAGTTTCTGATGGGATTAAATGAAAGTTACATGCAAGCTAGAAGTCAGATTTTACTAATGTCACCTCTTCCCACGGTAAACAAGGCCTGCTCCATGATTACCAGTGATGAAAATCAGAAAGGTATAACAGCGAAGTCTGCAAGTCTACTAGGAGTTGGGCCTAATGGATTTGGACACAATGTGAGTCTTGACTCTACAGCTATGTATTCTAAGACAGTGTCAGGAATTCCAAAGTTCCGGAAGAACACTAACTTGTGAGGTGTGTAAATGAGAGGGCACACAAAAGAATTTTGCTATAGAGTAGTTGGTTATCCTCCTGGCTTCAAGTCAAAAAGGAAAGAGCCTGCTCACAATGCATATACTTTGGATGATGAAGGAGTAACTCGAAAAATACTCAGAACCAGTGACATGAGAGATATAACTTCATCTGGTTCTACTTCTGGTAATACTAACACTAATTAGCATGTTGGAGGAGCACCTGTGTTTTCTAGAGATCGATATGAGCAGATTGTGAAATTGTTGAGTCATAACAAAGTGCAGACAGAAGCAGTTCAGTGTCCTGAATCTCAGATTTCACACTCTTCTGCAAATGCTGCAGGTATGTCAAAACACAAAGCTCTATATGTATATGACATAGTTACAAAATGGATAATAGACACCGGAGCCACTAACCACATAGTGTCTGATCTAAATATGTTAAATGAAGTAACTAAGATAGAAAATACCTCTGAATCTATGAAAGTACATTTACCAAATAGAGAATCTGTTAAAGTCACTCACACTGGTTCTAGTACCAGCTCTAATAGAAGCACACTCAATAGTGTATTCTTTTTACCTCAGTTCAGATACAACTTATTATCTGTATCTCAACTAACCAGAGAATTGAAGTGTGCAACAACTTTTTATCCTGATTTTGTCTGTTTCAGGATCTTTACAGTGGGAGGGAGGGTGAAGGAGATTGGTATTCACAATGGTCTGTATATGTTAGTTAATCAGGCCTCCTCATCAAACCATATAAATGACCAAATAAAGTTAGGACTAAGTGTGATGCAAGTTAAAGAAAATGGGACAGTTGCTGAGGAAGAGATTCAGCTGTGGCACAGAAGATTTGGTCACACTTCTAGTAATGTACTAAGTAAGTTGATTAGAGCTAAAGCTGAAGTAATATCTAGAACCATAAAAAATTGTAATGTTTGTCCATGTGCTAAACAGTGTAGGCTACCTTTTCCTATCAGTAATACTTCAAGATTTGATCATGTTCATATGGATGTATGGGGTCCTTACAAAGTAGCAACTCATATTGACAAGAAATATTTTCTAACAGTAGTGGATGATTACACTAGAATGACTTGGATATACTTACTTAAACTAAGTCAGAAGTATGTGTAGTTATTAACCAGTTTCTAACTTTTGTATCCACTCAATTCAATAAAACTGACAATGGGACATAATTTGTAAATGATATTTGTACTAGTTTATTTCAGAAACTAGGAATCATTCATCAGAAATCATGTGCCTATACACCTCAACAAAATGGTGTGGCCGAAAGAAAACACTGACATATATTGGAAATAACTAGAGCTATAAGACTTCAGGCTAATATTCCTCAAAAATTCTGGGGTCTTTGTGTTCAAGTTGTTGTGTACTTAATAAATAGACTACCATCTTCCATTACTGATGTAACATCTTATGAGAAACTATACAATAAGAAACCTTCCATAAGTCATATAAGAACCATAGGGTGTCTGTGTTTTGCTAATGATTTGACCATGTATGATAAACTACTATCTAGAGTAAGATGTTGTGCGTTGATGGGATACTCAAAAAGGCTATATACTATATGACATGAATACTAAAATTTTGTTTGTTAATAGAGATGTCAAATTTAAGGAAACTGAGTATCCTTTCAAAACAAATACACCAAATCTTCCTATATTTCAGGATGTTCAGGGGGATCAGTCTCTGACAAATACCTACACATCTTTACCTAGCTATAACTCTCAAATAATCTCACAAGAAGCAATAGAGAACAAAATCAATAACCACTCATTTCAAGAAGTAACTACAAACAGAAACAATAATGAAAATCTCACAACACAACCTGGAACTAACACATTTGAAAGCACCACTACAAATGGCTTCAACACAATAGTTCAGCCTCTGAGTCTACCAGATCAAAACAAACTCCAATATGGCTTAAGGACTTCATCACAAAAAGTATCTAAGACCGACAATGTTCCATATTCAATAGCCAACTACATATCTTATGAACACATATCTCCAAAGTACAAAGCTTTTCTTACCTCATTCTCAGACATAACTGAACCAAGAAACTATAATGAGGCATCAAAAGATCCCAGATGGGTAGAAGCAATCAAAGCTGAGATAAAAGCCTTACAAGACAATCACATTTGGGACATTGTCTCCTTACCAGAAGGCAAATATCATATAGGTTGTAAATGGATCTACAAAATCAAATACAAAGACACAGGTGAAATAGAAAGACTAAACGCTAGGCTAGTGGCAAAATGGTACAATCAACAAGAAGGAATAGACTATCAAGAAACTTTTTCCCCAGTACTGTTAGATCTATTTTGTCAATTGCAGCATCAAGAGACTGGCATATACATCAGATGGATGAATACAATGCCTTTCTTCAAGGAGATTTGCATGATGAAATATATATGGAACTCCCACAAGGGTTCATCAGGGGGGCAAACAAGTATGTAGACTGATCAAATCCTTGTATGGACTCAAACCGGCACCTAGGCAGTGGAACTTTAAACTTACAAAAGCTCTAATACATATGGAATTCAGAAAATCTCAATATGATCATTTACTCTATATAAGACAAACTAAACAAGGAATAACTATAGTATTAGTATATGTAGATGACATGTTAATTACAGGAGACAACATAAAACTAATAGAAGGAACAAAACAATCCCTACAAAAAGCATTCAAAATGAAGGATCTGGGAGAACTAAGATACTTCTTAGGAATAGAATTTGCAAGATCTAATAAAAGAATTCTAATGCATCAAAGAAAATATGCACTAGAACTTATTTCTGAGTTGGGATTAGCTGCAGCTAAACCAATTAATACACCTATAGATTGTAATATAAAACTAACCACAAAGAATATGATTATCACACACAGAAGCAGCAGGAAACAGAAAAGGGAAAACCAATATCAGAAGATGAACTAATAAGTGACATCAACTCATCTTAATAAGTAAATTACTATATCTCACAATTACAAGATCAGATCTAGCTTATAGTATTCAGACACTTAGCCAATTCTTACAACAACCAAAGAAATCACACCTTAATGCAACACTAAGAATAGTAAGATATATAAAAAATCAACCTGGACAAGGGGTGCTTATGTCTAGTAATAAACAAGAGGCAGTAACAGCTTATTGTGATGTTGTGATGCAGACTGGGCTGCTTGCCCTCATACAAGGAAGTCAATTACAGGTTATGTGGTAAAATTTGATGATTCTCTTATACCTCACCACAAAACGGTAAAGCTGAAAGAATCATACATATCATTAACAATATCATTGTCATGATTTTAGGGATTAATTAGTGTATAAAAATATAATTAAGAAAAATGAAAATTGTGAAATAATAAAAAGAAATGAAGGTGAACTAAAAATTACTATAATTTAAATATATAATTTTTTACGTGCCTATGACATTGTGCTAACATGTTAATGACGTGACTTCCGTGTACTTCATCTTACATTGTGAAAATTGTATTAATTTTATTTCATTTCAAACAATTATGGGGAGTAAGTAAACGCTAATAAAATTTAATTGTTAAAGTAAATTTTCAACATAAGTTTAAAAATAATTTTATGTATTTTGTCATTGAACTTATTAATCTACTGTAGATTACTTTTAACAAACAACCACGTGGATCCTGAATTATACCTAACAGTCAATACTGAGCGTCCATTCTCCACTCCATCAACGGCTCACATACACGATCCCCGTCAGCCTAAATTAACCAATCAAACAAGAGAATCCAAAACCTATATTAACCTCACTCCCCCAATTTCATTCCTCATCACAAACACATTCTCTTAATCATAATCTCAATTCATCATTCTGTAAAGTAAAGAAGCTCTCAACAATGGCACCAAAGGCAGAGAAAAAGCCAGCTGAGAAAAAACCTGTAGCCGCCGAGGAGAAGAAAGCTCCGGCGGAGAAGAAGCCAAAAGCCGGCAAGAAGCTTCCAAAGGACGCCGGAGCAGCCGGTGCCGACAAGAAGAAGAAGAGGTCAAAGAAGAGCGTTGAAACCTACAAGATCTATATCTTCAAGGTGCTTAAGCAAGTGCATCCAGATATCGGTATTTCCAGCAAGGCAATGGGTATAATGAACAGTTTCATTAATGATATATTTGAGAAGCTTGCTCAGGAATCATCTAGATTGGCTAGGTATAATAAGAAGCCAACTATTACTTCTAGGGAAATTCAAACTGCTGTTAGACTTGTGTTGCCTGGTGAATTGGCTAAGCATGCTGTTTCTGAAGGGACTAAGGCTGTTACTAAGTTTACTAGCGGTTAGGTTTGGATTTGGGGATATTTTGGGTTTTAGGTCAATGTAAAGGATGATTGTTATTTTGTTCTTTGATATGTAATTTGGCCTTATTAGAATTATTAATGCAAATGAATGAAAGTTTTTAACTATTGAAATTCTGTGTTTCATCTGTTTTGTTTTTGTTATTTCTGTGAAGTTTGGTGTTCTATTTTAATTATAACTCTTTACTTTGTGTTTATTGGGTATGTCCAATGCATAAATTGTAAATAATTAGAATAAGATAATACTATGATTTAGCCCAACCCGCTCATTCGACATTTCTAACCATAACTATAAGTAGAGCTTCTGTGACATTTTTTGCTGAAAAATTAAAATAAAAGAAACAATGTTTTGCTGATGTTTTTGCCTTTGCTGTTTCTCAACTTGGCAAATGCTTAAAGACAATTATCTTCTCGATTCGAAGAGAGATGGATGGTCTTTACCTTCCCAAATCAGTAAGTTCTCCCCTTCATTTCATTAAGAAAGTATCATATACAGTGTGATGCGTCAGTCCTTTCTGCTTTATCATTTGGTGACCCCTGAATCAACACCTACCATGCATTAAAATTTCTTTTCACCTACCATGCATTAAAATTTCTTTTCATGTTCAACCAGAGAGATGTTATCAACAAACAGGTGATTTTGAACTTTCTGGTGCCAAACAGAATCATAATGTAGATAAAAAAATTCAAGGAACTTTCCGTGTAAGAACTCTAGACTTTGTCACGCCTTTTTTCGACCGCGACATTTATTTTAGCGAACCATGCTTAAATAGAAAATGTTAGAAAAATAAAATAAATGCTAAAGTGTTAAAAGGGGTTGCTAAAATACTAAAAGGTTGCTAAAGTAAAAGGGCTAAAAATGTTAAAGTTTAAAAGTAAAAGGTGCTAAAAGTGCTAAAGATAATGCTACGATGCTAGAGTGTTAAAGGGTTCACGGAGTCGCCACCTAATTAGTTTGAGTGAATTAGGACTCCTAAATGGCTAAATGTCAACTAAGTTAAAGTCAACACTAACTCCATTTAAATGGTCTGCTAAACTTAATGAGATTCTGGGTAAGGATTCTTTATTATCCTAAAGGGAAGGGGTCAGACACCCTAAAGAATCCGCTAACTTGCGGTTGTCCGTTCGAACCTAGGGTTAACTCTTATGCTAAGATTTTAAAATATAAAGATGATGAAAGTGCTTCATGAAAGGATGCATTTTTTAATAGAGATATACATGCAAAGTTTAAAAGTATAGATATAAATGTATAAATTTGAAAAAAAAACGTCCATTTTATAGATGTATGCAAAGTTGATTTAAAGATATGCATTTCTCTTGTAAAATCAATATATATATGGCGTGGTGCGAAAAGATGCAATTTATAATAGCAAGGATATTCAAAATAAATTATTCATATGATGTTAATAAAAGAGCTTAACAAAAAATCGATTTCTTTGTTATCAACTTGATAAGAATAATGCGTTAGTTCCATGATTAGATATGCAAATAAAATTACTAAGCGAAAGGTTAAACATGCATGATAAGCCTAAGATAAGCAACTAAAAGTGCATTTCTGATTTTTTTGAAACTTCCCGCTCAATTTATTTATTTAGAGGCTAATTATTCTATGTCTCTTATTAATTACAAAGTTAGCTAATTAAATTTCAACAAATAAACAAACAAATATATATAAGACATGTAAGATTAAGATGCCAAAAGGATGCTTTGAGGGAGGGGTGACAATGTCGTCTCGTCCCCCTTTTGTTTGGAAATTCTGAGGCGGAAAGCGGTGGATACAAATCTTCATTTTTGTCATGATGAGTCTCGTAATGTGACTCTTCGTTGCTCTCATGCATTTCATGTAAAATAAATAAGAGGAAAGGATTAGTATGGACCCCAACCTCATCAACAATTTAAACACATATGAGTCATTTTACTTCTGCAATTAAAGGGGAAAAGAGGCCCGAAAACAGTAAATAATTTGAAACTGAGCAGTGGGCCGCAAGATAGTTAATTCAGAGGCATTCAAACATGGATGAAGTAATGGGTCAAATGCCCATCTAAGAAAAGTTGGGGATAAAATCATAGTGAGAACAAGACATTGCTCAATACCAGTGAATTAATAGATTTAACATGCACCGCTTCAGCAATCAAGACACCATGACATATATTTCCAGCGGACAAGAAAGTTTTCATTAAGGTAAAAGTCTTAAAGCATGCATAGGGATAAAAATAAAGTCAAACAGGACTATTAGTAACAGGGAGCCAAACAAAATAACCATATGAGGTTAAATACGAACCAGCACAAAGAGGACTTAGAGGGAATCATATGAGATCGAAATGGCCAGCAAATGGACAGATCCAGTTTTGATCAGGAGAGAGGAAAAGTAATATGTATGGTTAAAACATTCAGACTATCAAATCAAGAAAGAATGTATTGCAGCAGATCTATGTATTGTAGACTTAATCCATGGCGAGACAATTTTAAATATATCTCATGACGTGACACAAGGGACACAAATATGATTGCATATTTACATACAAATTCAGAGGAATTCCTACAGGTGCATGCGGAACACAATATGGACTCAGATAGACTTAATAACAGAATCATAACATGGATAAACTACTCTAGATTTCAATATTTGGCTTAAAGGTTCTTCAACCAGATGCGGATGTCAATCAGGGGGGCTGGGTGGATCATTATACCTCAAGGACTACTAATCGCAGATGTTTTAATCGTTTTAGACCTATACATCCTAAATAGATACTAAATAGCATTCAAAATTTCAAACAGGTTCGACAGGAGATTTTCACGTTGCTAACTACTTAACATCTAATTATTTACCTATAGGATCAATCTCAAGACAAATTTCTATGATACTGAATGCATTACCCATGAATTCGTGCTGAACTAGACATAAAAGGCAGCCAAAGAGACAATGTTCACAGGTTCTTTCATTTTATGCGAACTGGATATAATTTGATTGCGAGTTATAATCACATGATTCCCAACTTTTCAATTGTTCTATCCATTCACCTTCAGAGACTAACAGACATATATAAACCCCGTATTATCTACTAAACAGAATCCATCCAAATTAAATATTCAAACAACCATCCCTTAATGCCAGATAATCAAACAACATACATAAACATAAGCCTGGAAAGGGAGATGTATTAGCGGGTCTAAAACTGGAACTAAAATTTAAACTAAATATTTTTAACACATAATTAATCCACAATAAAACACACAACATAAATTAAAGAGTAGAACTGAGAGGAAATGAATTTACCTTCTCCGGGCAGCGAACCGAAGAAGCGTATCAAGTCGTCGATCCACTGGGATTGTGTTGCGACGCGATTAAGGCGATAAAGGGTTGAATGGTCTCGCTTTCCTTCTGCTCTTAACGAGGTTAGAGGCTGTGCGAAACTAGCGTTTGAGGGTGTTCTTGCTTGTGTACAGCCATTAGCTGATTGTTACTCGACTGCTTCCTCCCTAAAACAAATGATGCCTCTCCCCATGCATGTGTATATCGATTGGTTTTTGACAGTGAAGAGGGAGGTCTGGATTGTTGTCCCCCTTTTGCATGTAAGGATTGCTTCGTTTATATAGTCTAACCTTAGGTTCTGAGTTTGGTAAGGTTATGAAAGCGATTTGGCTGACTTTGACAGACGATTTTGGTGTGATTTTTGTGGATGATCATTTGGGGTTAATTTTAGTACTGCTCTCGTCCATTAACTTGGAAGATTTGGTACTACTTTAAGGCGATTTACTGTTGTTAGTTTGGGAGGATTTTGTGTCATTCTGAGAAGATTCGGGGTGCGTTTTTGTAGGTAGGATTGATTACGCCGGATTCTCCGGCGAGAATCTCGGCTGGGGTCTTGACGGCGATGGGGTGTGAGGGTAAGGGAGGTGCGGCGGGTTCTGGTAATCTTTTTTAGGTTAGGGGTTTTGCGTTTTAGGGTTTGCTGGTATCTAAAAGGAAGGGGGAGAGCTGATATAGGATAGAGGGCTGAATGGGAGTTGGGCCGCGGGTGTGGGCTTCGATTGGGGTGATGTTGGGCTGGGCGACGCGGGTTGGGTAGATAATGAGCTGAGAATTGGGCTAGTTTAAATGGGTATTAGATTTAGGAGTTAGTTTTAAGTATTATGTATTTAATTAGTGGTAAATTATTATTTAAATTTAAATTATTCAGGTGCTTTATTAATCTAAGTTTGAGTTTAAATTATTATAAAAAATAAAGACGGGCGTGCTATTTAATTAGTGCTTAATATTTATAATGCGATGCCGTTATTAAAATCTTATTTATTATGCGTATTTTGCGATGTTAAATTAAATTAAATGGGGTTTAGATTAAATTATTAAATTATTTAAATGCTAAATGCAGATATGATATTTAAGGATTGCTTAATACTTTTCTAAATGCGACGCTATTATTAAAACGCATGTATTAGATTAAAATTAATTTAAATTGCAAATAATATTAATGAAATTGCTTGTTTAAAATGACGAATGCGGACGTGAGACTCAAGGTGTGCTTAATACCCTTCGTAAAAATGCAGTGTTGTTATTAATCGCTTATTTATGTCTGTATTAATGTTTTATTGTTGCATTTTATTATTATAAAAATCATTGGAAAACTAGTGTAATTTTATAGTTAATGACTGGACGGAAGAGTCAAAATTGGGTGTCAACATACTTTATTGGATCGATAGTTTGGTTTTCTATTAATCTATTTTGTTTGGTCTGCCTGAGTTTTCATAAGCAGAATTATGCGCTATATTGAACAATTCTAAGACCCAGTTAACAAATAAAAGCTTGCTTGAATTTCCTTATCTGCTATGTCTTACACATATAACTTAGACATTTGCTCTTAAACTCGGTATTCGTTTGAATACCAAGTTACTACCTTAAAAGTAGTTAATTAGTTTTATGTTGGCTTTATAGTTTAAGATTTTATTTATTTATTTTACGTGTTAATTGCTTAAGTCCTTTATGTGTTTTTCATGCCCACACATATAGGACAACATAAGTAAACATTACGATGTCTAAGCTTCTCGTTCATTTCCCTTACTGCGGGAAGTCATACCCAAAATGCATCTCTGAAGTGGTAAAATCTCAACTTTATGTTTTATTTTTTTACATACTTTCATTGTGTGAATAATATTTTGTTTACTTTTTCAATTTAATTCTGCTTTGTAAGTTAACTTACTGTTTTTGTAATGGGTTTTCGCTATATTGTATTGATTGGGGGCAGGGGGGTTTTTAGTAGTCAAACAGTGGAAAATCACACCCAATGCATCTCTGAAGTGATGAAATCTCAACTTTTTTATTTTTATTTTCTACATACTCTATTGTATGAATAACGTTCTCTTTACTTTTTCAGTTTTACCTGACCAATGCGATTTCTCACCTTAATTCTTATTTCTACAAGTTAATTGTATCAGTACTTCTAATACAGCCTGAGTTAAGTGTTATTATTTTGTAACTTGGATTTTCATTTTCTCCTGAACACTTAATCTTCATATGATAAAATGACAGGCATAATCATCACCTTCAGAAATTTTGATAAATTGTGTATTCCTTGTCCCAAGTCCCAACTGTAGATTTTATTAAAGAACGATTTTATTTTATTTCTCAACACACTTACAACTGTGTATCCCTTTTTTGATTCTCTACTTTCACTTTTGCTTTTGGCTAATATAGTTGCACTTTTGCTTTAGCTAGAATCTAGATACTTCAGTTGTTGAATTAGGTAGTTGTAGAAGTCGAGACGCATAAATGGTTATATTCGTGAATTTTGACCACCTTACTTTATTTCTCTTGTTGTTCTTACTCCTTTCCAATGGCAGCAAAGCTTGACATGTTCAATGATGTTTACGATATAAACTTACCCCAGGAAGGGAGAAGTGGGAAGATGACTTACTCATAGGAGGTGCTGCTGTTGTAATGTCCTCAGAGATGACAGAGGAGGAGTTGATTACAGAGGTGGCGGTGATGATCCATGGTCTCACTGTGTCCATGACAAAAAGGGCTGCAGCTTCTATACTAATCCTAATATGGCATATGCAGGGAGGTGATGAAAGATATGAAAGGCTGTTTGTTTCCCAAGGATTACCTGGGGGGTGGTCCCAATGATGTCAAGGTTGACACCTTAGAGGATCCCGAGGCCATTTACGAGACCCATACAGAGAGGACCCTCCTCTTCTCCATCACCAACAAAAAAGAGGTAATCAGAGCAGGAGCATTCCTTGCTGCATCCAGTTGGCTGCTTTCATGGAACAACAAACACTTCATCAAACGGTACCGTGATTTCAATCATAAGGTGTTTCGCTTTTGTGGGCTAAACCCTAATCCAGACAGTATCAAGGCACTTGAGAATCTCTTCCAAAGGAATCGGCTTCTACTGGGGACCTTGGGCAGGATCTTGTATGCAACAGCTGAATCTTCCGATCAGCGTCAGTTTGAGATGCTATTTGTCCAACATCTATCTTACACTGGAATGCATATCATCCCTCAATTTATCAATGCTCAAAAAAGGTTAGGAGCCAGCACATCTGATCTGCTAAGTGCTCTTCTGCACGAGACAGAATGAGAGAATTCTTCTCCAGTTAGCCGATCTGCTAAATGACAGTCTCTCTAAGCTGTTGGAATCCAACACCGCCATTAACGCAACTATCAGTGCGAGAAGGAGATGTCGGTGATTTCCTATTTGATGTTTCTCAAGTCTGAGTTCTTCAACCTTTCACAGAAATGGTACTCAACAACATATAATAAGGTTAGTGAGATAGAGAACCAGTTAGATCGTAACATTTACCTTCATTAATGGAAGGAAAAGTTTACAGAAAGAAGTTACAGAGAAGGAAGCTTTCAGAGAAGACGAGAAGCCTTCTTCAAGAAGATAGAACAAAAGGCTCTCGAATATTCTATCTCATCTGTCCTTTTGGACAGATGCCCTTATGCCCTAATATAACTTTTGACGTTTTACCTTGGGCTGGCCTTTAATGGGCTGACCTTTATATTTTGGGCCAGACTTATTAAAGGCCAGTGACCATATCCAGAAATATACACAGTATATACAAATTATACATGAGCCTTTTCTTTAGTTTTAACAGCCTCCCTCAAGCTGGCTGCTCGAATATATTTAGCAAGCCTAGCTTGGACAAAGATGTATGTGTTGTAATCTAGTTAACCCTTTTGTAAGGATATCTGCCGGCTGCTCTGCAGTATGAACATACTCAGTTTGAATCACCCCTTGTCGAATCTTCTCCCTAATAAAATGAAGATCAATCTCGATGTGTTTTGTCCTTTCATGAAACACTGGATTGGCTGCCATTTGTATGGCTGATTTACTGTCAGTGTACACAGTTACTGGCTCCCTGATGTTTACATGTCACGCCCCAAATTTTCCTAAGTCTTTACTTAGGGCGTGATGGCACCTGGACAATTATTTTCCACCAGGAGCACCATTTAATTCTCTTTATTTAGAAATTTGAACTTATATTCAAATACGGAGCGATTAATAAAAATAACAATAAAGAAATATGTTTATGACTTTATATGAAAAAAAACATAACGCGAGCCCATGCTCGTGCAAATATTGTTTCTACATAGACATACTGACAAAGATTATTCTAAGTTGGAAGGGAGATCATTCCACACGGGCATATCCCGAGACATTGGGCCGACATTCGAACTCGACAGTACCAGCCCAAACAATGGACTTGGTATGAAAAGAGGTCATGGACGATCGCTAGCCTCGACGTGGAACCTTTCCTCTATCACCCTTTCACGAAACATGTTAAATAAAGAGTCACTACCATCCAAAGTGGTGAGAACCTTACCGCAATTCAAAGTAACACCACAATATTCCAAGTGCAATCACATTATAACGTAATAAGCATATTGCAAAACATATCAGTTACAACATCTTTAAATATGCAACAACTCCTCATAGGAAATTCTTGGTTTAACTAACACTTCATTTTATCTCGTATTATACGTTGAGACATTCCCCTGCATTTCCACATGTTTATTACATTTATATATTTGTGAACGCGTATTCACTTTTCATATTTATATAGGTGAACATGTGTTCATCTTTCATTTTTGTTGCGGCGTGCAACCCGATCCATTATATTTACGTATTTGTGAAAAAGTAATCACTTTACGTTTTTTTTCGGCTTGAAACCCGATCCATTATGTTTACGTATTTGTGAATGTGTATTCACTTTACGTTTTGTTGCGGCGTGCAACCCGATCCGTTATATTTACGTATTTGTGAACATATATTCACTTTACGTTTTGTTGCGGCGTGCAACCCGATCCATTATGTTTACGTATTTGTGAACGCGTATTCACTTTACGTTTTGTTGCGGCGTGCAACCCGATCCATTATATATTTATATATTTATGTGAACACGTATTCACTTTTCATATTTTTCAGAAGATCAAACAAATACTATTCTTTTTTTCTAACATTCTGTCATTCATACTTGTAACGATTATAACTTTTTAACCATAACTCCAACTAAGGTGTTTCTCAAGCGGAAACTAAGGTAAGACGGGGATCTTTCACTGTACCAAATTTCATTTAAAACTACTTTGGATAGCTAACACAAATTTATCCTCAAAACAGCCACATGAAATTTATTTCGGCAGAATATTTATTAAACAACACTCAATATTAGAATAGTCATAACTCCTAATCTGTAAACCCGTTCAAGCCCCATAAAATCTCAAAACGACGAGAACAGAGAGCTACACGTCTCCATGTGAACCCTTCTTTCATATTATGTACCATTTGGTACAGTTTTACACTTTTGTTCGCTGCCCTTCCTGGATATCGATAGATCCGAGGCAGAAACTTTAAACAGCGATAACTCTCAATCCGTAAGTCGGATAGACCCCCGTAAGGTCTCAAAATGTCCACAACAAAGAGATATAGAACTTTCATTTAGCAACAATTTTCATATTCCCCACAGATTAGTACAGTTTTACGTTTCAACGTCCTGCCCTTCTGGATTCCGACGAATCCGAGGCAGCAACTTCAAACTACAATAACTCTCAACTCGTAAGTCCGTTTTAATAAATCTTTATATACATCTGTCCGTAACAGAGAGATTTACAACCATGTAAATTTTCATATAATTCTAATAAGTAAAACTCAATAAAAACAGTCCGTATTTATGCCTTTCCGAATTTCGACCAAATCTCAGGCAGGAACTTTGAACTATGATAACTTTCAAACCGTATGTCCATTTTACCTCATTTTTGGTTCTATATGATCATATTAGAGAGGTGTACAATTCTTCCAAATTTCATCAAATTCTAACAATTATAACTCAGTGAGAACAGTTCGTAAAGTTCATGACGCAACTAGTTATCTAAACCATCAAAAGTTCAATATTTCTTTTCAACACTCAATTCTTATTCCAACATGTATTGAACTAAAAATAAAGGATGTTACCAAGAATTTCTGAGTGAGAAAACTCACCTTGTAAGCGTGAAAAAGATTGTGGTTCGGTTGCTACAAGTGGTCCTTGCTCCTTAGTGTTCCCTAATTTTATTGTTCTCCTTCCTCCCTTGATATTTTCTTGATTTTTTTCCTTCTTGTTCACTTGTTTTTTTCTGATTTTCTAACCTTTATGTTATGCCCTTTGTTTGTGTGTAAATACAATGTATAAATGAAGGAGTTTTCTATAATCTATGGGAGGTGAAAAACCAAAAGATTGAAGGGAAATGAAAAGGAGGGGGAGGGGAAGGGCTTAGAGTGTACGTGAAATCTGAAATGCATGCTGCATTTGTTTTTTTTTTTTTTTTTTGTTTTGTTTTGTTTTTGTTTTGTTTTTCTTTTGTTTTCTTATTTTCATTTCATCTATCTATTTATCCAACTTTAACACTAACTCTATCCCATACAATTTATTCTTTGTTTTTCTTATATATATATATATTTATTAACCCAACCACAACTATATATTATTATTTTTTTTTTTCCGGATTTTACATTACACCAATGTCTTTCAATAAGCCCGGAAGCCATGTAATTTCAGCAGCAGTGTTGGCAAGGCTTCTATACTCTGCTTCTGCAGAACTGCGAGAAATTGTGCTTTGTTTATTTGATTTCCAAGAAATGAGAGTGTCTCCAAACTTGATTAAATAACCTGAAATAGACTTTCTTGTATGTGGGCATGAAGCCCAATCTGCATCACAAAAACCAGTTAAAGTCTCTTGTTTATTACTAGATAATAGCAGTCCTTGTCCTGGCTTACCTTTTACATATCTTACTATTCTGAGTGCAGCATCATAGTGGGATTTCTTTGGACTTTGTAGGAATTGGCTAAGTGTTTGCACACTATACGCAATATCTGGTCTAGTAAGAGTAAGGTATAGCAGCTTACCAATTACCCTTTGATAAGAACTGATATCTTTTACTGGAACATCAACAGTGACTGATTTTTCTGTATTAGTACTTTGCTTCTCCACATACTCATCATACTCCTTTGTGGTGAGTTTCACATTTGAATCCATGGGTGTATTACTAGGTTTGGCAGCAGCTAGGCCTAGGTCAGAAATAAGCTCTAAGGCATACTTTCTTTGATGCATAACAATCCCCTTGGAGGATCTAGCAAATTCTATTCCTAGAAAATACTTTAATTCTCCCAGGTCCTTCATCTTAAAAGTGTTATGAAGGGACTGCTTAGTCTCTTTTATGAGTCTTAGATTGTTCCCTGTAATTAACATGTCATCCACATAGATAAGTATGATTATTACATCTTGCCCACTCTGTTTAAGAAACAGTGAGTGATCAAATTCAGATTGCCTAAATTTCATCTGACACAGAGCCTCAGTAAGCTTGAAGTTCCACTGTCTTGGAGCTTGCTTGAGCCCATACAAGGACTTAGTAAGTCTACACACAGATTTATTGCCCCCCTGACTACTGAATCCTTGTGGTAAGGTCATATAGATCTCATCAAGTAAATCCCCTTGAAGGAAGGCATTATAAACATCCATTTGATGAATATGCCAAGATCTAGAGGCAGCAATAGACAGTATAGTTCTTATAGTAACCATTTTGACAACAGGGGAGAAGGTCTCTTGGTAATCAATTCCTTCATTGGCTATAACCTTTAGCAACAAGTCTAGCTTTTAACCTTTCTACTTCTCCAGTGTCTTTATATTTTATTTTATAGATCCATTTGCAGCCAATAGGGTGTTTTCCTTCTGGTAAATTAACAATTTTCCAAGTGTGATTATCTTGAAGTGCATCTATTTCATCTTTCATAGCCTCTACCCACATAGGATCTTTAGATGCTTCCAGGTAACCTTTAGGTTCAGTCAGTTCAGAAAAGGAGCTTAGAAAGGCTTGATAGGTAGGTTTTAGACTATCATAAGAGATATAGTTGGCAATAGGATAGAGAACATTGTTGGCATTGGTTGTAACAAAGTCTTTAAGCCATATAGGAGGTTGTTTGAGTCTGCTGGACCTCCTAGTGTTGTCATTTGAGTCTGTGTCAGGTTGAACTATATATTGAGCATTATCAGAATCTGTTTCTACTACATCATGCTCAATGGAATTACTACCCTTAACAGGTTCTATCCTGATGATATCTGCAGAATCTGCTTGTGATTCGTAATTTTCTGAGAACTTTCTTGGGTTATACTTTGATTATCATTGTTAGTAGGCAGACCCTGAAAGATAGGGTTCTCAGTGACCTGTTCTTTAAAAGGGTAAATATTCTCTCTAAATTTAACATCTCTACTAACAATGAGGGTTCTAGACTGCAGGTCATACACAATGTACCCCTTTTGTGTTTCAGAGTAGCCCATCAGAACACATTTTTTAACTTTGGAATGGAGCTTGTCATTGACAGTTAGATCATTAGCAAAACAAAGACATCCAATGGTTTTTATATGATCTATGGAAGGTTTCTTGTGATAGAGACTTTCAAAAGGTATAGTTTGAGTAATAGAGGAGGGTAGTCTGTTAATTAAATACACTGCAGCCTGTACACACAGGCCCCAGAATTTTAAAGGAATATTGGCCTCCATTCTTATTGCTCTAGTAATTTCTAATATATGTCTGTGTTTTCTTTCAGCAACACCATTCTGCTGGGGTGTATAAACACAGCTTTTTTGGTGAATCTGAAACAGGGTGTTAGAAGTATCATTCACAAATTCTGTCCCATTATCAGTTCTGATAATCTTGATTGTTTGATTAAACTGGGTTGATATATATTTGAGAAACTGATTAAGTACCACACAAACCTCAGATTTAAGCCTAAGTAGATATATCCAAGTCATTCTAGTGTGATCATCTACAATTGTGAGAAAAAATCTCTTCCCATTATATGTTTCAACCTTATAAGGACCCCACATGTCCATGTGCACAATGTCAAAAGCATTATTACTGTAAGTAGTACTATTTGGGAAGGGTAGTCTACACTGTTTTGCACAAGGGCACACATTACAAGTTTTTATTGCCTTTGCTATTTCATCAATGCTAGCACTAATCAGTTTACCAAGTACCTTACTAGAAGTATGACCCAGCCTCCTGTGCCACAGATTAATGTCTTCTTCTGCCATAGTTCTCTTTTGCTATTCTGTCCCATTATCAGTTCTGATAATCTTGATTGTTTGATTAAACTGGGTTGATATATATTTGAGAAACTGATTAAGTACCACACAAACCTCAGATTTAAGCCTAAGTAGATATATCCAAGTCATTCTAGTGTGATCATCTACAATTGTGAGAAAAAATCTCTTCCCATTATATGTTTCAACCTTATAAGGACCCCACATGTCCATGTGCACAATGTCAAAAACATTATTACTGTAAGTAGTACTATTTGGGAAGAGTAGTCTACACTGTTTTGCACAAGGGCACACATTACAAGTTTTTATTGCCTTTGCTATTTCATCAATGCTAGCACTAATCAGTTTACCAAGTACCTTACTAGAAGTATGACCCTCTCCCGTACGCATTAATGTCTTCTTCGCCATAGTTCTCTTTGCTTATCTTGTACATTCAAGATCGTCTTTCTTGAATCCTGCCTACCTTTATCATGATTAACAAGTATATAAAGTCCATCTTGAGTCTACCAATCTCCTTCACCTTCCCACCGTAGAGATCCCGAAATGTACAGAATCGGGGTAAAAGACAAACAGACACTTCTCTCTTGTTAGTTGTGACACAGATAATAAATTATATTTGAACTGAGGAAGGCAGAAAACATTTTCTAGTGTACTTCTATTAGAGAGAGTACTAGTGCCAGTGTGAGTGACCTGAGCAGACTGACCATTTGGTAAGAACACCTTTGCTGGTGTGGCTAAGTCACTTCTTATATTAATCTTATCTAACATGTTTATGTCATAAACCATGTGATTTGTAGCACCAGTGTCTATTATCCAGTTCTTGACTGTATTGAAAACATTTAAGGCTTTGAGTTCTGATATACCTGCAGCATTTGCAGATGATTGAATACCTTGAGGATTCTGAGATACTCCTGTCTGTAATTGATTATTGTTTAGTAGCTTTACTATCTGCTCATACTGGTTCTGAGAGAATTTGGGTGCTCCTTCAACATGCCAGTTGGTTTTATTGTCATCAGAGAAGGAATCTGCAGCTCTGTTGTGAGCATTGTGAGCAGCAAACTCCTTCCTCTTTGACTTAAAACCAAGAGGATATCCAACAAGTCTGTAACAGGACTCCTTAGTGTGACCTCTCATTTTGCATTCTTCACAGAATAGGCTGGTATTCCTTCTTGACCTCTGATTCCCTGCTGTTCCAGTCTTGGAATACATAGCAGTAGGAGGATTTAATTCTTCACTGTGTCCACTACCAGTTGGACCAGCTCCAAGAAGGCCCCTAGCACTAATTTCTTTCTGATTTTCATCACTAATTATCATGGAGTAAGCTTTATTGACTGTAGGAAGGGGTGACATAAGTAGAATTTGGCTCCTTGCCTGCATGTAACTTTCATTTAACCCCATGAGGAATTGATAGAGTTTTTGTCTCTGTAGGTAGTCAGTAAAGTCTTTTGAGGTAGGACAAGCACAACTTGGTGGTGGGACAATGGCTTGAAACTCTACCATGCATTTTTAGTTTAGTGTAATAATCACTGCTCATCATTACCTTGTGATAAGGTAGCAATTTCCTATGTAGGTCATAGGTTCTTGATTCATCAATTTTATCGAATCTTTCCTTTAAATCTTCCCATACCTCATATGCGTTTATATAATACACCACATAGTAAGCTATTTGACACAACATTCATTAGCTACGTGCATAACGGCGTTGACTTATTCCATCGTCCCACCATTCCACCCCAAAATGATTTTTAGTACGATTTAGTTTACAAAGCCTAACTTATTTCTTCCAAGTAGAGCAATCTTCATAGATTTGCTCCAAACAGATGTAGTTTTGGATCCCATGGTTGAAAAGAAATTAAAGAACTACCACCGACATCCGAGGCTTGTAGGAAAAGGGATGGTTAGGTCAAAGACGGTGTTGGTCAGATACTACCAGTAGGTTCTCTAGGTATGGATAAAGAACCTCCATCCTTAGAAGAACTGCTTTCATTTGTTAGATTTGTTACCATTCTTTTAAGATGTTAAGGACAAGAACCCGTCACATATACTTTCTTTCAGATCTAGACAAACTTATAACGACCAGAACAATATCAGAGAGTTAAAGACCCACAAGAGCAGTACGGAGAAATACAGGATACCTCAGAGTGAATCCCTCAGATCTTGTAATCACTTCAATCGAAGCATGCACCAGTAGATCTGGTTATAGACTCAGATCTTGACGATTTGCTCAGATCTTGGCGCATGCACAGTCGACAGGAATAGCCTGCTCTGATACCATGTTGGAATCCAACACCGCCATTAACGCAACTATCAGTGCGAGAAGGAGATGTCGGTGATTTCCTATTTGATGTTTCTCAAGTCTGAGTTCTTCAACCTTTCACAGAAATGGTATTCAACAGCATATAATAAGGTTAGTGAGATAGAGAACCAGTTAGATCGTAACATTTACCTTCATTAATGGAAGGAAAGTTTACAGAAAGAAGTTATAGAGAAGGAAGCTTTCAGAGAAGACGAGAAGCCTTCTTCAAGAAGATAGAACAAAAGGCTCTCGAATATTCTATCTCATCTATCCTTTTGGACAGATGCCCTTATGCCCTAATATAACTTTTGACGTTTTACCTTGGGCTGGCCTTTATATTTTGGGCCAGACTTATTAAAGGCCAGTGACCATATCCAGAAATAACCATATCCAGAAATATACACAGTATATACAAATTATACATGGGCCTTTTCTTTAGTTTTAACATAAGCCTATGTCTATGGATAATCGGGGAACTTGGAGGTTTGACCGCCTTTTCAACCAATCTATTAGCGAATATTCTCCGTATATTCTCTATATAATACAATCATCTTATCTCTTGTTACAGTCAAAGCAGTGTAAAGATGAACTATGTATTTTAGCCTACCTAAATAAGATGTGTAAGGTTACCACTCAGACAGGTGATCCCTTAAACATAGCAGTCGGGTAGGGCAATGGAGTGGGACGAGGTATAAGAAAAAAATTCATATTTTTTTATAAATTATATATAAAAATAAAAAATAAAAAAATAGAAATTTAAGAATGTGGTAGGTGGACGGAGGAGGGGGAGGGGAGGGAAGGTAAGAATTTTTTTCATATTTTCAATCATTTTTTATAAAAGTAACAAAAAATATGAAATAAAAATTTGAGAATAGAATAGGGGTATAGGGTGTGGTGGGCGGTAGGGCGGGGGTACGTGTGGGTAGGGCGGGGTAGGTTTGGACATATTTGAGTCATTGACTATCATATTGTCGTTACATTTCTTATGTACAATATAATATTATTTTTTGATTAAATATTATAACTAAATAATTTTAAAAAAAATTATTAAATTGTAAAGATATACTAATTTTAGAAACATAGGATAGAAAAGAATATTCTTAATAGTTTTAAATCTATTAAAAAGAATATTCTAGTAAATTTGCATAAAAGTGAGTCAAATATAAAACTATTTCAGTTTTTTCAGAAGTACTTCTATAATTATAGGTCAAACAACCTAACAGATTCAGCAGAAACAGTTTCTGCAGAATTATTTTTAAGAAACAGAAATACTTTTTCAAAAGCTAACCGAGTCTTACTGATTGTCTATCTGCATCTCTTTCTTATCTCCACAATTCTTTGTACTTATCCATCTATTTCCTTATAACTAATCAACCAACATTAATGGTTATTTGTATCTGAAAAGTCTCTAGTGTGAACATAAGTCATCTCTTTAATTCTTGGAACTTGCAAAAATATATAGACTACTTGAAACTTGAATAATGACTGGGGTAAACCAAGTAAAATATAGAATTGACAATACACTGTACATATTCTAATTTAAGGCACTATTTGACTAAAGAGCCATTTTACCCTCTTCCACTCCTGCACTGATTAGAGTATTAGATTTTTGAATTCCAATGTGGTCGCAATCGCCACTCATTCCAAAAGTTGCATTCGTTCGCACAGAAAATCTTTTTAATTTGAATTGAACAATTAATTACTTACTGTAGACATCTCTCCACATCGGAGCACAAAGAGTGGGGGTTAAAGACATCTCTCCACCAAGCTGAATGGCTCAAGGTACATATTCCGGTTCTTGTAAAACTTTCACAATTTTGGATTATAGAATTTTGAAAACTAAGATTTCATCTCATATTTAATCAGAAAACAATGATTCTAATGTTGCAACCAGTTGAGGCATCACCATACCTCAAGGTAACATTTTTTAAAATTAATATTGTTGCATAAAATGCAGTTGAAGAAGTACTATTCCTGTTGGCCAGCATAGCTCTAGAAAATGAGTCCAAGAGAAATGCAGTGAGGAGCAGGGAAACTGAAGGCGGTAATGAATGAGAAGTGGAAGCAGATGTATCACATAAAAAAGACTCAGCCTTGTCATGATTTATTGCATCTGCAAGGGAGAGCTCCATTTACAATTCTTCTCCTAAACTCCTAAAGTATGCGAATGGACTCAATTCTTCTTTTTAACTAAATTTTATATGGACTACTTTTTAACTCCATGAAACAACGTCTATATTATGTCCAAGGACAAATTCTTGTTTCTTCTACCATCAAAATTATCATATATTTAAACAAGAACTACCAACTGTTCTTGAAGTGATCTACATTACTTGGAAATTGACTTTTTTCAGCTAGCAAGAGGACATTATCCATTAGAAAAATGAGTGATTTTCAAGCTTTTGACTACTTCTTTATTAAATTAAATTATTTAAGTAGTAGTAACATTTATAATGAAAATTAATTAGTTAAATTATCTCCCGTCAGCACATATATCAGTTAATTTTGTTCATAAGGTGTGAACATATGATACTCCTTAGTATTGTTTACTTCTGAATTTGAAATCTCATGACATGATTATTAATTCAATTTATTATCCAATAGAAATTATAATACCTTGATGATTTTTTAAAACATTACTTATTTTGACTTAAATTTGAAAAAATTAATGTAGTCCATTGTACCGAGCATGTTTAATTCTTTTTTTTTCTTTCTGCGCTACGATCTTTCTCCTCTTATGATCTTTTTCTTATCTCATCACTTGTTGGGAGACTTGAATAATCGAAAGAAATTAAGACGAGACAATATTTAAGGGACTATAACAAAACCAAAAAAAATGGGGGACTATAAGAATAAAGTGTCATTTAACTTGGATTATTATTTGCTTACACATTAATCTTCAGCATAAATTCCAGTGGTGCACTTATTACTGCTTGTTTTTGAATAATTAAGGTCATTAGTTTTTCAATAAATAATTAAGGTCACCAGTTTTTCATAATCTTGCTCAGAGATAAATAAATTGGAAGTTTTTTCAAGTGTATACCCATTCAACAATTGGGAAAATAAAGGAATTGAATATCTAAGATTCACGAAAAAACTTATAAAATTATTAAGAGATGTCAAATTAAAATAGTTTGATGCTTTTGTAAACATTTATATTACCCTTATACCTAGGAGTGCACAAAAATCGGTCCGGACCGAAAAAATGGACCGGATCGGACCGATTTTTTTTTTTTATAATATATATAATTTATATAATTCCTAATATATATAATATATATAATTCCTAATTTTCTAAATTCCTAATATATAATATATATATATAATTCCGGGTCGTGTTCCGTGGCCCGTTTTTTTTTTTAAATTGATTTTTCAATACTGAAATTGACATTCTCGGACACATTAACACAAAAAATTTACGTTGAAAACTATAGTACATCGCGAGATATTTAGATTTGAAAAGGAGAAAAACGTAACGATTTAGGGGAAAAGTGAAATTAAGGGGCAAGATGGACGTTTTTGGAGAAATCGGCTGAAGTAAACAGACTTTAGTCGGTTTGGGATTATTCGTCTCGAAACAATACGCGAAATCAAAAAAAAATTAGATCAAACGGACGTCCGAGAACAAAATTATAACCATTTAAAGTTTCACTAATTTACAATTTATATTTGATATGTCAATACGTCCGAATTTGGTGACGAAGTGGTCCGTGAAATTGGGGGATTTGGTCCAGTAGACCGGACCGAAAATGACCCGGATCGAGAAATTCAGTCCGGAGAATCCGACTGTTCGGTCTTCGGTCCGATCCGGTTTTAACCTTTTGTGTACCCCTACTTATACCTTTTTTTCAAAAAAGTGGATCTCACACTCCAAGAGTCCAACACCCCAATCCAACAAAATTGTAAAGGAGTTAATCCCACCCCAGGAGTCCAAACACCCCAATTCAACAAAATTGTGAAAGAGTTAATCATGATAATTCAAATTATTTCAAAGGTTAGACCACTAATATGCGCACCTTATACTTGTAATTACAGTGAAGCCTTTATTTTGTAAAAGACAATATGTAGAATTCAGGCTCTGTTTAAAAATTCCGAATGTATATTTGAAGAGCATCAAATTTCACAATATTATAATAACAAAAACAAAACAGATGAAACACAGAATTTCAATAGTTAAAAACTTTCATTCATTTGCATTAATAATTCTAATAAGGCCAAATTACATATCAAAGAACAAAATAACAATCATCCTTTACATTGACCTAAAACCCAAAATATCCCCAAATCCAAACCTAACCGCTAGTAAACTTAGTAACAGCCTTAGTCCCTTCAGAAACAGCATGCTTAGCCAATTCACCAGGCAACACAAGTCTAACAGCAGTTTGAATTTCCCTAGAAGTAATAGTTGGCTTCTTATTATACCTAGCCAATCTAGATGATTCCTGAGCAAGCTTCTCAAATATATCATTAATGAAACTGTTCATTATACCCATTGCCTTGCTGGAAATACCGATATCTGGATGCACTTGCTTAAGCACCTTGAAGATATAGATCTTGTAGGTTTCAACGCTCTTCTTTGACCTCTTCTTCTTCTTGTCGGCACCGGCTGCTCCGGCGTCCTTTGGAAGCTTCTTGCCGGCTTTTGGCTTCTTCTCCGCCGGAGCTTTCTTCTCCTCGGCGGCTACAGGTTTTTTCTCAGCTGGCTTTTTCTCTGCCTTTGGTGCCATTGTTGAGAGCTTCTTTACTTTACAGAATGATGAATTGAGATTATGATTAAGAGAATGTGTTTGTGATGAGGAATGAAATTGGGGGAGTGAGGTTAATATAGGTTTTGGATTCTCTTGTTTGATTGGTTAATTTAGGCTGACGGGGATCGTGTATGTGAGCCGTTGATGGAGTGGAGAATGGACGCTCAGTATTGACTGTTAGGTATAATTCAGGATCCACGTGGTTGTTTGTTAAAAGTAATCTACAGTAGATTAATAAGTTCAATGACAAAATACATAAAATTATTTTTAAACTTATGTTGAAAATTTACTTTAACAATTAAATTTTATTAGCGTTTACTTACTCCCCATAATTGTTTGAAATGAAATAAAATTAATACAATTTTCACAATGTAAGATGAAGTACACGGAAGTCACGTCATTAACATGTTAGCACAATGTCATAGGCACGTAAAAAATTATATATTTAAATTATAGTAATTTTTAGTTCACCTTCATTTCTTTTTATTATTTCACAATTTTCATTTTTCTTAATTATATTTTTATACACTAATTAATCCCTAAAATCATGACAATGATATTTGTAAGTGTGAATCATATTGTTAATGGTATGTATGATTCTTTCAGCTTTACCGTTTTGTGGTGACGTTTAAGGGCAGAAGAAGCGAAAAACTATGTCATTATTTGTACAAAATCGGTGAAACATAGAGTTATTGAATTCACGACCATTATCGTACTGAAATGATTTTATACTTTTTCCAAATTGTGTGTGGATAAACTTGCGAAACTCAAGAAATTTGACAAACACTTCCGATTTAAATTTAAGAGGATATAACTAAACATAGTGTGAAAAATAATCAAGCAACACAAGATAATATTTATGACAGAGAGAACTAGAGATAGTAGATGTCCATAAATCGGCATGTATAATATCAAAAGGAGCAAGTGTAACACTAGTAGAAGATTTAAACGGAAGACGAATATGTTTGCCTAAAGAGCAAGAAACACTATTTTGGGCAAGTTTCTCATTACAAGCAATGAAATTATTGCCTTAAAGAAAATTAAAAATTGGGACTCCTTGATGACCAAACCTATTATGCCAAGTTGAAGAAGAAACAGCCGCTAGAGTGACGGGAGAGCAAGATCTGACAGCGGAGGTAGAAGTGCGTGTTGGTTAGTGAGAAAATTGTAATAAGTAAGAATGATATGTTCATAGGAAAGGGCTACCTCACCGAGGGCCTTTTCAAACTCAATGTAATGGTTGTTGACAGTATTAATAAAAATTCAGCTTCGTCTTACTTATTGGAGTCAAATGATTTATGGCATGTTCGTTTAGGACATGTCAATTACAAATCCTTGCGAAAATTGATCAATTTAGAAGTATTGCCTAAATTCGAGTGTAACAAATCAAAATGTGAAATTTGTGTTGAATCTAAGTTTGTTAAACATCCATATAAGTCTATTGATAGGAATTCAAATCCTTTAGACTTTTCACACAGATATATGTGATATGGAGTCAATACCATCTCGTGGTGGGAAAAAATATTTTATAACTTTCATTGACGATTGCACTCGATACTGTTATGTGCATTTGCTTAATAGTAAGGATGAAACAATCAATGCATTTAAGCAATACAAGAACGAAGTGGAAAATCAATTGAATAAAAAGATCAAAATGATTAGAAGTGATAGGGGTGGAAAGTACGAATCTCCTTTTGCAGAGACATGTTTGGAATATGGAATTATTCATCAAACTACTGCCCCTTACACACCACAATCAAATGGAATTGCGGAAAGAAAAAACCGAACATTAAAGGAAATGATGAATGTCTTACTAATTAGTTAGGTTTCTGCAGAGCTTGTGGGGAAGCTATCTCATGACTAATCGAATACTCAATAGAGTACCCCACAGCAAAACACAATCTATTCCATATGATCTATGGAAAGGAAGAAAACCTAACTTGAAATATTTCAAAGTGTGGGGGTGTTTAGCGAAGGTCCAAGTTCCTTTGCCCAAAAGGGTAAAAATCGGACCAAAAACTGTGGATTGTGTTTTTATTGGCTATGCTTTACACCACTCTATTACCTACTGTGGCGTGGCGCGACCAGAAGAAGATTACATATGTACCAAGTATGTAAAACTGGAAAATACTGTAAATACATCATAAGTCTAAAATAAGGCTGGAGACATGTATGATAATCAGTTTACAGTACACTGTGCCTTACTAACAATGAGAGTAAACAAGAGTATACTTTACTGCATAAAAATAGGAGGCTCATGATCAAAGTAGGGCCACCCGCCCGTAGTATCATTAAGCAATTCTACTTCTGGGACTATTTCACCCGCAAGGGTCGTATGGACCGCGTGAGGTAACTTCTCGCATGATCAGATCCGCTCGATAGTCGTATAGACCGCATTTAGGTATTCTCGCATAGATCGTCCGCCCCGCATGAGACTATTTCACCCGCATAAGCCCTTACGGACTCGCATGAGGTATTCATCGCATCATGGGTAGCAAATCCACAGAATATGCAAATGCCACAAACCCGGGGAATGACCCCGTAATGAATAATATATTACTAGCACAAACCGGCTATCATACATAACATAAGCACTACCGGCTTATCATACATAATATAAGCAAGTTAAGAAATCCCCTAACTTTTTATTAGTCTTGTTCATATACACTCTCATTTTAGTTTAATTAAGGCACTAACATGTCTTTATAAAAATCCGGAAATTTAACCCAAAGTACTACGTACTTCTACTCTTTTAAAAATGACTCTTTCATATAAAACTTCCAAGATACTAATAACCGTAGTATCAAGTCATAACTACTATTCGAGACAAGTCACAATACCTTTTAGAAATATAATTAGGTTTCTAAATCAAGTGACTTATTTTCTTTTAAAACCTTAGGCAATTGATGCCTTAAAATCAATTTGTCTTTCATTAATTCAAGTCATTTATCCTTACTTATTTTACTTAGAGTAAATCTCTCTTTTTAACTTTCCCTAAAGCTAATATAACCAACTTCCCATAAAGTCGTTATATTAACTTTATACCTTAGGTAATCATATTCTTCCTTATGTCCAAGGAACTTATACGTTTAAAACGAAACAAGTATCATATACTTAAAATACTTCAAGTCCCTTAACCTTGAAAACTAAGACACCCTTAATACTTTTTAAACAAGTGAGTTAATCCCTAACTCAACCAACTTGGACATTCTTAAAACAAGTAAAGGATATCAAAGTCTTGTACGTCTACCGTACTATATAGATACAACTATTCATGCTCAAGAGATAGGAAAGTTCCACATACCTCTTCGGGTCAATCCACTTGCCAAGTCCAATATCCCGCACGTAGTATGTCAACCTATAATGACCATAATACGTCTATTAACTTCTTACTTCAAACGTAGAATATTATAAGTGCAAAGTCACTAAATTCTACGGAAAATCGGACAACACTTCCTTAGTTTCTACATACTTTTCCACCTTTTTCAAGGCCCGAATTCAATAATCAAACACGCCACATTTAAGGCTCAACAATGAAGTTAACAATAGGGGATTACACGCCTACAAGACGTGTAAAATTTCGCCCCACAATTGATATCAAACTAGTACACACTACAAGGTCAATTCGGCAACTTTGAGGTGTAACAACACAAATTCTTATCCAATTCCTTTTCAATCCAAGTTGTTTAGTATAACTTGATATCAAGTCGCAATCGATAATAACTACTACAATCTTCAAGTAAGTAACATGCGACGATTCTAATTAACGACCAAATTGTAATCCAACTTCAAATGACTAGAATGTCATTTCGGATTCTAGGCTTCAACTATCCATAACACTTATAAATCTTCAACACAATATACTTCATGCTAGTTAAAATGTAAGGCTACAACAATATGAAATCTTATAACACTTTAAGAGAACAAGATTGTTACCTCAACGAGCCTTATCCAACTTCAAGATCCGAAGTCGCTTCCTAACAACTTGGAGCCTCTCCTTGACACTTCAATCCGCCACTTGAGACCCTTAGAATATCACAAACAACTTTCCTTTATTCTTCCAATCAAAACCTAGGAAAGCAACTAGGTTTTCACCTTGCGACTAATACGAAAACGATATTTTTCCGGAATCTTTCTATTGAGATACCCTTACAATACCCTCATGAACCTTAGTTTAAAGTGTGGAGCTTATTGGACACAAACAATTTTTTTTCTCTTTTGAAAAGCTTGAACCCGAGAGCCTCCTTAAGTGTTCATCCAATTTTCTTGAAAATTTTCTAAGTGTGGAAGCTTGTCTCACTACTAGTATACATATATAGCACAATGGAGGGCCAAGATTAATACATATGTGTGGCTTAGATACAATTCACTAGGATCAAGCCCAAGTGGCCCTTTGACAAGTCAACAAACTCAAGCTACAAGGCTTAGCAAGACTTGGTCATCCTATTAATGGTTAAATGACCCTTTTACCCATGTTATTTTCGTCCAAGACCAATATAAGGGGGGTGACACGGGTCGCCCTCCCATTCGTCACAATATTTCGTTTTCCGATAATTTCATAATTTCGATAAATTTTTACTAGTCTCAAATCTTAACATTTGGATTCTTACGTACGTTCTTAAAAACATGTCCTGTAATTACGGGGTGTAACATTCTTCCCCCCTTAGAAACATCCGTCCCCGAATGTTCTTTCGGAGTCAACTTATAAATAGCGACATAATTTCCTTTTACAACCCCGACATACCAATAATGCCACACGTGGCCACATAATAGCACTTAAGCAAAATACTTCAATTAAAACTTGACAAGTAAGGGAAAATGAATTACCTGAAGGTGTAGGGAATAAGTGAAGATACTTTCTCAACATGTCCTCCTCCGCTTCCCACGTCATCTCATCCCTGTTAGCATTCCTCCACAAGACTTTGACGGAAGCCACATCCTTGGTCCGCAGTCGCTTGGCCTGGCGATCGAGTATCGCTATGGGACTCTCCTCATACGATAACCCCTCTGTCACCTGGACCTCGCTAGCTGGGAAAACTCTCGATAGATCTCCGATACACTTCCGCAACATAGAAACATGGAAGACCGGATGTACCGCCTCTAACTCTGATGGCAGATCCAACTCATAGGCAACCTTGCCTACTCTACGGATGGTCTGGTAGGGCCCAATGTACCTTGGGCTAAGTTTCCCCTTCCTTCTGAATCTCATCACACCCTTCAGCTTTACCGTTTTGTGGTGAGGTGTAAGGGCAGGAAAAGCGAAAAACCATGTCATTATTTGTACAAAACCGGTGAAACATAGAGTTATTGAATTCACGACCATTATCGTACTGAAATAATTTTATACTTTTTCCAAATTGTGTGTAGATAAACTTGCGAAACTCAAGAAATTTGACAAACACTTCCGATTTAAATTTAAGAGGATATAACTAAAAATAGTGTGAAAAATAATCAAGCAACACAAGATAGTATTTATGACCGAGAGAACTAGAGATAAGAGATGTCCATAAATCGGCATGTATAATATCAAAAGGAGCAAGTGTAACACTAGTAGAAGATTTAAACGGAAGACGAATATGTTTGCCTAAATAGCAAGAAACGCTATTTTGGGCAAGTTTCCCATTACAAGCAATGAAATTATTGCCTTTAAGAAAATTAAAAACTGAGACTCCTTGATGACCAAACCTATTATGTCAAGTTGAAGAAGAAACAGTCGTTAGAGTGACGGGAGAGCAAGATATGGCAGCGGAGGTAGAAGTGAATGGATAGAGATCCCCCGTGCTATTGTATCTCGCAAGAGGTGTCCCGTATGAAGATCCTTCACAGTAAATCCAAAAAGATCAAAATCCACGGAGACAGAATTATTACGAGTAAATTGGCGGACAGATATGAGGTTCTTAATTATGTGTGGAGCATATAGGTTGTTTTTTAGGGAGAATGGTGGATGAGGAGGTTGTGTGTATGAGGTACCATTACCCTTTAACCGGAATGTGTTGTCCACTACCAACTGTAACATATTGATGATGCTTTAAACTAAACAGTTTAGGTATAGTACATGCATATTGGGTGACGTGAGATGTGGCGCCTGAGTCCCTGTACCAAGTATTGTCAGAGGGTGTTGAATACCTGTCCCAACTCAGTGGGTGTCATACCGGATGAGGGTCAGAAACGACATTGCATGTGGACTGCTGCGAGGCCGAGGCCCAACAAAACCGAGATAAGATTACAGTTGTAGGCCGCTGCATCTTGGAATGGACTCGCCGCGGCTCAACCTGGCGCCGCGGCTTCAGATTTGCAGCCATACGCTGTGTGCTAATTGCTGAGGAGCTGCGACCCAGTTTTTATGCGATACCTGTTGTTGTTGTTGTTGCTGGTTCTGTTGAAATCCAACCCAGCACTACCCGGAACAACCCAACTACCCCACCACACCGATCAACCCAGTTCCTACCTACCACATTCACCAATACTAAAAACAACTACCTCAACCCTCATCAATCTGCCAAAACCGGTGCCCACACATATCCCGATGTCCTTCCCGTAAAAAAAAACCACCCAGTTTAGTTTCCCGTCGACCAACCCTACAAAAACCCCGACATCATACCTGCTAGTAACCCGACACCACATCTCCACCAAAATACCCAACCTACCCCTGCCCTCACGCACCATATGAAAATCCGTGCCCAACACGAAATTTTCAAACCCAAGGTCCAATTTAACCTATCAACACAAATCATTTTCCAATTCTCAAAAATCCAAAATTAGCAAAACTAGACCCTAATTGAAATGCGGCCATGCATGAGGAATTTAATGCTTTAACAAAATAGCACACTTGAGATTTGGTTCCTAGACCGGAATGTGTGAATGTGATCCGTTGCTTATGATTTTTTCATCATAATTACAGAGATAATGGTGACTTGGAGAGATATAAGGCGAGACTTGTGGCTAATGGTACTAATAAACATGAGGGTATTGATTGTGGTGAGACGATTGTTGTTAAACCGACCATTATTTGCACAATTGTGAGTATTGCCATGGGCCCACCGTATATCAGTCTCATCAAGTCCCTATACCCGACATCGAATCGACGCCATCGTGTTCTCGTAAGCACGGCCACCAATTCCGACATCACAAGAACCAAAATCCAACCCAACACCGGTACCCGGAAGAACCCAACTACCCCACCACACCGTCAACCCAATTCCTACCTACCACATTCACCAATACCAGCAATAACTACCCCAACCCACATCGATCTGTCTAGATCGGTGCCCACACTTATCCCGATGTCCTCCCCGTAAACAACCCACCAGTTTAGTTACCCGTCGACCAACCCTACAGAAACCCCAACATCGTCCCTGCCAATGACCCAACACCACATCTCCACCAAAAATACCCTACCCCTGCCTTCACGCATCATATGGAAAATCGTGCCCAGCACGAATTTTTCAAACCCAATATCCAATTTAACCTATCCACACAAATCATTTCCCCATTTCCCAAAATTAGCCAAACTACAAATATATATATATATATATATATATATAATGTGTACAAGGTGAAACCCTAATACAATAAGGATCTTATATCTATGATATTATACTACACTAAATATTACAAAATATATGGAGTATATTTTATTAATATATTCTAATAAACTTTGTCATCCGTTAGCGAAAGTAATCAAATATATCCATCCGGTTACAAGTTGGGACCAAATATACCCCTACCGTTAGCAAAGTATTCAAAAATACCCTTTTAAAAAAATTAGTTCTGGAAAATTAGATTTTTTTAATTAGTAAATCTGAAAAATATTTTTTTAAATCACTTTTTTTCATATTTATTTTTTAACATTGATCCAAATTTTAAGAAAATATTTTTAGGATACTTTATTTTAAAAAAAATATTTACGTATTTTTTAATTAAAAAATTCAATTTTTCAGAATAACCTCAGATTTAAAATGGGTTGATTATTTCCAGTCCAAACTACCCATCTCGCAAAGTTGGGTCAGTTATATGGGCCAAGCCCATTTTGACATATCTATAGGATAAGGAAAAATGACATAGAGAACCTATTTAAGACTCTTTATTACAAAATATATAGAGAGGTTTCCTTATTTACAAAACATAACGATATATTACAAAATATGACGGATCTTCACACTTTTTTCGTTTTATTTTTTAAAATTTATTTTTTAAGTAATTTATATTTTAAAAACTATTTTTTATCTTTTAAAACAATATTTTTAAAATTATTAATTTATTAAAAAAATAAAAGTTTTTTTGCTCAAGCCTTACAAAATTAATTCAAATGTGTGTGTATGAAATGTGTGTATGTGAGCGAAATTTTCAATATAGTTTCCATACACCAATTGTGAGCGAAATTTTTAAGCCTTAAATATTGTATGGAAGTTGAATACAATGTTGTTGTTGTTATATTTTATACATGAAAAATGTGAGCGAAATTCTTAGTCTTAAGCGAGATGTACATTTTTCATACATACAATTTTGAGCGTAATTTTTAAGCCTTGAACAAGATATACACATTTCATAACAAAATTTGAGCGAACTGTTTAAGCCTCTAGCATGATATTCATACATTTTTCATACACAAAAATTTGAGCGATTATTTTAAGTCTTGAATGTTATATGAAAGTTGTATACAATATTGTTGTTGTTGTAATAATTTTACAGAAACCTAACATGAACTTTATAAACGAAAATGTGAGTGAAATTTTAAGCCTAGAGCGAGATATAAATTTCATACACAAAATTTTGAGCGATTTTTTTTTAAGTCATGAACGAGATATAGAGTTTGTAATGTTATGTTTTGTAAATAGAAAATTATCGTCACATTTCATAAATATTTCCTTTTAATACGTATATATACGTACTTTGCCCGGAGGATAACTCACTTGAACACCTGATAATATTCCTATCATACTCTTTTCTATTTATGTTAAAATCTCAATATCATTCGGATTAGAATAAGTTTGAGATAGTTGATTGAATTATTAAGAGCTATTAATTTGAGGGCCTTATTTTCTGTAGTAGAGTATACATGCTATGTCATTTTACTAGATATGTCTGCATATAAGTTGGCGCTTATTGTTAATATATAATAGTACTATTTAACATGCCAGCATAATGCCCCATAGAAACAATAAATTGCCAACTTTATTTCTTAGATAATTCATGGTCTCAACAAACTTAGATAAGGAATTCTTATCCATAAAGTCTCTCCTCACTCTTCCAATTTCTCCTTGTCATGTAGGGAGGATAACACTAGAAAAAATGTACACATCATATTGAGGCTCTACTAATGGACCCCGTCATCAGATAAGTGTGTACACATTATTATTCAGATTCTATGTGTTGTTGCTTGATATTATTTGGCTTTAAAAAAATATCCCAAAAAGGATTTTCACATTCATGTGTAGCCAGTAGCCATCCACATGATATTATATGGCTTTAAGATTTTTCCAATTATTCTTCTTAAGAATCAGTTGAGTTGTTCATGCGAACTATATGGCTTTAAGAAAATTCATGTGTCATCATGTACAAAAAATAACATATTTTATACAAGATTAATAACTATTTTTTGTATATTAACTAACAACTGTAATTATTTTTTCTTGGTGATAAAATAAAATATGTTAAAAGCCTAAAAAATCCTGATATATTTGACTAACTGAATTTGTAAGCTCACCTAGTCCTTATTTATATGATTTGGTTGCCAAACTTTTGTTTTACATCCATTTTTAAGTTTTCACTTTTTTTTTTCTCTGGGTTAAAAAGCAGTTTAACTTCAACTAATTAATTACTACAAACTAATCCTTTATTAGCACTACACGAAAAAAAAAGAGGCATTTGCCTTTTATTGTCATATGTTGGATGTTGTTGTCAAAATTATTTTTCGCAACAACTTTGCAATAACCTCCGATGCGAAAAGTTTCCGCAACAACAAGTTATTTTTTTATTGTCATTTATATTTTTTAGTTTTCGTAACAACAAATTATTTTTTTATTGTCATTTATATTTTTTTAGCAACAATGTATTAAATTTTAGTTGTCATTGTTGAATTTCTGGATCGATCTTCAAACAGAGGAGGAAAACAGAGAGTAAATATTGCCAACAGAGAATATCAAAACAGAGTTTTCAGTCCTAGCTTAGAAACAATATCAAAACAAAACACTTCACTAACAGGCAACAGTAATAATGATCCTGGACAGCAACACCAAAACTATTATTGCCCCTACATTTTTCACTGCTTATCTTCTGAATTTGTGATTGCACGTCAAAGAACTCTTTTATCCTATCCTCTTTCTGCTTCCACAGTTTCTCCAGTGTTTGTGCTATAGCTGCAAGTTGTTCCTTGATTGTACCTGAAGTCTTCTCAGGAATTCCAACATATGCCTTCTCTCTAAGGGCCGAGAGCAGACTGGAGAGTTCAACTTTGGCATATGCCAATGCCTGAAGAAGGTGAGCCTGTGACTTCACGGCATGGTCAGCCTTTCTCTTGTAGACATCCTGACACTCTTGATCTATCTGAAGAAGCATCTTGTCCTGCTCATCATCAGTTTCACCAACATCGTCCCAGATTTGCTGCAGCTTTTGTAGTAGGAATCGAAAATTGTTTCGTCAAGAACAGAAGTAGTTTGATCATCCACTGCTTCCATCTTCAGTCACTTGGACCAAACCTTCGCCAAATTAGATGGTCTCAAATCCACCCATGTATCAATACTTTGATGTTGATATACCACAATCAGGACCTTGTGCTCTCCGTAGCCGAAATTCAAGCAATATTTTGGACCCTCCAGCGACGAAATGGTGTCTTGCAGCATTAGTAGTAACTAGCCACCACAAAAGGAACAACAGCAGCTCCTACAGTACCCAATATTAGCAGCAACAACACCTGTTGCATCTAAGGATGCAGTAGTTGCATCAGATACAACAACACATGCAGTCCCAACAATCTCATCCAACTGAACAGGAAACTCCTGCTCTGTCACCACCAAAACTTGCACCAATGTTCTCAACATGATCTTCATTTACAATTTTGAGAGAGCCATATTTTCTCTCAATAACTACATTTCTTCCTTTTCAATCAGGAGTAACACCAGCTAGATCTGCAAGTTGTTAACATCTGCTTGTAGCCTCCTAATGACATCACCATCCTGATTGAAGTGTAATGCCTGATATGTGGATGCAATCGAGCACACTGAAGTAAAGGTAGCAATCGCAGTAGCTCGAGCAAAATTCCAGCAGCTGCATCATTAACATTTTCCAGCAGCTGCAGTATTAACATTTTCAAATAGGAGCTTCAACTCTCATAACAACAACGAAGAACCCCTCGTTTTCTGGTCACATCCGGACTAAAGAATCCCTCAATTCTCCTATATCAAGCTCAACAAAGAACCCCGAATAACCCCTCGTTCTCTAGTCACACTCGAACTAGAGAATCCTTCGATTCTCCCTACGCAAGCTCTTATAATTAGCTCGGACGTGCAGTGGAGTCTCCCTCAATTTCTAGTCCAATTCATTCCGACTAGAAATTCCTCGATTCTCATGTCCTAAGCTAAACAAATGGAAAACAGGGATATACAAATTCCCCTGCGTTTCACTTTTATATTCAGATATACAGTGCAATTCCCATTACACAAGCCGTTTCTCTGCCCGGAATTACTCAAATATCCAGACAAATTCAGTAGTTGTCTTCGCCTATCAATCCCACAGTTCATGTAGTTCTTCATCATACATGTGTTTCTTACAGGTTCCTGCTCTATTGAATATGTACAAAATTTTAAGCCTCCAATTGCAGTTGCTGTCTCGAGACATGTCACGACCCAACTCACGAGTCGTGATGACACCTACCCTATTCCCCCGAGTAGGCGAACCACATTCTCAATAACAAGTTAATCAGCGGAAAATATAATAAAGAAAGAAGTCATTAAGTCTTAAATACTTATAATCCCTAGAAATGTTACGACCTCCCCAAAATCTGGCCAAAAGGGTACAAGAGCACTAAACATGGTCTGGAATAGAAGTCTGAAAAATAAGTGTCCGAAGGCTACATACTGTCTGTCTACTACGAAAGAAAATGGAATCAACTAAGAAGCCCTTCAGGGGCCACCAATGATCAAGTAGCTCACACTGAATGACTGAAAAATATCACCATCGCGAATCAGCCACGGGGCGTAGAACTGGAACTTGGATCGTACTTTGCACTCAACAAAAGTGCAGCAAGAGTAGTATCAATACAACACTAGTACCGGTAAGCATCATAGGACGACAGTGATTAGATAAGGCATGAAGAAGTTGAAACTAACAAGTAGCACATATAACAAACAAGCATGGTCACATATCATAAACAGGTAAAGTGTAAAGAAATCGAGAATCAACCAAGACAGATATAATTTCACTAAATGATCAGTCAACTATAAGAGTGGATGAATGTAATGCAATGCAATAGTCACCTCTCTCTCTCTCACTCCACTCTCGTACACACATGCTAAGGCAGTGCCTTCAAGCCATGACCCATGGGGGACCCGCGAAGTCCATGTACCACTCGTGCTCTCCGGATAGAACCTCGGAGGTCATCAATCACTCACGCTCTCCGACAGAAACCTCGGAGGTCAATCACTCACGCTCTCCGGCAGAAACCTCGGAGGCCAATCACTCACACTCTCCGGCAAAAACCTCGGAGGCCAATCACTCACGCTCTCCGGCAGAAACCTCGGAGGCCAATCACTCACGCTCTCCGGCAGAAACCTCGGAGGCCAATCATTCCCTCTCTCCGACAGAAAGCTCGGAGGCCAGTCACTCCCGCTCTCCGGCAGAAACCTCGGAGGCTATCAATATCATCACACCAATAATATAGAAAAAATATGACAGGCATGATATCCGTCTCAACACATATCACAAATAGATAATCGATAAGTACAAGTCATATCAAGTGATAATCACAAAAAATAACGCATATGACGATAAGCCCACATAACAGCTGACGAAACCAACGTAATTGTAATTTATCTCCACTTCATGCCCGAAGGCCTATCATGCTATCTCTGTCACTTCCTACAACTACATACGATTCTCTAATCAGAGTCTAACTAAAGTAAACTGTAACCTATCTCAATGTCGGGTGCCACGAACAATCAACCACTGCCTTCCCCTTGCGTAGAGTCTCTGAACGATTAAAATCTAGAAAATATGTATGTTATAATACGAATCTAAGGACACATATATTGCTATATTTATATTAACAACATCTTTACCATTTCCATTGTATGACTAAACTCATACCCCTATAAAAATACTAGCATAACTTCAGGACAAATAAATAATATTCCTTTCTTTTAACTTTCCAGAATTGTTTTGGTAAAACAAGGCATAACTTTGAACAGTAATATCTTTTAAACCACATGTCGGATTCATCTCCGTAAGATCTCAAACTGACGGGAACAAATAGATCTACAACTTTCATTCAGCCCACATTTTCATATTCCTTACGAATTTGTACAATTTTCACGTTTTATATGTTGTGTCGCCTGGGTTTCGATAAAACGGGGCTGAAAATTTAAACATTCATAACTTCCAAACTAAAAGTCGGATTTTTCTCCATAAGATATCAAACTGACGGGAAAAGAGTAATCTACAACTTCATCCAGCCCATACTTTCATATTCTTTTCAGATTTATACAGTTTTCACGTTTTTACAAACTGCTGTAATCCTTACGCCATGATAATCCCTCAAACTTTCTCTTTTTCAAGTGGATTGTGGAATTTCCGGGGGATGATTCTTTACAAAAATTGATTTCATTCTACAACACACCATTATAAGGATTATAAATAGATCAACTCAACTATAAACATAGATTTAACCTGAATTTAATAGAGCGCTTTCTCTTCTTCTAGCTACTAGGGTTTTCTTTCTTTTCTTCCTTCTCTTTCTTGTGCTGCTGCTGCACGTTTTCCTCCCCTTCTTTTCTTTTGTAATTAAAAGTGTCTCAACTGCCATCAATTCATATGCATATTCCACACTTTTAGTACCGTAACATGCTATACCACACTTTGTTAACACCAAATTCATCTAACACCTTCATGTCCATTTCATTCTTTGTGCCCTTGATCACACTCATCACAACTTTATCACTCAAAATCTCCTTCACATTGTATCTTCGTCCCACAGTTCCTTCATGAGATTGAATTCCTTTTTTTTTTCTTGTTTTTTGCCGTCTTTTTTATTCTTTAGCTTATAGAGTTTCTCTTTTCTCTTTTAGATACTAGGGCTTCTTGTATATATTTTTTTCCCTTCTTTGTTTGGCCGTTGTGCAGCGTGTCCCCCTCCCCCTTTAATTATGATATTTACGTGCCCTATCAAAGGGTAGTGGACTTGGCCCACCAACTCACTTAATTATTTTTTTGTCTCATTTCATCTCTTAAAAATCACATAATTCACTTAACTAAATTCCTGCACAATTTCATATCTTAAAAAAATCATATAATTAAAAGCCCTATAGTCTCATACCTTTTTAGTAGTTTAAAGTGCTTAAACGACCAAACGGGTCGTTACAAGACATCCTCTTAATTGTCCGAGAAATTGCATATTTCTATTTCTTCCACAATCAGGAATCCTTCTATCATCGATTCGATTGAATCAAAGCTTATTCTGCCTCGATTATCGCTTTTAATCAGTGTGGATCCGATGAGGAGTAGTTGGGAAAATATCTTCTCATTAAAATTAGAATCGATCTGTCTGATCTCTCATTAACACTTAAATTGTAGCTACTTTCAGATCCACACTAGAACATTCTTCCGATGATACATATGAACCCTAATTTTGAGAAAATTTGGATGCGATTTTGATTTTCAGTTGTTATTTTCAGTCGGATGCGATTTTTTATTGTAAAAGAGTGACGAAATCGAAATCGATAAACTCTTCATCCACTCCGGCGTACCTTTCATCACATTACCAACAATATTCGTCGCCGGAGCAGTCTTTGCTTTACTAACATGTATAGAAATAGACTGACCTTGAAACGAAATCGATAAACTCCTACTGGAATTCAATAGTTGCTTCGCCGCAGCAGACTTCTCTGTAGATATAGACTTTTTCAATTGTATCTCAATTGAACATGGATCCTTCAATTTCTTCCATCGTATACACAGATTCCTTCGAATTCCTCACTGCATATGCTTGAATTCATTTTAATTCCTCACTGCATGTGCTTGAATTTGTATTCCTGATTGCGTATAACTTCAATTGCTTCGATTGCAGGCATCGATCCTTCTATTCCCACTGTATGCAGTCGAATATTCTCGATCTACACTGAACCTCGCTTTGATACCATGTTGAATTTCTGGATCGATCTGCAAATGAGGAAAACAGAAAAAGTAAATATTGCCAACAGAGAAGATAAACGAAAGAGAGAAGAGAGAAATGGGGGAGAGTGAAGAGAGATTATTTTTGTGGGAGCTTTTTTTATTATTCTCTCTTAATGAACAATACAATATCAACCTATATTTATAATGATGAAGTAAACTAGTCTAACAACTAATTAACAACTTTAACCCATCAACAAACCACAAACTAACTATATATATATAATGTGTATATATGTGGTATATCTATACTTCAACAGTCATTTACGTTTTTAGCAATAATATATTTATTGTTGCTAAAGTTTTGTTCGTTAATTCTACTTTCTTGTAGTGTAGATGATTTGACTCGGACCATTTGCATTTGTCTAGTGAACGTGTGTGTTAGTTCATATCAAACAGTTGAAACCATAAGTGAGATTAGTTAGTTCAAAGCAGTAGGTATACTTTTTTTTTTTTTTTTTTTTTGTTGACGAAGGAACCCGCAGCCGCTGCTCTTTCGAGTGCGCACAGGGTAAACCCCGGACTGACGCAATAGCCTGCAAACCACGTCAGCCAGTTAAACCACACTTGACAAGCCAGGTGTGACAGACTCCCCCAAGAGGCGAAGACAGACCAGGCGTTACCCTGGAGTTTCGAACTTGTGACCAAGCTCTCCCACACCACCCAATGAGGATACTCTGCGTGAAGCACTAGTGCAGGGAGCGGATAAAGCGATGGTATACTTGTTTTTATTGGAAGTGGGCATTATATTCTCAACAGCCATAGAACATGAACCGGTGGTTATATAAAACAAAATTAAAAAGTCGACAAGTATTACTTGATGCCTCATCAATCAACTATTTCTAGTTAAGTACTACCTAATTACAGGTGTTGCTCCAATAATCATTGTCTGCACTCTGGAGTTCTTCAAGTTGGATTTCCACTTGAGTTTAGGTGTTTCAAGATTCACCAAAAGCAATTGGAAATAAGATTTTCAAAATGTTTTAAGGCGTGTACACTGATTCATATAGTTTCATACTAGCAAAGTCGAGATTCAAGAATATAAATCAAAATTACTACTCACCACAAGCAATTATTTTACCATTTCAAAAAAGAAATCAGTAAAAGGGTATGTGGGAATCATTTAACTTTTAAAAAATGGTGACGGAACCGAGTTCACTTGTTATAATGAGTCATCGGTTCACTTTTAATTAGAGGCCTCGAATTTAAATTTTAATGAAAAAAACTCTGATAGGAGCTCATCTCCTCTAATGAATCTTAGACGAACGTAAATCTAGATTAATGAAACTTTAAAGTGAGCTATAGAAAGATTATAAAACAAAAAGAAAAGGAGTTATTGCACAAATGAACAGTTAGAAAGCAGAAAATGCAAGAATTAGGCCTTCCAGAAGTTAGAAGATGAAGTCTAATTAATATAGCAAGATGCTAATGTATTGATGGTATAGTCCGGGGGCTCAAGCACATTAGGGCCTAAAGATATAATTTAATGGGAGGTCTTAAATTAAAAAATATATTTAAAGTCTATTCTTCTAGTAATTTTTTTAGATGCCAAATATACGAGTTATTTTTCTTCATAATCGATTCATTCTAATAATTCTTTTCCATTGATAATATAGAAAATCCACTTAATCTTTCTGAGACATTATTGATCTTGATAAGATTTTATCAATTTTAATAATGAAAAGAAATTTTCGCTCGGACAACCGTTACAAAATTGTTAACTTTATTCTATGAGCAATATAAACATTTGAAAACGAATCAAGCTCTTTTTATTTGATTGAGTATATCGATCAGAATATTATCTTCTACTTATACAATATCTATTAGTATTTCGAATTCAGAATAAATGCAGACCATCATTATCAGGGTGGGTGTGAGTGTAATGTTTTAAAAAATTTATCATCTAATGATCTCAATTTTTACCACCAAATAGAAAATCAAAACAAATTTCATTCGCTTCAATTTTTATTTTAAACTTTTGCTAACTGAATTAACAAAAAATAGCACGTCGTACCAAATAGCCATACTCAATAAAACCTCAAAATTATCAAGTTCGGATATTGCTTAACGATTAGCTTTGCTTTTAGTTTTTGATTCCTTACTAACTTGTATTAATTTCAAAAAAAAAACATATTTTATATTGGAGTTTAAATTTTTATTGTTTAAATGCTTTCAATACGATTTTTCTTACATGTTTATGACGATGATTTAAGAGTTAAAATGAACATGATATTCACAATCCAAAAAATATTGACAACAATTACTTTATTCAGAGTCAAAAAATTATCTTATCTTCTATCTAAAAAAAGATTATTTTTTTACTAAAAATGCTCAAGTACTTTTAAAAAATAAATAAATCCACTATTACTAAAAATGAGGCCGCAAAATTGGAAGCCTGAAGCACTTGCTTCATTGGCTTCACCTTGGAGCCGGCCATGGGTATAATCTATAGACTATAATGTCCGGGAAATGACATACTTTGAGATTACATCAGGCCCTTCTACACTCAACATATCACATAACCAGTGACCTTCACTCTCATCTCATCTCATCTGTCATCCAACTATTCTTATGTATATTTTAAGTTATACAATATGTGAATTGTATACTTTGAAAGTCTAAAATATATTAATTACTGTTATATAATTTTTAAAGGTATACATTTTATAAATGAATACATACAAGTAAAAAACTATATTCTCATTAATAATTATGAAAAAGGTCCGATATAGTTAGAGACACAGAGTTAGAATTTCAATTATATAGATTTTGTATTTCAGAATGATGACTTCAAATGTTAATAACTGGAGTTTCAAATTTAATATTTATATATTTTAATTAATTTTCTCAATATAATATAATATTATTTGAATAAAAGTTATTAAGTTGATCCGAACACACGTATCTTAACTTCATTTTATAAAGGGAAAAAAAAACAGCTATCGAATTGAGAAGCACGCCGCCTCAAAGGATCAATTATGCTGAACTGCCCACATGATACTTCCAATGAAGTATGAACTCAATTTAATATTTTAAGGTGTGTTTGGATTAGCTTCCGGCAGAATTGATTATGACAGAAGTGATTTATATTTGGATCCAATAATGTAAAAGTGATTCTTATAATTGATTTATGTTTGGATAGTTTTAATCAAAATTGCTTTTGAATGTAAAATTACCAAAATGGACATACATATAAATAAAATTACTATACATATAAATAGTTGGAAGTATGTAAATAAAAATTACAAATAGATAATAGAATTTAAAGTGTAATATAGTACTTAAATATTAGTAGAATATTATTATAATACTAATTTAAAGTGCAAATATTATTTAAATATTATTACAATACTAATTTAAAGTGCAAATAGTATTTAAATATTATTACAATACTAATTTAAAGTGCAAATAGTATTTAAATATTATTACAATACTAATTTTGCATGTACTCTATAATTTAATTGCGGACTAAGTCTCGAACGTGATCCATCTCTGATGAAGAAGCTACATTAAAAATTTGTGATTGATCCAAGTTAGATGATCTATGATAATCATCATGGTGAATGATTGTGCTTTCATCTTCATAAAGATCAAAATCAATATCCCTTTACACATTCCTTTTGATAAAGTTGTGTATAACCATTGTTGCGACGACTATTTGAACCTGTGTTTCAAAATTGAACTTGGACATGCAATGTAAAATTGCAAATCTGTTATTCCATACCTCAAAAGTTCTTTCTATTGTGGACCTTAAACTTGAGTGGTAATAATTGAATACTTCATTATGATTTGCAAACCCGTTAGAACGCCTAAAATCAGGAAGGTGATAATGTTCACATCTATAGGGACCAATGTACCCAATTGGTGTTGGATAACCAGAATCTACCAAATAATACTTACCTGAATGAGGGTGTGGAAAATTAAGGTTCGCATTTGTTACACCCCGTATTTCCAAGAGAATGAGATGAAAACGTACGTGAGAAGATAAGATTTAAATTTTGGAACGAAAATTTCGGAACTTCGTGAAGGAAAAAGGTTTATAATTTGAAATTTGATTCTCAAAATTGGTATATGGAATTATTATAGTACATTGAAGTTTTGGATTTTTAAGTCTCAGATTTGGTCATGTGGGTCCCACAGAAAATTTTACGATTTTGTGGGGCCCACAATATTTTTAGATATTTTGGCCAAATATAGAATGTTTTTATGAAGAAATAATTTTGGACCAATAGGAGGGTAACACGTGTCACCCCTCCACTTGTCTTGCTACACTATATATATATGGATAGTATTGGAAGACTTCATTTCTTAGATATTTTAGGGACAAGTGGGTCCAACTCTACATGTCCATACACTTGGCTAGATATTTGTATATATCTATAGAGGCATTGCAAGACTTTACACTTAACCATTTTTCAAAAAAACTCTTATCCCTCTTCTCAAAGCTCTCGGCCAAAGGGAAATATTGAAGACCAAAATTCTTAAATCTTCCAAGTTAGTTTGTTGATCCAAGATTAAGGTCCCTAACCTAGTCCTAAGCCAAGATAACACTCCAAGATCCTCCAAATGCTATGGGCCGGAAGTTGTAGGGTTGAAACCCTAACTTGTTATCAACTTTTTGGAAATGAAACGTGAAGTGAAGTTGGTTATAAGCTTGTGGTGGACGATTGTGTGTGATTGGAACTTGAAGAAGTGGAGCAAAACGAAAACTGCGGGTCAAATACTCCACAGAATGTTTTGGCATTTTTGGGCTAAGAAATAAGGTAATAATTCTTTTTCTTTTAAAGTAATTGGATATTACTTATGGTTGATATATATGGATGAGCTTGTACTAAAAAAATGAAGATTAAAAAGTGTTTGGACCATTATAGGGTGTCTTGGCCGAGACTAGCTATTTTGTGCGACATTGGATTCCTTGGTTATTGTTGTTGTTATCGACACTTGTTGCATGCTAAAATGAAGTAATCTTGTTATTGATATGTGATATGGAATATATATAAGTGTTGAAATGAAAATTGGATTATATATAATTAAGGAAAAGACTTTGAATTATTGTAGTTGTTGTTGACCAAAAATTTCCCAAAACTGTTAGACGTTGTGATGTCGTTTTTATGGAATGTTTTGGGGTGTTGTTATGCTGGCAAATCAGCCCCCAACATGCATGATTAATGTGGTAAAATTCCTAATGAAATTCCTAAGGAATAAGGGTGTTTAAGGCTTCATATTGTACCCTTAATGTTGATTTATTATGGACTGTTTTGTGGACTGTTTTATTATCGTTGTGGGGCAGAATTTTACATGTCTAGTAGGCGTGTAATCCCCTTTGGTTAACTGTTGGTTGTGCCCTTAAGTGTTGCTTGATTGGTGTTGAATTCGGGCTTTGGAAAAGGTGGAAAAGTACGTATAAACGGGGGAAGTGCTGCCCAAATTTCCGTAGAATAAAAGGATCATTACTTGGTATTAGTCTTACACTTGAAAGCTTGAAGTTGATAGAAGTGTTGTTGCTATTATAGGTTGAAGTACTACTTGTGACATATTCTACTTGGCGTGTGGAATAGCCCGATAAAGTTGAAGTACCTTGAGACGTATTCTAGATTGTAGAGTTGGTTAGTCGCCAAAAAGGTATGTGAACCTCTTCCTTCTCTCTTTTGGCATGTTCTATGTGTGAAGCATAATTGTGGTATTGTTTCAAAAGTTATTCTACTCTTAGAAGTTAAGGAGTATTCATGTTGTTGATTTTATGCTAAAGACATGTCTAAATTATTCTTAAGTCCTTACCAAGTCTTATGGGAGATGTTGGTAAGAGTTTTTAGTGAGCTTTGGTGTCGAGTTGGTACAGACGACACGTGTTAGTATGTGAACTATCCCTTCTTCTTTTGGCTTGATTTGGTTTTATAAAGTGAGTGGATTCTAATCCTTATTGATACTTGATTTGGTTTTATAAAGTGAGTGAATTTTAATCCTTATTGATACTTGATTTGGTTTTATAAAGTGAGTGGATCCTAATCCTTAGCGATAGTTGACTTGATCTTTATAGAGTTCTATTGGAACCTAATCCTTAGTGATATATCCTATTGATAGTACTTTGAGCTTTTATAAAGGAAAATTTGTACGGCGAACGTACATTGAGTTATTGAATCTTAATCCTTATTGATGCACGACGTGATACTACCTTGGGATTTCTAAATTAACGTTATTGTATGTGGAACTCTTCCTATCTTTCATTGTGCATGAACCATATAGAATGTGTGTACGGTGGACGTACTTGTTTTAAATGAAATCGGATTCGTTGTAGTATATAAAATGAGTTACTTGATTGAAAGGTATAATTTACTTGGTGTTAAAAGCATAACTTACTTGAGTTTGAAAATGTAGTAACTTGATTCTAGAAGTGGAAGTGTTTTGATACTACGGGTGTTAGTGTCTTGAGGTTTGTAAATGAGAGGATGTGCGGCGGACGTACATAGTACTTTGGGTTCATTTCCCTGATTTTGACATGGCTTTCATAGCTTGAAATGATATTGATTTCATAATTTGAAAGAACACGGTTGGTCTCACTTTGTTTATTTTAATATTTCGTATATGATGTGTTGGTACCTTGGTTTTATTCCACGACAGTATTGGTGTATATTTGCTCCATGGATGTGCTTCCATGATGCGAGTAGAGATACTCATGCGGGTCTGATTTCTATACGGGTTCGATTCCCATGAATAATATCCACGGACAAGATCCGTGATGCGAGTAGAAATACTCATGCGGGTATAATTACCTATGCGGGTTCGATTCTCATGAACAAGATATACATATTGATTTTTGGGCAGGTGTCCCTGTCTTTGATGTGACTCTCATTTTGAAAAGATACTGTTGATTTTATACTTTTTTAAAAAGGGCACAGTTGACTCTCAGTGGTATAGTGTCTGATACAAGAGTACATGATACATGATCTGATGATACAATGGTACGAGGATCTGATGATCTGATACAAGGTACATTTGGCTTTTATTTATTATGGCACGAGTGTCACTTGTCCATGTCATTCTTTTGTACAGTTATGATCTTGTTTACAGTACTTCGTGTTTACATACTTGGTACCTTCGGGGAGCTGCGTTCATGCCCGCATGTATTAGGTGCTCAGTTGGGTGATCCGTGAGCTTAGGATCCTTGTTCAGCGTTTTGGGATAGCTCCAATATTCCGGAGCTTGTCATTTTGGCACAGGTCTTCCATTACGGCTAGGTATATTGAAGTGCGGCGGGCCTTGTCCCGTCATAGTTTATTGTCCAAACTCTTAGAGGTCTGTATTCATATGTGGGTTGGACTTGCGTGAGTTGTATTTATATTGTTGTACAGTTGTAGTCTCATTCGGGTGTTATATATTATGACAGTCTTGCCGGCTTTGCATTTGTAAAAAAAAATGATGAGTGTTATTTAGCTTTCGCGGGTTACTTGTGTTGTATGAGTAGAAGGGTGCCCAGGTAGGGCATCAGTCGCGGGCTCGGGGTTCGGATCGTGAATCGTGATAGCATTTGTGAGAGCCTGCTCAAAAACACGAGCATCATGAACAATGTCAACTTTAGTAGTATACTTGATTTTTTAATTAAAACAAAACATGAGTAGTATATTTGATTTTTTTAGTAATTATTTCTAAATATTTAAAGAGGGTAATGAAAATTGTATATATGAAATTTTGTTAGTAATTATTTCTATATATTTAAAGAGGGGGTAATGAAAGTTGTATATTTAATTTTTTTTTTATTAATTATTCTAGATATTTAGAGAGAGTAATGAAAGTGGATAGAGTTGTTGATGAAAATTAAAGAGGGTAATAAAGGAAAAAGTAAAATTCAAATTAAAATAAATGTCAAAATTGATTCTGCCAGAATTGATTTTGGCCAGCCAAACATGTCAATTTTCTTATTTTCACGAAAGTAAATACCCAGAATCATTCTGGGTACCCAAAAGTCAATCCAAACATGCACTTAACCACAAATTATATGTCCACTTTGTTGCTTCACTGTCACTCACTTTTTTTTTGTTGACAAAGGAACCCGCAACCGCTACTCTTTCAATGCGCTCTGGGTAAACTCCGGACTGACGTAATAGCCTGCAAACCACGTCAGTCAATTAACCACACTTGACAAGCCATGTGTGATAGGCTCAACCAAGAAAATTTATGCATGGGATCGAACTCGTGACCTTGCGGTCTCGCGCTCTACTGCTACACCAACTTGACTACTCTTGCTGGTACTGTCACTCGCTTATGCTTTCATCATCACTGAGTTATTCTACTCTGTTTATAATATAAGCTCAAATAACAAATTTATTTACTCTCAGTAGTTATCTGACATCAATAAATATAAATACGTTTCTACATAATATTTATCTATTAGTTTCTTAGCAACAGTCCACGACCTCTTTCTCTTTTACTTTAAATAGTTTTTCACTCCTTTTCATCGTGGTGGAATTTAACAACTGTTAATTACAGTTTCCTTCGTACATAGTTATATCAATACATAGTTATATTACTGCCACGTGCCCGTACAAAAATTTAAAGGCTCAGATTCCTTTTCCTCTACCCACCCCCTAAAATTCCGTCTCTCTCAAATAAAATAATTGTTGGGAATAAAATAGATCCGCAAAAATAATATTCACGGTATTAGTAATAAACGCGGAATAACTAATTTATGGTTAATTAGCAATAATAACACTGACAATTTTATGTGGAAACCCTTATGAACAAGGGGAAATCACGGACCAAGAGGAACAACTAATATCACTATAGTAAAGAATTTTACATTGTGTAGTCACGAATATAAATACTTCAAAGACCACTACACACTCAAAAGAAATAACACTCTTTTAATTTTCCCATCTTACTACAATATCGCTCACACTCTATTTTTTCTTCGTATATTATTTTCTTACACAATCTATAAAATACCTCACATTGCTCTCTATGCTCTCAAATATATTTCTTTCTGAATTTTTGGTGAATAAAATGAGAAGCTTCATGCTTCTATTTATAGAAATCTTGGCCAAACCTTAAACCAATCAGAAATAAAGTTGTTTGCAATTTTGAATTGCAAATTGCAAATTGCAATTGCTTCCCGTAACTTGCAATTTGCAAAACTTCACATGGCCACCAGCCTTTTGGCCAATCAAAACATTTGTCCACCTTTTTTCTTCTTTTATATTGAAGATGGACCCCGCAAATCACCCCTTCGGACCCAAGCATCTGAGGAAGGTAATATCGAACTTCTAACTTGAATGCATGCCGATAAGTTTTTTGCACAATTCGAACTTGTCTCTTGGTACACATTGGTCATCATATTTGAGGGATTTTCACTCGTGTGAATCTTCTTGACATGTAAAAACACACATTTTTCACTTGCTCACGAATTTAATGATATCTCACATCGATGTGTTTTGTCCTTGCATGGTATATTGAGTTCTTGCTCATGTCTATTGCACTATGATTGCCACAATAGACAACATACTCCATTTGTTGCAATCAAAGTTCTTGAATAAATCATTTGAACCATATCATCTCTTGGTACATGGAGTCATTGCTCAGGTCTATTGCACTCTGACTGTCACAATATACAGCATACTTCATTTGCTGCAATCCAAATAAATTATTTGAGTCATATCATCTCTTTGTCAGTTTCAGTAGATGCAATATACTCCGTTTCTAGATAATGCGACACACTTCTACAACTTTGACTACCATGATATAACTCTCCTGAAAAAGCAAACAGATATCCAGTAGTAAATTTCTATTTTCAAGGTCACCTGGCTTATCAGAATCTATATAGCCCTTCAAGATTGGATCCGATCCTCCAAAACACAAGCATTTTTTTTAGCTTCCTCTTAGATACATGAGTATCCACTTCACAGCTTCCAAATGATCATTTCTAGGATTTTCAAGAAATCTGCTAACAACATCGGCTGCATGAGCAATATCTGGTCGAGTGCATACCATTGCATACATCAAACTTCCAACGACAAAGAAATAGGGTATTTGGGCCATGTTCTCTTTATCCTCTGTTGTTGTAGGACACGTCTTCTTGCTCAATTTCAGATGATCAACAAGAGGTGTGCTAAGGGCTTAGCACTCTTCATATTGAAGTGCTCCAGAACACGTTCAATGTACTTCTCGTGTGACAAATAAAGCTTCATTTCATTCCTGAAACGAGTAATTCTCATGCCTAAAATCTGCTTAGTATGACCTAAGTCCTTCCTTGCGAAAGACTAACTCAATTGTTTCTTCAATTCATCAATCTTGGAAACATTCCTTCCCACAATCAACATATCATCCACATACATCAATATGATGATAAATTTGTGCAAACATACATTGATCTGAAGAGGTCTTCTTATAGCCTTGCTCCCACATAGCAAATTCAAATTTCTTGTACCTGGGAGCTTGCTCAATCTATAAAGACTATTCTTAAGTTTGCATACATGATTTTCTTTACCTTTTGCTTTGAAGCCCTCGGGTTGATCCATATAAATCTTTTCTTCTAAAGCACCATGAAGAAAAACAGTCTTCACATTCATCTACTCAATCTCTAAATTAAGACTAGCAGTCAAATCAAGAATTGTACGAATGGAGGACATTATCACAACGGGAGAAAATATTTCGTAAAAGTCAATATCATTCCTTTATCCAAATCCCTTAACGACTAATATAGCTTTGTACCTGGGCTTCAAGATGTGTTCTTCATCTTTGACTTTGAACACCCACTTGTTCTTCAAAGCTCTCATGCCTTAGGCAATTTCACCAACTCATACGTTTAATTTTCATGCAGAGATTTCATCTCATCTTGCATGACTTCAATTCATTGATATTTGTGCTCATCTTTCATGACCTCCTCATAACATTCAGATTCTCCCCCGTCAGTGAGTAATACATACTCATTAGGAGAATAACGGGAAGAAGGAATGTGTTGTCTAGTAGACCTCTGAGTGAAATATTTGACTCATCCACAACTTCATGAGTAAGATCATCTACCTCATCAACAATGACATCATTATCATCAACATCAATATGATGATCTCAAATATGATTCTGGGCATCACCGTCATTATTGAGCCCATCGATGTCATCAACGTTTGTATGAGGAACTTGATTAAGATTAACTAAACCATCAAAATTTAAAGATTTTAGCTTCTCCGATTTGTCAATAAAGACAACATTACGACTTCTCACAATCTTCTTATCAACTGGATCATATAACATGTAATCAAACTCATCAAGGCCATAACCAATGAATATGCATTGCCTTATCATGGCAGCTAATTATGACATCTCATCTTTAGGCACATGTACAAAAGCTTTTCAACCAAGTACTTTCAAATGATCATAGAAAATATCATTGTCAAACCAAACGATGTTTGCAACAATATGAGATAGGTCAATAACATGTGCAGCGGTCAATAAAGCCTCACCCCAAAAGATTTGACAACTTTGCTTCATAAATCAAATATCTGACTCTTTCTATCAAGGTCATGTTCATTCTCTTCGCCAAGCTATTAAGCTAAGGACTCTTAGGATGAGTCTTATGGTGTCTGATACCATATTTATTGCAGCATCCGTCAAATGATCCACAATATTCACTACTGTTATCAGTACAAATGAACTTCAGATACCATGTTGCTTGTAGTATTTGTCCTGATTATCTTACGATATTTGAGTTTTACTTTTCTATTATCATGCTTGCTTTTACTTTTCATGAAAGGAAAATATAATTCTCTACCATATTTGGTTATTCTTTGTCTTAGAGGATTTTTTTTGGATATCTATAAATTAAAGATTCCTCCCACAACTACAATACAAGATCACCCACAACGTAGTCATTAAAAGAGTCTCATTTAGGGAGAGATTATTCTCTAATAATTTTAATATTTTTTTTATATATATTTTTCAATATATAGGTCACTTGAACAAATCATATTATAATATTATGCCTTTTAGTACATTTTCTTTGTTTTCTGATTTATCTTCGTTCAAAGGTTTATAATTATTAGCTCCCGCATGATATCCTGCTATTTCAACCCCCAACAAATTAGCAGAGCGTCATTCGGGAGCTAACAATTGCAAACATTTGAATGACAAACAAATCAGACACAAAGAAAACTATACTACAAGACATTATGGATGTTAGTGTTGTAGCTGTGAAAATGAACTATTTAATTTATATATGTCCAAATCTTTTCATTCAAGATAAGGAATATCCAAATATGGAAGAAAAATATACATAATCATTGAACCGACTGCAACTTCATTGACGGAATGAACAGTTTTCCTTTTAGGAGAAATAAAAACAAATATGATAATACTTTGCCTTTAAATAAAACTCAAATATGATAAAAAAAAATCATCACTAAAACCCTAACACCTATCACGAGCATTACAAATAAAAGTAACTTAAGTAGGTTCTTAGGTGAAAGAAACAAAGACAAGAAAATGTATATACAGGTGGCATCCACATGGTATTGGCGGTTACCCAACCTTAAGTAGGTTCTTCCCAATCCATATTTATATTTAATTTTATTGAAAAAGAAACAACAGAAGGAGCTCCACTTTATTTTCTCACCAGTTATTTTCTGCTAGTAGCAATCAAGAAAACACACAGGAAAAAGAACCTCATCCACATACTTTTGGTTATATATAGCCATACTGAATATCAGGCGGACATATCATTCAAGTGAATTCACTATTTTCGATATAAAATACAAATATATATATATATTAAAATTTATGAAAAATAAATATGTTCAGCAGTAAAAAAAAATTAATAATTAAATCTATTAAATTTATATCTCAAATTCGTTTTTCACCATACTATAAATGTTACTATCCCTTGTATTTTCTTTTTCTTTTTGTGGAGCGTCAGTGTATAATGTGTTACACATCGACCTCCGCTCAAGAAATAACAAAACAAAAAATAAGGAAATATATGGAAAATTCTTCTATGTTTTTAATATATCCATTTGTAAACTTAAAGATGCCCCATCACTCGCAAGGTCACGCATCGATCCAGATAAACCTTCATTGAATACACACTGGCCACAGTGTAGTTAATCGGCCGACGTGGTTTGCAGGTTATTGCGCCAAGTTTCTGCATCACAAGACTCGAAAGAAAGAATGGCCATGATTTCTTCGTAAAAAAAAAAAAAAAAAAAAAAAAAATGCCCCATCACTTCACTTTTCGTGAATAAAAAGCAACCGTGATACTAACCACTTAAAAGTAGTTAAAAAACTTCAAATAAAGTAGATGAATCAACATTGGTAAAAACAACTTGTTCTCCCAAAAAGGATATATATACACAATCTACAACAAAATTACTAAGAATAGTATACAAATTATAAATAGCAATAACAACTGATCTCTTAAGTTTAACTAGTAATGACATAAGACGAGACTTTGTTGATTAGCTGAAAATTCAAAATTAGTATCTCCATGATGATCATCTTCTGGTAACGCCGGCAAGTTCAGATCAAGCGATAAAAATATTTTTGACTTATCTTCGTCATCTGAAGTATTATTACTTGTTTCATCAACACTAATTTTTGTAATTGTTGGTGGTCTATGTCTTCTCATATGACCACCCAAAGCTTGACCTGATGAAAATTCTGCCCCGCAAATTGAACACTCGTGAATTTTTGGCTTGCTGTTGAAATCACCTTTGTTGACTATTTGATTAGAAATTGATGACGCAATAATTCGATTGAATTTTTCTTCATATTGTTGATGATTTTTTGATTGTGTAGAATCAGTTTTCTCTTCCGTTTTGATTTTTTTGTGACTTGTTCTATGTCCACCAAGTGCTTGAAATGATGGGAATGTTCTGTTACAAGTTTTGCACTCGTAGACATAAAATCCAGCTTTTGATCCGTTGGTTGTTGTGGTCATTTCTGTAAATTTTCGGCTACTAATTTTGACCATCTTACGTTCAGTACTACTTTCCACTTGTAATTTTTGGCATCGGTCACTTTGTGCTAATAGAATTAAACAATTAGCCATATCCTCATCTTCCACTGTACTACTACTAGTTGATATTTGAGTAGTAGAAATAGTTGGTGAATACTGAAATGATGAAGAGTAGTTATAAACATCATCCCCTCCACCACCACCGGTTGATGATGTGGACGTTACCATCGCCACCGCCATGAACTGACGTGGCCGCTTACTACGTTTCCCTTTGAAGACTAACGTCCGATCGATTGAGTCTTCGGAGAATTCCATAAGAAGAAAAATTCAAGAAAAGTGGTGAAGTGAAAAAGATAGAAGTGGATGATAAAGAAGAGTGATGAAAGAATAGAGAGAGTGGTGAGATAGCAAAGTGCTTTTGCTGGTTATATTTATATTGTGTGTAGTGAATGGTATGAAAGCTGTTAGGAGACCACCCAAGAGTTAACTAGTGGATGAAATTAATGAATGAGTTTTCAAGTCTGATCTATCGGCCAACCAATTTTGCCTAATGTCCTACTAAGAGGAAAAAGTGTCTTTTAACTAAATAATAGTATCCTCATTTGCACTGCACTCCCTTTAACTACACTTGGTCTAGCTTAGCATGACAAGTATCCTTTTTCTTTTGTTTTTTCATCGTGTCTGATATCTATATTGATCAAACTCGATTAAATTTGAATTCACGGTAAAAAATCTCACTTAGAGGTAAACCGTTTTCTATCAAATGAGATTTCATATAGATTCGAATACGATACTTCTGATTAAACTCTTGAAAATTGCATGACAAGCAACTAAGTGTGGCATTTCCTAACTTTTTCATATATCTTTGGAATCACTTTTCTTAAATATACAGAAAATTAATATGTTTTAATTGATTTTCTGTGGTGTCAAAATATGGTATAAAGGTGGTTAAATATCAGAATATCATTAATTGAATGTAATTTACTATAGGTGAGAGATGCTGCAAATGACATGTATGGAGACAAACATTGGTCACCCTTTACCAAATTATATATATGGAGGTAAAATGTATATACTTTAAACATAATTTCAAGTGGTTACTACGCACTAATTAGGTGAATGAATGAGTTGGTCAGCATTAAAAAGGGAGTGTCATAACTGAAAAGAAAAAAGAAAAAGAAATAAAGAGAAGTAGGAAGAAAGAAAAGTAAAAATACAGACAGATCATGGGAGAAAGTTGGTGATAGCTTGAAGTTTGGTTTCCACATTACCTTCTTTTCTTTTTCCTAATTTGCCAGCGAAAGTCAGGAAGTATATTCGAGTATCAAAGCAAATGAGGATTGCACGTCAAAAGCACACTGCACCTCACTAATTCCATATTCTTCTTAGACTCAAAGGAAAGTCGTATGAGCTAGTAAGGCAAACTACCTAGATTCCATTGGCTTTCAAGCAAACCCTTCATTTTATTTTAATTATATGCACTAACATATCAATAATTTTATGTCATAAGATATTAAATTGACATGTAACAATTGATAACTTTTCCTAATAATAAGTAATTAACTTCAAAAATAAAGTAATTGTATGTTATAACTTATAAGATAAAATTATGATGATAGTGTCAGAATTTTTCGTAATATCAGTGTATATAACCTAAACTAATTAAAAAAAATTGAATCTCCACCACACGCTCTCTCGCTTGCTTACTCTACACACTCTACCCCTTTCCCTTTAAAACCTGAATGGTGGTCCTCCACTATTAGGCCACTCAATCATGACAAATTCAAACCCGCAACGGTAGTTAAGTTGATGTAGTAGTAGAGTGCGGGACCGTAAGGTCACGAGTTCGATCCTCTGTATAAACCTTTTTGGTTGGCGCACACACTGGCCAAGTGTAGTTAATCGACGTGGTTTGCGCGCTATTGAAAGAAAGAATAGCATGGCTCCTTCGTTTCAAACTGTATTCATTTGAACATTTTTTTGTTTTTCCTAATATTTGATTGGAGTATTTGTTTTGGGATTTCGATTAATTTGAATTTCTAAGAATTATTAAAGAAAGAAATGTATCAAAACCATTCTCAGAGCTGTATTCACATTTCTTAGACGGACTCTTGAAAACAAATTAAAATTAATTTTATAAGATTTGTTTTAAGTAAGTTATACTCAAAATTTAATTGTGTGGATATCTTTTTCCTCTTTATATTATATTTTCAACAGTACAATATTAGATAGTAGTGGTAGACAATAATTTGTATCTTGTGCCTTTTCTTAAATAAAAGTAGAGAAAAACATTTATGGGTAAGATTATATGTAGATGGAGTAGTGAGTATTGAGAGCATTAGAGCTCCACCTGTCCATGTCTCAATCACTTTCTTCTCTAGCACATACAAAATAAAAGATATATGTAAAGCAAGAATGAGTTGTAGGGACACTAGTGTAGACGTGTAGTGGTGACCATGTCAAGTGGGATTGAAGTAGTAGTAGTGTATGAATATGAGAGAACAGTAGACCATACAGGTTGCTTTCCTTCATATTCATATAATCATATGGACACAAATTTAAACTCTTGAGTTATGGATTAATGAGTACTCACACTCTCTCCTAGTGGCTGGCATGTTCACAGTTCACTTACTACAAATCCTCCCGATATGTTTGGTAGAATGCCTAATTTTATTACGTTTTTGTTTGGTCTACTGGTTACATTATCCATATATTCTTTTATTTTTATATTTTCACATAAAATTTAGGCGAGAGCCTGATATATGACCGAGTCTAGAGTGCCACAAATAAAATTTTGAAGAAGAAGGTGTCAAATGGAAAGAAAACAAATTAACAGGCATAGCAACTACATGAGTAGGAAGATGCAGCTCATCCAAAACATATAGACCTTTCCCCTTCCTACGCCCTGTCCTAATCACTCTCTTGGATTTGAGATCCTGCACATAACAAGAATTGGGGGAAAGGCCAATAAAACAGCCAGAGTCACATATTTGACCATCAGAAGTAAAATTCATATGTAATTTGGGAATGCAATAACATCAGGTAAAGATATAGTGGATGTATGAATGGTAACAATGTCTGTCAATGGCATAGGTGTGCCATCAGCAGTCACAACAGAAGTGGATGGGGAGTCACAAGACATAGATATAAAAGTAGAAGAATCAGGAGACATATGATTTTCAGCTTCAGAATCCAAAATCCAAGGCAATTGATACGAACGATAGATGGTGATGAACCGGAAGGAGCAGAAAGAGCACAAGACTGTGGATTACTTTGAAACTGCTGGAAGGCGAGAAACTTCTTAAATTGATCAGCTACAGATTCTAATGAATCGTCACCTCCAGCCATCGAAAATAATTTAAACAGAAAAATCCCAAATAACAAACAACAATCTCAATCTCACCAATCAAAATTTTGAAGTGGTGGAACCAATAAGAACAAGAACCCAAATTTAACAAGAACGAACACAAATAACGAAAATGATCGGTGTATTTTATATACACATTTTGAGTCAGTTTTAGTTAGTCTTTTGTCCCATTTTGCACATATAAGTGTCGTATTAGGATAGTTTTTCTTTCTTTTGAGTCAAAGTGGTTAAAATGGCCAAATGACGGAAAAGGAGCAAAAAGATGGCAAAAGAGGAGATGCCAGAGATGAAAACAGAGAAAGTGGCGAACAAGGCAAAAATCCAGACCAGTACGCGGCCTAAAAGCGTTAGGGTCGCGCGCCACTATTCGCAGAGAAGACTTCAGCGCGCCTACCGAGACGAAGCGGGCGCGCTAAACATCCGAGAGCTACAGAAGATTCAGCGCGCGGCGCTCGCAGCCAGATATCGGCCGCGCGCCAAAACACCCGACGGATCACAGAACTTCCGTGGCGCGCTATTCTGCAGGCGCCGGCCGACGCGAAAAAATTAGGTCTTTGACGGATTTTTGGGCCAGCTGCGAGGAAAAGAAGGAGGCGTTTTAAACCTATATAAGAGAACCCTAGACAGTTTTTGAGGTTCCCCTTTCGACAACACAAGATTTTCTTGCTAGGAGATCGAGACCTAAACTTAGTAATTTCTTTCCTTTTTCTTTTCTTTAATTCGGTTTTGCATGATGAACTTGGAATTAGTTCTTGTCATCTTTATGGCTAGGAACTAATTCTCCATAGGCTTTCTATGTTGAACTTCTTGAAACTTATGTTATAAATTAATGACGCTTATGGTTATTTTTCTTATTGAGAGATCTATCCAATAATTGAGTTGAATTCTTGGTAGCTAATTGACAACTAGTTATCACTATATGATTTCTAATCGATTTTGAAAAGTGGATTGTGAATATCTTTGTAAGTTGGGTAAGCACTTGAATTGGGGATGAAAATACCTCAATTAGTTTCAGAGCGTTGATGAGAGGCTTAACAATCCTAATTTTGCGATGCGCGATTGTGGCCAACTAGGTTTTTGTTCTTAATCCTCCTATAGAGTTACCCTTATCGTGAAAGTTAGGTAAGGAACAATCCGGGTTGAGTGTTTATATAACCTAACGGAGTATAAAGCGATTTCAGAACCCGCTTTCTCCAAAAGAAGAACACTATAAGTAATGCATTAGTAAGTAGCATAAGCGGATAGTGAGGATACATAGAAACCCTATTCTCATCACATCTGAAGTAATTCTTTATATTTACTTGTCTTTAATAATTTTTAGTTATAAACAAAACAATCAATCATTAATTCACCAAATAGATACTAGAAAATAGATAGTTGGTACTTGAACCCTAATCCTAGAGGACGATATTCGGTCTTATCTAAGACTATACTACTTGATACGATAACGTGCACTTGCGTTTAAAAGTGTGTGCATATTACGCGCATCAAGTTTTTGGCGCCGTTGCCGGGGATTAGACATTAGTTCAATATCAAATTTATCTATTTTAATTTCTAATTTGGTTTTATGTATAGTTTTTTTTAATTTTGTTTGTTTTATGTATTTATTGTGTGAAAACAAGGGTGCCGTGATTCTTTGTTGGTTTTGATGCATCTCAGGGATCCTGAAGATATGGATTACTACTGTCAATATGATCGAGTTCCAACCATAGAGGAAGAGAGGGAGGAATTACGAGAAACTCTACTCAGTCTCACGAAGTCCCAAGCTCAGTTTGTGGATGAAATGAGGTTTGGTATAAAGAAGTTGGAAACGCAAATAGCAGAACTCGCGATCATATTCAATAGCGAACAGCAAGTTGAGAAGCCTGAATCACACCCAACTATTGAGGAATTCGGTGAGATAGTTGGTGTAGAGAAGGAAAAGATTGCAGAAATCCAATTATTCACCTTCTTGGATTCTGTGGAAATTCTTTTTCATGCACCTATCACAGAAGAAACACCACTAGCTATCACGAATGACTCTCAATTAGGAATTGCATACCATCAAGGGCAACCCCCAGAGTCAAGAGATGTAGAGAATTTCACGGTTTCCTACAAAATAAGAAGCCTAAAAGACAAACTCATCTTGTGTGCTTGGGGGATACTTGTATGTTTAAGGCCCCTGTTTGAACAAATAGTTATAGGGAAATTGAGACCTATAGCAATAAATGTGGATTGCAAGCGGTTCGGTAAGTATCCAACGGGCACTCGTAAAGGTTAATTGCGTCCGGCTAAAAGACGTAAAGAGCGCTTGTTGGGAGGCAACCCAACGTTTTCAATTATGTCATTTTAATTTCGCTTTAGTTTATTTTATTTTGTCTAGAACAATCTCACGGTCTTGGGTTCTTGTGTTAGTCTTGTGAGTGATAGGTACAGGAACGAATCAAGGCGAAAAGCGAAAGAAAGTCGATTTCAGCGGGTAAGCGCCGCGCGCCATAGGCAGCGCAGAAAGTCCCGGGCGAGCGCAGATGTTTCAGCCGCATGGCTAAAAGCGAACTGGCACGGCGAGAATCCGTAAATTTAAAACGCCTAAAAATCGATTTTCCCAATTCCAACTTCCAAAACCTAACCTTCCCTCTCCAAAAACCCACGAATTTTCAGAAACTCTTCCACAAATCCTCCACAAATCCAACCCAACCACAATCTAAACTCTTAAATTCCCAAAAACCCCCAACTATCTCAAACAACAAAGCTCCATTCCATAGCCTCAACCCACCAATTGAAACAAGAACAAGCTTGAATCTTCCCATCAAAAGGTAATCCCTATCTTTGTTCTTGAATCCTTTCACTGAAGTCATAGGAGGTAGGAGTTGGGAAGAGTATTGTAGTTGGAGTAGTTTGGGTACTGAAAAGTTGGTTGTGAAGTTGGAGAAAAGAGTAGAAAAAGAGGTTGTGGGCATTGTTGAAGTTTGGGGGTGTTGTCGCTGCTAGTTGTTGAGTGTGTAGGAGACATTGTGCCACAAAAATTAAGTCGCAGATTTTGTTTAAAAATGGCCACCAGAAAGAGAAGAGGATCCACATCCACCCCAACCCCACAATACGATGAAAATAGATTTGTGAGTTACCAGGCCTTCCAAAGATACAAAAGGCTTGATACCAGGCCCGTAATTCCAGAAAGGAGAATGAATTACCAAAGGGGATCATATGGGGAGGAAGACATTTATGAGCCCATCCGGGCTATGATAGAGCTAAGGGGGTGGAAGAGATTTGTCAATCCGGAGAAGATAAAACCAGTGAATACAACAATAGTGCGGGAATTTTATGCAAACCTTCCGGAGAGGACAGAAAGGGGGTGCTTTGTAAGGGGAAATTATATGCCTGTGACGGAAGAATAAACGCGACTCTAAAAGCGGTGGATGTTGAAGGAGGAATTGTGATTGGAGCCATTTTAGAACACGGTTCAGGATCACCGACAACATCAATCGGGATACCACAGAAACACCGCCGCCTACCCCGAGCCGCTTTTGAGATTGGAAGAAATGGATCTAGAGCACCGAGTAGGTGCGATTCAAGCGCACGCGGTTGGTGTCAGATTGCCGCGTGATTCCATCTACGCACTTCACGAGTGCCGTAAGACGTAATTAAGTTGATTTATGGAATTATGAGGGTCGACAATTGATGTGGGAAAGAGATAGTATGCATCATAGAAGAAATCAGCAGTTGGTGACAACGGTGGATTGGGACACGGCCGCTTATTACCGCCTATGCCACGAGCGGTCCCACAACTACCCACGATACTCATGAAAGAAACCAACCGCGGTGTCCTATGGGATAGTGCACTCTTTCCTGCACCCCACCCAAAGTGACGGAGAGCACCACCAAGAAGCGGCAGCAGCAGAGGCCGCCATGGATGAAGATGAGCACGAAATAGGGCTCAATGAGGCAGACCCACCACGGCCAACCACAAGAGCAGAACCTTGAGCCCACAATGGGCAATTGTACCAACACGGAAGGAGATGCAGACGCTTGCAAACAGTAGTACAAGGGCAAGAAACAAGGCAACAAATCGACGAGCCGAGTGCCTTGTTCAACCAACGGTCGATGATTATCCACCGCCACCACCACCATTTTAACCAAAGTTTGTAAGTGTCTTATTTTATTTTGTCTTTGAGTCTACACATTGGGGACAATGTGTGATTTAAGTTCGGGTGTGTTTTTGTGTTTTAGTTTTTATTTGTGTGTCGTATGTTATGTTTTATTTAATTTTTTTTTATTTGTTTTATGTTTATTTTAAGTCACCAAAATTTTTCTTTCTTGAGTCATAATTGCTGTCACAAAGATCATGTATCTGTAGTTGCTAGAAACACCTAGTGAAGTAAGGTGGAATAATGTAAAGGAATTGAAGCAACTATCTAAACACTTAGGTTAGATATGCCAAAAACTCACAGAATCTGTCTATTTGGAGTTTCTTGCTTGAGTTATGCATGCTAAATGATAAATGCTTATGTGTTATGAGTGCTTGCTATTTGAGGCGAAATAGTTAGGATATGCATGTTAGGGAGATGACTCAGGCATTTCTTTGATAGCCAATTCTTACCATTCTTTTCTATCCCGTACTTTAAAAATATCCCTAGTCCCAATTGAGCCTAAATTTGAAACTTCTTTGACACCCCATATTCCCACAAAATTGTGCCATAAGTGAAAATATAAAATAGTGGAGTACATTGTGTTAAAAAGAAGAAACAAAAAGAGTGAACACGTTTGATGCACCCTAATGGAAAAGTAATAAGAAAGAGGCAAAAGCCTAAGTTTGGGGGTGCTTATTTGTATAATACACTTCACTCTCCCAAAACAAAAGAGGGGAAGGATAGAATTGAAGTGAAGGAAAGAATCAAAAGAAGAAGGGAAAAATTGAAAAGCCAAAGAGCTTATGGTACAGAAAAATGAGCCTAAATGCCTATCTTTACCAACCCCTACCTAAGCCTACATTACAACCCTCAAAGTCCTGAAGATCTCTTTTATGCATATTCAGAATTAGTGGAGAATAGCAAGTAAGCATGCCATAGGAATTCTTGAATTTATATGCATGATTTAGTATATTGACTTCCATTAAGCATGATGAATAGGAGTTTGCGAAATATTTAGCTTCATGTGTTTAGTGTGCTGAAAATTTCATGCTATATGTTCCTGCATATTATTCTGCTAACCTTCATGTTTTTCTAGTTAACATTTATGCAACAAAAGTGATTAATGACAGGGAGTCTTTTATTTTTCATTCTTTGAGTCTTTTATTTTATTTCTTTCAATCTTTGCTCGAGGGCGAGCAAAGGTTAAGTTTGGGGGTATTTGATCGGTGTATTTTATATACATCTTTTGAGTCAGTTTTAGTTAGTCTTTTGTCCCATTTTGCACATATAAGTGTCGTATTAGGATAGTTTTTCTTTCTTTTGAGTCAAAGTGGTTAAAATGGCCAAATGGCGGAAAAGGAGCAAAAAGATGGCAAAAGAGGAGATGCCAGAGATGAAAACAGAGAAAGTGGCGAACAAGGCAAAAATCCGGACCCGGCGCAGCCTCCTGCAGCGAGGGCGCGCGCCCACTATTCGAGGCAGAAGACTTCAGCGCGCTACCGAGACGAAGCGAGGCGCGGCGCTAAACATCCGAGGAGCTACGAAGATTCGGCGCGGCGCCGACAAGATTTCAGCCGCGCGCTGCATGCCAGATATCAGGGCCGCGGCGCCAAAACACCCGACGGATCGCAGAACTTCCGGCGCCGCGGCGCCTATCTGCAGGGCCGCGGCGCCGACGCGGAAAAATTAGGTCTTTTGACGGATTTTTGGGCCAGGCCTGCAGGGAAAAGAAGGAGGCGTTTTTAAACCTATATAAGGAGAACCCTAGGCAGTTTTTGAGGGTTCCCCTTTCTTGACAACACAAGATTTTCTTGCTAGGAGATTGGAGACCTAAACTTAGTAATTTCTTTCCTTTTTCTTTTCTTTAATTCAGTTTTTGCATGATGAACTTGGAATTAGTTCTTGTCATCTTTATGGCTAGGAACTAATTCTCCTATAGGGATTTATATGTTGAACTTCTTGAAACTTATGTTATAAATTAATGCATGCTTATGGTTATTTTTCTTATTGAGAGATCTATCTAATAATTGAGTTGAATTCTTGGTAGCTAATTGACAACTAGTTATCACTATATGATTTCTAATCGATTCAAGGGGATTGTGAATATCTTTGTAAGTTGGGTGAGCGACTTGAATTGGGGATGAAAATACCTCAATTAGTTTCAGAAGCGTTGATGAGAGGCTTAACAACCCTAATTTTGCGCATTGTGCGTGACGGTCAACTAGGTTTTTGTTCTTAATCCTCCTATAGAGTTACCCTTATCAGCGAAAGTTAGGTAAGGAACAATACTGGGGTTGAGTGTTTATATAACCCTAACGGGTGTATAAAACGATTTCGTAAACCTGCTTTCTCTAAAAGAAGAACACCATAAGTAATGCATTAGTAAGTAGCATAAGCGGATAGTGAGGATACATAGAAGCCCTATTCTCATCACATCTGAAGTAATTCTTTATATTTACTTGTCTTTAATAATTCTTAGTTATAAACAAAACAATCAATCATTAATTCACCAAATAGATACTAGAAAATAGATAGTCGGTACTTGAACCCTAATCCTAGAGGACGATATTCGGTCTTATCTAAGACTATACTACTTGATACGATAACGTGCACTTGTGTTTAAAAGTGTGTGCATATTACGCGCATCAGAAAACAAGATAGGCGGTAGAACCGACCAATATTATAATGCAATAATTTATATAATACGCGGTAGAACCGATCAATATCATAATGTGAGATTTTATATAATAGGCGGTAGAACCGACCAATAATTTAAAATAATATTAATTTAAAATTAATATTATTTTATTCACTCTGATACCATGTTAGAATTCATATTATTTATGAATTCTTGTACGGCAATAACAATAGTAAAGAAAAAAGAATAAGACTATTATTGATAGTGAATTGGTAAGTGAAAGAAAAATAACTACACCCCTTTATATAGGGGAAATACAAAAGTTAAAACTTGTCCTAAACGATGTGGGACTTTTGGATGTCCTATTATTGATAGTGAATTTGTATTATTCTCTCCGTTCACTTTTATTTGTCACTTTTCGATTTTCGAGCTAAAGTCAAACTACATAGACTTTGACAAACTTTTTAAAATGTATTTTTTCATATATATTAATATGAGGAGAATTACAATTTATAATATTTTTTATATAGTGTTTGAATATATAAATTAAAAATTGAAAAATTAAATTAATATAATTCAATTTAGCTCTAAAGATTAATCTTACGAGAAGCGAAAAGTGACAAATAAAAATTAATAAAGAGAATAAAATGTTAGTACTATGAAAAAAAACTGAAAGTCGAGTTCATAAAATAGGAACAACTTATCTGAAATAGGTTTGGAACTTATAATTGGTGAGACGGAAGAAAGAAGCAATTAGTGGGTCATAATGATTTTTAATGTTACTGAAGTGGTTCTAATCATGATATAGGAATATTTTTACTGTCCATGATTTACTATGTGCTCCAACGTTAATCTTTATTGTAATAAAATAAAATATTCTATTAATTTTTGTTTAATATATACTTTAAGGGAATTAGATTAATATTTGAAGTTTCTTACTTACATTTGATAATTAATTGCTTTAAAGCAGCTAAAATTAGAGAATGTGCACAGCAGATCAGTATTTCCTCCAAACTTTATTGTGTATTGTTGAGTTTCAGCATCCAAAAATGATTCTTTCTAATCAGCGAGAGTTGTGTTTTATTTTTATTTATCCCCCCCATGCCATTTGTACCCTTATTATTTTAATATTTTATTACTTTTCCAAACAAACTCACTCAGAATTTTGAATAACAAAACTGGAAGTCAGCTCTCAAAGGTGTAAACCAAATCTGACCACTCTTTGCTTTTTAAGGGATAAATGAACTTCTAATCCTTAAAATATATAGATTAATTTTTATTATTGTGATATCTGATTCAAAAAATTTAACGTTTAATTAATTGAAATAGGAGTGCTTATCGGTCGGTTCGGTTCAGTTTTGTGTATTATTGGTTTGGTTTATCGGTTTTTGGTTTTTAAATACGCTATCAATAACCAAACCGATAAGATATTAGTTATCGGTTTATCAAATTCTTATGCTTAACGGTTCGATTTTCGATTTAACCAGTTAGGCAGGTAATGGCTACTACTTTCCAGAGTTCCTCACTTTAATCAGTTAGGGGTCAGTTTAGTTGACATAGCTGGGAAAAAAATTTAGCCTTTCTTTGTGTAATATTTTTCAATTCACATTTTTCTTTTTTTCCCATTACGAAAAAAACATATTAAAATGCTGGCATAGAACGATGAAGAATGTCATATGAGTAAAAGAAAAAATAGTTCCTATATGACTTCCCATAGTTCGCCAAAAGGACAAGTGACTTGTAATAGAGAGAAGATGAAGAAAAGAAGGCAAAAAGCAAGGAGTTTTAAAAATGGGCAGCCAAAAGTCAGAAATTTTGCTGACTGCGGATTCTTGGCGTAACAACTTAATGAAGTAGCTAAGGTTGGTTATGTCAAGCACGTAATAATTCTATAACATTTGTTTAATTATGTGGCAGTGGAGTGGGGTGGTAGTTCTCTGTATTGCTATTGTTTAGTTTGGTGGTGGGGCAGGCAAAATATGAGTTAGCAGCATTAACCTTCTTCCCCTAATTAATAGGTTTAACTGTTTAAGATATATATTTTTTTCTTTTGTTTTCGTATATGGCGAAAGCCGGCACGACACGTGACAAGATTTAAGTATAAAATTCGAGGGAGGTAACCGAGTTCCACATTGACAAGATTTAGGTATGAAATTCGAGGGAGGTAACCGAGTTCCACATCGGGTGCAAGTTGCATCGGAACAAGGCCGGATATTAGGACAAGATCGGGTAGCGAATGAACCAGATGACACTGGATGAAGAATCGGAGGAGCCTGACGTGTATCCATTCCGGCTATGGTGCCAGCCGTTACTCCTCAATCCTCATTAAGAGACCATTATTGTCATTTAATTGCATTTAATTGAAGAGTGATTCTCGGACATCAATATCTTGTGTTCATAGCTATAAAAGGAGTTCAACCATCATGTTGAAAGAACATCTTATTCTCATTATACACTTAATACGATTTTGTTCATTGCAATCATAATCATTAAGCTCTCATTGTTGGCTTGAAACCGAAGCAGTTAAGTTAAGGTCTAGACCAATCTAGTTGAGAATATTTATCTTGGTTTACAACTTAACGGACTATCTTTCTCACTTGTTATTTTCATTTTACTTACTTGTTATTTTCATTTTACTTATTGATTAATTATTTATCATTATATATTACAATCTTAAAATCACTTACAAATTTAATTGTAAGTCTTTTGGGATAAACAGTTTGACGCCATCGTGGGGCTAAAGATAATAATGGTGATTTATTCAAACTCAATTCACTTGTATCTTTTGAGGTTTTATGAAAACAGGTCAATACCAAACAGTTGTAAAATGGTTAGCGAAATCTATGTTGACGTTAGCGACAACAATAGTAACAACAACAGTTCGCCTGTTGACCCAATAACTGACGAGCATCAGCCTAATGGCCCCCACCTGTCAATCCAATAACCGGCGAGTGTCAGCATAACCCTTGATTTCACCCCAGGGGTTGAGAATGTCACGTGAGAAAACACCGAACGATGAAGATGACGAAGTATATTTGGCTCAGATCATTAAGGAGCAACAAGAGGCTATTACTCAATTGTAAAAAAAAGAGCAGCGGGACAAGTACAACGGACGAAACTCATCCCGTCCCGGATGAAGGTCGGGTCTGATAAGAGGATTGAGTCGAAGGATATGGCACTGGTTCGGGGGTGAATAAATCCTCGGAGTTGAAGGATGGTTGCGACGGATGTGGACGGATCTCCACCGTAGACGTACAGATTTCTCGTGGCGGCGGTTACAGTAGAACTCGGCGTGAATAAAGGAGATCGGCGTAGAGATCACGTTCGAAGGTGGCGTGGAACAGTGGAGAGAACTGGGCGGAGCGAGGTGGTGCAACTGGAGGCGTTGGGTGGATGAATTTCGCCGGAGTTGGGTGGTGACAATGGAGAAGATGAGAAAGGGAAAGACGGCGTTTGGTTGCGTTTATGGGGTGAGCAGTGGTTTTCTCCAGCGGCGACGGCAATGCAACAACGTTGGCGGCAGAAAGATGGGAGTTCATAGAGTAGAGAAGAAGACAAAGTGAAAGCCCTTAAGAAATTTGATGCCTTTTTCTTTGTGATAAATGCGTTACTACTTGTCTTTATTTTGTGCCTAATGGCTATTTCGGGATATTTACTTAAAATGGGGCCTTTTGGGCCTCTTTTTTTCCCTAGTGGCCACGCCATGTCCTTTTCCCTTTACTATGTTTCTTTTTGGGCCTTTAATTTTTCATTTTGGACCCTTAGAGCCTCTGCAAGTAAAGCTTCCCTTTACTTATTTAATGAGACTGACTGAATTTGTAAGCTTAGTCAACCTATTTTAATTTAAAAATCTCAATTGGATGAATCAAAATCTTGAGAAAGTCTTTCATTTGTATCATTATAGACAATCCCATCCATGCCCGCCAAAATTTGAAATTATGTATTTTTTCATAATATGTTGAGTGTTGACAGTTATGTATTATCCGATATAATATGTGGGTTGTGTATGATACATATGTCAAAAATAAACACTAATTATGCAGAGCAAAATTCTAATTATGCCACGCCAAAAATAATAAAGACCACCCCAAAATAGGGACATTTGTGCGAATGACCCCAAATATTTCAATCACAGTCCTATTGGGCTGCCAAAAAGCTTTCGGACATGGGCTTGCTTATTTGGACTATGAATTATATAGCCCATTATTAACCTTAACCTTAAGCCCAGTCCATAATTCAATCTCAGAAAAGCTCTCCGTCGTACTTTGTCGTGTTGGACGTTTCAACGCCAAAATTATCAACAGATATTCTCACCGCCGCCGACCGTCGACTTTTGTTGCCAATTTTGTGTTGTAATGGAAGATACCGTTAAAATTATTATACACAAGTAATTATGTTCCATCAGTTTCAATGGACTCATCAAAACCTAATCCCCAATCCATGCGAGTCCTAATTCCACCTTCTCACTCTCAAAGTCCCCACCCACGTACCTCTCAAAACGGCGTCGTTGTGGTTGGTTTCATTGGAAAGCACCACGATGACGTGGCTTACTTAATGAACCGGATTATCGACTGTAATGTGTTTGGCTCGGGGGGTTTAGATAGGTCAATTTTTGTTGATGATGAACCGGATGAGATGAAGAGTTGGTTTGAGTATAGGAATATAAGCTATTATAATGATGAGGAAAAAGGGATTTTGTTTTTGCAATTTGCTTCAATTCGGTGTCATTTAATGGAAGGCAATTTGGAGTCTAAGATGGGATTTGATTCATTATTGGAAGACTATGAATTTGGTGTCTTCAAGCTATGCTCTTTATGCTCTCTGTAAGTGTTTTTATCTTGAAATTTCTGATCATTACAGGAAATTTGTGTGGCTAAAAATGGCTACTTTGTTCGTACTTATCTTAGATTTGTTTATTGGTTGTACATTATAGACTAATGAAGCTTCTGAAATATGTGCAAAACAGCGATTAGAAACATGGGTTACAGTTATTTGTGTAATTAGTTGAGGTTGTTGAATGAATTATCAATATCTATTCCACTTCACTTGGACTTGTTTTCGTTCAGTTGGAAAATAAAAGGTGATAAACAAAAAGTACAATACTGAGGCTATTTGTCATTGCCTGAAGCTAACACAATTTTATTTGATCTATAGAGACTTGATCAATAAAGCTAGCAGAGAAGCGGAGGAGTCAGATTGATGTAGTTAGTTTAGTGGTAGCTGCTTATAATGTTAACAAAAAACCGGCTTTTTGGCTTAGTTTAAAGGTCGATTCTCGAAAATGCCCAATTGAGTTATCTGAATTTCACTTATTTTACCAAGGAAAGGCTGCTTCTTGTAATAATTGGACAAGGTTTTGGATTTGCAGTTGTATAGAATAAATGTGTGTAGAAGAGTTTAGTATTATTTCCATGAATCTTTTGTTTCTCATGCATCGAAATAAGCATGTATAGATTGTTGCTTAGTATTTAGTTTGAGTTGCCATCTTCTTTAGTAAAGGGCGAGGATTGAGTTTGTGACCTCCACACTGAGACTTGCAGTGTCGTTCTTTTTCTTACCAAATGCCTAATTGTTACACCTCGTAAGATTAATACGGTAATTATGAACGTCATTAAGAAATAAGATTCGGATATTGGATATAAAGTATATTTATACAAGCTAATCCAGAATGTTGGTATTCAAAGGATATGAGTCTGGAATTTTTTTGGTTACTAGGAGCGTGGAAATGGAAGATGATTGTTGTATATATTCCTATCGAGGATTAGTAACGTTCTATACGAATTATGACATTGAGAATACGAAGTCTTATAGAATTTTCGGGAATTAAAAGAAGTGGGGTCCAAGATTTAATTAGTGCTTAAGAGACTAAATTAAGAAGACAAATTGGGACCAAAGTGTAACATTTAAAGGGCCAAATTGTTATTTTAACTTTTCGGATTCTAGTCTTTAAACCATAAGGAAGACTTTACAATTTCTCAATCCCTATTCCATTTTCAAACTCCATCTTTTTCTCCTCTCCCCTCTCTCCCATATACCCCAGATGAGACCCCATTACCATAGCAAAAACTTAAGGTTTTTATCTCCTTTTCATGACTACATTATTCACCAAAAGTTTGAAGCCAAAACAACATCCAAACAGTGGCTAAATCGGGCCACTGCTAGCCGATTTTAGGAGCCAAGAATTTTAGTTTTTTGGACATATTTGTGGAAGAAAATTGTGTAAGGATGATGGGTTAACATTGTAGAACACATGCGATTTGGAGTTGTAGAAGTGACAAAATTGGACAAGAATTTGATGAAAGTTGGGACAAAAATCGGGATTTTGGGCAGAATTTTAGTCAATTTTGGAGGGATATATATCCTCGTACATTAGGAGTTTTTGGGTGTTGCAAAAGCCTAAAATGAAGTTCGTCGAGTCTAGTTTCCAACGCAACAAACCTCTCGTCGATAGGACACCGAAGTAGAGAGTTATGGACGTTACAAGTTCAGCTGACGAAGCAGTGACTTAAAATCGGGACTGTTTTGGGGATTAAATTAAGGTATGAAAATTCTTCTTTCTATGCTATAATTGAAGTTGCATATTGTTGTAGTTGAAATAATAGACTTGTGTTAGGAAGAAATCTTGAATTTAGACATTGCATGTGAATAATTTGAATGTTGTAGCCGATATTAGGACTAATGTTACTAATTTTGAAATTGTCGTATTCGATTATTGTGTTGTGAAGTTCGTCGCTACTTGACATGTTGATATTGGAAGAGAATCTTGACATATAAGTTATAATTGTTCATAAAGAATTATTGGAACAAGATTGGACTCTAAGGAATTAAGAAAAGGATTGGTTTTGTAAATATTGGCCAAAGACTTGCTTGGAATTTTTGGATATTATCGCGTCAAGTTAGGGGCAGATTTTGTGAAGTTTAAATATTTGGAATTTGACTATAAACATGTATATAAGTTATGGTAATTACTAATACATGTCTTAAAGAAAGTAAAGTGTAAAAAGGATGTTATGTTACAAATTATAGAACTTGGTTATTGTTGTTGTCATTAGAGTTGATGGATTATTTTAAGATTGTTCTAATATGGACTAAAGACTGAATTAACATGAGAAATAGGTGTAGTAATCACCTGGTTTGTTGTAGTTGTGATATTGCTTAAAAATAAAAGAGAAGGAATACGTTATGATGATATAAATGGAATATCTGAGATTATTGTGGTTATATGTTTGAGTTATGACTTGCTGTTGGTATTGCTGGCTTGGTTTGAAATTTGTGGATGTCCATATAAACAGGGGAAGTGTTGCCCAAATTTCTGTAGAATAGGAAGTCGTCATTCAATTTAACTTACGTTAGGAATCATAGAGTTGACATGCCTAATGTTATTATTATAGGTTGGAGTATTAGACGAGACATATTCTAGTAGTGAGTTGGTTAGCTCGACTATAAGGTATGTAAGCCTATTCTTCCTTCTTTTGGCATGATTTTGTGAATTATTACTTCTTTCATTTGGCATGTATCTTATACAAAGTGAATGTACGGCGGACGTACATGATCTCTTCACAGTCTAATTCTTAGTAATATGAGTTACGAGAAGTACACGTGACTTTCTAGTAAGAAGTTCAATTAATGATTTTATTGAGAGTCAAGAGATAATTTAAAATTGCATATAGTTGCTCATGATATCCACTCGTGCAAAGTATTACCATTCCACTTCACCGCGTCCCGGGCCGGGCAGATTCGTGCACATATATCGATTCATCGCATCCCTCACTAGAGGGTCGGACAGTTTATGTATACATATATGATGATTCCACAGACATGCATCCGTGATGCGGGTACATATACCCGTAGCGGTATATTTCACGCGTCCTGCTCAGAAAGCGGGACGGTTTATTCATTTACTTATATCTGATGATTATATGGTTAAACATTCATGATTACTGGTATGACTCTCAGTCTCTTATGACACAGTTGACTCTACTTTATACGCACGATTATGATATTATTCTGATATTTCATGTTTACATACTCGAGACATTATTTCGTCGCGGCCCCTCTCTTGAGGGCCGTTCATGCCCGCAGGTACAGGTGATCGGTTAGGTGACCCTCCAGTTTAGGACATCTACCCGCTGCTAAGGAGCTCTCTTGTTCCGGAGCCAGTTATTATGGTACATATCTTTACATTCCAGACTTGTGTATATTTTGGGCACGACGGGGCCCTGTCCCGTCATATGTCAGTTTTGTACTCTTAGAGGTCTGTAGACAGTTGTGGGTGATAGATGTGTTTTGGACTTGTGTAGAACGTTTATGCGGTTGAGCTAGCCGTATTGTTGCACTTGTTTGGGATGTTCCCGTATATAGTGGCAGCCTTGCCAGCTTGCCTATTTTGATTGTTCCTTTGTTCCTTTGTTTATATGATGCTATTTGGTGGCAGCCTAGCCGGCTAGCCTGTTGTGATTGTTGGTTAGTTGTGTAAGACAGCCTTGTCGGTTCGCCTATTTTGGGTATATGTTGTAGATGTAGCGTTGTGCTGTCGAATTTTCTATTACCCTTAAGTGTCAGTTGATTACGTGACAGGTTAGTGTAATGGCGTCCAATTAGGGCATCAGGTCGCGGCCTGTCGGGTCGGGTCGTGACACTAACGGTCTTTTCCAAATTTTGTTATTATTAATGCTAATCATATTCGTATTTGATATGGAAGAGATACATACCGGTAAAGCTCTCACCTCCAACCATAAGGTTGAGGATTTTAGTAAGGGAGCAAACGTGGGAGGGCCACTGTTGGGCTCCTGGGCAAGGCTTGGGAGGTGGAGTGTACCATATAAAATAATGTTTTGGAGGCTTGCCATTTCATGTTTCATACTTCCCCTTGTTAATTATAGAGTGCTACTCAACCATGCTTAGCTATGCGGGTTTGTCATGTTGTACTTTTTATCCAAGAAGGGTCACACTTTGACACCCAGATACTGAAGAAACTTCGCGTCTTGCAAGCATCTAAACAAGCAATGACTCCATTTGTGAAGTCACGATCTCAGTCACCCTCTGGATCTGGCTCACCCGTTGCATCTTCATCACGTAGAGCAGCATCAGGAAGATCATCTAGTAATCCTTCGCCTGTCAAAAGCCGTGGCATTTTCAACCGAAATAGTTCAGCAATTACTCTAATGTCAGGTTTAGATTCATATACCTCTTTATTACCCGGGCAATGTACTCCAGTTACACTTTTTGTTTTTCTTGACGATTTTGCTGATGATTATCCTAGTTCTTGTGTTGAGGATCCAGCTGATAATTCCTCAGCGAATCAATCATCAAGTGTTGGAACCTCGTCTCGCCCAAGCTTGGCTTCAAAAGGTTCTGGTTCTGTGGTTGTGCTTGCACGCCCTGTGAGTAAATCTGAAGGTGGGTTCAGGAAGAAATTACAGTATTCTCTGGAGGCACAAATGCGTTTCTCCATTAAAAAATGCCTGACACTGTCAGGTTCCGACACTGTTCATACAGGTTCAAGAAGTGGGGGTGTGTCAAATTCTGCAACACTGTTTTCACTTGATGCATCAAAGGCTGTTGCACTTTTAGTTATAACCTCTAATAAGATAGGTGAATCCCTTGAATTTGCCACTGGTCTTGTGGAAGATGTTCTGAACGGGAAAGCAACCTCAGATTCTCTTCTGCTTGAAAGTCATAGCCAGAGTGCAAATAAAGAAGACTTACTTTCTATCAAGGAGTTCATCTGCAGGCAGACTGATATATTAAGAGGAAGAGGGGGCACAGTTTCCAATACTAACAGTGGTCCAGCTTCTGGTGTTGGCATGGTTGCTGTTGCTGCAGCAGCAGCTGCTGCTTCTGGAAAGACATTTACTTCTCCTGAACTTCAGCATTTTGAGAAATGGTTATCTTCTAGTCAGCTTATTCTCTAAGCAATCCTGTCAGCAAAACATGCTGTTTTAGATGAGACTGAAACTAGTAAGACAAAGCAGCGACAAAGAAATTCCGTTGCACCACCTCTTGAAGAAAATGCTTCAAAAGTTTCAGATCCACTTGAAATTGCAATGTCTTATTTGGCGAGTGGTAGAGGGATAAATACTATGTTTTCTACTTTATGGTGCCAAAAGTCCCTTCCAGTAGCTAAGGATACATATTTAAATGAGTTGCCTCCTTGCTACCCAACTTCTCAGCATAAGGCCCATTTGGAGAGTGCTCTGCATGTTTTCAATTCAATGGTCAAGGGACCAGCTGTACGGTTTTACTTGCGGAAACTGGAAGATAATGCACATCCATCTGGACTTCTGGCAGGCAACTATGCGACACTGTTAGTCTCACTGGAAAACCATGTATGCACCAAATGCACAATGTAGAAACTGGTGGTTTATGTTCAAGTGAGATTAAGCCACATGCCAGTGGGTACGTCTTCCTCCATGCATGTGCATGTGGTCGTTCAAGACTCTTGCGACCAGATCCTTTTGATTTTGAAACAGCAAATGTTACTTTTATTCGTTCCATGGATTGTGACAAGCTTCTTCCCACATTTCAGCTACCCCAAGGAAGTGATACAGGTGGGCACATTCAGCCCTCAGCTTGGATTTTAATTCGAGTTGGGAATGCAAGATACTACCACCCATCTAAAGGTTTGATGCAGAGTGGCTTCAGTTCTACCCAAAAATTTCTTCTAAGATGGACTATCCTTCTTGAGAAGCCAAAATATGAGAACGGGCTACTATTAAGCAATTCAGAGCAAGCAAAGATGAATAGGTTTAGTAGCAACACCAGAGATGAGCCTAACACAGATTCAGGCATAGAGAAGGCTGGTGCATTAAGTGTGCAAAATGGATATCAAATCCAAAAGAAGTCCTCTGCAGGAAATATCAAAACAGATGATAAAATAAATATTTTTGGTAAAGGAGTTTCCAACTTTAATATGAGAAAAGCTTTTTCTGAGGTGGTAGCTGGTTCAACTGCTGCAAATTCAGGATTTCCTCCACTACAATCAAATAGACAAATTATGTTAAATTCAGAAAAGAACATTAAGCAAAAAAGTGCAAGAGATGGGGGTAGAGAGAAGGTTAATGAAATTAGTGATGAACAAGTATCGGAAAAAATTGCTGTAATTCCTGCTATTCATGAAGTTAAGAATGAAAGTACTATTAAGAATGAAAGTACTATTGTTTCTAACGATGTCACTAAAGGTAATCAAATATTCCAGATAGGTACACATATGGATTTAATGAAGATGAATAGAATTGAGAAGACCAGACCAGTTACCTCTTCTAAGCATGCAACAGTTTACATTGGATTTGAGCATGAGTGTCCCCTTGGTTCTCCTTATGCATTGCCTTTAGAATCTGTCGCCTCTTCATCTTTGGAAAATATTGATCATAAGGGGGCATGTCCCTCCAGAGGGGGTAAGAATGGTGGCCATGGCAAAGGCCGCCGGCTGGCAAATGGCTTGATTACTACTTCCTCTAGGAAGGTCAGGAATATGGAAAAGTCAAATGAGGGGTTAGATGAAGGAAATTCGAATATTGAAGGGCCAGCTCAATTTTCCAGGCATTAAGTACATGCTGCATCATGGAAAAATCTTGAAACTGGTCTGCAATCTCTAAATCTCGATGACTCTGGCTATGCTACCTCCTTGTTAGATAGAAGTTTGCCCATATACATGAACTGCCCGCATTGTATGGAATTGAAGAGTATGAATGACCCAGCAGATGTGAGATTTGCAGGAACCATTTCACAGCTCCAGGGGATCTTTCTGGTGAGAGTCTTACTTCTGATATTTGGCTATTTTCCTCAATTGTCCTGAATCTTTATGTCCTAAAAAAGTATCCTGTTTATGTGATGTCATTTTTAAGTGCTTATCTGGTTCATTGTTTGTACTAATCAAATGAACATGCTTAAGTGATATGGTTTCATGCTGTTCAGTGCCTAAACCAATTATAAGTGGATTCCCGTTACCTCACAATGTAAACATATGCTTTAAGTCTACTGAGTGCTATGTGGTCATATCTACCACGATATATGAATTGATCTCCTTTCTTGTGTCTCCATGTTCAAACCAACTTAAATGTAACAGAGAGTTTTCAGACCAACGGTAGAAGTACAATGATGCTACTAGTTCATTATTGACTCAGAAACATAGAATTCAACTGCCAAGAAGTAAGATCACACAGGAGTGAGAGAGGCAAAACTATTGAACTTCTCTCTCAAGTCATTCTAAAAATTCACATGCACACAAATAGGTCTTTTGCAAGTATTGTATCCTCTAATCTCTAATGGGAAAGCTCTTGAAAGTTAATACTTAGTTTACAGACACTTGGCACATATTCAATTTTTAGATGAAGGTACTTACCTTACTTTTTAAAATACATTTACTCATTCTTACCAATTTCATGGACATATCAGCAATATTTTTCATGGCCAATGGCTGCGTATGAAGGAATTTTATAGAAAGAGACATTAGAGATCTTTTGGTCTTCTTTATTCAACCTAAGTATGGTTGGCCAGGAGAAAATGACCTCTTCTTTTGAGATCTTATCATGTACAGGTTGGAGACAGGAGAATTGAAGCTACAAGTTTACTTTGTTCTTCTGTTATATCGTAGGATATCCTTTGAAGTTTTCTGTTTATACTTTAAAGGACCTATTTTATGTCCTATATATTGAAGCGTGACATGTTAGCTAGTATGTGGGTAACTGGAGAAGTGTGTTACTTGTAATTTGTAAATAACAGATCTTAGAAATCGATCACTCTTCTGCATTTTGTTTCAACTCGTGTGGTTCCCTTCCATATTTCAAGAAGCTAAAGAAATGATTTTGATGGTTAAACTTGTCATTAACTGAACTGCAAATTTGTCGTATGTTACATGTCTTGTTGGTACTATACATATATACATGACATCAAGTAGTATATTTATTGCCGTCCACATTTACCTTTAATTAATCTATAATCTTTGTGACCTCCCAGAGATTAAATACATTTTGTTTGGCAGCTGTAATGAGTATGCTCTTTGTCATGCAGGTTACACCCCACTTCCCTGTCATTTTAGCAGCAAGCCCAGTCATACAGTTTGAGGTATAAGTTACTTACTAGAATTAGGTGCATTGTTTTAGCAAATAAAACAAAATCATGATAGTATTATATAGTAAGGATTTGTAATGGTTTGTAACTTTAGATGAAAACTTGAAGATTGGTGTCACAATCTGTGTATAATAATTCATGTCTTATTATTAACTTCATAATAATTCATACATTATAATTCACGCATAACTAGCTTGTGAACCAAATGATCTCTTGAAGTACACTTTTTGCAAGTCAACAACAACATACCCATTGTAGTTGGCTGATTGATCAATTGGTCAAAAGCGGAAGTTGATAATGCGGAAGAGAAGTGTAAAGAAATGGAACGTTGGGCCTAACTCAATCCAAAAACTAGTTCATGAGGGGAGGATTGTGAGACCATATAAGGAGACCAATTACCCATACCATCTCCGATGTGGGACTCTTAACACTCCCCCACATGGCCAGACCTTGTTAGTTGGAGCGTGAACAATATAATATGGGGCCAACATCGGTGAACAAAGATTTGGGATGGGCCTGGATCTGATGATCTTGGGCCTAACTCAACCCCAAAAGCTAGCTCATGAGGAGAGGATTGCCCAAGGCTATATAAGGGGACTAATTACCCTTCCCATATCCGATTTGGTACTCTTAACAAAAAATATTTGTTAGGTACCATAGAATCTTAGTACTAAATGCTAAAGGCAAAAAATTAAATTGTGTTGCATTGCTTGAAAGACATCTAAACTCTGTTGTGCTCTTTATCAAAAAGCATCTGACCTCTTTGTGAATCTCTAACAGCTACTCGGTCATAAAATATGTTGCCTTGCACTGTATTTATTCTGCACATTTAAAATACGTGTTTTACACTGAAGAGAGCAACGAAAACAGTTTTTCCCAGAAAAAATGAACTTGCCAGTGTAATAAGCAGTTACGGTCCTTGTGTTCTTCTTTTACTGGCATATCTAGCTGCCAAAGAATGGAGTAACTTCCTGCTAATTTCACTGATGCAGCAGGTTGTTGAGGTGCTTAACAGCAATGCTAGGATCTAGATTCATTGTTGAATTGTGTTGACCACCTCATCTAAAAACTCTTAAACTATTAGCGAGCACAATTTACTACTTAATTATATCTTTCAAATACTACTCATGTGCGGGCTTTATTCTTTTTCATGGGCCAAGCATGTGGATATTCTTGTTTTGATAATAGGTGGCAGTGAGACTTGAGCCCAAGATCTCTGCTTGCTTTGAAACTATGTTGAGTTGTGTGACACCTTATTAAAAGCTTAAGTTGTTAGAAAAAGTGCACCTTTGTTACTTAATTATATCTTCAGTACTCACGTAAATAGAGACTACAAGAAGCAGAAACGGCTGTTAGCTCCTCGTGTTCAATGTGCCATTGTTGGAGGTCCTCCCATTGGATCCCATCCGATGGGATGCTTGACTACTTGTACTTTGTCATATATTCAAGCATCTTTTTCAGATGTTCTTTGTATTGTTTCATTTTTGCTGTACATCTTTGGAAATAAGTGTTCGAGTTATTCTCTCAATTGCTGATTTTTTTTCATACTTCGACTTTGTAGGAGTCATGTCTCCCTCCATCTGTGCCAGACCGTAAAAAGAAGTTGCAGTTCTCTCTTGGATGTCGAGTAATTTTACCCCCAAAGAGTTTTCTGTCACTTAGACTACCTTTTGTTTATGGTGTACAGCTGGAAATTGGAAACGTTCATCCTCTTATGCCTTTTGAACAGCAGCCTCAACTCACTGCCTGGATAACTAAAGGCACAACATTGCAGCTTGTATCCAAGGATAGCAATCATGAGGAACTATTCACATAGTCAAATGGATGGAACTCTAATCTATATGGTGCTGACTTAATTTATTAACCGTTTTGAACTGAAATTTTTGGACAGTTCTCTGCCATCAGGTAAGCATTTGATCAAGCATATTCTTAAAATCTGAACCCTGTTTCAGCTTTGCCTTAATAGGATGCCATTTCATGATTGCGGTCATAGAAGGACAAGGGTGGAAAAAGCATCTTTGTTTGCAGCTTTTAGAAACTTATAAGGAGGAACTGTGATACACCTTTCCTAAATAATGGTGTTTAATAATTGAGTTAAGTTTGTTCAGTGCATGTCAGTGTATTCTTTTGCATATTGAAGATTACAACTTATATAGTGTTAAGGGCCAAGAAGAATCCTTAATGCATATTGAAGTTTACAACTTAAATAGTGTTAAGGACCAAGAATTCATCTTAATTTGACATTTGCAATAAATTGTCACAGATCATAGAGCTATAAAAGAATACTCTATAGAGTAGTCATAGTGGATTTCTAGCTTATTGGGATCTTCGTGAAGCTGATCCTCAAATTTCAGCTGAGTATAAAGTTTTGACAAAATGCAACACTTCTTTTTATTTTGTGTGCTTGATGTTTGGGATTGTAAATTGTATGGTTTCGAAGTGAATTTCCCAATTTGGCAAGTGGATGGTCAATCTGACCTAGCCTCCTGATCACGGGTAAATCCTACTGAAAATGCTAATACTGTGGAAGGTTATATTCATGTGTTATTTTCAGTGGTGAAACTTCTTGTTTTTGGGACACCTATATGTCAGTATTTCTTGTTGATGAAATTAAGGAGGAGAATGTATGTTCCTGCCGTATACCCTGCCATACTCTCTTAATATCAATACATGCTCTGGTTGGGGCGTAGTGGACTGGCTAACGGCAAATAACTGTCCTCCGTTTCTGGACACACCACCTACATGAAGATGTTTAAAGCTTGCAACTATGCTAAACTTAGTATCTTGTTTAGATGCATGCTGAATAACCATCTAAGTTTTTTATTCGTTGTAACAGCTGTGAAATGCAATTTCCCAAATTCATGGGAAGAGGAGAGAAAGTTTCCTCAACTTAGGTGAGGCACTGTGGCTGATTACTCTTATCTTTCTCATGTCAATACCTGTGGAAGCTAATTCATATGACACAAATCGTGTCTTTTTTTGGTGTTCAGGTGGGTTATTATGCTATCGCTTGGCAGACCTGATGATAGCTATCATGAGCTTTGGAACTTTTTGGTATGCATTTCTGCATCCTTTAAAATTGTTCATCAAAGGAATGCAATATGAAATTCTAGGGGCTATTACAATTCAACTTGCAAATAATAGCGGGAACATTGCTAGTTAGGGTTGTGATATTGCATTATTTTCTTATTCAGTCTTCAAATCATGGGGTTATTTAGAGTTTTGACTGAAGTCTTGTAATAAGAAGACTCCTGCTACGAGCTAACTAAATGGTCTGGCTATATTTATCCAAAGTAGTCTATCTGCAACAAATCAACAATTAGGTTTGAGACATAGGTAGGTTCAATAAGTAATAGTGTTGTATATTAAATTACTTCTTAGAAAGAAAAAAAATAGACAAACAGTATAGTACATGCAATTGGGAACAAAAATAAGCAAGAAGAATTTCATAAAAATGTGAAAAATTAATAATCTTTATCTTGATATGATAAAAAAGTGACCATAGCCAAGAGATATTTGTATTTCAAAGGAGAATATTTCTTTAGGGTGGGGTAAGCCCTGTTGTGGCAGGGATAGGGGTGAGGGAGTTGGGAGCTGGGAGCTGGGGTAGAGTGTGCATGAGTGTTTAAATAACGAATCTGATGCAGATTAGGTAGTTTAGGTCGAAGCTGGTGTTTTTTTAATCAATAGGTTCACTAATTCCGTATTTGTCGGTCGCTTAAGCCATGTTAAATGAACTCTTTATTTTATCTATACGTACCCATATGAAATGGGTAAAGATATTCTATGGTCTAAATATTTTAAATATCCATGATTCATAGCCGAGTCCTTGAGACTGAATTAAAATTATCTTCTTATCATCAATCAGAGTAACAATTAAAGTGCCCTAGATCACTCCTATAGGACGGTTACCTAGATTAAAACAAAAATAGTATCTCTCTTTCATGTTATGTAGGAATATAATTTAGTAGAAGTTTTTTCTTTTTCTTTGAAAGATTTGATATATATTTGTTGACTGTACTTTCCTTGTGAGAGTTCAAGTTAGTTTTTTCTTTTCATGAATGAGTAGTAACTGGTAAAACTCGGAACAAGATTGCCAAAAACCAAACATATCAAAGAGCCCAATGAGCACAGCCAATTTTAATTTGCCGTCTCTTTTAACTTTTCACAAATGTCAAGCAAGCTTAGTAACTAATATTCCCTTTTTACTATCTACTGTAACTACTAAGCTAAGATACTGAACACCATTGAGTTCCGCGGTAGAACTCAACAATTACACCTACTTGTTCAACACTATACTTCGATTCTTCCCTTCTAAATCATCGTGTCGCTTGTGGTTGGCCTTTTCAGTTTTATGGGGAATATGAATAACTGTAGTTGTCTCTGTACTTGCGTTTGACAATGTAAAAGCCTTCTTTCTTTACCATGCATGCTTTGAAGTTAAATCCTCTGTCCTACAAGTTGGAAAATCAGTAGTAATAAGTAATGTTCTCCTTTTAATTTCTTTTGCAGTTGAAATACCGGGATCAATGCGCAGAGTCTATTCAACATTGGCATCTGATGATCTCGGGCTTTTGCTTTGGGTTGAAGGTTTAGCTTGCAAAGGGGAAGAATTCACCATATGTAGAATCCCTCTTGAAATTCTTTGAAGAATGGATCTCTAAAACAGTCAATCTATGTATCCATGAAGCCCTACCGCTGTTAAAACACTTGTAATTTAAAAACGGTGGTGTGAGGTGAGAGTATTAGGATCTGTGCATTAAGATTCAGAGATTGTGACCTGTTATTAGAGTTTCAGTTCTCAGGGTGATTCAATTCCATCATAAGTTCAATTAAACGATGCTGATTACAGCGTTATGGTTTCCGCATAATATATAGATGCATGGTATGGGGTCCAATATTTACGTTTATTCAGAACATACATTTTATAGTTTAGCTGCACCTTAGTTTCCAGCTTGACCATTTGCACTGGAAGTGTAAACTTGATCAATCACGCTTGAACTTTAAGTCACCGCATAATTTTAAGGCCTCATTTAATCATAGACAATATTTCAATAGTCATAAATATTGAAGTTCTGTATTTGCGAATACTAGTTTGATCATCAGTATTTGTAAATTTTGAACATTTTGTATTTGAAAAACTTGTTTAACGAGTATTTCTATGTACAAATTAAAGGTTTTCTATAAACCGTTCCGACTTTTTCTGACAAATAAAATGATAGTTCAAATATGACTATCTTTCAAACATTCTTGCAGTCTAAATACAAGCTGTGTGTTTCTGCAAACTGTGGAGTTTGTAATCTTTGTATACACGAGAAATAGTTTTAAACATGCAATATGCTTGTAGAAAAGTGGGAAATAATTACACAAGAAATCTGGCAAATTGCATTTTCAGATTTAAAGGATAGGGGGAGCAAAAATTTGTGGCTCTAACTCAACCTAATATGTTCATCCTAAGGTTGTGATTTTGTGATCAATGAAGTGAGTTGAAAATTATGAAATTTCAAGTTTAAATCCAGCATAGGCAGAAATATTAGGTGGCTTTTTCTTATATGTCTATCTTTGATGGATAGAGTTACCCAGAACCTTCGTTGGTGGAAAATAGCAGGTACCCGTGAAATTAGTCGAGTTGCTCACAAGCTGACCCAAATATTACTATGTTGATGAAAAGTAGCAGATATCTCCTGAAATTCATTAAGATATGTGCAAGCTGATTCGGACACCACCGTTATAAAAAAAATAAAAAAATAAAAAAATAAAAAAATCTCAACCTAACATGTGATGTCGGAAATGGAACTGGTAGCTATCTGCCCCTTCCCCAATCCCATTTTGTAAGGCTGTCACACATGGAAATAGGAATCAGCCAGCCTGCTTTCCATTTATATTGGATCATGTAGGGTATGGGTATGCTCTGTTCAAAAGGGTATAAATTACCATAACTTTTTTTTTAAAATAATATCTTTTTAGGTGGGGTCGTGTTATGAAGAGGGGATGAGGAGACAGAAGAGAGGAGGATAATAATGAAAATTCGAACGCCACATTTATTTGACAGTATGGAAATGCCCACTAAATCAGAAGTCTGCATGTTATATTTTGCATGACTTGTCCACTTCTTTGCAACAATCGATCGGATTAGATAGATGAAACCCCTTTATTTCGAGGAGTATTGATGGTTCACTCTTTATTTAAGTAAGTTTTAGCTTTTTGATGGTTTGAAGTATTCCTTGCTTAATTATAGTGACTGCAAATTCTTTAGGAATTTTTACATTTTTAACCATGCAGCTGAAAAGATTTCACTAGCCTAGTCATAATCATGTGCAGTCACCGTCAGTATATGACAAGTGTATAATTGGTGTATAATGTATATGATTATACACATATTAGAATGGTTAAAATTTGTAATTAAAATAATGATTAGAAGATTCTTTTTTTGTTATTGTTGTGGACTTCGTGGGTTGCTGGGTAATATAGGAATTCCAAAATTTTAAGGAATAATTATGTATGCTTTCACTTGGTAACAAAATTTCCTTTTAATAGTTGAAACAATTGAAAACCAGCTGAAAAACAAGAACATGTGGGAAGAAAGTTATGTGTTAGGTATCCTTTACAATATAGCACTTTATATTGATGCGACTAATCATTGTTTTTGGCCAGGACCTATGTGTCTATGCTACACCATATAAAAGGGTTACGATGACAGGGAATCGATGAATAGGGGAGAATAGTACCTACTACCTCTACTACCAAAGTTTACCAATTTATAGTGGTGCTGGTATAGGAGTTACAATTTTTGTGGATTAATTTGGTTATTTATGTAACTCTACTTTCGTCTTAGATTATCTATTTCAAAAGGTTTGTTCTCAATCATTTCACACGCTACCTAACATAGATGTGATTATCTGAAATGTATTGTCGTCTTAATAAATACAGAATTTGTAGTGCTATATTGACTAAGAAGGAAACGGACACAATAACTATGTAGACCAATTGTAGCGAATTTAAATATAAAAATTAGTTCACGTGGTCACGATCATCCGATTAGATTTGATATATTACGTGTATAATTTTTTTTAAATATCTAATATTATATGAAAAAACTCATGGTCAAAAGACACTTAGTGGTGCATTGGTTAAGATATTGAGTTTAAGTCTTGAAGGTTTGAGGTATTAAACCCAACTTGTTACACTATAATTTTTTATCTTATCTTTAAAAACAATAGTGCATCCATACTCTTGAAATTCTGGATTCGCATATGCTTGTACCCTTCCACTACTAGAAAATTATTATTTTCCCACTGAAAAATTATCAGTGATTATTCTCACTGAATGTCGGTGGAAAAAACTTAAATAGTAATATGAACACACGAAAAAATTAGAAAGTTTTTCTAGTGTTTCAGTGAAAACCTATTTTTCACCATGCGTTTTTTCAGTAAGCTGATTCGGTGGGAATGAGGTGAGAAAATTATGTGTTATAGAAAACATGTCCCACTGAATATCGATGAGAAAACCCTTTATTTCTAGTAGTGTTTTAACTTCTCGTTATTTATGGGCATAATTTGGAGAAGCAAATGAGCTTGTGGATTGTCAAATTAGACAATGGACCTAACTCACACCCTCAAAACTAGCTCAAATGGAGGAAATTTATTCAAATCTTATAAGGAGCTCATGATACTCATCCCATACCGATGTAGTATATTTATCTAACCCCTTCCCCCTATTCATGCCTAGATCCGAATATTTTTTATCTGTGGTTCCATTGTTCGATTTGGAGTGTGCACAAACACGAATCCATGGTAGTTTCCACCCCTTTAAATTGGCCCGAGACATTCCCCCCCCCCTCCCCTCATTCGAAGGCCATATCGAATTGATCAGATTATGACACCATGTCAAATTAGATATTGTGCTTATCTCACATCCCAAAAACTAGCTGAAAGGGGGAGAATTGATCAAATCTTAAAAGAAATTCTATAAATATGTAAGTTACATAAAACCAATTGAATGATTATTACCGTATATAAGTTAAAGTAAGGGGTGTAAAACGACACAACTTCGCAGAAACATAATTATTATCTAAGATAAAATATATCTTTATAAAATAAATAAAGTAATGTCGTATGAAAATCATATAAAGTAAATACTAAGGTGAATCATAAATAAAATAGATCATATAATTTCAAATTCAAAATTTAACTTACAAATCAAATATTGACAAAAGGACGATCGACATTAACTACATATTCGATGTTTTTCTTTCAAATCACAGCTTTAAGTTGTCAAAGGTAAAGTTGTATATCTTAATAAAATTAAAGGAACAATAATGTTGTATTTACAATTATTTTTTAGTGTAATCTATCATCCTGGAATTAATTGAGCTGCTTCACGCAGGCTTACGTACATCTTTATACAGAAAAAATAATGTGCACGTTTTTCAGATAAATAAATTCTTAGACAAATGGTCGGCACACATTATAAAAAATTCCTTCTCTAACTTATATTTAAATACGAAACCCCACAGTGGAGCCATTACCTTCATCATCATTATACCAAAAGATACCATATCTCTACCTTTTTGTCATTTCTTCCTATTGACATACTTGATTGAGAAAAATAAAATAAAATTAACTTTCTGCTACTTTTTAAATTTCTTTCTTATAAAAAATTAGAAGTCTTTATTGCAATCATTTACAATTATACATGTACCTCAAATCATCAAAAAAGAGATTAAAAGTTTGAAGTTCCATCAGTTTAACCTGACACTCAAAGGGTGGCCTAGCTGATAGTAAAATAAATTAAAAATATACAAGTTTCGGGTTAAAACAACAACAAAAATAAGAATATTAAGTGATTATTTTTCATCTGTCCAAATATTAATAAATAAAGCGATAGATACTTGTGCTGATAAGAAGTAGTAAGTACTCCGTAGATTTAGTTGAGATTTGTAAAAACTGTCTGGGACGCAGTAATGATAAAGTTGTGATTTACTTGAGAAATCATTGACATCTTAAAAAGATAATTCTATAATGACAGAATTAAAGAAAATATAAAAGAACCATAGCTATAGTTAATAGTTAGGAAATCATTTCCACCACACAAGTTAGTAATTTAACCTGAGCAATAATTGTCATTTCAAAAATTAATCCCTATAATGACAGATTAAAGAAAAGGTTAAGAACCCTAGTTCCAGATCATTCCATGGTGTATGATTGCTACCGACCGAAAGCAATAACAAGGAGGACACTCCCACTCTTTCATGTCATTATCAAACAGAACCTATATGACGTGGCTTTTTGTCGTGATGTCCACGTGTCATCACCACAGCAAATTGGAGGTGAATTCTTAGCTGTCAATGCAGGCCTTTCGACCTCTACGGGACCGCTTGCCCACAAATATTGGTTTGAATAATTGAATCTTATTAATATGGTCCAATTAGTAACCGGTTACCTTCTATTGCCGGTTCCTAACCCCCATGCAATTTACCAATTTACCAATATAAATCCATGCAAAATTTCCCTATTTTCATCACTCCCCTTGCCCTTAGTGACTTTGTACACTAAACAAATTTACATTTTCTCGCCTCAATACTTGATTTTCCGGCAATGCCGATCAACCAAATTTCTATTGGAAGCCATGAGGAACTCAGCCATCCAGGGGCGCTGAAAGCAGCCCTGGCTGAGTTTATCAGTACTCTGATCTTCGTTTTCGCAGGTCAGGGTTCTGGCATGGCTTACAACAAGCTTACAGCTAACGGTGCTGCCAGTCCCGCCGGAATGATCTCCGCCTCCGTAGCGCACGCCTTTGGGTTGTTCGTGGCTGTCTCCGTCGGTGCTAACATCTCCGGCGGCCACGTTAACCCGGCCGTTACCTTCGGTGCTTTTGTTGGTGGAAACATCACTTTGTTCCGTGGGATTTTGTACATCATTGCACAGTTGCTTGGCTCCACTGCTGCCTGCGGTCTCCTTGAATTCGCCACTGGCATGGTAAGTACATATTTTACATAAATCTCAAGCAATATCTAGACAGTTAGCTGTATTAATTGCATTTACTTCTATATTGATAGGCATCTTTATAAATCTTTGACTTTTACACATGTAGCGTGAGTAGGGAGAGTATAGTCATTAACTATATGCATGCCTACCTATGTGAGGTACAACAAATAATAATCCCTCCTTCTCAATTTATTTATGCCATGTAATTTGATTGCGCACATATTTTAAGCAATAAAAAAAATTATTGATTCTTTGATCTAAATAAGTCAAAATATTTGTGTGGTTATAAATTATCTCGTTATAAATTATAAAGTTAAATTATTGTCTAATAAAAAATGACATTTTTAACAATTTTTTTTAAAAAAAGTAAAAAGCAGCCGGATTCACTAAACTATCGCTATGCGCGGGATTAAAAAAGTATCTCATGTAAATTGAAAAAAAAAGTATCTCATGTAAATCGAGTACCAGTGGCTCTTAAAGGCAGATGTATTCTCATTGGGTGGTGTGAGAGAGTTTGGTCACAAGTTCGAACCCCACTCGCCTCTTGGGAGTGCATGCGCACAGCATCAGTGTGATTTAACTGACTGACGGGGTTTGCAGTCTATTACGTCAGTCACTGGTTTATCCAGTGCATACACCCAGTGCATATCTTCGGATAGCGACTGCGGATTTCACTTTAAACAAAGAGAGTAATATACATGTAAATTGAAAAAAAAAAGTATCTCATATAAATTCTTAATAAATTAAGACAGATGGAGTAATTTTTTACCGTCAGCTCATCCTTTAGAAAAGGATATTTATAAGTCTCTTGAATTGTGGATCTAGAATCTTCAAAATAAAATGTATAGGGATTCGAAAAAGAAGAAGATGTATTACCTGCTACAAAATATAAAAATCATTTATATTAACAGTGTACATTACTTAAATTCAATAATTTATTGTTATTTACTTTCTTATCTTAAAACGGATAATGAATGAATGGTAGAACTTAGAAGTGTGAGAGAGCTTTTGTAGATCTTGTAGTAGGAAGTACATCCGTTCAACCTTTCTGAAAAGTAGTAAAGAAAATTTGCTACAAACTTTTTGTTTTCATCAGCCCTAAAATGAAATGTTATGCCATTTTTAAAAATTATCATGTATTAATTACTATATGGAGTAATTCTTTTTTTACTATGGAAAATTTTGGCTAGTTTGTAGAACAAATACTTGTACCAAATGTATATATTTAGGTGTAGGTGTGTCCGTGTGTGGCGAGGGGGAGGATATATTAGGAGAATTCTTGTTACCACTGGGTTCAGTAGCCATTTGATGTCAAATCAAATGTCACTCCTGATCTACATGAGGATGGCAGAGTTAGTGCTTGATGGCGCGGGGCCATAGTCGCGAGTTCGATCCTGCATAAACTTCTTGGTTGGCGCATCACGGAACTGCCAAGTGTGGTTTCTGGTGGCGTTGTTTGCATTTCTGCGTCGATCCGGGGTTTCTGCTTGTATTTCGAAAAGAGTAGCGGTGCGATTCGCCGTCAACAAAAAAAAAAAAAAAAAAAAAAAATGTCACTCCTGATCTGATTCATGAAAGCCAAAGTAGCTAGTGAATTATTAAAGGTCATTTTCATTTCGTACATGAATGATTAAACTACTCTATGCTTTGTGTTGTATGTTGAGCCGAGAGTCTTTCGTAAACAGTCGCTTTATCTACCAAGTTGGAGGTGAGGTCTGTGTATATTCTACCATCTCCAGTCCCGCATTGTGAGATTTCATTGGATGTGAGATTTCATTGGATATGTTGTTATCATTATAGTAATGATTAAACTACTCTATATATCATAAAAATTATCATTTAAAATAGATAAAATATGAAATATTGGCCGGTGCCCGTGTCATAATCGCTGGGAAGGTTCTAGTTATTGTTTGTCCTATGACTTCGCTGATTAGAGTGTAAAAAATTATTTAAGGCTTATGTAGGACAATTATAGTGACACCAAGGGTTTATACATATTTTATAATGCTTAAATTTGGAAATCACGGATTGGCTAGAAATCTTTTTATATCTGGTTCGAAAGCGACTAATTTGTCCTTATCATTATGTAAAATGGTGATATGATGGTGACTTTATTAAAGCAACATATTGCATGTTTATTCATTATTTATGAGAGCCAACCTAACAATGTTATGTCCGTTAGGTAGCACAGTCACTTTCTTCTCCATATATTCAAAGAATATTCCAATTATACATTTTTGATTTTTCTTTCAAGTGTTTTATATATACTATACCAGAATGAAGACAATTTACATAATTTTAACATATAGTACCATGTTCTTTTTTTTATGTTATCATATCAGTCGGTATACTGAATTATGCTAACAATTGTCATGGTTAAAAATTTATTCAGAGCACTGGATCATTTGCATTGGGTGCTGATGTATCAGTATGGAGCGCTCTTGTCTTCGAGATAGTGATGACTTTTGGACTTGTTTACACTGTTTATGCAACTGCTGTTGATCCAAAGAAGGGAGACTTGGGAGTAATTGCACCAATTGCCATTGGTTTTATTGTTGGTGCCAACATTCTAGCTGGTGGGGCCTTCACTGGAGCTTCAATGAACCCTGCTGTTTCATTTGGGCCATCTTTGGTTAGCTGGACCTGGACCCACCAATGGGTCTACTGGGCTGGACCTCTTATTGGTGGTGGGCTTGCTGGATTCATCTATGAATTCGTCTTCATCAGCCACACTCATGAGCAAATTCCCAGTGGAGATTTTTAAGGATGTGAAATTTCAACCTGTTGCTTAATTTTCTCTTGTAAACTTCTTGCTTGGTGTGTCTGTGTTTAGTGGGCACTGTTGAATTGTACTTGTGTATTAATTCGGACGGCTTTTGTTATTTCCCTTATTTATTGTCTTTATTTTGCTGGTGGTAAATAAGGTATTTTGAATTTTCAAAAAATATTGCATCCACTTTATTGTCTTGAATTTTAATTTTTCCAATGGATATATCTAAAAAAAATATTATATTTTAATCCCAAACAAGTTGAGTCGACTATATGAATATAATATACTATTTTTCTTCTATCTATTTAAGTTTTGGTGGACAAATAACCCTACATATCAACTTTTCACATGGTCATAATTAGTTAATGTCATCCCCACGAACATGGATTTTATTTGAGATTTTTTTTCCCAACTCAAAACAGAAGTCATGTTTGATACTGCTGTATTAAAACCTTTTTAGCAATATGTTTGGAGAAAATGTGATCATCACTCTAAAATGGATTTATAGGATCCGTTTGTTAGGAAACAAAGGGTCCCTCTTAAATTATACCTAATATGTCTATTAGCAAGGCATCAAGAAAATGTCAAAGTTCACTCTAAGTCTAAAGTGGCTTTATTAGGATAGATATACTGGAACTGGAGTAGTTAGCAAACATAAGGGACTCTCTTAATTGAATTATTTATATCAATGAGGCAATTGCTATGTGCCTATGTCTTCTGAAAGTTAAAGTTAATTTACGTCTTTTCAAAAGTAAATTGGCAATTTTTACCACCAAAAAATTATAGTTTAAGGATATTATAAGTAATGATTTTTTACACAATAACTGCATCAAACCTAGTCCAAGCACACAACTATTTTACTTTTATAAAATATTTCTTCAGAAATTTTTCTACAACAAATTCATATAAAAAGTAAACCAAACTGTGGTTTTACTATTTGGTGATGTGTTGTAAAGTCAAAATAATGGGGTCTCAGATATCTACTTCACATTATAGGTTTTGTTTTATCTATTTGAATTTAAGTTATATACATCATATATCAAGGCTTCACACTATATACCATCCAAAGACAGGGGTTTTCTTTTATTCTAAATGTTTGATTTTAATTTATACTGTATATTAATAGTTTATTTTTTTTTATATTATTCAGTTTACACTACTAGAAAAAGATATTTTTCCCACCAACATTCGGTGAGAAATTTGTCATATTAAACATGATTTTTCCACCTTATTCCCACCAAACCAGCTCACTGAAAAAACGCATTGTGAGAAATAGGGTTCCATTCAAACGCTAAGAAACTTCATATAGAAAATACTACTATTTAAGTTGTTTCCACCGACATTCAGGACAATAGTTACTGAACATTTTTCAATGTAAAATCATTGACAAAATATAGATTTTCAGTAGTGCGCTAGACATAATTATATAGGCTGAAGTGGTTAAAATGCCTCCAAACTTGGCGCGGATTATCAATTTCGCTCCGTACTAAAAACACGTCTATGCTTGGACACATGGATAAGTGAATTTTAAAACGCCCCCGAGCTCAATAGTCTGTTATATCGAATTTATCAGAATCTAATATTTTTTATGTTAAAATTAATTATTTATTGTGAAAATCCACTAAAACTTCAATAGATATTAGATTCGAATTCATAATTTTAAAATCTTAAATGAATTGTTGTGGCCACTGGCCTGTGAAGATAAGGAAATGGAAGAAAAGAAGTGACCCAGTACATTTCAGGCAACAGTTAACAACTGCAATATAGTAGTGGAGTAGTACAAATGATTTGTCTTTTTAGGTTTTTTGTCATTCTGCAGACTACATGTGACGTTTTCTTCTTTTCAGATACACCCTTTCTGGACCAGTCAGCAACAGCCACATACATTTTCATCTATTTAAAAAAGTTTCGTTGTCTATTATCCATACTTCAGTAATCAAGTGTTAAAATTCATCTGACCCAGATCAGTTGGTCTTGAAGGCAGGGGGTATTCTCCTAAGTGGTGTGGAAGAGCTTGGTCACAAGTTCGAAACATCAAGGTAACGTTTGACCTGCCTTCGCCTCTTGGGGGGAGTCTGTCACCTGACTTGTCAAAGTGTGGTTTAACTGGCTGACGGAGTTTGCAGACTATTACGTCAGTCCGTGGTTTACCCAGTGCGAACCTTCGAATAGCGGCTGCAGATTTCACATTAAACAAAAGTGTTCAACACAATTGGGACTATTTCACTATGCTTTTTCTTTTGGCTGAATATATATGCGAAACTTGTTATTTTTTATTTAGACACTTAATTAATAAGGTATTCACTATCTGTTTTACGTCAAACAATACGTAGAGTAACTCCCGATATAATAGGCCTATTGGACACCTAAACTCCAACTATAATGTGTTTATTGAACATATAAAGAATTCATCTTTGGCTTAATTTAACCTCAAAAGCTAATTTTTAGGGCGGAGATTCTCCAAGTCCATATAGAGAGTCTATATTCTCATCTATTTTCGATGTGAGACTCTTAACACTCCCACACGCCCAAACATCGTTAACTGGAGCGTGTACAATATAATTTGGAGGTCCAACATCGGTGAACAAATAATTGGAATGAGTTCGGCATTTCTGTACATGAACTTCTCCTCCAACTCTTCTCTTATCGCATCATTCTGCGCCCGAAAGTTCTATATAGCTTCTTCGGGTATTTCATTCGTGGGATCAACTTTGTGTTAAGTAAAACCATCCTCGAGAGTGACATCGTCTGTATACATCGGCTCTCTAGGCATCACATTGTATGGCCCCAAACTGCGAGTATTGCCTCCGATGTTACGATTGTTGTCACATAATTATGCCATTTTGTCTGATCTGAACAAACTTAAAGACTTAAAGAAAAAAGTAAATTAGTAGAGGAGTCACTTGCGACACCAAAATTGCCCAGTCCCCACGGTGGGTGCAAAATTATTTACCCGTAAAACGGTACAATTGACTTTGTATCTGTGGTCAAGGACACGTGAATCTCAAGTGACACTTTAAATAAGAATTATGCTTAAGATAAATAATAACAAGACAAAGTAAGCAATAATTAGCCTGAGCTTGGGATAGCTTCTGAGCAAAGTGTGTTGAAATATGAAAGCAAGAAATCAAGAAAATATCAAGTATATTGTAATAGCAAGAATCTGATGGGTTATGATAGAATAATGTGTCTTATTTATACATGAGCTACATGATACACATCACACAAAATATGCCCTCATAAATACAATAGAATAATTCGATAACCAATTTCTCAATAAATGTCATTAAAAAGATTGCTGAAAGTCGTGTGACTGAATTTAGTAATGATCGTTTGTTAAGATGCAAACAACTCTTAGCCTTCTTTAATACGGTCACCGACTTTGCTCACGTCGCTCGTGATACCATGCATATAAAACCAAGAGTGTTGTAAACTGACGTGGATCTGACTCAACATTCTATTCCACGTGTCTCATCATAATTCGTACAACTGTCCTATACAAATTTTGCCATATACAATAGACACAATGTAGTTGAGTTCAAGTGTCCAATAGATACACATTATACTTTAAGTGTCTAAATAAAAAAAATTGTCAAGTTTAAGGGCCACATATGTATTCTTCCTTTTCTTTTCTTTTCTTTTCTTTTCTTTCCTCACTCAATTTAGTTCCCTTTTAAGCGTGGTATAGTTTTGTATTTATTGTTGTACTTTCTTTTCCCCTTGGAACTTCAAATGAAAAGAGTATCCATGTGTCCATCACTAACAACTATTCTTGTGATGAAGTGAGATATCTACTACGTTCTACAGAATGTGATCACTACATGTCGACTTATAACATATCATTGATATCCCATTCTCAATGATCATTAGTCTAGGCTATTTTAAGAACTACACTTATCATTAATATCTCACACTATTAATGACAATGTAAGTTCAAGGAATGCACATTAATGAATAATATAAACAATCAAATAATAATTCAATAATTGCAAAAGCCAAATATATTAATCTCATTAATAATATGAATGTATTCAAGTACATGTGCTCCAAAAATGATTATTTCTAGAACATATATACTTTCAAGTTTTGTATTTATTGTTGTACTTTCTTTTCCCCTTGGAGCGTCAAATGAAAATAAGAAAGATAAAAAGCGAATTACATTTAAAGTGACGTCATCTTAAAAAAAATCGGGACATAGTTTTTTTTTCACAAAAGAGTTGCAAAAATTTATCAAAGTAAAAGTCTTGAGGTTTTGACAAAATTTTAAACTATTTTTGGGTGAATTTAGTTGAAACGCAGGTTTAGCGAAAATTCAAAAATTGCAAAAAAGTTTCAAACTTTTGAAATAAATACCATCATTGGAAAGTACAAACATATATGACAACACAAAATTAGTCTCCAATTTTATTCAAATGTCAGCGATTAGCATTGAAATCTGTGATTTACCTTCGTCTACCAATGGGTCGGAGGGTGGTAATGTGAATGAGGATTTCGTCTTTTGCTCCCAAGATAAGAAGAATAGGCAAAAAAAAGGATGTGAACTAAATATTCTCTCTAGTGAAAATAATATTACTAAAAGAGGACGAAACATGAACAGAAAAAGAAAGTTGGAGTAACTTTTGTCATTTTTTTTTATATCCATGTTCATGGTTTGCGCCAAACTACTTCGGGAGATAGTAATATCGGTTCCTCACCGAGTTACAAAACGTGGTTAAAATGTTATAACGTCAAATAATAATAACTGATTAATTTATTAATCTATAGTAATTATTAAACTAATTATTAAGCAAATGAATTTTTAAAAATAAAAATTATACGAGTAATCGAGCCGGCCGAAACGAACCGAACAAAATTGACTGAGCTAAGTCGAGATCGAACTCTTCCTGAAACGAGCAGGCTCAACTCTTTGCTGATATCTATCTAAAACTAAGTCATGACATAGATGTTAAAAGTAATTTACTCTTATTAAAAATCTTACTATATCTCAAAGGGCTAAAATAAAACGATAGTAGGTGTTTCATATAACCATATCATTTTGAATGAGAACCAAAGGAATGTAATTCTATTAAAACTATGCTTCTCCTATGTAGAATACTACTCGCTTCCTCCCGGTTTATGTGATATTATTTGACTAGACACAAAATTTAAAAAATAAAGAAAGTTTAAAAAAATGTATGATCTAAAACAAACCTTAGACATTTCTATGGCTATAAATCATTTGATTATGGGTAAAAAGAAAATTTAAAATTAAATTATTTATAATTATAGAAAAATGACATTCTTTTTGGATCAGACTAAATAAAAAAGAGTGTCACATAAATTGACTACGGATAGAGTATTATTTAGTGGTTAATAATGCTTACATACTCGCTACTCAATAACAACATCAATGTGTAATTGCATAAGTGGGGTCTGTATATACCTAGACCTTACTGTTATCTTGGAAGGTAGAAAAATTAATTTCAATAGACTCTCGGCTCAAGGAAAAGCAGTTCGGTAAAATTGTGGTACTCATATAGAAAATATAATTGTTACACTATGTATATTATGTTTGACTTCCAAAACAACAACCGACCTTAGCTCAGTTGGTAGAGCGGAAGACTGTAGTTGGTGAAAAGCCTGACAGACGATCTTTAGGTCGCTGGTTCGAATCCGGCAGGTCGGAGTTTTTTTTTGCTTTGGTTCACCGTTTTCCCAAGGCAATATGTTTTTTCAACTTTCATATAAAATAGTTGTTCTTTTCTTTAAGAAAAAACTTGTAATAGAAAATACAAAAGGACAACTACTTCCTAACTGAGCTCTTAAAAGCTGTCTTTATATTTGTCTACATCCCGTGCATTGGTCGTTTAAAATGAAACAACTTGGTCTTTGCTTTTTTTGATCTTCGAAAGTAAGGTTCTGCCTAACTAGAGGCCCAAACATATATCTCCCAAAAGCCCAACTTTGTAGATTTTCATCTCGACTATTAGGTGGAAGATTAGGCCCAAATATTACAGAGGGATGAAAGTAGAAGATTTAAGAAAATTTGGTGATATTGAAATCTTTCAATCTAATCTCCCCATCTCAATTACAGAGTGTATTGTTTTCAGAAAGGTTATAGAAGTAGTTCTAAATTCTAACTTCTAACCAAGAACAGATGCAAATACATAATTTAAATTTAAGGTATTCAACCTTTAGATCCTTTCAATTTCATTCATTACCTTTTTAAAATTATGAGTTCAAAATTTATAATTTCTTATCTGTCTTTGTTTCAAATACTTTAAAAGAATATACATAGCAACTCTCCCAAGTCCTAGCATCAAGATCATTAACACCACTTTCTAGTTGCATTCCAATACATTTTCAAGCTGGTGGCTGAAACATGACATTGCTTAAGATATATTTTTCGATACGTGATATTGAATTTAATATTACTTCTTTTTTTAAAACAATCCACGGACTCGCGGCCCTAGGTAATTTTTATATATATCAAAAAGGAAAGGTACAAGAGGAGCCCCATCGGGGAGATTACAAGTTTGGTGGACGTCCAAACCTAAAGCTATGATCGGTGTATTTTATATACACATTTTGAGTCATTTTTAGTTAGTCTTTTGCCCATTTTTGCACAAATATGTGTCGTGTTAGGATATATTTTCTTTTTTTTGAGTCACAATGGTTTAAAGTGACACATTGGTGAAAAGGAGCGAAAAGAGGGCAGAAATAGAGGTTCCAGAGCTCAAAAAGCTAAAAAGTTGACAATCCGGGCGAGAAGCAGCGTATGGCGGCTGAGACCATCGGCGATAGCGAGCCACGGCGCCTGAAGCGGGCCGAAAAAACCGTGGACCGGATCAAGGACCAAATTTTCAAAAAGGTAGGACCAAAGATCGGACCGAATTTTTCGGTCCGATTCGGTCCAGGGATTTTTTTCGAACCGGTCCATTTTTTGTGCAGCCTACTCATAATGGAGTGGTTCAAATGAATGTCAAAACTAATACTAGAAGGTTAAATGATATTCCCTCCCGTTCAAAATAAGTATCTACTTACTATTTTTATTTTGATTCAAAATAAGGGTTTACTCATAGAATTAAGAGACTTAACTTCATTTTTTCAAATTTATCCTATTTGTATTTACTCACGACAATAAAGAAACAGAAGTCTTACTCGGTAAATAAGGATAGTTTAGTAAAAAATATACCTATTTTATTAAAAAAATACTAGTGTTTTCTTAAAGGGCCGGAGAGAGAATTAGCTAAGAAAATAGTAGTACTTTCTGCGTCTTAAAAAAAATTGATCTAGTTTGATTTATCATAAAATTTAAAAAATATAAAAAGATATTTAAAAAGTATAGTCTAAAAAGAGTCAATTTTTTTAGAACAAAAGTGGTGGGATAAACTAATAAAAGACGAATGATAGACCCAACAACAAATGGAAACTTGTCTGCCAGCTCAACTGATTCTTAAGGGATAATTGGAAAAATGACAAAGATCGAATTCCGTCAGCGGCAGAGTGGGTTCTTGAAATAAAGGAGGGCCCTTGTGCGTAGCGTGCTAGTGATCTAACCTTTAAAACCAGTTGAGTTACCATGATTAACTCCTTCACAATCTTGTCGGACCGAGTGTGCTGCTCTCCACCTTTTTGGAAAAACAAATGGAAACTTGGGAATCCGCGCTGTCAGACTTGAACAACGAACGGAAACTTCATATCTCACCGCTATTGCTTGTCTTCTACGCGCCTTTCTGATTCTATTTCTTTTTCACTCCTCATCCAAGTCAATTTGGAGAATTATTTGTATCTCCATAATTACCACTTTTATTGCAAATTTAGTAAATCGTGGTTCATCATCATCATCACCATAAAAGAAAATCTAAACACGCGATCGGATTTATTGCTCTTCGATCTTCTGTTGAATGCTTTGATTTGAAGAGCGAAAATGGAGAAAGTGAAGCATATATTGAAGCCGAAACCGAACCCTCAACAGCTTTTAAGAGATTGGCAACGTCGCCTCCGACAAGAGTGCCGAAATATCGAACGCCAAATTCGAGGTAAAATCAAATTCTGTCCTAATTTACAAGTTAAGGAAGAAAAGGGTTTCGTTATTACTATCTGTTTTTATTTTTGGGGGTGATTCTATTGTTTGATGATTAATTGTTGGTGGGTGTTGACTTATTTTGTTTGGTTTCATGAAATTTGGGGGTTTGATTCAGATATACAGAGAGAGGAGAAGGTTGTACAGAAATCAATTAAAGAGGCTGCAAAGAGAAATGATATGGGTTCTGCCAAGGTAAATGATATGGGTGCCGAATTATTTTCACTTTTAAATACATTTGCTTATTTGGCTTAGTCTTCTGCTGATGATTGTTTTTATCTTGTCATAGTGCTGTAATATTAATCGATAAGGAATATCAACTTAGAATTATTGTTAAATATGCTCTTTGAGAATTTTTTGTTGTTCCGGGAATAAGGCAGTTGACGTGAGATGGAAGTTTGAGTCCTAATTTTTGTTTGTGATGCTTTTACAATTCATAATTAGAGAATTTGGATGAAGCACATTTTTAGTTGGTGTTATAAAGTTTGGTATCATCTATAAACAGTTCTGCGTGCGCAAAAGTATTTCATCTTGTAGTTGCTATTTTTCTTCACTCCTCCTTGGTTTCGTTTCAAGTTAACAAAATTTGAGGATCTTTTTGCTTTAGTTTTTAGCTATGTCACTCTCGTGCGTCCTGGTGAATCTCCAAATAATATCAGAAAGTTAATTTACTATTTGTAATATGTTGGAAACTGCAAGGCTGTATATCATAATATTTTTATGGTGTTCATTTAATATTTTAATTTTAAGTTGCTTATTCATACATTTATAATGAATGTTACTCTCTAGCATTTGCTGAAGAACTTATGAAATTTATTAGGATTGTGATGTTTTCTATTTAGATGAGCTTAATTAGAGCGACATGTTCAATGAGAATTCATAGTCGACTTCAACTTCCTTGAGATTGAGGCGTTATAGTAGTTTTTTTTGTTGTCGTTGCAATGTTTGCTAGTGCTCCAGTGTGATGCATATAATGTTGGTCTTGAACAAAAGTTAGAGAGTGAATTATTAAGCTAGATCTTGTAAACTTATGTTATTTCGGACATAGGAATAGAGTTGGTGAAATGAGAAAGAGAGGGCAAAATTCCCCTTCCTCCACCCCATGTTATTGAATAGAGTTTGATTGGCATAAAACTTAAGATGTTATTTTGAATTGTATATTAAGTTAGTGATGACCGTAGAAAGTGTTGCTCAAAGTTTGATTTGTTGAAGGTTAAATGACTTTGAAATCTTAAAATTTGTAAATGTTAATATTTTATAGAATTACATTATAAGTAGAGTGTGTCTATCTTCGAGAATCAGTTTGGATTCATGCCGGGGAGTTCGACTACAGAAACCATTCACCTTATTAGGAGGTTGGTGGAGCAGTACAGAGAGAGGAAGATAGACTTGCATATGGTTCTTATCGACTTCGAGAAGGCATACGACAAAGTCCCTAGGGAGGCTCTATGAAGATGTTTGGAGGTTAGAGTTGTACTTGTGGCGTACATTAGGGCAATCAAGGATATGTATGATGGAGCCAAGATCAGGGTACAGACAGTAGGAGGAGACTCAGAGCACTTTCCAGTGATGATGGGGCTGAACTAGGGATCAACTCTTAGCCCATTCTTATTTGCATTGGTGATGGATGGACTGACGCGACAAATCCAGGGGAAAGTGCCATGGTGTATTTATTCGCAGACGACATAGTCCTGATTGATGAGATTCACAACGGAGTGAACGCTAAGATGGAGGTTTGGAGACAGATTCTGGAGTCCAAGGGATTCAGACTGAGTAGGATCAAGATATAATACTTGGAGTTCAGTAACGGGAGCGATCCTGGGACAGACGTGGATGTGAGTCTTGATACTCAGTTCATTCCAAAGAAAGGAAGCTTCAAGTACCCCGGGTCTACTATCCAAGGGAATTGAGAGATTGATGACGATGTCACACATTGTATTGGAGTAGGGTGGATGAAATGGAGGCTCACATCTGAGTCTTGTGCGATAAAATGGTGGCACCAAAACTTAAAGTTAAGTTCTATAGGGTGGTGGTTAGACCGACTATATTGTATGGGCGGAGTGTTGGCCGGTCAAGAATTTGCACACTCAAAAGATAAAAATTGCGGAGATGAGGATGCTAAGATGGATGTGTGGCATACAAGGAGGGGTAGAATTACAAATGATGATATCCGGGATAGAGTGAGAGTGACCTCGGTGGAGGATAAGATGCGGGAAGCGAGGTTGAGATGGTTCAGACACGTGCAAAGGAGAGACAAATGCTCCAGTGCGGAGGTGTGACAGGTTTGTTATGGACGGGTACAAGAGGGGTAGAGGTAGGACGAAGAAGTATTGGGGAGAAGTGATTAGACGGGCGCAAGTGCAACTCACGGATAAGGGGTTGTCTGGTAGTTGTAGTGTTATTATTGTAGGCCCGCTTAGCCTATCATACTAGTAGACACAGTATTGATTTATAGTCCCTTATCGTTTAATTATGCTGCTATGTGTATTTTGTTTATCTTATTTACATGCATTAGTTATTGCTTCTTTTTCAGAATTCGCTATCATGGCTTAGTCGTTTTGTTTGTCTTACTTTGCTTGTGCTTTGTTTTGAGCCGATTGTCTCTCGGAAACAGCCGCTCTAAAACAGAAAGTGTTTCATATGAATTTCGATGAGTATGACTTCTGACTTTCAGTCGTGATATGTGATTTTGTGATCGACCTGTCGACCCTGTGTGGTACATGATACACGAGGACTAAAAGTGCATTTTTATTTGGGTCTTTTCACAGAATTCCGGGTGTTTGAAAAATGCTTCATCTTTATTTATTGATATTTGATTTCTCTTTGTGGTCTTTATCCAAGGTCCAAGCACACAGTCTGGGGCTTTATTTGGTAGTTTATGTCATGAGAAAACTCTATTTTCTGATTTCCGGGATTAAAGAGTTTTTTTTGTCTATGTAGAATATAGTAGGGCTTTCCAGCATTCCATGATAATCATCATCAGTTATTATGCCTTCTGATTTCATGATTTTGTGTTCTATTGCTTATTCACATTTGAGTGTTATGTTTTGTCATAGTCACTAGCCAAAGAGCTTGTGAGATCCAAAAGAACTGTGAACCGATTGTTCGAGAACAAGGCGCAGTTGAATTCGATATCCATGCACCTTGGAGAAAGTGTCGGTATGATAATACTCTTACTCCATCTTGTATTATGTCGTTATTTATTGACAAGTGCGCAATCACTTGTTCTTTGATAATTCTGAAGTAACAATAATTCTTGATGCGGAAGAAGTGATTCGTTCTCCCTTATCTTACTCTTTAACATTTTAGGATATAACTAAATTCACTCCTTACTGGCTTCTCAGTTTCCTGGGTGCAAGTATTGTTTCAGAAAATTTTCAATTGTGTCACCATATATACACCCTCGATTCAAACTAATTGTCCTGTTGTACTTTTGCGCCGTCATAAGGAAAAATATACCTTGTATAATTTATTGAGTTGGAGTTTCAAGACGCATAGCCTATTGACTTGAAGGTTAATTGTGAGATTATAGACTACTTTTTGATATGCAGATGTCGGGAAGTTAGAATTAGGACTTCCAAAATTTCTTATACTTTTGGAAATATTTTAGCAATTAAAAGTAGAACTCTGACATTTGAACTAGAAATATTTTGGCAATCAATTCTGACGTTTGAGTTGATGGGGAATACACCTTTTATGTTTGACTGCATTACTCTCTTCCCTCCTATTGTCATTATCTTATAGATCGTGCCTTGTACTCATCACCACTGAAAGGAGAAACTGAACATCCTCCTGCCGTTTCATATCATGTCAATTTCCCAATAGAAGGATTGGCCATCAATGGCGGTGAGCACAGTAAAGTCCATTGACCCCACTTTGAGATGCTAGTTCTTGCTACTTCTTTCTAGTTCCATCACTCACCATGTTTTATCTGAACTGATAAAAAATATTGGAGGAGCTTCTAACTAATCTCTCTATGCAATCATAATATGTTCACTTGTTATTTGTTCTAAAGGATAAAAATTTCTTTCCCGGTTCCTAGTTATGAACTTATTCTTTTGCCTTCTAGTTACTAGAATGGACTTTTGGTAAGTTTGTTATAATTATTGGGAGCATGTCAGGTGCTCTATAAATAAATATATTTTCTAATTAATTTTTTTGTGTAGTTTAAGATAATAAGTTAAGCATTATGTTTATGATTACCAAGAAATGTTTCTACGAAGGTTGGTTTCTGATAGTTTTATTAGTGTCAGTAGGACATTTGGCAAATAAAGTTTCATAGTGGTTCATTGATTATTCTGGTAATATTAAAAAAATTGAATTTGTTATGCTAGAAGTCAACTGTATTTTCACCATCACCTTATATCCCAGTATGAAAAAAAAAAGTCGAACTTCATAAAAAAAAAGTATGAAAGAAGAAGTCGTCATATCTTACCCCTAGCTTTGCCTAACAATTTTCGAGATTGTTTCCTTTTGCTTGTAATTTTTGATTTTGGATTCTCCACGTTTTGCTACTATATCTTGCCAAACTGACTGAACCATGGAGTTTGTATGTACACATTCTAAAGGTTAGGTCTTGTCCTTAAGACACTTCTGATCGAAATCCTTCTGCTCCATTACATGTTTCCATTATACTTCCCTTGAGATTTGTCTTAAACTGCCGCAATACAACCATATTTTGATTTCTTAAGCTGGATAAATGGTTAAAGAAGACTGCTAACTTTTAAACCGTATCATTTGTATGTTGAATTCCTTCAAGTATCTCATAATCTTCTAATTCATTTTTGCAGCTATTGCTCGCACAGTTGGGCATTTGTCCAAGAGTGCTGAAGTCATGAAGCTTGTTAATAATCTTATGAAGGCTCCAGAAGTGGCTATTACAATGCAGGAATTCAATAAAGAGATGACCAAGGTATCTGTTTTGCATTACCTTTTTAAGCTCTGAAGAGACTTCTGAGTTCTCTGTTGGTTGGCGAATCACCGTTGGATCTATATAAGTCTGATGTTTAAATAGTTGTTGAACTCTATGACGTGGCATGATCATATTTTGTTCTTTCTATACGCCTGCTTCTTCTGCACTTTTACTATCCTTTCGAATCGATTAATCTGCCTCCTTATGAAATGAGGACAACTGCACTTTAAGTTAGTTTTTGAATCAACTAGCCAGCCTCTACCACAAGAAAAAATGAGGAAACAAACGGAAATATCTTTTCCACTTTGTTTGGTGTGTGTGTGTGTGTCTCTACTTGAAATGGAAATCACTCTCTCTACTTTGCTGCAGGCTGGTGTCATTGAAGAAATTGTGAATGACGCAGTGGACGGTGCATTGGATTCAGAAGATATAGAAGACGAGATAGAAGAAGAAGTTGACAAGGTCTTAACTGAACTTGCTGGTGAGACTGCTGCACAACTTCCTGAAGCAGTCCGAAATGAGAAGTTGAAGCAACCTGCTCAGTCAGTAGGAGATGCAGAGGTATGTCACATCTATAAATTTAGGGGTGTCAAATGAACGGGTTGGGCTGAGTTAATAAATGGCATGGTTATTGACCCGCTCAAAAGTTTTTTTGGTAATAAATGTGAAATATTACCATAGACAAACCAAAAGATTACACCTAACGAGCACCTAAAAACCACATCCACCTTCTAGGAAGAGTGACATGATTAAATAGGCCTCAAACAAAAACCAGAAAGACTAATTACACAAACGTTAGAGTCAAAACACGACATTTAACAGCTTTTCTCGACCCCTGTAAGAGCTCTATTCTTTCTATGACTTCCTTTCTAATTCGTGACACTACAAAATTGATATTTACAACTTCATTCATGTATAACTTTTGGTTCCGCCCAAAAGTTACTCGGATCGAAATGGGATAAAAAGCGGGTCATAACTCAACCCACCCAATTCTTACCAAGTTTTAATTTCTTTGTTTGTTCTTTTATAATTTTTTTGTACCTAATATTACTAATTTTTTTACTTAATTAAGGCTATATATAACATATAATAAAAAAAGTCTTTTTGAAGATATTTTGACAAGATTTCTCATGGGTCAATTTGGACCCCATATCAACTCAAAATTTTATGGGCTGAAATGAGCTGACATAATAAATAGGCGGGTCAATAATCAGCCCAAACATGGGCGGGTTGGACGAGTCATGTTTTTATGGGCTATTTTTGCCACCCCTATCTATAATCCATTGCATAGAAGTGTAATTGATCTTTTCAATGATGAAATAAGGTGATATGTAATTCTTTTAGGATGCTGAGGACGAGGAGGATCTGGAAGAACTAAGGGCTCGTCTTGCTAAAGTAAGATCGTAAGTGATACTTCAACTGACTTCCAGTTCCTGAGGGTTCAATTATAAAAGGGCAGTATGTGAAGTGGTAGACTCCTTGTCAGTTCTGATGTGGCTGCATCTTCTTTCTGGTTGAGGAAATAGTAGAGTACTTTCTGTATCTTAGAATCAACTTCCTTTTGAAGTTATATTAAGCTCTTGATACCATGTAATCATTGTCCAAATCTGAGATTTTATACTCTCACACACTGTTATCGGAAATGTGATGCTTTTCAATGTATGGAGATGAAACACTATGTTAATGACTTCTCGTGCTGTCTCGCAGAATTGGCCGTTCAATATATCTAGTTAGGAGTTCTTCACGTCCTCTTTTTTATTCTCTTACATGCTTCAGATATTTTATTTGTAGATTGGTCATCTTAAAGATCTTGAAATGTTCAATTTCCTTCTGCATCATCCTTGTATTCTTCTAACTCAGGATTTAGTGGACTATTTTGCAGTGGATATGCACTTATGATTTAACTGAATCCGACTAGAATTTCAGATAGAAGAAATCTACAGTCTGGATGACAAACCTCTGGTATAACACTGACAGAAAGAACTTGCATCTTTTCATCTTTTCACGTGTTATGAATCTTTGACCTTTCTTGAAATGAAATGTGTACTGGAAATATATGTGGTTGCTTAAGTTCTAGTTTCTTGTCTAAGGCTCTGTTTGGTACATCTTTTTAAAAAGAACTTATAGGAGTAGAGCTTATAGAAGTAGAACTTTTTCAAGTTGAGCTTTTATCAAAAAATTGTTAGGTGTTTGGTTGACAATAAAAAAAACACTTTTGTACAAAAAAACAAAAAGTTTTAAAGCCAAAAGAAGCTCTACTCCAAAAAACTCAAAGTTTGAGCTTTTGGAATAAGTGCAATAAGTCAATCAAACGCCTCTCAATATTTTAATAAGTGTTTATTCTAAAGAAAAACACTTATGAGCTTAAAATAAGCTCAACCAAACGGAGGCCAGGGTTTAAATCCTAACAGAGGCAACAAAGGCTTGGTGAACAAAGTTCTCCGACTTGTGTTGCTGGGACGTGCGCAAGCAGGCACCACCATTACTGAAAAAAAGACTCCCTTTGCGACCACCTAGTAAAACTCCTGGTAGATTTCGTCCTGCGAGAGTATGATTCCTGCCAAGAAAGGCACAATTGTGTGCTGACACCAACGATAAAACATTGCAATGGACAGGTGTAGTGTTTTCGATGACAATATGTGACTGAGCCCGCTTACGGATCCCCTTTGTTCATCTTGTACTACCAGGGAAACTCCAATGTTGTCCTCAATGTCAACAATAGTACGAACAAAAAGAGTTTGATAGCACCACTAGTTAAGTGTCACCTTATCTTCCAGCCCACTAAGCAGGTTGAAACAGAGTTTGGTAACCTTTTATGCATACTGATTTAGAAAGAAGTAAAAGAGACCATGAGAAAAGCAAGGAAAAAGAAAATACGAACACCCCCAAAAAAGAGGTGGTTTCCTGAGTCCTGACATATGTTCTCTTAGGAATTGCTTTGTGATATAAAGACGTTAGAATTGAGAACCGTCGAACTAGAGCAAATAACACCTTTGGACATATGGGCTTTTGTCTAATGATAAGAACGCAGCACGTGATGTTGGGTTAGATGCACGTCACAAGTTCGAACTTTGTCACAGACAAAGTTGAAATAAAAATAGAATTCGTCGAGACTAATATTAGAAATATCTCGGTTACCAAAACAACTTGGAAAGTTGGAATATATGAGCATGTTTGGGTAAATCACCGTAAATGAAGTACGTGATTTATTTTGTTGATGGACGAGGAAGTCTCAAGTCCAGGAACTTCGCCTTAACTTATATATGTAAACGAGTATCGTATAATATATAGCTTTGGGCATAGATTGAACATTTATTTATTTATATTTGGATCTGCAACAAAGTACAGTTACAACTTACTGTAAAGAAAAATTTCAATAAATTAATGTTCTACATTGATCCATGTTATTACTGTTGGAACTTGTAGAAGAAGAAGAGATAAAGTGATTAAAAATAAAACGTTGCGATTTTAGGCGCAGTGCCGCGGCGTCCAAGGACAGGGCCGCGGCGCCTGAACAGTGCCCAAGTTCCCGTCGACAGCGCCACGACACCAAAATTTTAGAGAGGTGCAAGAGTTTCGTCGCCACGGCGCCAGGGTCAGCGCCACAACGCTACGCATCGGTAAACTCCAGATTTCGAACCAAAAGTTGCCTCTTTTCATGTAAGGTCACAACCCTTGATGAATTACTGCTTAATGTCGAAAAGTATGCTATAAATAACATGTTAATCACTTGTTTTGCAGAATAATAAACACAATACAAAAGATTAATCTTCTGATTTTGAGAATCAAAAACATTTTGAAGATTATTACTTGCTTCTTCTTCTTCTTCTTCTTCTTCATCAAGAACATTTCTGAAGAACACATATAATAAATTCGTCAGGAGTGAAGTTCTTGTGCTAGAACTATCACTCAGATAGTTGTATCCTCAAGACAGACGTCCGTAAAACTGTAACACAAACGGGGGCAATTTTTTGTCTTAGGACACTGCGTCGAGCAAGCCTCTATCTACTACAAGTTAATGTAGTAGTATGTGTTTATGCTTTTGCTGAATATTAATGTTGTTTAATTCAATTTCCTTTGAATTATATTATATTATTGTGGTTTATACATTGAAGGTCTAGATTGACACTAACAATCTAAGATAAAAACTTATGAGAATATGTATATTTTTCTGACATTGTTGAGTTTGCAAAAATATTTTCAGAGCGATTTGCAAACAAATGGATCAATCTGGATCATCAATGGTGAAAAATCATGTTGAGAAACCCGAGAAATTCAAGGGTTTTGATTTCAAGCGCTGACAACAGAAGATGTTGTTCTATTTGACAACACTTCACGTGGCAAGCGTGTTATTCTTGAGCTCAACGACATTTGCGGATGGAGAAGGAGAGAATGCTCCAACTGAGGAGGCAAAGGCCGAAAGGCTGAAGGCGATTGAGACTTGATGGACACAAGAATTTATGTGTAAGAACTGCATTCTCAATGCCTTGGATGATACTCTATATGACATATACTCCACGTTCGCAATAGCACGGAAGTTATGGCAGTCACTTGAGAACAAGTACAAGACAGAGGTTGCTTGTTTAAAGAAGTTCGTCATCGACAAGTTTCTAAACTTTAAGATGAGCGATGCCAAAGCCGTTGTCAAGCAAGTGGAGGAACTACAAGTTAGTGTTCATGAACTAGAGGTTGAAGGTGTGGGCCTTAACCCGCATTTTCTTGTTGGTGCTATTATTGAGAAATTACCTCCTTCTTGAAAGGATATTAAGGTTTATTTGAAGCATCTAACGGAGAAAATGAGTTTTGAGCAACTGGTTCTCAAACTTCATGTTGAGGAAGATAGTCGGAAGAGTGACAAGGCAGATGCAGTTTCCTTGGAGCCAAATGCAAATATGGTTGAAGGAAATTCATCAAAAGGCAAGTTCAATGGTGCCAAGCCGTCATTTGCTGCCGGAAGAAGCACACTCGCCCAACAAAGGCCAATACATTCAAGAAATATGTTGGTGTTTGTTGGGTGTGAGGAAAGCCAAGGCATAGAGCAAAAAACTGTCGCCTTCGCAAGAGCCAATGTGGTGGTGGTGGAGGTTCGAGTAATGTCAACCAGTCCAACCGTGCTGAAACTAAGAACCAATTCATTGATGTTGTCACTGCTCAAGCAAATATAGTTACAAATTCAACCGATTGGTGGATGGATACGAGTGCTACCTTGCACATATGTTCTGACAATGACATGTTTTCATCCTACCAAGCCATTAAGGATGGAGAACCGTTGTTTGTTGGGAATGCTGCTTCTGTTAAAGTGGAAGGAAAAGGGAAGGTGACTTTGAGGCTCACTTCCGGGAATGATCTTGTGCTCACCAATGTACTACATGTGCCTGAAATTTGTAAAAATTTAATTTATGGTCATGTTCTTAGCAACAAGGGCTTTAAGTTAGTTTTTGAATCTGACAAATTTGTACTCACCAAAGGTGGGGTGTATGTAGGCAAGGACTACCTCAGTGAGGGGCTCTTCAAACTAAGTGTTGTATGTATTAAGGCTTTTATCGTTATGGATGAAAATGCAGACAATAGCACTGCTTCTGAGTATGTGATTGATTCCCTTTCTTCTTTATGACATTCTCGATTAAGCCATGTAAATTATCATTCCTTATAAAGAATGGTAAAGATAGGCATGTTGTCAAAATATTTCATGAACAAAATGACTAAATGTGTGGTTTGCATAGAATTAAAATATGCAAGTCATCCTCATAAATCTATTGTGAAATCAAATGAAGTGATTGGTTTAATTCATAGTGATTTGTGTGATTACCAAGCAATCCCCTCTCGTGGAGGAAAGAATTATTATATATCATTTATTGATGACTGCAGTAATTTTGTTATGTATACTTAATACATACCAAAGATGAGGCTTTGAACACGTTTAAGACATACAAAGCAGAAGTGGAAAACCAAGTTGACAAAATGATTAAGATTCTAAGGTCAGATCGAGGTGGTGAATATACGTCAAATGAGTTCAAAAAATTCTGTTCTACTCATGGTATAGTTCATCAAACCACTGCACCATATACTCCACAACAAACTGGAGTTGCCGAACGAAAAAATCGAACATTGAAGAATATGATAAATTCAATGTTGATTAGTTCGGGTGCACCTCTTAGTCTATGGGGTGAGGCATTAATTAATGCAAATATGATATTAAATAGAATTCCTCAAAAGAAAAATGATCAATCTCCATACGAATTATGGAATGAAAGATTGTCTACTTTCAAAAGGATGAAAGTGTGGGGTTGCCTAGCAAAAGTTCAAGTTCTTTTACCAAAGAGAACTAAACTTGGACAAAAAATGGTGGATTGCATATATATTGGTCATGCCAATAATAGTACAACATATAAGTTTTTGGTGTATCATTCCGATGTTGAGGGTATTCACAAAAATACACTTATGGAATCTGCTGAAGCAGAATTTTTTGAGGACATATTTCCTTACAAAGACAAGGATAAAAGTGTTCCTAATAAATAAGAAGATGACACTGCCTCAAAATGAGTCAAACCAAAATGATGATACTCTTACTTCATCAGTTCAAGAAGAAAATTCTGAACCAAGAAAAAGTAAACGTGGAAAAGTGACCAAAGATTTTGGATCAAACTTTATGACTTTTTTCGTGGAAGGAGAACCTCAAACATACAAGGCTGCAATAGAATCATCCGAAACACCTTATTGGAAGGAGACCATCCAAAGTGAAGTAGAATTCATTGTACAAAATAATACATGGATATTGGTTGATCTTCCTCCGGACAAAAACCAATAGGCCATAAATGGATTTTTAAACGGAAGTTAAGACCTGATGGTACTATAGAGAAATACAAAGCTCAGATAGTAGCCAAAGGATTCCGACAAAAGGAAAGTGTGGATTTCTTTGATACATACTCACCAATGACGAGAATTACGTCTATAAGGACGTTAATTGCTATAATATCGATTCACAATTTGGAAATTCATCAAATGGATGTGAAAACTGCATTTTTGAATGGTGAATTAGATGATGAAATCTATATGGAACAACCCGAAGGTTTTGTTGTGAAAGGTCAAGAGAAGAAAGTCTGTAAATTGGTTAAGTCATTATATGGACTTAAACAAGCGTCAAAGCAATGACATGAGAAGTTTGATAATACATTATTATCAAATGGTTTTCAAATAAACGAACGTGACAAATGTATCTACATTAAGGAATGTACGAATGCATGTGTCATTATATGTTTGTATGTGGATGATGTGCTAATTATGGGAACAAGTAAGGATGTTATTAACCAAACTAAGAAGATGTTGCATGCCGCTTTCGATATGAAAGATATGGAAATAGCGGATATTATTTTTGGTATTAGAATTCAAAAGAATTCTGATGGTTATGTACTAACCCAATCACATTATGTTGAGAAAGTCCTTAGAAAATTTGGACACTACGATGATAGACCGGTTGTTACATCATTTGATCCCGCTTGTCACCTTAAAAAGAATGAAGGTGAAAGTGTTTCTCAATTGGACTATACACAAGTTCTTGGAAGCTTGATGTACATAATGAATTGTACAAACCAGATTTAGCATATACAGTGAGTCAACTTAGTCGATACTCACACAATCCTGAAAGTGATCATTGGGTAGCGCTAATAAGGGCACTACGATATCTAAAACATACAATGAACTATGAGTTGCATTATACAAAATATCCTCCCGTGTTAGAAGGATATTGTGATGCTAATTGGATTTCCAACCATTCAGAAAGTAAGTGCACAAGTGGGTATGTATTTACGCTTGGTGGAGCGTCGGTATCATGGAAATCATCAAAGCAAACGGTAAATATGAGATCAACTATGAAAGCAGAGTTTGTAGCCTTGGATAAAGTTGTCGAAGAGACAGAATGACTAAGAAACTTCCTAGAAGGTATTCCGTTGTGGACAAAGCCAGTGACCGCCATTTGCATAAATTGTGATAGTATGGCTGCCCTGACGAGGGCAAAAAATCAAATATATAATGACAAATCAAGGCACATAAGGCGACGTTGTTGACACCCAATTTTGTCTCCTCTTTACCGCATTTCATTCAGATCGTTCTTTTATCTTTAATTAATTTTACTATGCTTCTCAGTCTTGAAAATTCTCCAAAAATGCTAAGATTTAATATTTTTACTAATTACCGCATAATTTTAAAATATCGGGTATTACATCTTTTGATTAAAATAAAAATAAATTAATTTTTTATATTTCGACATCGACTTTGGTGATTGATTTTCTCTTAATATTTTCACCAAATTAATCATTTCATATGAATATTACATTTTACTTAAATTAATACATATATTTTTGTACCGTAATTTATAAGTATGTGCACTTTTAGAAATTAATCGGGACAAAAAAAACATATTTTAATTAATTGAGAAAATTGGATTAGTTACCCATCAATGCCAAAATCTTCTAGTTTAATCCTCAATATTTTATACTCTTAATCTCTACCCATAAATCATCCCATTTATTTCAATAATCCCAACAACTCCCCTTCTTTAATTAACTCCCGCTGCCCAAATCCCTTATGACCCGGCCCAATCCCCCAACACACATCTTCTTCAACGCCTAACTACATGTTAACCAAACCAGCCATAACTATACCTATCTAAGGGGTCGGGTTGACCCGGAACCGGACCGATCGACCCGGTACAAAATCAGGTCTGATCCGGATCGATAAGGCTTACCGGATTGGGGGTTGGTTTGGGCCCAATCCCAACCCGCACGGGTTACAGAAAAATCCGGTAAGGTAAATGTTTTTTTTTTTAAAAAAACAAAGGGTTGTTGGCCCAACGGTAATATTACCGTGGGGGGGGGGGGGGGGGGGCACCCGGCGTAAGACCGTTTTTGGCCATTTTTATTTTTTTATTTTTTTTGTTTTTTAATTTTTGTTAATTACATTTTTATCCTTTAAAAAATCTATAAATACTCTACTTTTTTATCACACAATTATTTCTACAATTCTCTCAATTCTCAATTCTCAATTCTCAATTCTCAATTCTCATACTCTCTTAATTCTCTATATTATCAATTCTCAAGTTATTATTATTATTATTATTAATTTTCAAAGTAGCAAGACTTCGAGCTTCGGCCTTCGAGTTTCAATTGAATTCTGAATCCCGAAGTTTGGTACACTCGTTTCATCTCTAATTATTTTATTAAATTATCATATTTATTTGTTGATTATTTAAATATTTATAATGTTTTTGCTAAGGAAAATTGGGTCGGGACTGCACCATAAATCTAGTTCAAGGGGTAAAAAATCTATAGGTTCTTCTTCATCTAATCAAAATATAGATTATGATAAAATGCAAGAAGATTTTGGAATAGAACATAATGAATATGATAACGTTCAATTAGATAATATTGTTGAACTTGAAGAAACTGAACCTCCTACACCTACTAGTGTTCCTTCTGTCAATGTTGGTAATGGTAGTGGTAGTGGTAGACCTCCTTTACCAGAAGTTACATAACCAGAAGTAAGGAGAAAAATGAGTAAAGTGTGGCTCTTTTATGATATAGTTGGGGACACTGATAGAGTTAGATGTAATATTTGTGGGAAAACTTACAAACATAAGAGAGGGGGTGGTGACGGGGGGACGGACACTATAGGTAGACATTTATTGAAAGATCATCCGATACAATGGGGGTGTTGCCACTGATTTTGAACTCGGTCAACAACAACTTAATCCATTAACGCGGGGGTGGTGGTGGCTAAATGCGATCCAAAGAAGGATCACATTGAATTAACAAAAATGATTGTCGGAGGTTGTTTACCTTTTTCTTTTACTTCTTCTTCATATTTAATTACATATATTCAAAGAGTATATAATCCTTGTTTTACAGGTGTTCCTCGTAGTACTTGTAGAGCCGATGTTTTTAGACATTATAATGATTATGTTATTTTTTTGCAATATTTGTTCACTAATCTTCCATGCCTAGTTAGTTTTACTGCAGACATTGGGCATGCTTTAAACGGTTATGATTATTTAACAATTACTTGTCATTGGATTGATGAAAATTTTAAAATGGAAAAACGTATTATTGCTTTTGCGTATGACGAGGATCAAAGTCATACTGAAAAGTATATAAGCGAAACTATTTGTGCTTATGCCAAAAATTATAATCTTTATAAAAAAATACTTTGTATATCATTCGATAATGCATCTAATAATACTGTTGCTGTAGATCTTTTAAAAGCGGAATTAGAACCTCCACTTCCTGATATATTTCATGTTCGTTGTGCTTGTCATATTTATAATTTAATTGTTAAAAGTGCTCTTGAGTTATTTGCAACTGAAATACAAATTGTCAAAAGAGTTGTTGGAGTTATTCAAGGTAATAATAGAAAAAATAGACTTATAAAATTTAAAGAAAAATGTAAACAATTTGATTTAAAACCTAAATTCATGCCACAAGAGATTATTACACGGTGGAATTATACTTATTTATTTTTAAAAGAATGTTATAAGTATAAAGACCTCATAACACATGTTTCAATGCTCATTGTAAGAACATGATTTATATGTTAACCGACGATGTTTGGAAATCAATTGCTGAACTTTTAAAAAAATTACGTAAATTTTACATTGCTACTATTGAATTTTCGGGATTTTATTACCGAACAGTTTGTAATGCTTTAGCTCATATAGCTGAAATTTCATATTTACTTTATGGTTAAAATCAAATATAAAATATAAAGCTGCAGTTACAGTTATGTTTGAAAAGTTTTAAAAATATTTTTTTCCTATTCCTGATATTTATTGTATTGGTGCAGTCTTAAATCCTTCTGTTAAAAAGTAGATTGTCATAATTTAATATTTAGTTTATATACTTATATGAAAGTAGGTGAAACAGAAACTTCATCTTCATTTGATTGCGTATGTAAACTTGATACTAATTTAGCTAAATTATATGAATATTATGCTACATTACATGACAACAACAACTCTGCTACTAATATTCCTTCTAGTTCTTCTGCTTCTGTCTGCAGGATTCGATGAAGACGATGAAAATGAATCTTTATCTATATGAAGCACTTTTGCAACAACACAAGCAAACATAACTCGAAATTGTGATGAGATGCAGTTTGATTTGCAAAAGTCAACGGAGTCGAAGAAGAATTTTCAACCTTTACAATGGTGACAGGATAACAAAAGACAATTTTCAGTACTAGCAGCTATGACACAGGATGTTCTTAATGTGCCTATCTCAACAATGGCTTCTGAAAGTGCATTGAGTCAAGCACGAGATCAAATAGGAGACACACATCATTCATTGGGCGGAAGCACATTAGAAGTGTTTGTATGCTTAAGGGATTTGATTAGATCAAAGAGAAGAAATCAAGGATATGAAGACGTTGACTCTCCGGAAGATGAAGAAATCAGCAATATTTTGGAAATCGGAAGCGCAAGCGGAACTGGAATTAATACTCCAGATTTAGAGACTATGGAGTATAACCAATTCAATCAACCTATAAATTACGAAGAACTTGCAAGAAGGATGCATAATATGTAAATAACAATTATTATTACTTCATTGTGTACTCTTATTAACAATTAACATTATGAATAACGAAAGTTCAAAAGTTTACATCTTATCATTAGTTTTTATTTTATTATCTCTTTAGTTGTTATTTGTTAACTTATGTCTACTAATTTAATAAATTAGTAAATTTTCGGAATAAAAAAATTAATATAGTTTATATAACTACAATATAAATTATAAAGTTATAAACTATATTATATTATTATATTACATATTTAATTTGATTTTAGTTAAATTTTCAAAATTTACAAAAAAAAAAACCCGGACCGAATGAACCGGAATGGTAGGCCCGGTAAGCCAGTGAACCGGTCCGGAACCGGTTCAACCCGATAACGGGCTACCGGTCTGGTTCGGGTCGATCTATTACACAGGTATAGCCATAACCAAACCAACTACCATCCTTTCATCTCAACTCTAGGCGAACCAGATGAGCCCTCACCTCAAACCCTATCGTCGAACTTGCACTTCCCTTCACGTCTATCCCTCACCCCTAGCATAGTTATGACATAAGTTATACCTTCACATGTCATTGACACCATGTCCCATATCCTATCGATCGTCTCCCATCAAACCCCTCTCAATCCAACGTATATAAGGGAGAACCATCAAAACCCTTTGGATTCAATTTTGTTCTCATCGAATCCAAGGGTTAAACAACACCAACGGCTCTCTCTCATGACAATTTCTCTGTTAAAGCTGAAAACCGTCCCCTATCTCATCGATGGCAGAATTGATTTCTCTGACCCCTTAGTTTTTGAATTCGAAATTCAAATAAACGAGCTTCATGGAGAAACCTGTCACGCCCCAAATTTTCCTAAGTCTTTACTTAGGGCGTGATGGCACCTGGACAATTATTTTCCACCAGGAGCACCATTTAATTCTCTTTATTTAGAAATTTAAACTTATATTCAAATACGGAGCTATTAATAAAAATAACAATAAAGGAATTTGTTTATGACTTTATTGAAAATATAACGCGAGCCCATACTCGTGCAAATATTGTTTCTACATAGACATACTGACAAATATTATTCTAAGTTGGAAGGGAGACCATTCCACACGGGCATTTCCCGAGATACTGGAACTGACATTCTGAACCTGACGAGTACCAAGCCGAAGCAATGGACTTGGTATGACAAGAGGCTGCGGAACGATCGCTAGCCTTGGCGTGGAGCCTTTCCTCTATCACGCTTTCCTGAAACATGTTAAATAGAGAGTCAGCCCTACCATCTGGGGCTGAGTGAAAACCTTACCCTGCAATTCAAAGTAACACCACAATATTCCAAGCGCAATCACATTATAACGTAATAAGCATATTGCAAAAACATATCAGGTTACAACATTTTTAAATATGCAACAACTCCTCATCGGAAATTCTCGGTTTAACTAACACTTCATTTTATCGTGTTATGCGTTAAGACATTCCCCTGCATTTCCACATGTTTATTACATTTATATATTTGTGAACGCGTATTCACTTTTCATATTTATATATAGGTGAACATGTATTCATCTTTCATATTTGTTGCGGCGTGCAACCCGATCCATTATATTTACGTATTTGTGAACACGTATTCACTTTACGTTTTGTTGCGGCGTGCAACCCGATCCATTATGTTTACGTATTTGTGAACGTGTATTCACTTTACGTTTTGTTGCGGCGTGCAACCCGATCCATTATATTTACGTATTTTTGAACGCGTATTCACTTTACGTTTTGTTGCGGCGTGCAACCCGATCCATTATATTTACGTATTTGTGAATGCGTATTCACTTTACGTTTTGTTGCGGCGTGCAACCCGATCCATTATATTTACGTATTTGTGAACATATATTCACTTTACGTTTTGTTGCGGCGTGCAACCCGATCCATTATGTTTACGTATTTGTGAACGCGTATTCACTTTACGTTTTGTTGCGGCGTGCAACCCGATCCATTATATATTTATATATTTATGTGAACACGTATTCACTTTTCATATTTTTCAGAAGATCAAATAAATACTATTCTCTTTTCTAACATTCATCATTCATACTTGTAACGATTATAACTTTTTAACCATAACTCCAACTAAGGTGTTTCTCAAGCGGAAACTAAGGTAAGGCGGGTATCTTTCACTGTACCAAATTTCATTTAAAACTACTTTGGATAACTAACACAAATTTATCCTCAAAACAGCCCCATAAAATTTGTTTCGGCAGAATTTTTATTAAACAACACCCAATCTTAGAATAGTCATAACTCCTAATCTGTAAACCCGTTCAAGCCCCATAAAATCTCAAAACGACGATAGCAGAGAGTTACACGTCTCCATGTGAACCATCATTTCATATTCTGTACCATTTGGTACAGTTTTACACTTTTATTCGCTGCCCTTTCTGGATCTCGATAGATCCGAGGCAGAAACTTTAAACAGCGATAACTCTCAATACGTAAGTCGGATAGACCCCCGTAAGGTCTCAAAATGTCCACAACAAAGAGATCTAGAACTTTCATTTAGCAACAATTTTCATATTCCCCACAGATTAGTACAGTTTTACGTTTCAACGTCCTGCCCTTCTTGATTCCGACGAATCCGAGGCAGAAACTTCAAACTACAATAACTCTCAACTCGTAAGTCCGTTTTAGTAAATCTTTATATATATTTGTCCGTAACAGAGAGATTTACAACCATGTAAATTTTGATATAATTCTAATAAGTAAAACTCAATAAAAACATTCCGTAATTATGCCTTTCCGAATTTCGACCAAATCTAAGGCAGGAACTTTGAACTATGATAACTTTCAAACCGTACGTCCATTTTACCTCATTTTTGGTTCTATATGATCATATTAGAGAGGTGTACAATTCTTTCGAATTTCATCAAATTCTAACAATTATAACTCAGTGAGAACAATTCGTAAAGTTCATGACGCAACTAGTTGTCTAAACAATCAAAAGTTCAATATTTCTTTTCAACACTCAATTCTTATTCCAACATGTATTGAACTAAAAATAAAGGATGTTACCAAGAATTTCTGAGTGAGAAAACTCACCTTGTAAGTGTGAAGATTATTGTTGTGTGGTTGCTAAAATTATCCTTACTCTCTAGTATTTTGATTCTTGTTCTTCTTGCTTTCTTGGTATTTTTTCCTCTTCTTTTCACTTGTTTTTTTCTGATTTTCTAACCTTTATGTTATGTACTTTGTTTGTGTGTAAATACAATGTATAAGTGGAGAGTTTTCTATAACCTATGGGAGGTGAAATGACAAGAGTTGGAGGGGAAATAAAAAGGGGGGAAGGGGGAATGGAAGGATGTACGTGCATGGTGCACTTCTGTTTTTTTTTGTTTTTTTTTTCTTTTGTTTTTTTTTTCTTTTCTTATTTTCATTTCATCTATCTATTTATCCAACTTTAACACTAACTCTATCCCATGCAATTTATTCTTTGTTTTCTTATATATATATTTTTATTAACCCAACCACAACAATATATTTTTTTTTCCCGGATTTCACATTCTCTCCTCCTTAAGCAACATTCGTCCTCGAATGTGAATAAGGTCATAACATAATCACATAGACACAAATATGTTTATTTGTTATTGTAACACTAATTTGGGGCTTCACATTCTCCCTTCCTTAAGAAGCATTCGTCCTCGAATGAGAATAAGGTTGTAACACACGACATGTATAGACACGCAAATGGCACGTATGAAGTCTTATGTAATACATTTTTTTACCTTAGTCAAATAGGAATGGATATTTGACTTTCATCGCCTCTTCCGCTTCCCAGGTGGCTTCCTCTGTGGAGTGATTCTTCCATAGGACTTTCACGGAAGCAATATCTTTATTTCTAAGGCGTTGGACCTTTCTATCAAGTATTTCTAAGACCTCTTCATATTGAAGCTCTTTATTAAGAACTATCTCCTGGGGAAGGATGACGTGACTTGGATCGTGCAAGTATTTTCGTAACATTGACACATGAAATACCGGATGCACTGCTTCCAGCTCTTGTGGAAGTGCTAATTCGTAAGCCACATTCTCAACTCTTCGCAAAATCTCATATGGCCCATAAACCTTGGGCTCAATTTCCCTTTCTTTCCAAAGCGCATCACTCCCCTCATTGGGGACACTTTTAAAAATACTTTCTCCCCCTCTTGGAATTCAAGATCTCTTTTCCGATGATCCGCATAGGACTTATGACGACTATGAGCTGTTTTGATCCGCTCCCGAATCATCTGTACCTTATAATTTGTTTCCTGAATGACTTCAGTCCGAAACGATTGCGTCTTACCCACCGAACCATCCAAGTGGAGACTACATTTTCGTCCATATAATGCTTCAAACGGGGCCATTTGTATGCTAGAGTGAAAACTATTGTTGTGGCGAACTCAATTAGACATAGATGGTCCAACCGAACTTCCTGAAAATCTAACACAAGATCGCAACATGTCCTCGAGTGTTTGAATTGTTCGCTCGACTTGCCCATCTGTTTGCGGGTGGAAAGCCGTGCTTAACTTAACTTTTGTCGAGACCTGCTGGAAACTTTGCCAAAAGTGTGAGGTGAGCGGGAACCCTATCTGAAATAATTTGTAAGGGAATCCGTGTAACCGCACAATCTCCTCAAATAAATCTGTGTGTCTTGTGGTGCGCGTCGTAGTCTTGGCCGTAAGAAATGGGCTGACTTTGTAAGCCGATCAACAATCACCCAAATAGAATCATACCCTTCTCGAGTTTTGGTAGACCGATTCTGAAATCCATATGAATCGCCTCCCACTTCCACATGGGGACTCGATGTCTGAAGTAATCCGCGGAGTTTTGATGTTCGGCTTTCACTGCGACATATAAGACACCTCCCGACAAACTCATGGCGTCTTTCTTCATCCCGTCCCACGATAATTTGCCTTGAGGTCACGATACATTTTGTTGACCTGGATGAATGGAATATCTTGTGTTGTGACCCTCATCTAAGATCTTCCTCCTTAGATCCTTCACCTTAGGAACACATAACCTACCCTTATCTGGAGGTTCGTCATTATCTCCCAATGTAGCGTGAAGGTCTTCCTGTTGGATCTTCTCTCGAAATCCAACAAACTCCGTATCCTCAATGACTTTCTTTTATTTACGAAGCTAAGGCGATGCGAGTATCATGTACCACCACCCTACCTTCACCGATCTCGGTTAAGCTAACCCCGAGGTTTCCCGATCTTTGTACCTCGCGAACAATACCTCTTTTGTATTGCCAAATGGGCCAAGCTGCCCGTTGATCTCTCTCGAGTGCATCACCACCACGTTGGCTTTTCGGGATGGTAAAGAATACTAAGGTCATAATCCTTAAGCAACTCTAACCATCTTCTTTGTGGAGATTCGGATCCTACGTGTGGTTATGTAATGCAAACTCTTATGATCTGTAAATATGTCCACATGCACACCATACAAATAATGTCTCCATATTCAGTAAGGCAAACACCACCGCACTAATTCCAAGTCATGAGTTGGGTAATTCTTCTCATGTATCTTCAATTTGTCTAGATCATACAATAACCTTTCCAAATGCATCAAGACACATCTTAACCCAACTGGAGGCATCGCGATAGGCGTGAACCATTCTTGTCCCGATGGTAAGGTTAGGGTAGTGCGATGGTCAACAATTCCTTGATTTCTTAAAACTTGCTTCACATGCTTGACCACGATACTTAACCGCTTTTTGAGTCAATCGGGTCAAAGGAGCGTGAAGACTAGAAAAACCTTTTACGAATCTTCTATAATACCTACCAAACCCAAGAAACTTCTAACCTGCGCCGGAGTGGTCGGTTTGGCGATTCTTTCTTCTTCTATCTTACGGGGTCTACCATAAGTCCATCCCTTGACACAACATGGCCCAAAAAGGCTACCTTTTCCAACCAAAATTCACACTTTGAAAATTTAGCATATAGTTTCTCCTGTTTCAAGACTTGAAGCACTACACTCAGATGCTCTTCATGTTCTTCAACACTCTTACTGTAAATTAGGATATCATCTATGAACACAATCACGAACAAATCTAGGAATGGTTTGAAGATTACATTCATTAAATCCATAAAAATTTCTTTGGGGCATTGGTTAACCCAAAGACATGACGAAGAACTCATAATGGCGTGTCGGGTTCTAAAGGCATTTTGGATATATCATCCGGATTTATTTTTTGGTGATATCGAACGAAGATCAATCTTGGAAAAATAGCTAGCTCGCGAAGTTGGTCAAAAGATCATCGATTCTTGGTAATGGGTATCGGTTCTTGATCGTGACCTTATTGAGTGCCGATAATCAATGCACGTTCGAGCGATCCGTCTTTCTTTTTACAAGCAGATGGTGCACTGAGAAACACTAGGCCTTATAAAGCCTTTATCCGGAAGATCCTTGATTGTTCTTTTAACTCCTCAATTCAGTGGGGCCATTCGATATGGAGGAATAGAAATGGGTCTTGTACGGAATTAACTCTATAACAAACTCCACTTCTCTATCCGGAGGAAGGCACGGAAGATCTTGGGAAAAACCTCAGGAAAATTTCGAACAATAGGAACATCATTCACCGTGAGGATTCTTTTTGGGTATCCACTATATTAGCGGATATCATACTCCACTCTGTGACTTCTCGATAACTTTTGAGCCCAGGTAGGAAATAAAGCGGCACGAGGATATTCCACCTACCGCTTATAACAACACGGTTCTCGGGAAAAGTTAATCTCACTATCTTTCGTCGACAATCCAACATGGCATAACATGCGACAACCAATCCATACCCAAAATGGCGTCGAAGTCTACCATATCAAGTAGTACTAGGTTCACCATTGTTCCCTGCCATTCACTTCAATGGAAAATTATTTACCACGAGAGGCCCAGGTGAGGCCCTGCGGTGTCATAACCTCAACAGTTCACTTAAATAAGAAGGTTCTACATGTAAATTCTTAGCAAAGCTCATTGACACATATGAAAATGTAGGCGGGATCGTATAATACAAATGCAGAATACTCGAGACTAGCAAAATACCGTGACCACGCGTTAGATGTACGCCTCATTCCTCCGGGGCAAAGCGTAGGCGAATTAAATTGTTGGGTTGTTGACCTCCCGACTCTGGCGGGGTTGGTTTCCGATTTCCAGTGGCGATTGTGGTTGCTCGACCTCCCGAATATATTGAGTTTGGGTCCTCTTGCAATCCACGGCATAGTGGCACGACTCTCCCGATTATAACATGTCTTCGTTAGATGACATTCTCGGTGTGTTTTCTTTGACAAATCTTACAAATCGGTTTGTCGCCTCGTGTTAGGGTTGGTGGCCTTGTCGCGCTACCTTGGTAATTAGACCAATGTGCCCTTAGGCTTGAAATAAGATCGACCAGCATTGGTTCGGTCACGAAGATCCCTTACTAAACTCCGCTCGATTTTGACTCGGTTAAGCGATCACGGCGTCCAAATCTCTTCTGCGAATATTCTCTTTTTGCTTTAGCGAAACCTTCTACCTCAAAGCCATATCGACAATCGAAGATAAGTTCGATCGTTGGCTAACGCCACCACCTTCTCTGCTATGTTGGGTTTAAACCTCTACAAATCGCTTGACTCTATCCATTTCGTAGGGACGACATGTGTGTTGTATGCCGATAACCTCACGAATCGTATCATATTCTTGTACACCTGCGGTCACCTTGCTTCAATTGTTCAAACTCCGTCGAGCGCGTCCTTGCGGCGTATTAGGCATAAACTTCTCGATGAATGCGCTCGAACCTCCCAAGTCATTGGTGGTGACATCGGGGGCGATTTTTCCTAAAATTCCTCCACGCACCTGCGTCATCCACTAGTCGATGCGCTGCCAAGTTGGCGCCTGCGTCTCCACGCGTCCCAATGTGAACATTAAGTCTTCAACTTCATCGAGGAATACCATCGGGTCGGCCTTGGGGTCCTTCCCGAGTCTGATGGTTCTCTTCTCGCATAAAATTTGCCCATAGCCTGCTCAGTGCGCTTGGGATTCTATACTCCGATGCGTAGTGCGATCGCAATCGGTCCCTCGGCCGTGCAGTTACAGTTGGGGCTATGGCGAGACACTAGGTGCGGGCGGAACCATGTGTGGAAGCTGCGGTATCATTAACTCTATGAGTCTATCTAGTTTTTGTCCCACCGTTTCTTGGGCCATTTGACTCTCGTTCTCTCCAACATTTTCTCCGACATTTTCTCCGCTCCCTTCAGACACCACAAAGTCAACTGGAGGTACATGAGCTTCGTGATGACCCTCCTCTTGAGCCCGGGATTTGTGAATTCACCATTTTACGTGAAGACAAACACACTCGTATTTTAGAAGGCGGAATGTCTATTCTAGCTCTAAATTTTCTTATAGTTCATAAGCGTACCACAATATGCCAACAAGGAAAATAATTTAATAAAACATATCCTTTCTTTCTTGTATTCATAGTACTTCATTCATCATATTTTAAAATAACAATGTCATGACCACAATACATCACATCAGGTCAACTCTGCCATTGTGCAACCGCTATAGCCTTGTCTTTGGAGCAGACACCTACTATCACGCGCGTTAAAGGGCTTAACCGCATGATTCGTCTATTGCGGGTTGACATTCAACTCCTGTGAACCTTCCTTTTGTTTCTCTTTCCATATAGTTCATTTTATACCTTACTCCTCTTACATGATTCGAAATTGGTGCAATGAATTTTTACGTAATATCTTCTCTTAGCATCCTTGCCTTTACGAATGCGGAATGAAACTTTTCCGGGGCGGAATTGACTATTATCGTAGTATGACTCCAATTGGAAAGTTGAAGAAGGTCGGGTCGTATGAGCGTCTTTTCCTTCTAGTCTAAGCAAATATGTACATAGTGCGATTGTGTCATCAATGTACTCATCAAAATCACCTTACGAGTCCATCTGCGACGCATGAACTCCTCGAGCTCATTTCCTTTGCCTGTTCCATGAGTACTTCCTTTTGTTGGAACTCGCCTTATAATCGCCATCTACACAAATCATATTAGTCGATTATAATGTTGTACAATCCCACTTTTCTAACAGTGTGAAGGAGGTAGTCGAGAAATCAAGTCTTTGAAAAGACTCGAGGTAGGCACGAGAAGAGTCTGAAAGAAGTGAAACTTTAGGATGTTATTAGTTTACTTATTACTAAGGTGGCGCGCACCGTCGCAATAAGTAGCTCAAACACCCAACTCGAAGGAAACTTCCTAGAATCTCTTAACTGGTTTAGCTCACGATACCACTTGTCACGCCCCAAATTTTCCTAAGTCTTTACTTAGGCGTGATGGCACTGGACAATTATTTTCCACCGTGAGCACCATTTAATTCTCTTTATTTAGAAATTTAAACTTATATTCAAATGGAGCTATTAATAAAAATAACAATAAAGGAATTTGTTTATGACTTTATTGAAAATATAACGCGAGCCCATACTGCGTGCAAATATTGTTTCTACATAGACATCTTGACAAATATTATTCTAAGTTGGAAGGAGACCATTCCACAGGCATTTCGAGATCTTCGGGCCGACATTACGAACTCGACGAGTACCAATGAGCGATGGACTTGGTATGACAAGAGGCTGAACGATCGCTAGCCTTGGCGTGGAGCCTTTCTATCACGCTTTCTGAAACATGTTAAATGAAGTCACCCTACCATCCAAATTTGAGTGAAAACCTTACCCTGCAATTCAAAGTAACACCACAATATTCCAAGCGCAATCACATTATAACGTAATAAGCATATTGCAAAAACATATCAGGTTACAACATTTTTAAATATGCAACAACTCCTCATCGGAAATTCTCGGTTTAACTAACACTTCATTTTATCGTGTTATGCGTTAAGACATTCCCTGCATTTCCACATGTTTATTACATTTATATATTTGTGAGCGCGTATTCACTTTTCATATTTATATATAGGTGAACATGTATTCATCTTTCATATTTGTTGCGGCGTGCAACCCGATCCATTATATTTACGTATTTGTGAACACGTATTCACTTTACGTTTTGTTGCGGCGTGCAACCCGATCCATTATGTTTACGTATTTGTGAACGTGTATTCACTTTACGTTTTGTTGCGGCGTGCAACCCGATCCATTATATTTACGTATTTGTGAACGCGTATTCACTTTACGTTTTGTTGCGGCGTGCAACCCGATCCATTATGTTTACGTATTTGTGAATGCGTATTCACTTTACGTTTTGTTGCGGCGTGCAACCCGATCCATTATATTTACGTATTTGTGAACATATATTCACTTTACGTTTTGTTGCGGCGTGCAACCCGATCCATTATGTTTACGTATTTGTGACGTGTATTCACTTTACGTTTTGTTGCGGCGTGCAACCCGATCCATTATATATTTATATATTTATGTGAACACGTATTCACTTTTCATATTTTTCAGAAGATCAAATAAATACTATTCTCTTTTCTAACATTCTGTCATTCATACTTGTAACGATTATAACTTTTTAACCATAACTCCAACTAAGGTGTTTCTCAAGCGGAAACTAAGGTAAGGCGGGTATCTTTCACTGTACCAAATTTCATTTAAAACTACTTTGGATAACTAACACAAATTTATCCTCAAAACAGCCCCATAAAATTTGTTTCGGCAGAATTTTTATTAAACAACACCCAATCTTAGAATAGTCATAACTCCTAATCTGTAAACCCGTTCAAGCCCCATAAAATCTCAAAACGACGATAGCAGAGAGTTACACGTCTCCATGTGAACCATCATTTCATATTCTGTACCATTTGGTACAGTTTTACACTTTTATTCGCTGCCCTTTCTGGATCTCGATAGATCCGAGGCAGAAACTTTAAACAGCGATAACTCTCAATACGTAAGTCGGATAGACCCCCGTAAGGTCTCAAAATGTCCACAACAAAGAGATCTAGAACTTTCATTTAGCAACAATTTTCATATTCCCCACAGATTAGTACAGTTTTACGTTTCAACGTCCTGCCCTTCTGGATTCCGACGAATCCGAGGCAGAAACTTCAAACTACAATAACTCTCAACTCGTAAGTCCGTTTTAGTAAATCTTTATATATATCTGTCCGTAACAGAGAGATTTACAACCATGTAAATTTTCATATAATTCTAATAAGTAAAACTCAATAAAAACATTCCGTAATTATGCCTTTCCGAATTTCGACCAAATCTAAGGCAGGAACTTTGAACTATGATAACTTTCAAACCGTACGTCCATTTTACCTCATTTTTGGTTCTATATGATCATATTAGAGAGGTGTACAATTATTTCGAATTTCATCAAATTCTAACAATTATAACTCAGTGAGAACAATTCGTAAAGTTCATGACGCAACTAGTTGTCTAAACAATCAAAAGTTCAATATTTCTTTTCAACACTCAATTCTTATTCCAACATGTATTGAACTAAAAATAAAGGATGTTACCAAGAATTTCTGAGTGAGAAAACTCACCTTGTAAGTGTGAAGATTATTGTTGTGTGGTTGCTAAAATTATCCTTACTCTCTAGTATTTTGATTCTTGTTCTTCTTGCTTTCTTGGTATTTTTTCCTCTTCTTTTCACTTGTTTTTTTCTGATTTTCTAACCTTTATGTTATGTACTTTGTTTGTGTGTAAATACAATGTATAAGTGGAGAGTTTTCTATAACCTATGGGAGGTGAAATGACAAGAGTTGGAGGGGAAATAAAAAGGGGGGAAGGGGGAATGGAAGGATGTACGTGCATGGTGCATATGTTTTTTTTTTTTTCTTTTGTTTTTTTTTTCTTTTCTTATTTTCATTTCATCTATCTATTTATCCAACTTTAACACTAACTCTATCCCATGCAATTTATTCTTTGTTTTCTTATATATATATTTTTATTAACCCAACCACAACAATATATTTTTTTTTTCCGGATTTCACAAAACCGTTGAACCAAGTACTCTTGGTTATAAATAGAACCCTTCTAGTTTCAGATGGAGGAGGATCTGGTCTTAAAAGTCAAGAACAAAAAATCAGTTTTACTAATTTGAAAGTTGTCGAAAATCAATGAGGAATCCCCTATTTCAGAAACAGAAATCAAGAAATCCCCTTTGTTGTTTACTCTCAGTTTTGGTTAGAAAAGACATAAAAATCTTTAAACTTTCATTTGATCGCATAAGCAAAAATAAAGAAATTCTCTGAGTGGAATCGACGAGTCGAAACACGCTTCGATTCGCTACCCGGAGAAGGTAAACTCGTTTTCTTTTAAGTTCTTTGCTATTAAACCTGCATTATGTGGTATGTATGATTTAGTTGTGTGTTGTTTAACTGTTTTATCCTAATTTAGTTATTATTCAGTTCTGTTATTTGCTTTTAAACATGTCTAAATAAATGATTTTAAGTGTCAAAATGAGTCCCCATTATCATGAAAAAATATTCTAAGTTACATTGTGTCATGCCATCTATCTTACTGCATTAATATCCTCAATTGCATAGTCTAGTATTATGCAAAAGTCCCCCCGTGTGTTTTCAATTAGTCAATCCTGTGTCATGAATGCTTAGAAGAGACTATCTGCATCTTCTTCACGTGTGTCGTATTGCTACTGCTCATCCGTAAGCTCATTCACCTAGTTTCAATGCATATTTGGGTAAAAAAATGAAAGAACCCTGAACTCTTGTGCTAGTTGTCATATGTCATTGACTGCTTTTAAGGGATAAAAATCTGAATAATTTCTGGCATGTTAATTTAAAGTATTGACTCATAAAGTCCTTTAGACCTTGGTGTGTGGTTTAAGTTTGCATCTGCGTCTATGCATGTTTACGTCTAAATCAGTTAAGGCTGTCAGTGCATCATGGTGAGTTAAGAAGATGAATGTGACCTATATATTTGGCATTTTTCTAGCATGATATAATATTAGGATTTGACATATAGTTTCTAGTCTGCATGAATCAGAACCTGTATTTTATGTGTCTTATCGTGTCCTTAATAAATGATAAAATTGGTGACACTCAGTGTATGTTAACAAAATGTTTACTTCCATCTTTTGTGCAACCTGTCCTCAATTGAAACTGGTAGTTTATGAATAATAAACATGTACTTTGTTGTTCTGAAGTGTCATATGTTCAAGTTACTATTGTAAAAATATAAAAAATCTGAATAGCTCATTAAGTAGTGCTTTTATCTTCCTAAGACTTGCACTCTATGATTACCTGAAATTCGATGTCTACCTGCATCTTATGATTACTTGCAGTTATGTTTCATCATAGTAAGCATGTGCATGTTTATTTGCAATCATGTTTCGGGTTATATTTGTGCTTATCTGAACTTTTCTATTATATGTCTTTACCGGCTGAAAGCCAAGGCGAACTTTGGATTGGTTTAGCCTTCCCGATAGCTTGTCATGCCTAAGGTTCTAGAAACCTTTTTTGATCTTGTTGCGGCATCGGAATATGGATGGTGGTAGCCTCCTTTGCTTTCTTGTCTTTCAAATTCGAGGCCTAGGATGATTATAATATGTCTTTAAGTTACTGTCTCTGAAAGCATTGAGTTGTTCAATGCCTCTGTTAGTTGATAATTACATTAAACAATTGACTACTTAGTATTTCTTTTAAAGTTGTTAGTTTGTTAAGAAATATATAGTTCTTGATACTCATCCTTCATCATTTTCTTGCTTTGCATGACTTGGGGGATTTTCTCCAAATCCTAAAATGATGGAATGAGCTATTGATGAACTTGAGGACATCTTGCACTTGTTGGTTCTAAAAAATGATGTACTTTGAGAAATGATCTGCACCTTGAGGTGAGTTGCTGCTCTTTTTATTGTTTCATTTACTGGCTACCTATAGTTGGGGTATCATACCGCCCTTTGAGATATTGGACATTAGAATCTTTGAATGGTTTTCGGCATGGGTTGTTTCTTGTGCTTGCTGTTGTGTCTGTTTATTATGGCACTTGAAATACCATCTTATATTATTATTTGGCTGCTATTTGATATTATAATTGGAGGCCACTGCTCTGTTTTAATGCCCATTGATGTTGCCTTTTACGCCCACTGTTACTCTGTTTTTATGCCCACTGTTGTTGCCTCTTTATGCCCACTGCTGCTCTGTTTTAACGCCCACTGCTGCTGCCCTTTAATGCCCATTGTTGCTGTGTTTTAATGCCCACTGATGCTGCCCTTTTATGCCTACTGCTGCTGTTTCGATTTACATACTGCCTTGTTATGGGAACAATTGGCTACACTTGATGAGGCAAATGAGTTTTGGTTGTGAACCAATTTGTTGTTGCAAACTTTAAACAGTGCATTGCAACTTGATTGGGCAGACCCTCAGGTTTACACTTATTTGGATGAAATTACTACACGGGGGCTGTTTGTTTTATTATTACTTTCTCGGAGGCGCATCCTAAAGTTAAAGCCCGCACAGAAAAGGAAAATAAAAGCGAAATACCGCTAAGTTCTCTTCACTCCCTCTTTATATGATTTTTGCTTTCTTGTTAAATGCATACCTTATTTAAATATTTACATACCTAGTTGAAATATCTCTTAGTTTAATAATTGTAGAACACCTTTAGAATTGTGAATACATGTTAGTACAATAATATCAACCTAAGTTTGACCGGACAACCGCAAGTTAGCGGATCCTATAGGATGCCTAACCTCTTCCCTTTAGGATAATAAAGAATCCTTACCCGGAATCTCATTAGTTTCGCAGACTATCAAATGAAGATCATTTGTAGCATGTTTATGCTATTTAGAAGTATCCTAATTCACTAGACTAATTAGGTGACGACTCCTTAAAGACAATTTATGAATCAACCATACGTAGTACACCGTTTTTTACTCCGGTTGAAATAGGGTATAACAGACGTCATAATACAATACGAAGCTTGCTGAAGAATGGAATAATTTCCATTGATTATATAAAGTCAAACGAAAATATAGCGGATTCTTTGACAAAAGGCCTTACACGAGAGCAAGTCGTATTTACATCGAGAGGAATGGGCTTAAAGCCAATACAATGAGTTGTTAACGGGTGGAAACCTAACCTATCATAATTGGAGATCCCGTGGTTTAGGTTCAATAGGCAAACTAGCTGGGGAAGACTCAAGGAGCGTAAAACACACATATGCTCGTTCTTATGATGTACCAAGTGTGTTAATCCGTTGACGATATAGGGCTGAACCTTGGTTCTTAATAATATTAATAGCCATTATGGTAGGATAGTATGAACTATTCTGATATAGCTTTAATTTATTGTCTCTGACTGTTTATCTTGCTATGCAATATTTGCTTTGATGGTGATTACGCAGATCTTGAGCCGAGGGTCTCCCGGAAGCAGTCGCTCTACCTACCAAGGTAGAGGTTAGGTCTGTCTATGCTCTACCCTCCCAGACCCCACATGGTGAGATTTTACTGGGTATATTATTGTTGTTTTTGTTGTTGTTGTTGTATTACCTATGCGTGATTGATGTAGGGTCGCATCTGGGAGAACTGAGATGGCTACGTTCTCTAGAAATTCTCATGAAGGAGTTGTTCATGACCGAAAAGAACACAACTGTAAGAATTAAAATATGTTGGTATGATGTGTGTGATGCCTGTTGTCTCGATTTACTACAAAACGTGAATAGTTCATGGCATTATGTCCACTACTTCACAAGTAGAACCGATAGGTATTCACTACGAGCGGTTCAAGTCCAAAAGACACCGTCTCCGATGCATGTCATATCACGTTTGGCAGAAATGACGATAAGTTCCGTTTATCTTATTTTCTATCCATATGTGGGGTATTGTTGGATGTGTGAATAGAAAATGTGGGGTATTGTTGGAACTTGCAGAACTTCAGATTTCGAACCAAAAGTTGCCTCTTTTCATGTAAAGTCACAACCCTTGATGAATGACTGCTTAAGGTCGAAAAGTATGCTATAAATAGCATGTTAATCACTTGTTTTTGCAAAATAATAAACACAATACACAAGATTAATCTTCTGATTTTGAGAATCAAAAACATTTTGAAGATTATTACTTGCTTCTTCTTCATCAAGAACATTTCTGAAGAACACATATAGTAAATTCGCCAGGAGCGAAGTTTTTGTGCTAGAACTATCACTCAGATAGTTGTATCCTCAAGGCAGACGTCTGTAAAACTGCATCACAAGCGGGGGCGAATTTTGTCTTAGAACACTGTGTCGTGCAGACCTCTATCTACTACAAGTTAATATGTGTTTATGCTTTTGCTGAATATTAATGTTGTTGAATTCAATTTCCTTTGAATTATGTTATATTATTGTGATTTATACATTGAAGGTCTAGATTGACACTAACAATTACACCAATATAGAGAAGCCTGAAATAAATGACAAACTAAAGTAGATAAATACAGTTAATTCTACACAAAGTGAAGCATGCAAAGTAGCAAACCATTTTCTTCCAATTCCCCCCTCCATAGAATTGTTTTTAACCATCTGGTATCCTCAACTCACTGACCGGATTAATCCAAAGTCATGTCATGTAGAGCTCATTTAAAAAAGAAATGCTTCCAACGTGAATTACTTCATTCTCAAAGCTCGAACTACATACCTCTGATTAAGGTAAGAAATTTCCACCATCACCATATCCTTTAGTGGTCCTCCTCCGTAGAATCAATGCACCTTAAGTCAACATAAATTGACACGTGCTAGAAGTTTCATTTCGTTTGTATTTTAATTAATTTCCTTAGTGAATTACACGAAGAATATGGCGAATAAGAGTGCTCAGTGACGTAAAATAATCATGAACCGATCTTAACTCTTACTACTTGATCAATGATGGCATACCAACGTGTAATTCTGAAGTATTTTCCCTAATATAAAATGTGTATATCAAAATATATAATTGAAACTTTGGAACACTTATGGCTTTCTACTTGCTTTGGCTATATTGGAAGACCCAACTATGAAAAAATCATACTAGTACAAAAGAGAATTTAAGGTGCGTTTGATTCGGGTAATAAAGAAAAGAAATGGAATGAAATTCCTATTCCTTTGAAGTTGTTTTTTTAGCCTATTTTTTCATTCTCTTTACCCTCTTTTTCATTTCCTTTTCCTTAGATTGATTCCCCCCACTCCCTAGGTATTTCCATTCCCTTTCTCCAACCCGGACCCCCGACTCCGGACCCCGGACCACTCAGAACCAAACATGTAGCTAGGGCCATTTCCTTACTGGATTTCATTTCGTTTACCCTGCGCGAATTAAACGCACCTTAGTTTATCCCATTTACACATATAATATATGATTGGATGTCTTTGCACTCCACAGATCGTGAGTTAATCATACACAAAGTTCCTAGTAAAAAATTAAATCTCTAGTTCATATATAGAGTATAGCAGTATTCAAACCATTAACTATACCACAGAAATCCGAAGCCCTAGACCAGTTGGTCTTGAAGACAGAGGGTATCCTCATTGAGTGGTGTGGGAGAACTTGGTCACAAGTTCGAAGCGAAATAACGCTGGCCTGCGCCTCTTGGGGCGCACATCGAACTGCCAGTGTGGTTTAAGCGGTGGCGTGGTTTGCGGTATTGCGTCGATCGAGATTTCTGCTGTCTTGTATTTCAAGCGGAAAGAAGTTCGCCGTCCACAACAAACATAACTATACCACAGAAGATTGAAGATGAAACACATTAATTCCTCAAAATTTCATTGCTTTAGACTTTATGGGGACGCAACAAACACCACTTGGATTTACGTTTCCTATGGGCCACCAATATTTCCCTTTCAAGCGACATGCATATGTTTCAAAGCCTGGATCTCTAGAACTTTAATGCACAAACTTCTGTGTCAAATGATTCCTTCAGCCCAAAGAAATGGGAGATCTACATTAAATTCCATACCACTTAATTTTCTCGAAGAAAAGCAAATTAATTTACTCTTTAGGTCTATATTATCCGTCATATAAGACTCCTTACTCGTAATTAAATCCACTAATCATCATATCTTTTTTACCATGTTCGATTTGCAGAATGGGGTTATTCGAATCCGGTCCTTCTGACATATCTGCATCCCCATTTTTATTACACATTTCTCAGAGAAAATATTCAAAGATTTAACTACTTAAGATGATCTGTTTAAACTATCTTTATCTCTTCCTTAAACATATCGTTAAATTAACACTCAATTAATTAGAGCAGTAAATATAAATTTGAAAAAAATACTACTTCATCCGGTCAGGTAAGTGAGTTTTATGTAACCATGAAACTATATTAAATATGCACTATTTAATTAAATGTAAGTTAGTAAAAAGACTTCTTACTTTTTAGGAATGAATAGATTTCTTTAGCGGTATGCTCAAGCTAAAAAATCAGAACAATGTAATTTATTACTCCATCTGTCTCAAAATACTTGTCACATTACACTTTTCAAGAGTCAAACTATATGAACTTTGATCAATATTTCAAGCTATATTATTTCATCATATTAGTATGTGAAGAATTGCAACTTATAATACTTTTCGTATTGTTTTCAAATATCTAAATTTTAATTTTAAAATATTAAATTAATCTAATCTAATTTAATTTCGTAGTTTAGTCAAATTGACTTTTAAAAAGAGAAACACGACAATTATTTTGGGATGCAGGGAGTATATTCTAAAACTACAAATTTATTGAAAAAGGTTTAGTTTGTCAAAAGGACTAATGTATGGCTTTGAAGGTAGTAATAAAACAAAGGTTTTTGGTCTGGATTTTCCTTTCTGTTTTTAGTTGTTGGTTTTCTTTGTCTTCTTTTAAACAATACACAACAAAACATAAGGCAAACTGGTTAAATAATTTAGTCCTCCAATAACGAAAATTTACCAATTAGTGTGACATTGTTAATGTTTTCTTTCGGTTTGACATGTCTTATGAACTGTCCAACGCATTTCACGTTATTCACTTTTGCTACAGAAATTAATTTACAAGAATAGAGAGAATAAGACAGAAAATAAAATTTGTAGAGGAATTTTTCGAATTATTACTACTTCTTAATTATTAAATAACGCTAACATGGATTACTTCATTCAAAGTTACTTAAAGTATGATTAAAGTCCTTAACAATGTAATTGCCACTTTCAATTCGAAAATTTTAATAATTTTTTTTCGAAAATCTGTTTTGGAAACAAAAGTTTTCATAAAGTAACCTTCATCACTTAAAATGGAACTTTTTTTTTTAAGTTCTACTACACCCTTCGGTCAAGTAAACCAAGCTCACAGAAAAAATGAAATATTTTACATCGATGTATCATACTCTCTCGATCAGGTTATCATAAGAAAATATTGAAAAATCTTTCCAAAGTGAGAGAAGGAGGGAAGGCTGGACTGTCCATCCCCTACTATTCATCGGGCTTTGGCACGCTCTCTCCGGGACGTTTAATTGCGTGATGTTATTAGGTTATATCGATATATAAAGAAAATTCTCCTACTGATACGGTTAAATAATGTAAATTTAATTCTCAGCTAGTGTATTTAAATACTCCTATGGCTTCACAGGTGAAATGACCACCCCCTTGTTTGCCAATTGTCATGGTCACGCACAATTTGGCACCATTCCTAGGAATTAATTAACGAAATCATTAGTTGAGATGATATTTTAATTAAAAAAAAAAAGACAAATATCCATCAGCTTGAAAGAGTTGAAAATTGTACTTAAACCTTCTTAGTACTGCTTATTTAGCATAAAAAACAAGAAATCTATGGATTTACGGACCGTGATTAACTGATAAAAGAGATCTTTAATCAATTCATATGATTAATTTTTAGGCTAATAATCACTCTTCTTTAGCAAAGAAACACTGATCTAAAAGGAGAGGACTGGGGTAGGGAACACGTTCTTTTATGAATAATGATAACGTAAAAGTTTCATTTTTATAATTAATAAAGCAATTGCGTGATTAAGATTGAATGTACAGTGTAAAGAATACATAGATAAGGAATCGCTTGAGGGAGAAACAAGTTATGCATAATAATACAACAATTTGATGGATAATAACTAATACATAAATTAGTAATACATGAATTATTTCTTGTTGAACATGATATTTACAAATTAGTATACAATATATAATTTAAAATAATTATTTCTTTCTTAAATACAATAAAGAATTCTTACTATTATGAGAGTTGTCATTTTATTGAAGTACATTGCAATAAGTTAATTGATAATCTTCATTTTTACTATAAACTATAAACAAATACTTATTATTGGCTTTAAAGTAATTAACCTGATGCTTCATGTATTTCAATTTTATAAACATCCTTTCACTTTTAAACATTTTATCTGTCATTTTAGTAAAGAAAAAATGGTCTTTTTTTCCAAAAAAAAATAAAAATAAAAATGATCCACAATATTTATTACTTTAGAAAGACAAACCAACATTAACTGTTTTTTACCCATTTCCATAATTTCTACTCTAACAAGGCATATATTCATTAATTACTCCCCTTGCAGGGAAATCCACTTCTGAGATGGAGAGAATCCCGGAATGCAAGCAATTGAGGCGAATCCAGACGAGCAAGGAGAACCAACTTCAGGCCTTGTTTCGTCCTCCGCAAGGAGAATTTCCGAGGTTGAAAGGTATTGTCACGCTTTCTCCTTTTCCTTTTGAAGAAGTGGAGTTTTGCTGTTATCGTAGATCAGAATTACGGAATTGATAGAGTGTTTCTTATTATGAATCCAATCATAATTCGACATCACGGAGCCCTCATTCGCTGGTAGCAGCCTCTTTTAACCAATTCCAATTTCCCACTATTATGCTTATCATAGTTAATGAAGAAATTAGAATAATTTAATCGAACACTCTTATAATTAAGTAATAAATAGTAAATATTTTTCTTAACGTATATACGCCACCTTAACTACAAATAAAAAAGAACAAGGGATAATATTCCCTATATTATATAAGTCAAATTAATATCTTAAATTTCTTATTTAGCTAAAAACTAGAAAAAAAGTATAAAAAAGTTGGGATCTTTACATCAATAGTCGGGTGAATTCACTATATGGGCAGTATACATATGGAAAAATTCATCGTGGAGAGCACTTTTCACTAATGGACACTATGCGGTGTGAATCCGAATATAATCTGGTTTTAATATGAATATTGAATACCGGGTGAGAAATCAAAAAAATATTATATACGAATAATATATATTATATATAAATTATATATTATAATATATTTGTCTATTTTTAATTTAAACTGTTAGGTGAATGAATATTTAGGTTAATTCTTTTTAAAAAATTGACATTACACTTAAAATAAAATAAAAACGAAAGAAAAGAAGAAGAAATCTGCCCCCGTCTTCAAGACTTTGTCCATATTATCAGCACTGTAAAATAAATAAAGCGCCCGTTAACTCTGTTTTTCTCTCACTCATTGTTACACACACCTACTAATGCCCATTTCACACTCATATAAATCTCAACTCTATACAAATCCATTTCTTCACTGTAAACTCCAAAATGCCTTCCTATTTCTCTCTTCTCTTTCTCACTCTACTTGTTGTCTCTGTTAATTCATTAACTGTAAAGTCTAATGATGATGGTGATGATTTTTTCTTATCTTCTGCTCCGAAATTCCCGATAACAATGGCGGAAAAGCTAATCAGACAGCTTAATTTATTCCCTAAACATGAAATCAACAAGGCAACACAGGATTCTACAGCAAATACTGAACAGAGTCTTTTTGAAAAGAAATTGAATTTATCATATCTTGGTGATTCTGGGACAACTCTTCAAGATTTGGGTCATCATGCTGGTTATTATCGTCTTCCACATACTAAAGATGCAAGGTTTGAACTGGATTAAATTTTTCATTATCTGTTTGAATTTAGATTAAATGTTCATTTTGATTAAAAAAATAGTTATGAGTATCGTAAAGAATGTATATTTGGCCTAACTCAACCTCAAAAGTTAGCTGATAGGGTGACAATTGTTCAAGTCCATATAAGGAGTTTATGTTTACGTTTTATTTATGACGTGAAATTCTTACACTTCATGGCGCGCCGAGTCTATATAAGTAGTTCGAGTTACCATTAATTTCGATGTGAGACTCTTAACACTACCGCGTCATCTTATTGGCGAAATGTGAACAATATAATTTGAGGCTCAACATCGACGAACAAAGAATTGGAATGAACATGACTATGATATCATGTAAATAATAAATATTTGGCCTAACTCAACCCCAAAAGATAGCTTGTATGGTGATAATTGTTCAGTCCATATAACGAGTCCATGTCCTATTTCATTTCCGATGTGAGACTCATATTGTTAATTAATGCTAAATTATTTGTTTAAAAAAATTTGTTTGCAGGATGTTTTATTTTTTCTTTGAATCGAGAAGCAGGAAGAATGATCCAGTGGTTATATGGCTAACAGGAGGGCCAGGATGTAGCAGTGAATTGGCTGTGTTTTATGAAAATGGACCTTTCAAAATTGCAGACAACATGTCTCTTGTCTGGAATGATTTTGGCTGGGACAAGGTTCTTGTTTTCTTCCTTTTTCCTTTTTTTTTGTTTTATGTTATTTGTTCCATTTCAATTTATGTCATACTTTTGATTTTTTGAAATTTAAATTATGTGATTTAATCAATATTTTAAAATTTATATTTTAATCATATTGACATGAGAAGTATTGCATGTTATAGTATTTTATGTATAGTTTCGAAATATCTAAATTTTAATTATAAAATATTGAGTTGATTTAATCAATTTAATTTAAAGAATAATTCTCAATAAGCGAAATGTATTATATGAATTGAGACGGAAGAAGGTTTTTTTTTAATTTTAATTTTAATTTTACCCAATTAAATTTCAAAACGTTGGTTAGATCTTTTGAAGATGGTAAAAGAATTCCCTCCAAGTTATTGTTTTTATCTTCTCCATCACCCAAAGCACCTTTTCACCTAATAACCCATTAGCGTTTATTTTTTTGACACTTGCTTTCATTTGTTGTGACTTTTATAGAATTTTAGAAATTCAAAAGTAGTTCAACCTTATTGTAGCTTCTTTTTGTTTAAGTAGGACTAGTAACCTATAAAATAAGAAAAATAACTTGTTATAATATATGTTGATGAATAATAAATTGTTCTTTGTCAATTAGTTAAAAATTGCAATTTGGCAGGTCTCAAATCTTATATACATCGATCAACCAACTGGAACTGGTTTTAGTTATAGTTCCAATGATGATGACACTCGTCACGATGAAAAGGGCGTAAGCAATGATCTTTATGACTTCTTGCAGGTTCCTTCCTATTCTTTGAAATCTTTGAATTTATAATTAACTTATATTAATGTTGGAAAATTTAATCTTTTTCAAAATTCTAATTTGTCATTCTTTTGATGATAGGCCTTCTTCGAAGCACATCCTCAGTACGCAAAAAATGATTTCTATATTACTGGAGAATCATATGCTGGGCATTACATTCCTGCATTTGCTTCTCGGATTCACCAGGGAAACAAAAATAAAGAAGGAATCTATGTAAATCTCAAGGTATTTTTAACTAATTGTCTCATTAATTATACCATCCCTTTTGCTTTTACCAATTATCATTCTCTAATTTTTGTCTGAATTTCTCATCAAGCTTAACTTAATTACATTTGTTTAGGGATTTGCCATTGGTAATGGACTCACTGATCCAGAAATCCAATACAAAGCCTACACTGACTATGCTCTAGATATGAAATTGATCAAAAAATCTGATTACAATGCCATAGAGAAGTCATATCCAAAATGTCAAATGGCAATAAAGCTTTGTGGTAATTAATAGTATTGTTTATCCTCAATGTTTTTTCTTCTTCATATTGCAGCAGCTAGTCTTTACATTAACTTTTTTCTATGCAAATAATATTAGGAAAAGATGGTGGAACCGCTTGTATGGCTGCATATCTTGTTTGTACAAGCATCTTCAACAAGATAATGAACATTGCTGGTGACAAAAACGTAAGAGCAATCTCATTTTAATACTATCATTAAATTTTGACATGCTAGTAGATTACTTGTCTTATTTATCAGATTAGTAATTAACTTATTATGGACGGTTGTAAGATGATATTAATCTCCTTTGGGGAGTCTTTTATTAATATCAAGGTATATATAGAGTACAATATTCATCCCTTATACAATAGGAATCCTAAGCCTATACAAAAAAAGAATCTTAGTCTTACCATAATTATATTTACACAATATATGGAAATATTCTAATTATGGGTAGGGAATATATTATTTCATATATTTACACGTTTATACACCCTCGATCGGAGCGGAGTAGGCCTGGACGAGGCTGGATCCAAGTCAAGAAACAAGCTGCAGGAAGTCCTTTGGTAAATATGTCTGCATACTGATAGGATGATGGAACATGTAACACTCTGACATGGCCTAGAGCAACTTTCTCACGAACAAAGTGTAGGTCTATCTCAATGTGCTTGCTTCCCTGGTGCTGAACCGGATTATGAGACAAATAGATGGCAGAGATGTTATCACAGTACACAATAGATGCCTGACGCAAAGGACACTGAAGTTCTAACAGTAAATTTCTGAGCCAACAAATCTCAGCTACTACATTTGCAACACCTCTGTACTCAGCCTCGACACTGGATCTAGATAGGGTAGCCTATCGCTTGGCAGACCAAAAAATCAGATTATTCCCTAAGAAAATACAAAAGACGGAGGTGGAGCGTCGCGTGTCAAGACACCCTGCCCAATCTGCATCCGTATATGAGAGCAACCTGTTTGGCGCAGAGGGGTATATGTGCAAATCATAATCAAGAGTACCCTTAATGTATCGAATGATACGCCAAGAGCGATGAAATGAGACTCTGCAGGCGTGCGTGAATAAGCACACTCTTTGAGGCATAAGCTATGTCTGGCCTGGTAAATGTGAGATACTGAAGTGCACCTGCAAGGCTCCTATACAAAGTAGGATCTGAGACTGGAACACCATCCATAGCACTGAGCTTAGATATAGAATCGACTGGAGTAGGCATAAATTTGCAATTCGCCATCTTAGCCCTGTACACTATCTCCTCTACATACTTACGCAGACACAAGAACATGTGATTGACAGACCTGGTCACTGATATCCCCAAGAAATAACTCAGCTTTCCCAAATCAATTATTGCAAATTCGGACTTAAGCAAGGCAATAATCTAATTTTTAATCTATCTGAGGAGGCAGTCAGAACAATATCATCCACGTACAGTAATAAGTAATCAGTGCTACTACCTCGATGAAAAATGAAGAGTGATTATCACTCTTGCTGTATACAAACCCAATCTGCAAGATATACCTGACAAATCGATCATACCACGCATGGGGAGCCTGTTTCAGGTCATATAGTGACTTACGAAGACGACACACATAGTGAGGGACTGCTGGATGGGTGAACCCATGCGGCTGATGCATGTACACTGTTTCTCTCAGGTCCCCATGTAAGAATACATTCTTCACATCAAGTTGATGGATCGGTCAGTGTTTGCCCATGACAATGCTCAAAACTGTGCGAATAGTAGCCGATTTGACAACCGGGCTAAAGGTCTCTCCACAATCAATGCCCTAATGCTGATTTGTGTCATTAGCCACAAGACGGGCCTTATACCTCTCAAGATCTCCATTGTCTCTGAACTTATGACGAAAAAATCACATACATCGAATTACATTCACCCCCTCAGGTCTAGGTACTAGATCTCACGTGTACTGTTTAGTTAAAGCATTGAATTCCTCATACATAGCCGCATTCCAATTAGGATCTTGTTTTACCAATTTTGGGTTCTTTGGAAGTGGAGAGATGGTTTGGGCAGACAAGTTGAAATGGACTTTGGGTTTGAAGATTCCACGAGTTTCCATTGGATGAGTAGGGACAGTGGTTGACGGAGTGGTGTCTGAGACGGTGGGTAAAGTTGGATAAGGAGAAGGTGGAGGTGAAGCCAACGGAGGAGCAGCCTCGATCCAGTACGCGGGCGTCTAGAAGGTTGAGCTTATTCGAAGTTCAGCCGCGCGCCAAAGACAGTGGTCGCGACATCGCCGACGGTAATCCTGAAGATTGTTCACTGGAAATCAGGCGCCGCAGCGCCTCCCCTTGGGGCCGCGGCTCTGACGATGGAACAGAGGACATGAGTTGTTCGAGGATGAGGGGAGAGATGACATGCTCGTCAAGAAATGAGTAGTCCGGTTTTTGGAATTTGGGAAGATTCGAAAACGGGAATGTGGTCTCGTCGAATGTAACGTGACGAGATATGTGAATTTGATGAGTCGATAAGTCATAGCATAGATAGCCCCTATGGTTTGGCGGGAATCCTAGGAATATACAAGGAGTAGACATAGGAGCAAGCTTGTGAGGGGCGGTAGAATTGAGGTTGGGATAGCACAGACAACCGAAAATCCGTTGATGATCATAGGAGGGGACTCTATGGTAGAGGATTTCGGTAGGGGTCATATTGTGAAGAGTGCTAGTAGGAAGAATATTTAGAATGTATTCTGACATTTTAGCAGCATATACCCAGAAGGAAGGAGGCAGATAGGCATGAATCAATAGGGTGTGAATCATATTGTTAATGGTACGTATGATTCTTTCAGCTTTACCGTTTTGTGATGAGGTGTGAGGGCATGAGAAGCGAAAAACCATACCATTATTTGTACAAAACCGGTGAAACATAGAGTTATTGAATTCACGACCATTATCGCACTGAAATGATTTTATGCTTTTTCCAAATTGTGTGTGGATAAACTTGCGAAACTCAAGAAATTTGGCAAACACGTTCGATTTAAATTTAAGAGGATATAACCAAACATAAGTGTGAAAAATCATCAAGCAACACAAGATATTATTTATGACCGAGAGAACTAGAGATATGAGATGTCCATAAATCGGCATGTATAATATCAAAAGGAGCAAGTGTAACACTAGTTTCTCATTATAAGCAATGAAATTATTGCCTTTAAGAAAATTAAAAACTGGGACTCCTGGATGACCAAACCTATTATGTCAAGTTAAAGAAGAAACAACCACTAGGCGCTAGGGTGACGGGAGAGCAAGATCTGACAGCGGAGGTGGAAGTGAATGGATAGATATTCCCCGTGCTATTGCATCTCGTAAGAGGTGTCCCCGTATGAAGATCCTTCACAGTAAAACCAAAAGGGTCAAAATCCATGGAGACAGAATTATTACGAGTAAATTGGCGGAGATATATGAGGTTCTTAATCATGTGTGGGGCATATATGGTGTTTTTGAGGGAGAAGGGTGGATGAGGATGTTATGTGTATGAGGTACCATACCCATTAACTGGAATGTGTTGTCCACTACCAACTGTAACATATTGAAGATGCTTTAAACTAAACAGTTTAGGGATAGTACCTACATTTTGGGTGACGTGCGATGTGGCGCCTGAGTCCATGTACTAAGTATTGTCAGGCGTTGCATGGAGAGAGTGTTGAATGCCTGTTCCAACTCAGTGGGTGTCATACCGGATGAGGGCTGCAAAATCGACTCGTACGGTGGACTGCTGCGAGGTCGAGCGCCCCAACAAACCGCAGTAAGAATACGGATTGTAGGTCAGCTGCATCGGAATGGACTCGCCGCGACTCTGAACCAGCGGCGCACAGGTGCGACTGTCGGCGAGCCGCAACCCAGTTGTTCTGCGATCCCTGTTGCTGTTGCTGCTGCTAGTTCTGTTGACCGCGACCCTTGCCACGACTACGGCCTCCCCTGCCGCGGCCCCTGCCACCCTTTCCACCGTGTCCCTGCTGCAGTTGAGATTTTTTTGGCGGCGTTGGATCTTGAGGGCGCGTTTCGACCGCTAATGCCTTCTGACTATGCTCATTCTGCTTAGCACGTCGAGTGTCTTCGAGCAACAACTGCGAGTGAGCTTTGTTAAAGTTGGGTAACAGATCTGCCTGTTGAATCATGGTAGCCAAAGTATCATATTCGCCTTTAGGAAGGCCATCAATCAATTGTAACACCAGTTTGGTGTCGATGAGCTCGTCGACGGCAATGAAGTTGATCGTCAAGAGCTTTAATCGTTTGCGATCTCGATCACATTGGAAAAGTTTTCAAGACGTGTATTGTTAAATTGCTCCTCTAAATACACAGCACAGGTGTGCTTATTTTTCTGAAAAATTTCCTCCAAACGATTCCATAACTCAAGGGATGTGGCGCCAAATTTCATGATAGTAAGAAGAAGGTCCTAAGAAATACTACCATAAATCCACTGTTTGACGCCGGCGTCTAGACGACGCCAAGTAGACTCATCAACCTCCGGAGGGCGCGAAATAGTGTCATCGATGTGATCAAGCACGTTATAGAGACATGCATGATTACGAAACAGTTCAACCCAGGGAGAATACTGACTGTTTTCTTGATCAAGAAGAATGAGAATATAGTTCTTGATGTTTCTAACAGTTAGGGCTGGATGAAAAGAGGATGACAACGTGGTGGTGGGATTTGTGGAGGTAGAAAATTCAGAAAGTGTGAAAGATTCAGGGATAGCCATTTAGAGAAGAGAGGGATGAAGAAGAAAACCTAGAATTTGTAGGAGGGGCCGCGGCGAGTTAGGGGGTGTTTCTACGCGGTAGGAAGAAAGAGTTCTAGGGTTTTGGGTGTTTGACTCTGATACCATGTAAGATGATATTAATCTCCCTTGGGGAGTCTTTCATTAATATCAAGGTATATATAGAGTACAATATTCATCCCTTATACAATAAAAATCCTAAGTCTATACAAAAGAGGAATCATAGTCTTACCATAATTATATTTACACAATATATGAAAATATTCTAATTATGGGTAGAGAATATATTGTTTCCTATATTTACATGTTTACAGATAGTGTGAAAATTCTTATATTGTTACTCTATTAGTGTGTATAAGTTACACTCATGTGGAATTTGTAATTTTTGGAGTGCAGTACTATGATGTGCGGAAGACATGTGAGAGTGATTTGTGCTATGACTTCTCCAAAATGGAAACTTTCCTGAATGATCAAAAAGTTAGACAGGCCCTTGGTGTTGGGGATATTGAATTTGTTTCATGCAGTTCAGAAGTATACAAGGCAATGCAATTGGACTGGATGAAGAATCTTGAAGTGGGCATTCCTTCACTTCTTGAAGATGGTATCAAGCTACTTGTATATGCAGGGGAATACGACCTTATATGCAATTGGCTTGGTAAGCTTCATTCTGTCTTAGCGGTTAATTTACGTATGATCATTCAACTTTTAGTTTATGATACCGAAATCAGAAGACTGATTTCCATAACGAAACTATATCTTAATTATATCCATATATCACAAAAAAATAAAACAGAGAAAAATGTTAAGGCCGGTCCTGGAAAAGTGAATAGACTGCCAAATATATAAAATTGTTAGGTAAGTATAGTCACGTAACACCACTTAAAAAACTGAAAACAAAAGAACCTCATCCCAACTTAAAAAAAAGCCATGATGCGTGAGAGACGCAAAGATATCTGGTTTAGGTTGGGTATGAAATCGATACTATTTTTTAAGTGGTGTCACATAAATATTATTCAAAGTGAATTGTTGAAGAGTGGTGATAGCCTATTTGTGTAATTGTGTTAATATGACCGGATTTACAGTAATATTTTTCAATATTATTCATTTTTGTATTATATAAGCATAATTGAGTTATTTTTCTCACAAATTAGTTTTATGATTTTGGTGCAATAAAGTAGAAGTTAAAATATAATGCACGAAAACAACCCGTGACCAAACAAAAGTAGCACTACAATTTTGACCAGGAATATTCTCTGGTTCTTTAATGTAGTCAATTTAAAGCCATCAATCAATTGACAATTAAACTCTTGTTTCTTTTCTATGTACAGGGAACTCGAGATGGGTGCATGCAATGAAATGGTCAGGGCAACAATCCTTTGGAAAAGCCACACAAGTTTCTTTTGCAGTAGATGGTGTGGAAAAAGGAGTTCAAAAGAATCATGGGCCTTTAACTTTCCTCAAGGTCCATGATGCAGGTCACATGGTTCCAATGGATCAGCCCAAAGCAGCACTTGAAATTCTTCAGAGGTGGATGCAAAATAAATTGTCTAAAGAAGGTCATCTTGCTCCTATGTGAACAGATTCAACATAATAGCCACAACATTACTGAGACAGAAATATATATATAAAAAAATAAATCAATTTCATATATGTTTCCGGAAAATTACAGTAACCATGTAAATCAGAGTTTCGTGTTACTCTACAATTTATCAATGAAATGATTTTTCTTTGAGGAGAATAACGTTCTACAAAAAATTACTTCTAACACGTTGCTGAATCTAAGTAATATATTATACATCTGCCTATTAGCAGTATAGCATTTTCGATTCCATTATACGTGATATGACGGGAAAAGACTGATTCAACGAGATTGACCTTGTCTGCATTAAAATTTAAAATTTGTCGTCTACTTTTAGGAAATGACTTTATGTTCTATTAACATCCCACCATTGAATGATTCACTTTCAACTTTTCGCCTTTGATCTGGGAGGATACATGGTCAAGCCAAGCCCTTGACCCTCCTTCGTCTAGCTTTTTAACTTTGTTTTTTTCTTTTCTAGTCATTCCGCTTTGTCAATCGATGATAGTATCAAATATTTGTAATCCAGTGCTTACTCCTTAGCATTAAATGGTTTTATAACCACACCAATCGGTAAGTGATTTTTGCGTCGACGGACATCCGGTCCAATCCGAATCACACCATCCGTACAACTCAAGATCACAATCTTCTCTAATCACAATGTCTTATCATGGGTTCTTCTTTAAGTACCACACCACACAAAGAGCCGCTTTCCAGTGTGTTTTCTTTGGTTGCTACATGAATTGGGACAAACCATGCACGCAATACGACAACTCAGGTATCGCGAAATGGAGGTATATTAGTCTACCGACTAGACGACGATATGGTTTCGAATCTCCTAAAGAAGCTTCTTTGACCAACGCCAAATCGTGATTCTATTTCATGAGTATTGATTGGTTTAGTTCTCAGTAAATCGGACTCAAAAATTATATTCAAGGCATATTTTCTTTGACAGAGAAATAACTCAGTTGGTCCACATGCAACTTCAACTCCCAGAAAGTACTTCAGAGGGCTCAAATCCTTCATGTGAAATCAGGAGCGGAGATAGTCTTTGAATCGTTCAATGACACTATGGTCATTTTCAGAGATAATCAAGTCATCCGCATAGATTAAGACGTTAAGTTGCATACCTCCTCGGTGCATAGTGAATAGATAATAATCAGAGTACGACTGTTTGAACCCATATCTCATCAAAGCACTTAAAAATTTCACAAACCAACACCTTGGAGCTTCTTTCAAACTATACAATTTTTTTTGGAGTCGACATACTTTCCCCGGATTAGGAACACGAAATTCCGGTGACAATTTCATATAAAATTACTACGTAAGCTCTTCGTGTAAGAAAGTGTTATGCACATCCATATGATGCAACTCCCAATTTCGCGCAGCCGTAACAACCAGGAAGGTCCGAACAATTACTAGCTTAGTAACTGGAGCAAAAGTTTTGTTGTAATCAATTTATTTCTCCTGTTTATTATGGAAGACGACCAAACGAGCTTTATATCACTCGATTGTGCCGTCGGAGTTGTACTTGATTTTGTACACCCATCTATATTTGAGTTCTTTCTTATCTGGTGGCAAAGTTTCTAGTGTCCATGTTCCATTATCCTCAAACGCTTGGATCTTTTACCATATGGCTTCTTTCCAATGTTCGATTTTCATTTCCCCGAAAAGGTTTTTGGTTTGGTTCCTGTAGTAATTGATGTAAGGAACCTTTGATGTTGCGGGGGAAATTTATCACAAGATATATAGTTAGCTAAAAGATAACGTGCACCAGAGGATTACTGAGGATCTGGCAGATGAGTTGAATGACTTTGTTCACGAAAAGGTTTTCATAAGTTGGCGGATGAGTACCCCAAACACGCTCAATACCCCCTCAATATTTATAACTACTACATACTTCTATCAGAGTTTTGAAAAACTTAATTGTAGCCTACCTCATTGTCGAATAGGAGCGCTAACAATCAAGCCTTGGTGATCGCATTTTCCTTCCGATGCGCCTCGCGATGGTCGAAATCTATCCACGTACATATTATTTATCAATATAAAGCTAATCACAATAAAATAAGGCTTAATACCCAACCTGGGCATATGTCACCAAGACTCGAACTTTAATATTCAAAAACCAATATTACATACTTAATAATCATATCATTAATTTAATTGAAAAACTATACACATTTGAATCCCCAATTGAACAATCATTAAAAAGCCCCAAAGCCAGGCGCTCGATACCATCAAAATCGGCATGCTCGATAGCAAGTATCCCTGCATCGGCAAATAGTTCCTCTGGGAAATTGTAAATTAGCTGTCGGTTAACAAAGCAGTTTATTCCATGAGAGATGATCTTTTGCACCTTCTCTCTCATTTTATTTTTTCAGCTGCTTCTAGCTCAGCAACCTTGGCCATTCAGTCAACTCGGACACGTGCACCATATACTTTAACTTTATCGGTATCCATTGCCGTGTTTGCCACCAAGACCTTAGCATTTTCAATACGTTTCGGTTGGCCAACCCCAATCTTTTTATCCAAAATAAACCTGCAGAAAAGAAATGATTTAGAGAGAAGGAACAAGGAACTTATTTCCAAGGAATTTGATAGAGTAAAAAAGGAAAAATCCCAAAAAACAAGAAGAGTCTGGCTTGGGGGTATTGGGACCAACAAACAAGGAGGTACGCTACAAAAAGGACGACAAACAAAATATCCCCATCTAGAATGCTACAAGAGAGTCGTATGGCTGATTTTGAGACAAAGGTCAACTGAGCATTGTAACAGAAGGTCCAGCTAACCTTTTTATCATTTTTGTTTTTTTGATAGAGCAATAGTTTGTTGATGTTATGGGAGAACCCTGTAATCTAGCAGTATACCAGAAAATAGAGGATCTAACCAACAACGTGGTTCTCGAACAATGACCTCCGGCCATACACCTCTATACTAATAGGAAGCTCATGTGTACACCAAAAGTTAGTCACAAAAAAAAAGACATGCCCCAAGCTGTACATAGTCATACTCCACCCCTTCAAAAGCTCTCTTATTCCTCTCCCTCCAAAGTAACCACATGAGTTCCAACTGCCAAGGGAGCTACATCCTAAGCTATACATCTCCTTCTGAATGCCCAACTAGTTCCAGAGCTAACCCCAAACACATTCCTTATATCTATCAAGATGATAAACTTAGACGACAATTACTCTCGCCAACCATACACAAAAGGTTTTGACACACTCTTTCAAAGATTTTCTCGAGGCCAAGAAAAAGCCTCGTAAGGAAAAACATACTATTCACCAACTCCGAAGTACATACACAGTGTAATAGGTAAACAAGCTTCTTTCCCATTTCTTTAAACAAATACTTTCTCCGTCCAAATTTATGTGTCATACTTCCTTTTTAGTCGGTCCAAAACAGAATGTTATACTTTCTTATATAGAAACTATTTAACTTTAAGCTTATCATTTTACCCTTAATGAAATAATTTATAGCCACACAAATGTCTAGGGTTTGTTTTAGACCACAAGTTTCAATAGTCTTTCATTCTTTGTTTCTTAAACAAAGCTTTTACGAACAGCATGCAAGCATTGTTGAAGGCACTAATATTCAGTAATTACAGACTTCAGAAAATTGAAGTAAAACAATATATATACACACACACACACTCTCGGGCATAAGATGAGTAGCACAAACTTGAAATTATTGTCATTGGATGAATTTTTGAATTAACCAGCTTCTCTGCCTCCCTTAAAAGTTCTCCAGCCAAAACAGCTACAGACGTTGTCCCATCACCAACTTCATCATCTTGCACTTTAGAGACGTTGTCCCAGGCAGCTACAGACGTTGTCCCATAATATTAGGAATCCAGAGATTCATAATGAAAATCAAAATAAATTAAGTATAATTTGTACCATAATATTCATATTAATTGGTGTATATTTTTAAATAGACTTGGGAATGATTTGAAAATGAATAATTAATGTAAGGGTAAAACAAGAAAAAAAATTGTCTTATCTAAATATGATAAAGTTGATAATTAAAAGTGAAAAATTTATTTTTAGTATAATGGACGAGTAAAAGTGAATGAAGGGAGTATTTTTTTAGTGTTGGAAAGAGTCGGTTACTTTTTGGAAATCCAAGTCAGTAGGTTTTTTCGAGAAATACGAGTAAAGAACGAGGGCGGAAACTGCAGGTGACCTTTCATCAGACGGCTTTTCCTGTAACTCTACTCTCGACTTGAATTACATATCCAAAAAGGTTCATTCACTTCAAGACTGGTTCTGAACGCCGTGTTGATGAGACTTTCTTGATGTTTATGATTAAATTATTTTCTACTATTTTCTTCGAATCTAACTGATAAAATTCAGTAAATGTTTAACGAACTTTTAATAAACTTAAAAGATAAAAATTATTGGGTGCATAGTTACGTAACTATTTTGAACCTGCCTCAAACATAAGGGACCATTTGTTAGTCCTTTTCTCTGCCCTACTACATTATCTTATCTTTGCAAGAAGATTACAAGTTAAAGGCTCTCTGTATCATTCTCCCAATTCACTGCGACCCATAGTTTCCGACTGAACCATGTCAATGACGATGACCAATGCGATGGCATCATCCTCCCGCCGGCTGTGTAACGTCAGCACTATTCCCAAAAATGTTTTGTCAAGCCACGTGGCAATTTACCCAGCAACAGCAATTACAAACCACGGTTTATTGAATCACTGTATATTTTCGCAAGGACGCCTAATATATTTGGTGAAACCAGTATGTGCTGTTGCTTCAGGTTTCGAGGCAGATATTGCTGATGATGAATCATTGATAACCGTTAAAAATGCAAAGATAGTTGTTGAATCTCAAGATGCTGAGAAGATACAAGTGAGAGTAGATGTGAACGAGGAAGACACAAAAATAGTTTTCGAAAAAGTTTTAGCAAATTTAGCAAAATCAGCACCACCTGTACCAGAATTCCGGAGGGCAAAAGGAGGGAAAACATCAAAGGTTCCTAGGGACTTTATGCTACAGATACTTGGTGAAGAACGAGTTACGAAATTTTGTAATACGAGAAATTGTTACATCTAACTCTTGCTGATTATGTGAAGAAGGAGAATTTTGTTGGGTTTTGATATTGGTGAATGAGAAATGATGAGATGAAAATTAAAGGGGTTGCAAAAGGTTCTTTGTTCCACATCGGAAAAAGAGAAGGAAAGAGATTTGTATATATTACATTACACTTTCTCTAGTTGTTAAAAGGGTTGAGGGGGCAAGGACCCCTCGCGCCGTTGTCGTCACTCGAATCGGAATCGGAAAAAGATTGATTGATAATCTTTTTGGACAAACTTTTCTTTAATTATTTAATTATTTATTTATTTAATTAATTAATTATTTAATTAAAAATAAAATCCAAAACGGATCGACCATGACCAAGTCAGTTTTTCTTTTTCTTTTAATTTCCTCCAAAATTATGGTGGTATTGCGAATGGTTGCAAACATTCGAATCGATCTCTCAACCTATAAATTCTTGATTTGTTCCAAGAATTTATTTGTTCCATTCAATACGAATTTATGTCTTCATCTCAAAGATTCTTTTGCTAAGTCTGTGTCATATATTACCGTTGAGTGGTTCGCTGCTACCGAAATTTGGTGTACTACTATTCTGGTAAGATAATCGTTCTATCCTGAGAGGGGATATTCCATTAACCCTGAGTACTGTGGGGGGGATAATTTCCTTAAGAACACACTTTGAACTAAGTGGGCTCGATTGTATTCTGAAATTATTTTCCAAATCAGATTTTGTTTCGTCCACTGGTTTTGTTGTTTTTTTTTTATTAATTTACTGTTAAGTAAATTTTTAAACTGTGTAATCGGTTTTTACTAAGTGTTTAACAGATTAAGTTGAAATGTTATTTAAACGTATACAGATTATTATTCCAACAATCTTAAGGAAATTATATTTTTTTATTTTAATCTGTATTCTGGTTTGGAGACTAAAACCTGTATGGTTTTCTACTCCGTATGAAATTTCATATTCTAACTTGAAGACATAAAAACTTCGTTGGAATATTAAAGTTCATACTTGTACACCGATTTGAAGAACATACAAACTTCATCGTTCTGTTTAAGGAGATTAAAACTTGTGTAGTTTTCTACTCCATATGAATATTAGTATTCTGACTCGAAGATATAAAAACTTCGTTGGAACACTAAAATTTCATAATTATACTGCGATTTGAAGAAATAATTTTTTTATCGTTTAAGTTTCATAATTCAACTGCGATTTGAAGAAATAAAATCTTCATCGTTGAAGTCTGTGAATTAATTGTTATTTTGGTTTTATTAACTAAAACAATTTGTCGATTTGACAGTGACAAACAATGGCAATTGAGACTGGAACTACCTCTGCAAATACTGCACCAACGATGACAGCAAAGAATGTTCTTTTGGCTTACCACTCTTGGTTTACAAAAGTTCACCAGTGAGGACCCTCCCGTGTCTGCCGCCAACATGCCTGACAACCAACAGTTCATGGTTACTGAGGCTTGGAAACTGGCTGATTTTTTGTGCAAAGGCTACATTTTAAGTGTCTTAGAAGATGACTTGTACAACATCTACAGTGCAGTAGAGACTTTCAAAGAACTATGGAGTGCACTTGAAAAGAAGTACAAGACAGAAGATGCTTGCTTGAAGAAGTTTGTGGTTGCCAAATTCCTAGACTACAAAATGGTGGATGAAAAAATCGTTGGAACCCAAGTTCAAGAGCTTCAACTTATCTTTCATGATCTTATTGCTGAAGGTATGGTAGTGAATGAAGCGTTCCAAGTGGCTGCAATGATTGAGAAGTTGCCGCCCTCATGGAAAGATTTCAAGAATTATCTTAAGCACAAAAGAAAGGAAATGAAGTTGGAGGATCTTGTGATTCGTCTCAAGATCGAGGAAGATAACAAAACCGCTGAGAAGAGGTACCATAAGAGTTCACCAATTGAAGGGGCAAACATCGTTGAAGATGCTGCTCCGAAAAAGAACAATAAAAGAAAGAGGTCTTCTGGAAAGGAGAATGACTCTAACAAGAAAAAGTTCAAGGGCAACTGCTATAATTGTGGGAAAGCTGACCACAAAAGCTCAGATTGCCGTCTCCCGAAAAAGGACAAGGGAAAAGGACAAGCCAATATGGTGGAAATGAATGATGATATGAATGATCTGTGTGCAATGCTATCAGAGTGAAATTTGGTTGGGAACCCAAAGGAGTGGTGGCTTGATTCTGGTGTCACTCGACATATTTGCGCTACAAAAGAAGAATTTGTAACATATGCTCCCGCTGGATCCGAAGAGGTATTGTTTATGGAAAATACTTCAACAGTCAAGGTTGCAGGATATGGGAAGATACTTCTGAAGATGACTTCCGACAAGGTCTTGGCTCTCAACAATGTTCTGCACGTTCCAACAATTCGGAAGAATTTAATTTCAGTCGGTCTACTCGTCAAAAACGGGTTTAAGTGCGTGTTGGTTAGTGAGAAAATTGTAATAAGTAAGAATGATATGTTCATAGGAAAGGGCTACCTCACCGAGGGCCTTTTCAAACTCAATGTAATGGTTGTTGACAATATTAATAAGAATTCAACTTTGTCTTACTTATTGGAGTCAAATGAGTTATGGCATGTTCGTTTAGGACATGTCAATTACAAAACCTTGCGAAAATTGATTAATTTAGAAGTATTGCCTAAATTCGAGTGTAACAAATCAAATGTGAAATCTGTGTTGTATCTAAGTTTGTTAAACATCCATATAAGTCTATTGATAGGAATTCAAATCCTTTAGACTTAATTCACACAGATATATGTGATATGAAGTCAATACCATCTCGCGGTGGGAAAACATATTTTATAACTTTTATTGACGATTGCACTCGATATTGTTATGTGTATTTGCTTAATAGTAAGGATGAAGCAATTGATGCATTTAAGCAATACAAGAACGAAGTGAAAAATCAATTGAACAAAAAGATAAAAATGATTAGAAGTGATAGGGGCGGAGAGTACGAATCTCCTTTTGCAGAGATATGTTTAGAATATGAAATTATTCATCAATCTACTGCCCCTTACACACTACAATCAAATGGAATTGCATAAAGGAAAAATCGAACATTAAAGGAAATGATGAATGTTTTATTAATAAGTTTCGATTTACCGTAGAGCTTGTGGGGGGAAGCTATCCTTACAGCTAACCGAATACTCAACAGAGTGCCCCACAACAAAACACAATCTATTCCATATGAACTATGGAAAGGAAGAAAACCCAACTTGAAATATTTCAAAGTATGGGGGTGTTTAGCAAAGGTCCAAGTTCTTTTGCCCAAAAGGGTAAAAATCGAACAAAAAACTGTGGATTGTGTTTTTATTGGCTATGCTACAAACAGCAAAGCTTGTCGGTTTTTGGTTCACAAATCGGACAATCCCGAAATTCATGTTAATACGGTAATTGAATCGGATAATGCTGAATTCTTTGAAAACATCTATCTGTATAAAACTGAATGTGAGTCGTCAAGTGAAAGATCTACGACCGCGGAAAGAACCAAAGGAAAGTACACCAAGCAAAGATGATCCAATGCATATCAACCGTTTAAAAACATCTACTTCTTTTTTTTGAAAATGAGCCTCAAACATTTAAAGTAGCAATGTCATCTTCTGATTCAGCATTTTGGAAAGAAGCTGTCAATAGTGAGATTGAATCAATCTTGAACAACCATACATGAGAATTGGTTGATCTTTTTCCTGGAAATAAACCTTTAGGATCAAAGTGGATTTTTAAAAGGAAAATGAAAGCTGATGACTGTCACGCCCGTTTTCGACCTCGGGGGTCTGAACGGTGTACGCAACGTTGCTCTTTGGCGCGGTTCCCTGGATGGAGCAATTATGCTGATTTGAGGAGTCGCCACCTAATTATTATAGTGAATTAGGACACTTAGTTTATTGCAATAAAAATACTGCAATTGACTTCCATTCAATGGTCTGCGAAATTAGTGAGATTCTGGATCAGGGTTCTTTATTATCCTAAAGGGAAGGGGTTAGGCATCCTTTAAGATCCGCTAACTTGCGATTGTTCGTTCAAACCTAGGTTAATTATTTATTGCTCTTTTTATTCTACCTATTCTAAGCATTTTACATAATTTACAATTAAAATAAAATACAATGCAAAATAATAAAAAAACATGAAATTAAATACGACATAAAATAAACTCCGGGGCATTCTTTTTGAAATGCATCTCCGGATACCTGCATAAACACTTAGTAAAAGTATTAGTAATAGAATACATAAATTTTAAAATAATAGCAAAAATTAACAAACAAAGCAAATAAATCCGTCTTTTGTACAGGGGAGGCCTTGGAAATCAGACGGGGATTCCTTCATCGGCCAATATTGCTAAAAATAATAAAATAAATAAAACCTTCGGATCCGCGCCAAAACAGTAATAGTTTTAAACACGGAGGGCTCAGATATGTAAAAATATAAAGTAGGACAGCCTAAACAAGTGCGGCTGCGAGAATTCGCCCTGCCAGCGCATGTTGGTTATCCGGTGTAAGTGGAAGAAATCATCCTTGCCCAGAAAGCTTCATTTATTTTATTTTCCGTCTTTGCAACTGTGGAGGCCTCAAAAATCGACGGATAACTTTTTCATTGGCCAGGGTGTAGTATCCTATTCAAAATCAGCTTAATACCAAAGTGTAGTATCATGTTCAAATCAGTAAAATACCAAAAGTAGTATCTTGTTCAAAATCAGTAAACCAGCAAAAAAAATGTCCGAAATTAATAGCAATATAGCCAAAACAATAGCAAAATAGCCTAAAACCAGTGACAAAATACCGATCGATGGCGATAAATGGCGACAATCATGCAACAGATAACCAAACAGAGCGAGCGAGCCCAAAATGACGAGCGATGGCGATATCAGGAGATTTCAAAGCCGTCGGAGTTTTACTCGTATTACAAAACAAGAAATCAAACGATCCATAACGATAGTATAAAATAACAAAATACTAAAATCGGTCGAAATAGCCAAAGCGAAGGCGATTCGCGGAAATCAAGAATAAAGCGCGAAAGCGATAAAGCTCGGCGGAGTTCTAAAATTCGGCGAATCACCAACAAAATCAAATCGGTTTCAACATAGCCAAACAAAAGAGATACAAGCAGTGATATTGACAATACAACACGAAAAGCGTGGCGTGGCGTCGCTTCACGGCGAGTCGCGGGCGCCGCCACAGCAGTGAGGTTCGCCGGCGGTGGGTTGTTCGCTGGAATGAGGTTCGCTGGTTCAGTGGGTTAGGGTTGACGGAGAGGGTTGCTGTCGGCTAGGGTAGCTCGCCGGTGAGACTGGCGGCGACGGGAAATGGAATGGTGGTTCGCGACGGGTGTTCTTTGGTGTTGTATGTGTGTGAGTGGTCGAGGTTCACCGGATCGTGGAGGTTCGTCGACGGTCGACGGTGGTTCAGGGATATGGCGATGATGGAAATAGTGGGGTTCACCGGAGTTAACGGCGATGGGGTGAGAGTGTTGATGGTGTGAGGTTCGCCGACGACGGGGTGGTGGCGACGGGAGCAGTGGGGGTGTGACGGAGAAAGGGATCAGAGGGTAGGGGTAGACTGCTGGAAGGTGTTCGCCGGAGCTTGGAGCTCCGGCGAAAGGGGCGGCGGCGACGGGAGAGCTAGGGTTTGTGAGAGGAGAGTGAGGGCTGAAGTGAGAGTTAAGGAGAGGGTGAGGGACGGCTGGGGTTAATGAAATGGGGGGGAAAATGTTTTGTTTTATAGGGTAGGATTAGGGTTAGGTATTGGGGGGAAAATGAAAAGTGGGGTATTGTTTTTTGGGGGGGGGGGGAAATGAAAGGTGGAGGTTAAAATTTACCGGGGAAAATAAAAGAGTGTTTGGATGATATTAAAAATAGTGTTGGCTTGGACTGATTCAAATTGCGTCTTGGTGAATTTGGTTTGACAAAATGCGAGTCTGGTTAATTATTTAAAGAAAAATTATTTAAAAAGATACAAAAATTATAAAAATACAAATGCCGACGCAATAATACTACAATGCAATATTTAAGACACGTTTAATGCCTGATTAAAAGTAAAAATGCGGTGCCGATTAATTATTTAAAAGATGTGAATATTATTAAAATAAAAGCGGCGGTATAACAATAATAAAACATAATATTAACAACGATATGCTTAATTTAAAAATAAAAGATGCAATGCCATTTTTGTGAAGAAACAAGCGTAGAATATTATGTAAAAATATGCAAAATAACAATTAAAATGCGGTGTGCTAAAATACTTAAAATTGCAACAAATACAAAAAACGGGTCAAAATTGATCACAACATGTCCTCTTTGTGCGGAGATGATGGAAGAGTCTTGGACAAAGATGTTGACTTGTAGCGATTTTGTCTGTTTTATAAACTAGAACTCAAAAATAGGGATGATGCAGATCAAAAATGTCGATGTCAAATCATGATGACCTTGGGTCGTTATGATAAAAAAATAAAAACAAAGCGATTTGATTTAAAAATGTCCGGTGTTGAAGTATGATTGACACCGGGTTGCGGTGATGTGGTGTTGAAAAAGACAAGGTTATTGTGGATGTTGATGGCGTCATTGCATGACGCGATCACGGATGCTCGTCGTTGCATAAACGAAACATGAATGAAGCGTTGCATAGGCTTAAAATGAAAGGGCGTCGTTTTTGGGCCTTGCAGATGTTAAATCGTTGCATGGACGAAACATGAATGAAGCGTTGCATAGGCTTAAAAATAAAAAGCGTCGTTGCGTGGGCGCGTCACGGATGCTTCGTCGTTGCGTGGGCGAAACATGAATGAAGCCGTTGCGTAGGCTTAAAATGAAAGGGCGTCGTTTTTGGGCCAATCTGAGATGTTAAATCGTTGCATGGGCGAAACATGAATAAGCCGTTGCATAGGCTTAAAAATAAAAAGCGTCGTTGCATGGGCGCGATCACGGTCTTCGTCGTTGCGTGGGCGAAACATGAATGAAGCCGTTGCATAGGCTTAAAATGAAAAGCGTCGTTGCATGGGCGCGTCACGAATGCTCGTCGTTGCATGGACGAAACATGAATGAAGTCGTTGCATAGGCTTAAAATGAAAAGCGTCGTTGCATGGGCGCGATCACGGATGCTTCGTCGTTGCATGGCGAAACATGAATGAAGCCGTTGCATAGGCTTAAAATGAAAAGCGTCGTTGCATGGGCCGCGATCACGGTCTTTCGTCGTTGCATGGACGAAACATGAATGAAGCCGTTGCATAGGCTTAAAATGAAAGGGCGTCGTTTTTGGGCGCAATCACGGATGTTAAATCGTTGCATGGATGAAACATGAATGGCGTTGCATAGGCTTAAAAATAAAAAGCGTCGTTGCGTGGGCGCGTCACGAGATGCTTCGTCGTTGCGTAAACGAAACATGAATGGCCGTTGCATGGGCTTTTAATGAAATGGCGTCGTTGCGTAAACGCAATCTGAATGCTCGTCGTTGCATGGGCCGAAACATGAATGAAGCCGTGCATAGGCTTAAAATGAAAAGGCGTCGTTGCATGGACGCGATGCAGATGTTCGTCGTTGCATAGACGAAACATGAATGAAGTCGTTGCATGGGCTTTTAATGAAATGGCGTCGTTGCATAGGCCTTGCACGGTCTTCGTCGTTGCATGGACGAAACATGAATGGCCGTTGCATGGGCTTTTAATAAAATGGCGTCGTTGCATAGGCGATGCAGATGCTTTCGTCGTTGCATGGACGAAACATGAATGAAGCGTTGCGTAGGCTTAAAATGAAATGCATTGGTTTAGGTCGTACGCCTTTGTGACGTCTGCAGGTTGAGATAAGCGTCATGCATAGACGTTGTGCGTTTGTTAACCGCATGGGCCTACTGTTGTGTTCCTGCCTTTGCTGATATGAAGATCCTGCACTCAAAGAAAACTTGTGAGTTTTTTAGGAAATGAGTGGTTGATTAGCGTCGACACTGTAGCTTTGGCTCTTGACGCTTGCATTCTTGGTTTGCACTGAAGACCTAGTTGGCCTGCTTTTTCCTGTCTATTGCCATTTTCTTGTACTGAATTCCTTAAAATGTCGGTTTACGGTAATGAAGATGTTGAACTGGGTAAGGTTTCATCTTGACGCTATCAATGCGATCAGGTAAGCATTTTTTTTTTTTGAATGAAAAGCTAATGCGAGAATATGGACAATGTACAATTGAGTAGATGAGAATGCAACTCCCCGAAAATATGTAGGTAGTAATGGATGCAAAATATATGAGGATGCTAAACTCTCGAATGGACAAAATCGAGTCGTAATGCGAAACAAGGAAGAAATATTTCTAACGGTGTGGCCGGCCGATGTGGTATCGTGTCCCGCCAGGAATCAGTCAAGGCGTAGTTCGTGATGCAAAAATAAGAATTTTTATGATTTTAAAATGATGTGGGACGGCCGATGTGGCGCCACGTATCCATTGAGGAATCAGTCGAGCGTAGTTCGTGATGCCAAATAATTTTTATGTAATATCGTTACGTTGTTTTTACGAAAAATGGAAGGCGACATTACGTTCGACTCGGTTGATACCAACAATTAGTATTGTGCATAAGGATGTTCTTTTATTGATTTGATCTAATCGAGATTGACTCGTGTAATTCACACGGCTTGGATAGTACCTCGGACATACACGAGTGTCGACACACACTGCATTCAAGGTTTGAACTACACGTAATCTCACGCGTTTCAAATGCCCTCACTGAAAGAAAGTCCCATTTCACACATATATTTGATATTTTGAATTTTGGGGCGTTGAAAGAATTGCGCTCACTCAAAAGATGTTCATAAATGCAATTGTGATACCATAGGCTTGGCCGTCATGTAAGTATCCACTAATGTGAGAACCCTCAGTATAAGATCATGTAGGGCTTGTCACGGGCTTGTAATGTAGGCTTGGGGAAAGGAATGGATATCATTTGGGTAAAAGTGACTAATCATTCCTCGAGAGTTGGACTACGTCCATGCTTGATATTTGTGTGTTTTAATGCTGACTTGCTTTCTTTTTGTCCCAGTTTTTCTGTATTGACTTCTTTTGAATCTTTCATTTGGAGCCCCTTTTTTTTTTTTTTTTTTTCGGAGTTATGTATTCCCTTTTTTTTTTTTTTTTATCGGGGCTTTTGATTTCCTCTTTATGTGAAGTCGTCTCTGCTTTCATTCTTTGAGACTTTGACAATTTTTGTCTTTGCAAACTTCAGCTAGAATTTTGTCACCACTTGCATTTCTAAAGCACTCGAGGAGGTCGGGCGAGAGGGATAGTGCGTCACGCACTCGAAAGGTTATAGGTGTAATATGCGGTTGTCGAAAAATAGGTTTTAGGCTCGAAAGGGTCGTCTTATGGATAATGTTATTTGGTAGGTGAAAAAGGCTCAAGCGGGTCAAAGAAAGCCTACGATCATTTCCCAGCGAGTGTTACTCGAGATTTCGCCTCACAAACATTCGGGCGAAGTTCTAGATCACAATGCAATGCAATTGAACTTATTCAAATAACTCACCATGGTGCATATGAAACGATGAGGTCGGTTTCATTCTTATCTTGAAACATGCAAGACATGGTCAATGCGGTATGAATAAGAGGTACTAAAAGAATCTATGGTTTACCACAAAGTCAACCCATCACGATTATCACTTGTTTTTTTTTTTGTTTATGCACATTTGTAACTATGTTGGTATTAACAAAGTCAAACAATAATACTTACAAAATGTTTTTGTATTTTTTGAATAACATTTTTTTTTTTGTATTTTTTGTATTTTTTTTGAAGAAAATATACATTTTTTTTTTTTTTATAATAAAGTGTACCGAACCCGAATAGGGCTGCCTACGTATCCCGCCGAGGGAATCAGTCTGTAGTTCATTCAAATATGTTATAAAGCGTATGCTTGGAAAAATTTATCAAAAGGATAGCAATATAAAGCGTGCAAAATAAATGATTGTCCACTGTGAACGAATGCAAAGTAAATTGAATGCCCGAAAACATGATAAATGGGATGCATGGGTGAGAAAAATATGTTTATTTGTTTTTTATTTTTTTTTATTATATTTTTTTTTATTTTATTTTTTATGGTGTCGAACCCAAAATGAGTTGCCTACGTATCACACCGTGTGGTGAGAATCGAACACGCGTAGTTGAATAATTATCTTTGTAAAATGTATGATATGAAAGAACTATGTAATTAACGCTAAACATGTCAATTAAGTTTGCGAATACGAATAAAAATACAAAGTATAAAAGAAGCGAAGCGATGTCTCGTTGAATGCAGTATAAAGCGACTTATTAGTCAACATAACTCCCGCTCATTCTTGTGATGATTTTTTTTTTCTTTTTCCGACCGCCCTCGGTTGTTTGCGAGGACGACCTTCCTACAAAAAATATGAGAAATATGTGAGTAGAAAAATAACAAAAAATAATAAAAATGCAAAGGTGTGACAATATAGTCAAGAACTCCACGATTGGTTCGGCCGATGGTGGTTGATCTTGCAAAGTCCAGTTGCGCTATTCAAGTGATTTACGCAATAGAAGTCACGATTGCAATGTGATAGCAAAAGTGCAAAAATGCAAATGCTCGAACCGGAATCACAAAAGGGTAATTATTGAATTAAACAATATGTACGAGTTGCTAGCGACAAACAATAATAAACAAAAACATGCAAATCAGCGCGTGCCCTAATATGCTTGGGACCTCCTTATGCGGTGAGCCTAAGCGTCAAATATGCGGGATTGTGATAAATAGGTCAAGCCGTTAAAGCGCAATATTTCGGAAATGGCGACCAAATGACGGTGCACTTTTTCCAATTTTGGCGTGTCGCGACGGGCTTGGATCCGTCTATCATCATCACGCGCTACATAGTATGCTAATGGGTCGTTGGGTTGTGAAACCCGTCGACAAGTTTGGTGGATTTCTAATTGTGGCGTTAATACCAGATTAACCCACCTAAGGTTTATCGTGCATGACTAATATAAAAGGGTGGTATAGCTCTATCTTAAGCTTTCTAAGATTTGGCCTATTAGGCCTTGAGTTCGAGCGGACAACTCGAGTGAGAAGACTACGTGGTGATCGCGAACCGATCTAACTCCGCATGGCGCCAACTCTCCTAATATTTTGGGTGTTCTTGAAAGAAATTTGCGGGTCTTGAAGCACACCAGTGGCGTGTAGTGTGTGATAGTGTTAATTTTCCAGAATGGAGGAAATATGAACGGAATGACAATTTAAGGAAAGCAATAAAAGAATGTAGCAATTAAAGTAGTTAATTACAAAATAAAAACAAACCATATAAAATATTTACAACAAATATAAAAGCAAAATAAAGTGCAATATTTAATTAACCTGGGTTTGCTATGATCAAGAACACGATATCCCGATTGGAGTCGCCGTCTTTGTCACGCCCGTTTTAGACCTCGAAGTGCGAGCGGTGTACGCAACGTTGCTCTTTGGCGCGGTTCCCTGGATGGAGAAATTATGCTGATTTGAGGAGTCGCCACCTAATTATTATAGTGAATTAGGACACTTAGTTTATTGCAATAAAAATACTGCAATTGACTTCCATTCAATGGTCTGCGAAATTAGTGAGATTCTGGATCAGGGTTCTTTATTATCCTAAAGGGAAGGGGTTAGGCATCCTTTAAGATCCGCTAACTTGCGATTGTTCGTTCAAACCTAGGTTAATTATTTATTGCTCTTTTTATTCTACCTATTCTAAGCATTTTACATAATTTACAATTAAAATAAAATACAATGCAAAATAATAAAAAAAACATGAAATTAAATACGACATAAAATAAACTCCGGGACATTCTTTTTGAAATGCATCTCCGGATACCTGCATAAACACTTAGTAAAAGTATTAGTAATAGAATACATCAATTTTAAAATAATAGCAAAAATTAACAAACAAAGCAAATAAATCCGTCTTTTGTACAGGGGAGGCCTTGGAAATCAGACGGGGATTCCTTCATCGGCCAATATTGCTAAAAATAATAAAATAAATAAAACCTTCGGATCCGCCAAAGCAGTAATAGTTTTAAACACGGAGGGCTCGGATATGTAAAAATATAAAGTAGGGCGGCTAAACAAGTGCGGTGCGAGAATTACCTTGCGGCGCATGTTGGTTATCCGATGTAAGTGGAAGAAATCATCCTTGCCCGAAAGCTTCATTTATTTTATTTTCCGTCTTTGCATTGTGGAGGCCTCAAAATCGACGGATAACTTTTTCATTGGCGAGTGTAGTATCCTATTCAAAATCGACTTAATACGAAGTGTAGTATCATGTTCAAATCAAGAAAATACCAAAAGTAGTATCTTGTTCAAAATCGATAAACCAAGAAAAAATGTCAAATTAATAGCAATATAGCCAAAACAATAGCAAAATAGCCTAAAACCGGTGACAAAATACCGTCGATGGCGATAAATGGCGACAATCATCTAACAGATAACCAAACGAGACGAGCGAGGCCCAAAATGACGAGCGGTGGCGATATCGCGGAGATTTCAAAGCCGTCGGAGTTTTACTCGGCGTATTACAAAACAAGAAATCAAACGATCCATAACGATAGTATAAAATAACAAAATACTAAAATCGGTCGAGAAATAGCCAAAGCAGGAAGCGGTTCACGGAAATCAAGAATAAAGCGCGGAAAGCGATAAAAGCTCGTGAGTTCTAAAATTCGGCGAATCACCAAAACAAAATCAAATCAGTTTCAACATAGCCAAACAAAAGAGATACAAGCGGTGATATTGACAATACAACACGAAAAGCGTGAGCGTGGCGTGGCTTCCACGGCGAGTCGCCGAGCGACGCCGCAGCCGATGAGTTCGCCGCGGTGGGTTATTATTTGGAATGAGGTTATTGGTTGATGGGTTAGGAGTTGTGGAGAGGTTCTTTGTCGGCTAGGGTAGCTCGCCGGTGAGGCGCGGCGGCGGAAATGGAATGGTGGTTCGCGACGGTGTTCTTTGGTGTTGTATGTGTGTGAGTGGTCGAGGTTCACCGGATAGTGGAGGTTCGTCGGCGGTCGACGGTGGTTCAGGGATATGGCGATGATGGAAATAGTGGGGTTCACCGGAGTTAACGGCAGTGGGGTGAGGCGTGTTGCGGTGGTGTGAGGTTCGCCGGCAGCGGGGTAGTGGCGGCGGGAGCGATGGGGTGTGACGGAGAAAGGGATCGAGAGGGTAGGGTAGGCTGGCTGGAAGGTGTTCGCCGGAGCTTGGAGCTCCACGCAAAAGCGGCGAGCGAGAGCTAGGGTTGGTGAGAGGAGAGGGAGGGCTGAAGTGAGAGGTACGGAGCGGGGGCGGGACGGCGGGGGTGAATGACCTGGGGGGGAAAATGTTTTGTTTTATAGGGTAGGATTAGGGTTAGGTATTGGGAAAATGAAAAGTGGGGTATTGTTTTTGGGAAATGAAAGGTGGAGTTTAAAATTTAGGGAAAATAAAAGAGTGTTTGGATGATATTAAAAATAGTGTTGGCTTGGGTGATTCAAATTGCGTCTTGGGTGAATTTGGTTTGACAAAATGCGGTTTGGTTAATTATTTAAAGAAAAATTATTTAAAAGATACAAAAATTATAAAAATACAAATCCGACGCTGATAATACTACAATGCAATATTTAAGACACGTTTAATGCCCGATTAAAAGTAAAAATGCGGTCGATTAATTATTTAAAAGATGTGAATATTATTAAAATAAAAGCGATTATAACAATAATAAAACATAATATTAACAACGACAATATGCTTAATTTAAAAAATAAAAGATGCAATGCCATTTTTGTGAAGAAACAAACGTAGAATATTATGTAAAAATATGCAAAATAACAATTAAAATGCGGTGTGCTAAAATACTTAAAATTGCAACAAATACACAAAAAACGGGTCAAAATTGACTGTCAACAATGACACTATTGACAAATATAAGGCAAGACTTGTGGTAAAATGTTATAGACAAAAGGAAGGTCTTGATTACTTTGACACATATTCGTCGGTAACAAGAATAACATCTATTCGGGTGTTAGTGGCACTGACGGTCCGTATATGGTCTTGAATCGGATGTCAAGATAGCTTTCTTAAATGGAGAATTGGAGGAAGAAATTTACATGGAACAACCTGAGGATTTTGTGGTTCCTGGTAAAGAAAGGAAAGTGTGCAGACTTGTTAAGTCACTTTATGGACTTAAACAAGCACCCAAACAATGACATGCGAAATTTGACCAAAAAATGTTGGCAAATGGATTTAAGATTAATGAGTGTGACAAATGTGTTTACATTAAAAATACTCCAAATCATGAAGTCATTGTTTGTTTATATGTTGATGACATGTTGATAATGAGTAGAGATATTGCCGATGTAAATGCTACGAAGTGTATGCTCGCTAGCAAATTTGATATGAAAGACTTAGGAGTTGCTGATTTGATCTTAGGCATTAGGATCCATAAACTCCACAAGGTCTAGCATTATCACAGTCAGATTATATTGAAAAGGTATTTGACAAGTTCAAATATTTAAATTTCAATGTTGCAAAGAGTCTAATTGATGTAAGTTTTGCACTTCAAAAGAATAAAGGTGAAAGTGACTCACAATTGGACTATGCACGAGTTTTAAGAAGTTTGATGTATATTATGAATTGTACACGACCAGATATAACATGTGCTATAAGCAAGCTGAGTCAATTCACGAGTAATCCCAATCAAACTCATTGGATGACAATGTAATGAGTCTTGGGGTATTTAAAACACATCCAAAACTATGCTCTGCATTATAATAAATATCCCGCAGTACTTGAGGGATATAGTGATGCAAACTGAATCACCGGATCATCTGAAGTTAAATCCACGAGTGGATATATTTTCACCGTTGGTGGAGGAGCAGTGTCTTGGAAATCATCAAAACAAACATGCATTGACCGCTCTACAATGGAATCTGAATTTATAGCTTTAGACAAAGCCGGTGAAGAATCTGAATGGCTCCGAAATTTCTTAGAAGATATTTCATTCTGGCACAAACCTTTGGCTCATAGATGTATATATTGTGACAGTCAAGCAACAATAGGTAGGGCCGGGAGCGTAATGTATAACGGAAAATCTCGTCACATACGACGGAGACACAATACCGTTAGACAACTCCTCTCTAGTGGCGTTATCACGATTGACTATGTAAGGTCAAGAGATAACGTGGCGGATCCGCTTACAAAAGGCTTATCTAGAGAGGGAGTTAATAGATCATCAATGGGAATGGAGTTAAGGCCGAGGACAAGTCATCATGACGATAACTCTACCTAGCAGACTGGAGATCCCAAGAGCTAGGTTCAAGGAGATCAAACAAAGTTGTGACTGACGGTTCAACATTATCAAATAAATCAACCCATTCTCGGATGAAGACAATGTTCAGAAATAAGGATAAAACTTTATGGCTTGTTAATGAGTTAATAAAGCATTAAGGTTTTTTAATGATTATCTAAATCTGGCAATGTATGACCAGATAATGTAGCTATAGGACCACATGTTTAGAAATCACCTATGTGAGTGTTAAGTGTAAGCCGCTTTAAATGGGAATGACAGTGAAGACCCATTCTCTATGCACTCATGAAACCAGACGGTGTTCATGGCTACCGTGAGAACCATAAACGGTTGAGGGTTGATTGTGTGTCTTATGTTGTCTAGGTATACAACAAAGTTCGACGGTTCAAAGATATCAAATCTACCGATTGATCGAGTATATCCGATATAAGTTCACTACAGAAAGTTCAAAGGGAAACCTACTTATCGGATCACGATCGATTCTCGCTTGTATATCACACTTGTCCGCACATTCTTTTATCTTATTGTCATTCCCCATTCATGTGGGGGATTGTTGGGTTTTGATATTGGTGAATGAGAAATGATGGGATGAAAATTAAAGGGGTTGCAAAAGGTCATTTGTCCCACATCGGAAAAAAAGAAGGAAAGAGAGGTGTATATATTACATTACACCTTCTCTAGTTGCTAAAAGGGTTGAGGGGCAAGGACCCCTTGATCGGTGTATTTTATATACACTTTGTGAGTCGTTTTTAGTTAGTCTTTTGTCCCTTTTTGTACAAATAAGTGTCGTATTAGGATATATTTTCTTTCTTTTGAGTCAAGTTGGTTAAAATGGCCCAATGGCGGAAAAGGAGCTAAAAGAGGGCAAAAGTGGAGGTTCCAGAGCTTAAACGACGAGAAAGTGGCGAACGAGGTAGAAACACGAACCAGCACCGCGGCGCCTACTGCAGATAGGTTCAGGGCCGCGGCGCCTAATATCCAGAAGGCCGCAGAAGTTGCAGCGCCGCGGAACCCACAGACAGCAGAGAGCAGGGCCACGGCGCCAAATCAACCGAAGGATCGCAGAACTTCCGGCGTATGGCTGATATCGAGCCGCCGGCGACGCGGAAAATCGAGTTTAATGACAATTTTAGGCGGGCACTGAAGGGAAAAGTTAGAGGCGGTTTTGAGCCTATAAAAGGAGAATCCTAGGCAGTTTTTAAGAGTTCCCTTTCTTGCACAACACAAGGATTCTTGGATTGAAGATTGGAGATCTTAACTTAGTAATTTTCTTTTCTTTTCTTTCCTTTATTTCAGTTTTTATGACGAACCTTGAATTAGTTCTTGTCATGTTAATGGCTAGGAACTAATTCCTTTATAGGGCTTTCCATGTTAAATCACTAGAAACTTATGTTATGAATTGATGCATGTTATGGTTATTCTTCTTCTTGTTGAGATTTATCCAATAATTGCTTTGAATGCTTGGTAATTAATTGATCACTAATTATCATTACTTATATGATTTCTAATCAAACTTCGAAAGGAAGAGGTTGTGAATATGCTGTAAGTTGGGTAGACATATTTTGGATTGGGGATGAAAATACCTCAATTACTTATGTAGCGTTAATGAGAGGCTTAACAACACAATTTTGCGCGTAGCGCGTGACGGTTAACTAGGTTTTGGTCTTAATCCTCCCATAGAGTCATCCTTATCACCGAAAGGTAGAAAGGAGCAATCGGGGTTGAGTGTTTATATAGCCTTAACGGGAGTATAAAGCGATTTAGTAAACTGCCGACTCGAGAAGAAAACCATAATTCATTGCATTAATAAGTAACATAAGCGGATAGTTGAGGAGACGTGGAAGTCATATTCCCATCACTACTGAAGTAAACATATAGTTAATTAGCTTTTATAATTGTTAGTTATAAACAACAAAATCAGTATCGGTTACCAAATAGATACCAAAAGATAGATAGTTGGTACTTGAACACTAATCCTTGTGGACGATATTCAGTCTTACCAAGACTATATTACTTGAGTCGACAACGTGCACTTGCGTTAAAGTGTGTGCATCTTTTCGCGCATCAAGTTTTTGGCGCCGTTGCCGGGGATTAGGCATAGTTCAATATCAAGTTATCTATTTTTAATTTCTAATTTGGTTTTTAATTATTTTATTTTTTACATTTTTTTGTTATTTTCGGTAAAAATCAAGGTGCCGTGATCTGTTTCAGGAAATCAGTTTATGCGAAGGAGAAGAGGGGCAGACACTTTTGTTCCCTTCAATCCAGAGATTGAGAAGACCTGTAAACTGAACAGAAAGAACCAGCGGATTGCAGCCTTAGTTGAGATGGACGGTGTCCAGAACAATAATATGATGAGAGAAGGGTTAGGTGAAAATCAACCTAACCCAGGAATGCCTCGGCGAGTACCTGTGGATGTCGAGGAAAGAGTTCAAGTCCAGGCAGAAAGAAGCTTGGGAGACTACGTGCTACCGAGGGTGAATGGAGCACAGACATGTATTAGGCTCCCTGCAATAGGAGCAAACAACTTTGAGATAAAACCGGCGATTCTGAGCATGGTGCAGAACACAGTGCAATTTGGAGGACTGCCATCAGAGGATCCACATATGCACATAGCTAATTTCTTGGAGCTATGTGCAACGTTCGAATCTCTTGGCGTTCGATGATGCCGTCAGTTGAGGCTCTTTCCGCTTCACTCAGGGATAGAGCAAAAGTATGGTTAAATTCCCTGCCAGCTGATTCGATTTTTACATGGCAAGAGCTGACACAAAAATTTCTAGCCAAATTCTTTCCCCCATGCAAAGCAACAAAATTGAGAGGGGAGTTGAATAACTTCTACCAAGCAGATGGAGAGTCCTTGTACGAAGCGTGGGAAAGGTTCAAAGATTTGCAGAGAAAATGCACACACCATTGCATTGAGTTGTGGAACTTGGTCCACTTCTTCTATAACGGGCTCAGCGGAACAACCAGGACCATTATAGATGCAGCAGCAGGTGGGACATTCATGAGGAAAACAACCCACGACGCTCACGAATTATTAGAAGATATGGCCACCAACAACCATGTCTCAGAAGAGAGATCAACGAGTGGGAGGAGAACAGTGAGAGTCCACGAAATAGATGTCATTGCTGCCTTGAATGCCCAAGTGGCCTTGTTGACGCAAACGATGCAAAGAACATACGATGTCGATGAATGCGGTGCAGATGCCTAAAAGTCATGAAATATGTGGCCCACATACATTCGATAGTGTCCTTCACCGATCCTAATAATATGCCAATGGAGCGCATGCAGTGTCGGTAGTGGTAATTATCAGAGGTCACAGAACAACTCATACTCCAACACATATAATCCAGGGTGGAGGAATCACCCAAATTTCTCATGGAGAGACTGCGGCAGCAGAATCAATATAGGGGCCAGTACCAAAACCAGCAGAACCAAAATCAGCAGTCTTTCACTCAGACCTCACCTTCTCAACAATTTAACACACCTGTCCAGCTAGAAAAGCCAGACGAGCTGAGAGCAGCCTTGTTGGCACTCACCAACGCCTGCACTCCGCCAGATGTGAAGCTAAATCCTCGTTCAGGAACTTGGAAACACAAGTGGGTCAGCTAGCGAAGCAAGCAAACAACAGGCCACAGGGTACACTGCCAAGCAACACAGAGGTGAATCAGGAGCAATGCCAGCAAGATGAGAAGTGACAAGCAGTTGAGCGGCGATCACCTCACCGAGAGTTGAGCAAAGGGCAGAGATAGAAAAAGAGAAGGTGGTTGAATCTCGCCCAGTAATAGAGAAAACTCCAGAGACGGAGTATACAGAGAAGATTCCATTCCCCCAGAGATTACAGCGGAAGGCAGTTGATAAACAATTCTCCAAATTTTTGGAGACATTCAGAAAGCTGCATATCAACATACCATTTAATCATTTATAGAAGCATTGGAGCAGATGCCCTCCTATTTCAAATTCATGAAGGAGATCTTAGGGAAGAAGAAGAAACTGGCAGAGTACGAGATGGTAGCACTAACGGAGGAGTGCAGTACTATCCTACAGAAGAAGTTGCCCCCTAAACTAAAAGACCCAGAGAGCTTTACACTACCTTGCACAGTTGGCGGTGATACGCAAGGGCTCATGCGATTTAGGGGCAAGTATAAATCTGATGTCGTTATCGGTATTTAAACGGTTGGAGTTGGGTGAGGCCAAACCAACCACGGTGAGCCCGCGGTGGTGATAGGGCGATGAGTTCATCCAAGAGGAAAATTGAGGGCGTGATTGTTAAAGTAGGAAAATTCTTTTTCTGCGGACTTCCTCATTCTTGACATGGAAGAGGATGCAAATCCCTATCATATTGGGAGATCATTCACGGCGGCGGAGAGCATTGATCGATGTAGAAAGAGGAGAGCGACATTGAGGTGGAGAAGGAAGAAATGGTGTTTAAAGTATTTAAACAAATCATTGAGCCACCAACCATGAGGTGTACTTTGCAATCAAGACCATCAAACCCCCGTGAGCCGCACAAGTCAAACCAAGGAGATGAGCCTACGAAAGCGGTATGGATTAGAACCTCCACAAAAGCAGGTGTGTTCTGAACTTTCCTCGACGATAATGCTAAGAGGAGAAGAAAAGAAAGCGAAAAATGTGGAGAAAATGGATTACCGTGGGGTTAATCCACCCCACACTTATTGAGATAAGGAACTTGCGTCCGGCTAAAAGGCGTTAAAGACAGCTACTGGGAGGCAACCCAAGGTATTTTGATTTATTTTCACTTTAAATATAGTAGTTTTATTAAGAGCGGTCTCTGAGGTAGTGTCTGTGTTGTGATTGACATGTATAGGCCAATAAATTGAAGGGCGAAAATCAAGAACACCAGATTTCGAGAAAAAGCGGGTAAGCGCATGGCATCCGGTGAGCGTGGCGCGCCAAAAGAGTAGAAAGTCGCTGAAGTTTAAGCGCCGCGGCGCCAAAAATCTAGAAAAATTTCCAAGTCTAGGCGCCGCGGCGCAGAAATTCCCGAAGCAGTGCAGAACATTGGGCGCCGCGGCGCCAAATGCAGAGCCGCGACGCTACAACGGAAAAATCTGAATTTTTTTAAGACGCCCCGATCCGAAGGCCCTTTCGCCAAATCAAAAATCCAGAGCCCTTCTCCCCTCACGGAAATCAAAGTACTATCCACCGCCACCGCCACCATTTTAGCCAAGTCTGTAAGTGTCCTGTTTTCTTTTATTGTCTTTGAGTCTACACACATTGGGGACAATGTGTGATTTAAGTTTGGGGGGGTGTTTTATTTGTGTCTTATTGTTATAAGTATGTTTAAGTCTTTTTGTTGTTTTTGTGTATTTTTGAGTCACAATTTTTTTTCTTTTGAGTCATAATTGTCTGTCAAAAGATCATGTATGTTGTAGTTACTAGAAACACCTAGTGAAGTAAGGTGGAATAATGTAACGGAATTAGAGCAACTATCTAAACACTTAGGTTTGATATGCCAAAAACAAAATCACATCTGTCATTCGAGTTCTTGCTTGAATTGTGCATGCTAAATGATGAAAACTTATGTGTTATGATTGCTTGCTATTTGAGGCGAAATAGTTAGGATATGCATGTTAGGGAGATGACTCAGGCGTTTCTTTGATAGCCAATTCTTACCACTCTTTTCTATCCCTGACATTAAAAGTATCCCTAGTCAGCCCCATTGAACCTAAAATTGAAACTTCTTCTTTGACACCCTATACTCCCACAAATTGTGCCATAAGTAAAAATGTGAAATAGTGGAATAAATGGTGTTAAAAAAAAAGAGACAAAAAGAGTGAACAAAAGTGATGCACCCCAATAAAAAAGTAATAAGAACTAGGCAAAAGCCTAAGTTTGGGGCTGCCTGTTATTATGATACACTTCACTCTCCCAAAACAAAAGAGGGGAAAGATTGATTTTAAGTGAAGAAAAGAATCAAAAGAAAAGGGAAACACTGAAAAGCTAAAGAGCTTATGGTACACAAAAATGAGCCTAAATGCCTATTTTTACCTACCTATACCTAAGCCTACATTACAACCCTTAAAAGTCCTGAAGATCTCTTTTATGCATATCCAGGATTAGTGGAGAATAGCAAGTAAACATGTCATATGATTTGTTTTCTATTTTACAAGCATGATTCAGTATTTGACTTCCATTAAGCATGATAAAAATGAGTTTGCGAAATATCTAGCTTAATGTGTTTAGTGTGCTAAAACTTCATGCTATATGTTCCTGCATATTATTCTGCTAACCTTCATGTTTTTCTAAGTAATACCAATGCAGCAAAGTGATCAATGTCAGTGAGTCATTTATTTTCTTGTTTTTCTTGAGTCTTTATTTCTTTCTTTTTATCTTTGCTCGAGGGCGAGCAAATGTTAAGTTTGGGGGTATTTGATCGGTATATTTTATATACACTTTGTGAGTCGTTTTTAGTTAGTCTTTTGTCCTTTTTTGTACAAATAAGTGTCGTATTAGGATAGATTTTCTTTCTTTTGAGTCAAGTTGGTTAAAATGGCCCAATGGCGGAAAAGGAGCTAAAAGAGGGCAAAAGTGGAGGTTCCAGAGCTTAAACGACGAGAAAATGGCGAACGAGGTAAGACGAACCAGCGCGCGGCCCATCGCAGATAGGTTCGGTCGCGCGCCTAATATCCGTGGCGTCGCAGGCCGCAGCGCCGCAGACCTACGCAGAGAGCAGGGCCGCGGCTCCAAATCAACCGAAGGATCGCAATTCCGGCCGCGGCGATATCAGGCCATGGCCGACGCGGAAAATCGGGTTTAATGACGATTTTCCGGGCCAGCCCGAAGGAAAAGTTAGAGGCGGTTTTGAGCCTATAAAAGGAGAATCCTAGGCGCTTTTAAGAGTTCCTTTCGCACAACACAAGGATTCTTGATTGAAGATCGAGATCTTAACTTAGTAATTTTCTTTTCTTTTCTTTCCTTTATTTCGCTTTTTATGATTTAACCTTGAATTAGTTCTCACATGTCAACGGCTAGGAACTAATTCCTTTATAGGCTTTCCATGTTAAATCACTAGAAACTTATGTTATGAATTGACGTGTTATGGTTATTCTTCTTGTTGAGATTTATCCAATAATTGCTTTGAATGCTTGGTAATTAATTGATCACTAATTATCATTACTTATATGATTTCTAATCAAACTTGAAAGGAGGAGGTTGTGAATATCTGTAAGTTGGTAGACATATTTTGGATTGGGGATGAAAATACCTCAATTACTTATGTAAGCGTTAATGAGAGGCTTAACAACCCTAATTTTACGCACGACGCGTGACGGTTAACTAGGTTTTTGTCTTAATCCTCCTATAGAGTCATCCTTATCACCGAAAGGTGAAAGGAGCAACATCGGGTTGAGTGTTTATATAGCCTTAACGGGAGTATAAAGCGATTTAGTAAACCCGCTAGCTCGAGAAGAAAACCATAATTCATTGCATTAATAAGTAACATAAGCGGATAGTTGAGGAGACGTGGAAGCCCTATTCCCATCACTACTGAAGTAAACATATAGTTAATTAGCTTTTATAATTGTTAGTTATAAACAACAAAATCGATTTGCTACCAAATAGATACCAAAAGATAGATAGTTGGTACTTGAACACTAATCCTTGTGGACGATATTCGGTCTTACCAAGACTATATTACTTGAGTCTACAACGTGCACTTGCGTTAAAGTGTGTGCATCTTTTCGCGCATCACCCCTCGCGCCGTCGTCGTCGCTCGCTCGGCTCGGCTTCGGCTTTGGATTTGGATTCTTTTGCTAAGTCTGTGTGAGAGTGGTTCGCTGCTACCGGAATTTGGAGTACTACTATTCTGGTAAGATAATCGTTCTATTCTGGGAGGGGATATTCTATTAACCCCGAGTACTGTGGGGGGATAATTTTCTTAAGGACACACTTTGAACTAAGTGGACACGGTTATATTCTGAAATTATTTTTCAAAACCAGATTCTGTTTCGTCCACTGTTTTTTTTTTTTGATTAATTTACTGTTAAGTAAATTTTTATACTATGTAATCGGTTTTTACTAAGTGTTTAACAGTTGAAACGTTATTTAAATGTATAAATTATTATTCCAACAAATTTGACAGTTAAGGATAATAAGATTAGCACCACACAAAGTGCAGATGAACTCAGATCATCGTTTGCTCCGGGAACTGAATTCGGATTCAATGCCACATTAGAGCTTGAAAAAACAGAAATTGAAGCCACTGTTTAATCTCTTAGTAGGCGTTTGGCCATAGATTCCAAATGTTTTTCACTTTATTTGAAATTTATAGAGTTGGAGTTGAAGATGGAGTTGTATTTGGTTATACTTTTTGTAAAGTATATTTGCAACAATGTTCATTTTGAATGTACTTTTTAAATTTGAAATACAACTTCTAAAGTGAAAAGTGAATTGGAAACATGTTATAAGCTGTTTTCAGAATTTGAAATACAACTTTACGTTGGATTTGGAGTTATCATGGCTAAATACTGATTTTCAAATAGAGTGTTGTTTTGAAAAAATGTAAAGAATTTTTATGGCCAAACGGTCCTTAGATTGACTTGTTAGAATAGAATCAGTAGTTCCCGAGGCCAATGGATTGAAGGATCCTAAAAGGTATTACTGTTTGTCTTACTACTGGTTAACTTGAAATTGAATTATGATTTCAGTTAGCATTTCAGTTCTCTATTGAAATTGATCTATGATTTTAGTTGGCATTTCTTGGAGCAATATGAAGATGTGAACTTTTATGACCAGTTTACCAACTGAGCAATTACTTTCTTGGAAACTAGCCTCTGAATTTCATTTACTCACAGACATGTTGTGCATTAATAGTAAAAAAAAACTGAAACAAAGATGAAAATCTTTAATTTTTTTGCTTAAATTTAAGATGTATCTTATCATCTGCTTTTTTGGCATCAAGGTAGTTGATTAAAGTTGTACAAAGGAAGGGTATTTGAAATGCTTAAAGTGATCCTATTTAGTGACAATACTTGTGACAGCAGTTAATTAACTAGAGTTTATGTGGATCATTTGCTTCACAATTTCGTGCAACAAATCTAAGAAATGCAGAGGGAGATACAAATCTTTACATGTGGACATTAAAAGTAAGCACGAAAGTAAAATTCTGTCATTCCAGATGATATTGTGGGAGCTGTAGGTCCGGGGTCTAGGGATATTGTTAACTATTGTGGCTTGATTGTGCGGAGCACTATCTCGTTTAGAGATGGTAAATTTGTAGGCAATAATTACAAAACATAAAGAAGCGATGTGGTTGTAGGCTAAGGTAATAATTGACTTTTGTGTCGCACATTTTATCTACTTTCAGTAGGTTTACATATTTATTTTAGGATATATTTGAAGCTAGTGATATGCGAGAACATGAGTTGCAAGCTCTTGTGATCGACATTATGCAAAGGGGTTTTAGAGCATGGAAGACTCGATTGCATGCTGATTACTCCCGCTATGCTACTGATGAAGAGAGAATGTTCCATAGGCTGGATGATGTTACACCTGATGATTGGGTGTTTCTGGTAGGACTTTTTGGAAGTCCCACGTTCAAGGAAACTTGATAATATTGCATGATAAATTACTATTTAAATGTTGGTTCTCAATGTATTTATTTAATTGCAGGTTGTGAGTGAGAGGAACAAACTAAACGGGCGAAAACAAATAACTAAGTACTCATGTGGCTCAAAGTCACTTGAAGAAGTGGAGGACTCGACGGTACAAATGCATTTATCAACCACTATATATTTGTAGTTCATTTATATTATTATGAGTTTATAAATATAAATATTTTCATCTATTGTAGAGAGATCCTGATAATAGAACAAAAGCAGCACCAGATCGAGTTTTGGAACTCCAACACGCTCACAAGAATGACAAAGGAGAATTGGTGTGGTCGGATCCACAGTCGCAACAAATTCCTGACATCATTGTTTTATCATTTTGTTACTTGCTTCCTATTTATAGTATAAACTGTTATGCATAATTGCAAGGCCAGCTCCAGTAAGTTGTGGCTCAACAACAATCTGAAGAAAATGAGCATCCAATGAGTGCAGATGAGATTTTAGCCACTGTACTTGGTGAACGAACTGGCTATGTTCGTGGAAAAGGGCATGAAAAGAGCGCTTCAAATAAGAGTCGTGTGAAACAGGTAGACTTAGAGGCAATATGTATTCTGCAATGGAAAGTATGTGTCATGAGATGTAAGCTGAAATGAAACGAAATTTGCAAGAAGAACGTGAAGAAATGGCTACTGAGTTGCAAAGAAAGTTAGAAGAGCAAGTGGCTTCTGAGTTGCACAAGCTGGAAGAGGAGCGTGCACACATGAATACAATAGTTAACAAAAGGATTCTAGTGAAGATGGAATACACTTAAGACTAGAATGCAACAGGTAAACATGTATGTTTTAGGTATTTGGATAATATCATTTGGAATTTGGACCTATTCCCCCTGTTTGCTTTAATGTTAAGCATCTGATGCATTTCTGCCTTATAATTTTGGTAATCCAAAACGTCCTCTTCCTGTTTTGGTTTATTGTTGTTCTGATGCATCGAGTTGGATTTCCCGAAGTGTGGTGCCATTAGGTCCTATTACTATCCACTTGTTTTCATACAGAGCTGTAGAGTATTAATTGCAAGCAGAATAAAGTACTATAAGTTCCGCATTCTGAGTGTTATTTTTTTCATGAGGTGCACAACAAATTTATCAGTCTTTATCTTTTTGCATCTTCCTTCTGTAAGTTTGTAGATGATGTGTACCTGTTATTTTCTCCCTGATTCTAATGGGATTCCAGTAAACTAGCTAAGACAACATAATTTGCTTTTCTAGATACTTTCAAATGTCTAATGTTTATTTCTTCTTTTTAATACTGATGTTATTAGTAATGAGAAAAGGCAGTTAGTAGTTTTTTCCATTTGTTCATTAGTAGTGAGAAACTACAATTAATTAGTTTGTTTAATTTTTTAATTGTCCCTATGCATGAACCTTGAACTATGTTCTACCTAGTGAGGGTCCAACCTTCCCTTTAGTACTTGACTTAGGATCTGCATTTTTTTCGCACATGCATATATTAATGATAGTTATTGTTAGTGTTAGGTTCTGTGTCCTAACATTTTCCGTAACATGTCTCTTTTTGGTGTTAAGTAAAAACAGAAAAATGTCATCCCAAATGTCGTGACATCTGGGAGGACATTTCTGGCAAGAGTTTTTTTCCTATCTTCACGGGCAGATTTCTGAAGCTGAGAAGATTTATCACGTGAATGTTTGGCTTGGTTAGGAGCTAAGGAAAACACGATAATACTTAACAAGACCAAGTCCAAGGAGAGTGCATAACGGAAGGAGCATTCTCAGGAAGACAAAGTCAAATCTGTTGAGAATTTTAAGGCTGAAGAACAGCTCCAGCCAACCCTATTCTGCTCAACCTCCACCGAGAATCAAGGAACCTCTTGGGTGAACTCTCCACTATAAATAGAGGGTTCACTCCAAGGTTTTGATATCCAATTTTTGCAGAAGTAAATTCAGATCTGAGACGTCTCAAATATTGCCTCAAATACAGCTGGATCGAGCAAATTGCTTTTTTGTGATTACACTTGTTCAAAATTGCAAATTGCTTTCTCAAATTTATACTGGTACTTCCAATTCAAGCAATTGTAATAGGGTGTTTTTCACTTCTATTTTAGATAGATTTTTCAGGCTTAGAAGTTAGGATTTAACTTCTTTTTAATCCCTTTTTGTTTTACGGATTTTTATTCATTCTCAAGGGATTTGTAAGATTGTATAAGTTTTATACAATAAATTTTTGGTCATGAGACCACTATAAGTTATATACAATTATATAACTTATGAAAAACAATCTTGGGTGTCCTTGATTTATTTCCGCTGCATCTTAACTCATTTTTTAGTTCTGCGTTTTTGTTAATGTTCCAGTTCATGTCACAGAACATTTTTGGGAACATTCTTTACTGTCTTTAAGTTTACCTCTGTTCTTCTGTGCTGAAATTATTTATTCCATAGTTTAAGTTCGACAATTCTCCCTTTCAATTGGTATCAGAGCCGACACTTGACATAATAAGTGCTAAGGTCCTTTTACTTAACTATGGATCCGGCTAATCCAAATATTGGTAGACTTCCTATTTTAGATGGATCAAACTATCCTTATTGGAAGATTCGCCTACGTTCTCACATCAAATCCATTGATGTTAGAGCATGGAGATCTATTACTAATGGATACACTGTTCCTATGCTTCCACCGGACGAGGAAGGCGACATTTTGGTCAAGCCTGAGGCCGAATGGACTTTTGAAGAAACTAATAGTGCAGGCTTCAACGAAAAGGCACTAAATGCTATTTTCGGATGGGTTGATCTTTATATGTTCAAACTCATCCAAAATTGCTCTCATCGCGAGATGCTTGGGATACTTTACAAACTTCGTTGTGAAGGTAGCTCAGTGTTCAACGAACGGCTTCACGCTTTCGCGAGTAAGTATGAACGTTTAAGGATGGAGGAATCGGAGGATATTAAAACCTATTTTGAAAAGTTGATTGATATCTCTAATGAATGTCAAGTTCTTGGTTCTCCATTGACCAACAATCAACTTGTTGAAAAAGCCCTTCGATCTCTTCCTGAAAAGTTCAACATTAAGATTTGTGCGATTGAAGAAGCACATAACCTTGCCACAATGGACCTACATACTTTAATGAGCATTCTCAAAACATATGAGATGAACATGGAAAATCAAAGGTCTTTATACAAAGGCAAGGATGTTGCCCTTCAAGCAAAATCCTTAGAGACGGAAGTCAATGAAGAGGATGAAACACTTGAATAAATTGGGGATGGTGTCAACGTTGCTCTTCTTACTCGTAGGTTCAATACGATGTTAAGAATATTCAACGAAGATAAGAATAAATCTAAGTCTAAAGAGCACCAAAACCAAGGACTCAATCCACGAATTACCAAGAATTTTCCCACCGCACAAAAAGACAATCAACTTAGGAGAATAAATTCTGACCGATCCAGGTTCGATCCTGACTGACAAAGATTCAATGTCACGCTCGGGACGGGGCCATTATGCCAACGAGTGTGCAAACACTCTAAGAAAGGTTGGCAAAAGTCTATGGATTTCCTAAGTGATGATGAAGGTGAAGGAAGAGAATACGAAATAGAGTCACAAGCAACGCCGCCATCGTTTTGAACATTCTCTGTCAGATGATGAAGGTTTAGCTGACTGTGATACACTAAATGTCATGACATTTCCAGGAACATCAGCTGTAACATCTGCAGATACAGCAACAGCAGACATGTATGAGTTTTTTAATTCTTCAGATGTCAATTGCTTCTGTGGTTTTATTTCAAAAAATGATTCTAATCCTAAGACTCAAGACTACAGGATGATATGATTAAGGAATTGCAAGCCCTTTGCAAGGACTTAATCATTGAATCTAATCAACTTGAATCAAAAGTGAAAACTCTAACTCGTGAGAATGCAGATTTGATAAGTACCATTACCCGACTGGAAGTGACTCTTCCCAAAAAAGATCTTGAATTCGGAAAGATAAGTGCAAAGTTGGATCTGGCCGAAGCAACCTTCAAAAAGCTTAACACAGGCACCTCCAAATTAGATGAAATCCTTAGTATTAGTCAACCTCAATGTACTGGTTTGGGCTACAAGAATCCCATCAATACATTATGCTCCAACTTGTTTGTTAAAAATGGGGATATGATCCGTTAGAAGGGTAGAAACTATGTGTGCAATTATTGTAATTAATCTGGACATTTTAAAACTTTTTGCTTTAAGTTACTAAAACTCGAGAAAGAAAAGGTCTTCCGAATCGTCAGAACTTGAGACAAAGACTCAAGAGACTCCTCTATCTACAAAAATCGTAAGGTAACAAAAAGGTTTGGGTTCCATCAAGAAAACAAGTTGTAATGTAGCCATGCATGCACTAAGGACCAATATCTACGGATCGTGGTACTTTGTGATGGCTGTTCCCGCCATATACGAGGAACAAAAGGCATCTAAAGAACTACGAAGCTCTAAATGGAGGAAATGTTACATATGGAGGAGGTGGAAAGAGTAAGATAATAGGAAGAAGAATCTTAATGTCCCGGAATTCCAAAGACTAAATAATGTCTTGCGTTGATGGTCGATGGCTAACCTAATTAGTATAAGCCAACCGTGTGATGACAACTTAGAGGTAGCTTTAATAAACACGCATGTATACGGTGGTGATGAAACTAACAAATGCGTAATGACAGTCTGAGAACAAGTGATGATTGTTATCTTGTCGGAGAACATAAGGTATGTAATAGTGTTGGGGTGATGACACAACATTGTGGCATCAAAACTAGGACATGTCAATTACCGCAACCTTAGAAAATTGATATCTTATGAGGCGGTAAAGACACTCTTAAACTAAGTCCTATGAGTGAAACCGTGGTGTGTGAAGATTGCCTCAGGTAAGCAAACCGTGTCCTCACAAAGTTGTTCAGAGTGATGGACATTTCTCGCACGCCTCATTGCTTTCAACTTTTACATATGGATCTTATGGGTCCAATCGAGGTAGATAGCCTAGGAGGCGTAGTACTCACTTGTGATTGTAGATGACTTTTCAAGATACTCTTGGATATTCTTTTGAAAGAAAAGTCTCAAACGTTTGACATGTTTAGAATATTGTACTCTAGAATTAGAAATCTATATCATTCCTCTATTTTTCGGATAAGATCTGATCATGGATAGGAGTTTGAAAATAATCAATTTTCTACATTTTGTGAGAAAAATGTATTTTCCATGAATTTTCTGCTCCCAAAACCCCCCAACAAAATGGTGTAGCAGAGGAAGAATAGAACCCTACAAGAAATGGCTAGAGTCATGCTAAGTTCAAAAAAGCATCAAACGTTTTTGGTGAAGCCACAAACACTGCAAGTCACATCTCTAATAAGTCTATCTTAGACCAGAACAAAAATGACACCTATGAGATCTTGAATGGAAAGAAACCAAATCTACGTTACTTTCATATTTTTGGGTGTGTATGCTATGTTCTAAATGATAGAGAGAATCGAGCAAAGATTGACTCTAAGAGTGATAAGGGAATTTTCATAGGCTATTCTCAAAATAGTCATGCTTACCGAGTGTACAATCTTCGAACCAAATCCGTACAAGAATCATAACATTGTTTTTGATGATAATGCAGTTATGCAGAAATACACCAAGAATGAATCTTGTCGTAATAATACGGAGAGCGGACTCAGAAAATGCAGATGTTACACCAAATGTCACAACATCTACAGCAACACCTGTAACCGAAGATGAGAACACTGCAGGTTCTGATGAGGATTATGAAACTGAACTTCGTGATTCAAGATGCAGGATCCTCATCCGTAATCGGAAGAAACCATCCCATGAGCGGGTAATAGGAAGTATTCGAAGGAATAAAACAAGGAGAAAAGAGCCAAAAATTAGAGACATGGTGAAGTATGCGTGTATGTCCACCATACATCACAAGGTAAGTCAATCTTGCTATGTTTCTACTTTGGAACCTAAAAACATTAATGAAGCACTAAAAGACAGTTGGTGGATACAAGCCGTACAGAAGAACTAGAAACGATTCACCAGAAATGAGGTTTGGGATCTAGTTCCTCGCCCTGATGAGACTAATGTAATAGGAACTAAATGGATCTTTAAGAATAAATCTGACGAATCTGGAACTATTATTAGAAATAAAGCTAGACTAGTGACTCAAGGATACTCTCAAGTCAAAGGTATCGACTATGATGAAACCTTTGCTCCAGTAGCTAGAATTGAATCAATTAGATTATTACTTGCCATAGCTTGTTGTTTAAAGATAACTCTTCATCAAATGGATGTGAAAGGTGCCTTTTTGAACGGATATATTGATAAGGAGGTATATGTTGAACAACCCAAAGGATTTGAAGATCCTCACCATCCACAACATGTATACAGGTTAAGAAAGGTCTTGTATGGACTAAAACAAGCTCCACGTGCATGGTATGGTCGTTTAACTCAATTCCTTCTTGAATTTGGCTTCCAACGTGGTGTAGCTGATTGTACTTTATTTATAAAACACCATGGATCAGATATGATTATTGCTCAAATCTATGTAGATGACATAGTTTTTGGTTCGACTTCAATGTCTCATCTTAAGACTTTTGTCGAAGCTATGTCCTCAACATTCGAAATGAGCATTATAGGGGAACTAACCTTTTTCTTAGGCTTGCAGATAAAACAAAATGAGGAGGGTATCTTCATTTCACAAAGCAAATATGCCAAGAACCTGGTTAAGAAGTTTGGATTGGAGAACGCCAAACACATGAAGACTCCGATGGGATCAACCCAGACTATATCCAAAGATGATGTTGGGGAGAATGTTGACCCAACGTTATACAGATCTATGATAGGTAGCCTTTTGTATCTCACCGCGAGTCGTCCAGATCTTATGTTTAGTGTTTGTGTGTGTGCACGATTCCAAGCATGCCCTAAAATTTCCCACTTAAATCTTTGTCAAACGTGTCATAAGATATGTTCTTGACACGTGTGAGTTGGAATTTGGTATTCAAAGACACTAATCCTAATCTAATAGGATATAGTGGCCGGATTGAAATGAGGATGTGGAAGATAGAAAAAGTACTAGTGGAGGATGTTTTTACCTTGGCAATAACTTAGTTTCCTGGTACAGTCGTAAACAAAATTGTGTCTCACTCTCAACTGCTGAATCTGAATATGTAGCAGCGGGGAGTTGTTGCTCTCAATTAATATGGCTAAGACACATGCTAGACGATTATGGTGTTTCAAAAAATATCTTAGTTTTGTACTGTGATAATATGAGTGCCATCAATATATCTAAAAATCCGGTTCAGCACTCTCGTACTAAACATATAGATATAAGACATCACTTTCTTCGAGACTTGGTTGAAAAACAGCTAGTTAGAATCAATTATGTTGACACTTCTCATCAACTAGCTGATATCTTTACAAAAGCTTTAGATCATGAGAGGTTTTCAAACTTGAAAAACTCTCTCGGTCTCTGTTCAATATAAAAATTAACACTGCTGGGGTGTGTTATCCGAAATGTCCCTGACATTTGTGGTAACATTCATCCAAAGGTAAAATCTGAACTGCATCTTTTGGTAAATGTTAAAGTTGTTTTGTGTTTCTAACGGTCATGACTTCTCAAAGGAACACCTTTTAAAATGATACTGTTCTCTGCGATGATATAAAAATCATAAAATGAGTATCAAAAATAAGGCAAAGCCTTAAATTCTAAGCAATTGTAAAATGTTGGGCAAAGCCCACAAAATTGATACTGTTCTATTCTATAGGAGTATGAACATACTTTATATTATGATAGACACAAGATCTTATCTATTTGGACTCAATATACATTGTTCCACTAACTTAGAGACAAAACTCTATAAAGTGTCTTGTTTAGTTCTTAAAGCTATTCTTATGAGAAAATGACTCAGTGTTACACAAAATGTGCTAAACATTTATGATAACACTCAGATTTCAGTTTTCAAAAGACGTGTGTCGATTAATGTTGAGTTGGTTTTGTTGAAAAATTTCCCTTGGTTTTGATGTCATTTTGAAACAACCACTAAACCTTAGGAACTAGTCTTTGTATAGAATTTAAACACTTATGTAGATAGTTTTGCCAAGTGTATAAATACCCATTCACTAAAATACTAATTCTCACTTCCAAAGAAAATTCCTCCAAGAAACAACAAAAAAAAAAAAAAAAAAGGCGGGAGCAAATTTTAGCTCATTACCCACAATGAATCCTTCGCACAACACATCTCCTCACAAACTTCTCCCATTCCGTAACCTCAGAAAACCCTAACTTCTCCTTCTCTTCTTCCTTTCTCTCGATGGATGTCTCACCCATGTCACCGAAAATGTCACCACGGTCGAGCAACCACGATGAGCACAAGTCCACCGTTGTGCCTGATTTGCGATAAGTGACTTCCAAGAACCTCTGGAAATTGCCTATCCAGGGGAGACAAACAATCATATCAACTTAGAAGAAACCCCGGATGTTTCCGTCCTCCCAAAGAGGACAAATCAAGCAGCCTTTCCCACTCGCAGATCGGTCCGAAACTTTGAGAAGGCCTTTGGCAGTGGTGAATCCTCCACCAAAAGGAAGAAGTCAGCGACTCCTCCCTCTTCAAGCTCGGTCTCTTGATTGAGAAGACTCGTTCGATTGAGTTCCAACCGGAATCCCGCTTCACCTTCCTTCACGAATGCGCAAGAATCCGGTGAGAAGATGAAATTCGAACGACACCCCCAAGAAATTTTATACCAAGAAATCGGTCATGCTTCAGGAAACAAAATCATCATCAACCTCCAGATGTCACGAGAAAATGTTATGACATCTTACGGATCATCTATCCACAAAACTTGATTCCGGTCCGAGGTCTCACAAGCAGTAGCTCTGAATCTGCGTCTGAGGTAAACCCTTTCTCTCCCAAGTTTTTAACAGCCAATCACTCAAAACATTGGTATTGGTTCAACGGTCGAGCCATTCGAACCGAGAAGGTGTTGGACATTGCGTCTTGTAGTAGCCACGGTCTGGTGGATTTCTTCACTTCAAGAAATCTACTAGACTCGGTAAATAACAAATGTCCTTATGAAGAAAAGGTGGTGAAGTTATTTTATGCAAATCTAACAAGTAAAATAGAGAAACCAAGTCGAAACACTTTGGGAAAGTGTTTCTCATAACAAATTTTATGACTTCACACCACTACAATTAACCATGTTTGAATAGAGTGAATGATGATGAGAGGCAGAATGGGAAGTGATAAATGTGAGGATGAGGTGATTTCATACCTCACGGTGGAGTTGTGAAGAAATGGGTTTCAAGATGTCCAACCTCCAAACTCATCGCTTTATTTCTTTGTTTTGCACAAGTTAATGATACACAATTGGTTGTGTTCTTTGAACAAATCAATTGTAACAATTGAACAAGCATTGTTCCTATACAAAATAGGAAAAGGTTTTAGTGTTGATATAGGAAAAACAATCTTTCAACAGTTGTAAATATGGCGAGAAAGGACACGGTATCATCCTTCCTTTCCTCATTGATCTTTAAGGTACTAACCTCACGGGATTCCAAGCCCCTGGCAGGATCTGCTGGAAAGAACACGAAGTATATGTCGTTAATCGACGATCACGAAGAGCAAAAGCGAGTCATTGATCTTCCATGGGCGAATACGGTGGAAGTGCTAGTGTTACGAAATGTCCCGCACGTCTCGGTAACGTCACGATCGTCTTGACAAGCTGCTTGGTGGTGCGAGATTGCAAAGCTCAATGCCCGGATCGCGAGAGTGGACCAGTGCGGGTAGCCACGGTGGAAGCTAGGAGCGTTACTATTTTTGCTTTCTTCCCAAAAGGGAGATGAGTGCAGTCGGGGAGCGGTGTGGTGAATGCTCAAACAGAGGATCTTGATCTGAGGAGATGAAACGGAGGACAATCTGGAGGTAGCGGTGGAAAACAGTTCTAAGGTTGCTGTGTTTAGGCTGCTAAGTAACAAGTATGAGTTCAACCCTTTTCTCATCGGGCCAGGATCGATAGCCGTTCGACCTGAGGAAAGTGCGGCTAAAGCAAAAAAGTGAGATCTCTACCTACGCTCCCATGAAAGCCTGGCAAACTCTTGAATGCTTGTTGAATGCTTATTAGTTGTTAGTTGTGGACTGTAGTTATTTGGCTTGACTGTTTGAGACACTTTAACTCTGTTTATATATTGCTATTTATTCTATACTGTTTATGTGTATATTGATGGTTTCAGTGCATTAATCTTTTAGATGTATACTCGCATTTTGCATCATACTCTGATTCGAGTAACTTACTGGCACATAGTGTATATATCGTGCTTTATAAATGTTTCAGGATGAAGGTTGAGATATTTGCCTGTGATAAAATCATTAACCTATTTAGTTTTGTGAAGAAAGGCAAAAGGGGAGATTGTTAGTGTTAGGTTACGTGTCCTAACATTTTCCGTAACATGTCTCTTTTTGGTGTTAAGTAAAAGCAGAAAATGTCATCCCAAATGTCGTGACATCCGGGAGGACATTTACGCAAGAGTTTTTTCCTATCTTCACGCAGATTTGTGAGAAGATTTTATCACGTGAATGTTTGGCTTGGTTATGAGCTAAGGAAAACACGATAATACTTAACAAGACCAGTCGAGAGTGCATAATGGAAGGAGCATTCTCGGGAAGACAAAGTCAAATCTGTTGAGAATTTTAAGGTGAAGAAACGACTCCACCAACCCTATTCGCTCAACCTCCAGAGAATCAAGGAACCTCTTGGGTGAACTCTCCACTATAAATAGAGGTTCACTCCAAGGTTTTGATATCGTTTTTGCGAAGTAAATTCGGATCTGAGGCGTCTCAAATATTGCCTCAAACACAGCTGGATCGAGCAGCCTGTTTTTGTGATTACACTTGTTCAAAATTGCAAATTGCTTTCTCAAATTTATACTGGTACTTCCAATTCAAGCAATTGTAATAGGGTGTTTTTCACTTCTATTTTAGATAGATTTTTCAGGCTTAGAAGTTAGGATTTAACTTCTTTTTAATCTCTTTTTGTTTTACGGATTTTTATTCATTCTCAAGGGATTTGTAAGATTGTATAAGTTTTATACAATAAATTTTTGGTCATGAGACCACTATAAGTTATATACAATTATATAACTTATGAAAAACAATCTTGGGTGTCCTTGATTTATTTCCGCTGCATCTTAACTCATTTTTTAGTTCTGCGTTTTTGTTAATGTTCCAGTTCATGTCACAGAACATTTTTGGGAACATTTTTTACTGTCTTTAAGTTTACCTCTGTTCTTCTGTGCTGAAATTATTTATTCCATAGTTTAAGTTCGACAATTCTCCCTTTCAGTTATCTTTCTCTTTCTTAATAGCAAGGATAAAGTATAGGAGTTATTTGAAGACATTATAGCAGTTTGAAGATATTGAAATAGTTTGACGACACTTCTATGTTTTTTTGTCTATGGTAGAAGATGGCGGCGTATATATGAAGATATGTTTATGTTTTTGTTTGTTTGTTTGTACACACAATGGTTATGTACCGACTACTTTATGTTGCATAGACCTTTTAGCAATGAAAAAAGTCTGTAATTTTGTTTTGAGGAATGTCCTGTTATCACACTAATAATAGATTGTTGGGAGTATCAACCTGATAACCTTCTAATTACTGTTAGTTGGGCTCATTTGTTTCTTCCTTCAGCTATGTTTCAACAAGACGAAATATGTAGATATCTACTAAACTTGCCAGCAAGTGTCAAGTAGAAGTGTCTGTTTGATTACTGGTATAATAAAACGTCTACTTGACAATTGATAACAAGTTTAAGGGATTATATATGTCTTTCGCCTTTCAACAATTACCTTGTCTTGTGAGAATAAAGCCACATAGTCATGTATTACAAGAAAAATATTGGAAGAGATTTGAAACACAATATAGAATGACATATCTAAGAGGTAGTGGCATTTTAGTTTTAGCCTTTTAGGGTCTAACCATTTTATTTTGTTTTGTTTCCCTTACTGAAAGTTCTCAGTTCGATGGTAAACAAGAAACTTCAAGATGTTGTATAGGAACTTCACTGACGCTAGAGGTTAATACTGGCATAAGTGGCATTTAATTTTAACTTCATTGACTCAAAGTAAAATAAAAGGATAGGTTGGGAGAACAATTTTTTCTCATACCACTCTCTAAATGTCTGGTAGTTAACTGTGAAATTTCAAAGGTCAAAATTGTCCTAGAATTTTATGAATGATCAAACTGTTTTCTTTAACTATTACCATTAGCCCGTATGGACAAATCGAACCACTTTATTAATGACAGTGATAGAAACGGAACACTTCTTTAACGGAGGACAAAATTATCTCAGTTTACGTAGCATAAGAGCATTTAACCCGTTTTCTTTAAAGTACATGAAACAAATACACCTATACGAATAAACATACGAGCATAATATACAAAATGGTATCATTAAATAAACAATAATGAGGAAGTGCACAGATACCCGATTTTGACACTGTCATTTGACTTGTGTCCGCTTTTTATTTTTTTGTTGCACATGTATCTATATTGAGTACTCAAGCAACCAGAATCGAAAAAAAAAGTCCAATCTAAGCTAATTATAACTAATTCTTCCGCTTATATTATACCAAGCAAGACCCTTTTGCTAACTCTGTGTCAGCAGCCGCGGTAATACAAATGATGTAAACGTTATCCGGAATGATAGGGCGTAAATCGTCTGTAGGCCAGCAAAATGACTGAAATCCAATCATTATTTCCTAGGTTTCAGGCAAAAATATATGATCTTTACTAGGGTTATACAAATTAAATCGATAAACCGCACCAAATTGGAAAAAAAAAATTCTAGTGGTTTGATTTGGTTTTGGGTTGGTGTTGGGAAAAAAGACACGACTATAATAGATTTGGTTTGATTTTAATTAAAAAAATCAAATCAAAACCAAACCAAACCAAATCAAACCGATTATATTAAATATATGAAATACCTAAAAGAATAAGTATCAAATTCATTCTTAATCTTAAATATTCATGAGAACATTGTTTCATTAGCATCAAACTCATTCATCAACTATTACAATGGAAGTATTTTAGCATAAAGATAGCTTACGTTCTTAGCTGCTTGTGAAGGTAAAGCAGAGTTTTCTAAAGTCTAAGTGATCAAGTTTGTATCATGTGGATAATGTCATCATTTTTCATTATTAAATAATGTCACCTCTTGTCATTTGGATGCTTTTAGGCTTGTAGCAATAGAACCGATTTTTTTAAAAAAAAAATCCGAGAAAAAATTTATCTTAAAAAACCTGTCATTTATTTTGTTTAGTTTGATTTATATATTTAAAAATCTAACACAAATAACTTAATTTGGTATTTATTAAATCCGGATCAATCCAATCCATGTACCCCTCTAATCTTCACTATAACTTAAAAAAATATGTAATACGTCGGAAATGATATATGTGCAAAAGATTTAGAGAGATGAACACATATTAATGACGATATCAAACAAGTTGTCTCATGAAATTTTCACACAATAATGAAAGAATAAAAGAAAATAATACTCTTTCTGTTTATAATAATTGATTCTTTTAGCTTGTCCCTTAAAGTGTTTACTCTTAAGAAATTATGATTAATTTATTAATTTACCCCTAATCAATATTTAGGGGGAAAAATGAACCTAATGAATGTTGATTTTTTAAATAAAGACGATTTTGAAAAATATACATAAATATTTTTAAAATTCTAAAAAATCATTTATTTTGAAAAAAATAACACTTATTGTGGATCGGCCGTCCGGGCTCTTGGGTCCACATTTCAGAGATCCATAATTATTAGCGCAGGTCGAAGAACCTCGAGTAGAAACATAACACGTTTTGACTATTCTGATAGCCACACGAATCTCTGTTTCGATTTTTCCAGCCATTTTATTGTCAGGCACAGGGCATATAAAACACACATGTAGGCTTTGGACCCCAAAGTATTTCATTCATTCGGAAAAAAAATTATGTCGTCATCCCGACAGCAAATCCTAGTTAAAATTGATATGGTATTGTATTTAAAACTTCGATATTATAATTGAATTTTTGGTTTCTAAAAATATGATATCATTATTATATCAAATTAATTCGATATGATTTGATATTTTTAAATTCCGTTTCGGTATTTTTGCAGTACGTCGATCGGTACCATAGTTTATGTATTTAAAAAATATCTCAATTATATCGTATTAACACCTTACACATTTAAACATATTTAAAAGAATGTACAAGCAATTTTATTCGTAAATTAATTACACAAAAAGGGCATTTCAATCAAGATAAATTAATTAAAATTTCAACGTCTAAATAATTAGTTTCGTACTAATACTAGTTTATATATTTATTATAAGTATTATAATATTAATATATATAAATTGTATATGTAACTATATACTTCGGTATGATATTCGATATTTCAGTATTTTTTTATAAATATCAAATACCGTACCATATACCAAAAGTTTTTAAAATGCATATCATACACCATATCAAATACCATAATATTGAAACCGCAATATAAAAAAATTCAATTTTAGTATAATAATCGGTATCTACCATGCACATCCCTAGTTAAGAAGCCTTTGACCTTTTTCCCTATGTCTTCCTTTATTTGTACACACAACCCATCAACTTTCGGTATTTATCTTTGCCTCCCCACACAATTACTTGTCCTATTTGTTGGGAACATGTACGAGAAGGTAGGAACATGAAGAGAAAAATGGAAAGAGAAAATAAAAATTAGGAGATGGGTTTTTATACAAAGAAACATATTCATTTCCTTTTTTTTAAATGACAAACAAGTCTAGATATCCAACATTGAAACAATTAATTTCATATATCCGTATTGCACCATTGAAACAATAAATTTCTTGCAACAGAAATTGCAAGTTGTAATTTGTTAATATTGAAATTTTATTCAAATTCAACATTGTAAAATTAAGGATCTGTTTGTAGAAACACGGAAAGGTGTTTACATTTCTAAGTAGTTCTGTAAACTGTTTAGAGAATCGATTAGGGTGTTTGACCTATAATTATATAAGTGCTTCTGAGAAACAGAAACAGTTTCCTCTTTGGCCAACATTTATGTAAATTTACTAGAATATTCTTTTTAATAGATTTAAAAATATTTAAAATATTCTTTTCTATCATATGTTTCTAAAAATTAGTATATCTTTACAATTTAATAATTTTAATTTTTTTTATTTAATTGCAACATTTAATCAAAAAATAATATTATATTGTACATAAGAAATGTAACAATGATATGATAGTGATAGACTGAATATGTTCAAATCTACCGTCTACCCACACCTACCCCCACCCCATCCTCAAATTTCTATGTCATATTTTTTTTTCTTTTATAAAAAATATGATTTTTTTTTCCTCCCCCTTACCTCGCCCTACACCCCAACCCCACCCTATTGCCCTACCCCATCCTCAAATTTTTATTTCATATTTTTTGTTACTTTTATAAAAAAAATGATTGAAAATATGAATTTTTTTTCTTACCCCCCCCCCCCCCCGCCCTACCCATATCTACCCCCATCCCATTGCCTTACCCCATCCTCAAATTACTATTTCATATTTTTTGTTACTTTTATATATAAAAAAATATATATCTGAATTTTTTTTACCCCCCACCCTACCCCTACCCCTACCCACCCGACCTGTAATAATTTTTAGCAGAAAAAAAGAAGTATTTTCTAAAATATTTTCACCCAAGAAAAATGACTCGATTCAAGGGAAAACTTAGGAAAGAATAGTGTTGGAGAATCAGGGTGGAGATGATGGGGTCGGTCCATGGATTTTCCTTCCTTTTCTTTTGCCGCATTTCGTGCCTTACCCATCATCAAATTTCTATTTCATATTTTTTGTTACTTTTATTTTTAAAAAATGAATTTTTTTCTTACCCCCGCCCTACCTCTACCCCCACCCCAATTGCCCTACACATCCTCAAATTTCTATTTCACTTTTTTTGTTACTTTTATAAAAAATATATGAATTTTTTTCTTACCCTCCGCCCCTATCCCTATCCTCACTCCATTGTCCTACCCATCCTTAAATTTCTATTTCATATTTTGTTACTTTTATAAAAAAATATATTAATTTTTTTCTTATCCACCCCCGCCTACCCCCTACTATATTCCCAAATTTCTATTTTATATGGTGATATTATATGAGATTAAAAGGAATTTTGTGAAAAGAAAACAGTAAATGAGTCCAAAAAAAAATTCAATGAATGAGCAAAAAAAGCTTCTCCAGAAGCACCAAATTGGTGTTTCTGCTTCTCTTCCATCTAGAAACACTTTTTGACTTCTAGAAAAAATATTTCTACTTCTGGAAAGAAGATATTTGGCCAAAGAAATATTTCTGAGAAACAGAAACACTTTCAAAAGTTTGATCAAACACCACCTAAGTGTCTACATGAAAATACTAAACTGTAGTGGCTTTAGTCAAATCGTTTGTCTAGAGAGGGTATATATAGAATAACCAAAATGGACTTTACTATAAAGTCAAGATGTTCCATAGGCAACTGGCCATCAGCAGTGTCGAACTAAAGGACGAGTGATTCATAATTATTGACGAAGAGAAAGACTTAAAAAGAGATCAAATATATTGGAGCTTTACAAAGGTCAATAACAGATGATTGATGTTACTAGCCTTAATTTCTTATCTACTTTAAAGTTGATAGGAGTATGACTTTCTTTCAAGGATGTGTCCCATTCAGATTAAGATCATAATAACTTATAATTGAGAGATTAATTAATCAAGCGTAAAATATGAATGAATTTCACATCCCAACTTTTGTTAACTTTCTATTTAACCCAAAAATATCACATTTTGATTTTGAAAAGAGGAGGAATACGAATAAAAAAAATCAAAATTGTATTGGCATCTTTTGAAAGTTTGGTGCCTTTTGTTTTCTTTTCTAAATGAGGGAGAAAAGAGCCTGCATAATTTTTCCACCTCAGCTTGCCAACCGTTGAGAAGTTGCACATATAGAGAATTGCAAGTCCGCATCTTGGCTGTCTCAGTCAATGGAGACTTCTATATTTTCCACCTTCCTTTATATTATTTTAGTATTTTTTATTTATTTAGAAATAATCATCCACAATTATTAACAATTGAATATGTCTTTAGTGTCACATATTATACGACGGCGCGTTGTTTTTGGATCCGTGCGAGGTGTGCTACCGCACAGGGCCCTCGAAAAACAAAAAAATTTAAGACCCTTTTTTTTATTATTAAGTATTATTAGCCAGAATTTACTGTAAAAACCCATAATTCGCAGGTCTTAGCTCAATTAAGAGTTTACTTTTACGAATTAAAATATAATCTCTAAAATGTTTGAGACGACTCTGCCTCTGCCTCCCTAGTAAGTGTTTTTTGGCCATGTTTTTTCAAGTAAAAGATTCCAAGTTGCATGAGAGAATACAGATATGCATGCTTTTATTTATTTCATGTTGGGGCGTTATCTTATTTACCTTTCGAGCTGATCTTATATAAAATTCAAACTAAAGAAAGTCTTTAGCTGTTTTTCCTCTGCAGTACTTTATAATACGAACAATAATTATTAGATCTTGCTTCAGGATATACGTACAGATGTGGTTTTATCATATACTAGTGTTTAACAGCTAATTATTGCATAATCATTGATTTCATTACTCTTGATTTGAACTGATAAACTAACTTTGGGTTGAAAATGTAGTATATGCAGTTCCAGTTAAGTCACCATAATTTCATTTAGTCCTCAACTTTTGTCTTGCTCAACAGCCTTTGACAAGAACCAACAAAATCATGGAGTTTTCTTATCATTATTAATGTTATCATGACTGGAATTAAACACAAAGGGTGTGTTTGATATGCAGGGGCTGCTCAACAGAATTGAGGCCTTATTAATTTGAGGCCTAAAGCGAAAACAAACTTCATATATATTTTATTTGAAATCAATTTTTTCTAACTTCTTTTAGATGCAAAATTATTACTTAATAGTCTTTTTTATAATCGATTTTTTTGAATAGTTTTGTTTTTCAATTGTTATTTTTAAGTAAGATTTGATCGATCCCAATTTTTGAAAACATTCTTTCACTGATTACAGGAATTATTAACATAATTCTATAAGCAATAAGTTGACAAATTTTAGATAAAAATAATAGAGTTAAAACGATAGAATCTGATTCAAAAAGTTGATAAGATATACCCAACTTTAATATGTTTGTTGCAATGCTTGAAACATTAGAAGATACAAAAAGATAGTATTTTTTGAAACATTAGAATTAATGTAAGTAGGCAAAATAATATTTTTTGATTTCTTCTCTCCAGAAAAGGATAAGGAGAATATAATAATATAAATTTACAAAAAAGATGTTATTCTTTTTTGTCATAAAAAAACAATTATCTTAAGAAAAAATTAACACATAATTTGAACTTAGTAAAATTTGGGGCACTCTAAAATTGGGGCTTAAGGCATATGCCTTAGACCATCTCCAGCAGGAGACGTTGTCCCTGATAATTACACATAGCAGGAGACAATTTGAATGACATGTTGACGTGAAAATAATTGAGAATTATTGAATATGTAGGAGATAATCTTGCCACATGGAGACAATGTCTCCTGTTGGAGAAGGAAAATGAGATAATGTCTCCTGCAACGCCATGTGACAGTCTGCGATTAGCTGCTAGAAATTTATTTTTCACCGCTACTTTAATTGCTATTTTTGATCAATAATTTGACTGAATTAAAAAAAACACCAATTTTTTTTATTTTTCAAGATCTATAAAAAGAGACTAAGTTTATTTCTTTTGGACACCGAAATATTTTGGCTATTTCTTCAAATTTCTATCTTCTTCCAAATTATTTGTTATTTTTTTTATATGGATCCTAATCAAAATTTTAATCTTCCTCCAAATTTTATATTTCCTAACCAACTACAAAATTCCAATATTCAACGTCCCCAAAATTCTCAAAATATGTCATCCAATTTTCAAATGACATATATCATTTAGGTGTGTCTTTACTTTTATTTTTTTCTCCGTGAAAGAAGCTTAAGCTTAATGATGATGATGATAGGCGGGTCGGGGCGAGTCAACAAAGGGAGTAGATTTTTTTTTTGAAATAGGGTGAATTAAAAGGATTTGGGGGTTTTCATCCAAATAAGGGTATAAGTGTGAAATTTGAAGACGACAAATTATGTTTGTTTACAATGGTAACGGATGTTAAAGTTAGCTAATAAAACAAAATAGAGGAAATCCTTTTTCTATATTTTATTTTACTTTATAAAAATGATAAAAAAATTTTACCCTCATCCCGCCCCCTTGCACCCTCAACCCCATCACCCACTCCACACCAATTTTAATCACACAAATTTTTCATTTTTATAAATGTAAAATAAATTATATGAAGTAGAAAATTCGGAAGGGGGTGTACGCAGACCCCTACCTTGGGAGGTAAGGTAGGGGGTGGGGGTGTAGACAATAAAAAAAACTTCTAAAAGCGTTTTTCATTAAAAAAAATATTTTTTGAGGGGTTGGTTGGGTGTTGGGGGGGGGGGGAGGTAGGGGGGTATAAAAATAAAAAAAACTTTTAAAAGCATTTTATTTAAAAAAAAAAAATTATTTTTGGAGGGGTGGTGGGGTGTTGGGGGAGGTCGCAGGGGGTGAGTGGTGTAAAATATCAAAAAGAAATTTAAAAATGTTATAGATATTATCATATATTGTGGATATCTATCTTTAGGAGAAATATTATGCCTAATAACTTTGGGACCAAGTCAATTTTTCCCTATAAATAAAGATGTTTCGAGAAATAAGAAATCTCCTCTCTTCTATATTTTTGAACAATATTCTTGTTCTAGCTTTATTATTATTATTATTATTATTATTATTATTATTATTATTTCATATCATGTTATCAGCACGAGTCTCTAATCTTTTATTAATGTTTTGTCTACATTAATCTTACCGTCTTCGAAAGCTTGAAGATACCGTCCGTGGCTTACTGAAAATCAAGGTATTATCCATCCGATCCATTGTGGTATATTGATTTTGTTATCTATAATGACTAATGCAAAAAAAAAGGTGGTAAATTCTCTTTGTTAAGGAGATCGGTTTAGTATACGTGATTAGGTATGTTTTCAATACTTTGAGGGGTGTGACTCCTTATATATCAAAAGATAGAGATGGCCAATACAGGTAATGTAATATGAGCCTTTTGTTTATTCTTGATATAATATTTTTATCAACACTTGCTTAAGCTATTATGTATACGTATTAATATGCAGTAGCTATTTTGATGCTTGTTTTCATCATGACTATCTCAACATAAATTATAGAGTGAATAACAATAATATTAACTCTTCGTGAACTCTATCAGAGTCCATAATAAATGTTCAACCACTAGATGTGGTAATATTTTTATAGTCTTATTGTGATTACAATTGAAGTTATGTAGAGAAAAATTCTCTATGTTATACATATATATCGATTTACTTCGGAAACATCAATATCTTAAAAGAGGTTCTAAGTTATTATTATTTGATATGCTTAAGGCACGTTCAGACATGTTCCATTCCTGAAGAATAAGAACTATTGATAAATGTTATAAATATATATTTATTCCCCGAAGTGAACGTGACAATATTGTAAAGCCTATAAATACGAACATGTACTTGGTTGTGAAGATATCACTTCTCATCTCCAAAAGAGGTACAATAATTTAGAAGAAATATTTTGAATATTATATTTTTACTCTCGAAGTAGTAAATTCGAAAATCTGCTCCCGAAGTAACAAATTTTGAACTCCACTCTCAAAGTAGTAGAACTAACTTTACTCCCGGAGTAGTAAAATTTCTTTTATGACACCAGCAATGTCTAAACAAATATTTGATAGTATAAAATTAATGACCAAAGTTCAGAAGTGTCTAATTATTTGTCTACAAGAATAATGACACTAGTAATGCCCAAACAATATCTGATTATGAAAAATAAATTAAAAGCTCCAGAAGAGTATATTTACTATTATGTCATTCAATCTATATTATAATATAGGAAGTTATTATGATCGAAATATAAGTTATAGTAAATTCAAAGTTTACTAAAGTAAGTGGCTATCGTATTGAAGCTATAAACGATGAGAGAATTACATATAGTGGGTAAGAAATAAGTATGTTAAAGGTTACCCGCCTTATTCTCCAAATTAGACTACAAATATATACACGATGAATCACATGTCCCGATAAACCAGAAGTTTACATTGATATGAAATTTATGTCATAGTAAATAAGAAGTTTACTAAAATAAATAGCACATGATGTGGTAAACTTGAAGTTTAGTAGTATAAATAATTTTTTTAGTCGGGTCCTTTCACTGAGGCAATAACACTACTTAATTACTATTGTATGCCGATGATATTGTTCCCACTGCCTCATCTGATGGGTTGAAAAATGAGATTATTGCATTGCTTAGCGCCGAATTTGCTATGACTGACTTGGGTAAGTTGAGTTACTTCTTGGGTATATACGTGACCAGACCCAAAGAACATGTTCTTGAGTCAACGCAAGTTTGCGGAGGAGATAGTGTACATGTACAAGATGACAAATTGCAAAATCATATCTACTCCAGTGGATTCTAAATCAAAGCTCAGTGCTACGGATGGTGCTCTGGTGTCTGATCCTAATCTATATAGGAGTCTTGCAGGTGCACAACAGTATCTTACTTTCACTAGGCATGATATTGCTTATGTTGTTCAGCATGTGTGCTTATTTATGCATGCCTCCAAGAAGTCTCATTTCACCGCCCTTAAGCGTATCATTCGATACATTAAGGACACACTTGATTATGGATTACACCTATACCCTTCTGCACAAACCAGGTTGCTATCTTATACGGATGCATATTGGGTAGGGTGTCCGGACACGCGACGCTCCACCTCCGGCTATTGTATATTCTTAGGGAATAATCTTATTTCATGGTCTGCCAAGAGATAGGTCACTTTATCCCGTTCCAGTGCCGAAGTTGAATATAGAGGCGTTGCAAATGTTGTAGCTGAGATTCGTTAGCTCCGAAATCTACTTTTGGAGCTCCAGTGTCCTCTGCGTAGGGCGTCCATCGTATACTGTGATAACATATCTGTCATATATCTTTCTCACAATCCGGTTCAACATCAGAGAGCCAAACACATTGAAATGGATATACATTTTGTTCGTGAGAAAATTGCTCTCGGTCACGTCAGAGTATTGCATGTTCCCTCGTCTTATCAGTATGCAGATATATTCACCAAATGACTTCCCAGACAATTATTCCTTGACTTCATATCCAGTCTCAGTGTTCAGCTTCCTCCCGCTCCAACTGAGGGGGTGTATTAGCGAATATTCCCCATATATTCGTCATATATTATGGAATTATGAATATTATATATTTATGATATATTAGGATCCTTACCGAAATATGATTCCTCTCTTGTACACACTATAAATATTTTGTAATAATGAGAATACTCACAAAGGAAAATTATTAATTATCATTATTTGTGTTATCATGGCCTTAATTATGATGTGGTATGAGGACAACTTTTCTACTTAGTGATGTAGGAATCAAGGCAATATTGCTAGAAAATTATAACGCTATTATCACCAAACGATATCCTGGACAAGAGATATAATTTTTGCAAGAATATCTGATTAGTTTACTCTTCATTCCGAGGCTATCATCATATATTATTGATTTGTTGGTCAAAGAAGGTGATGAGTAACATCAAATCTTTTAGGATTTAATTTGGTGTGTTTCTAAATGACTTAAATCTTGATTCCTATAACGAGGTCACCAAAGAAAAAAAATGTATATGCAAGGCTTACCTGGCATATGTAAAAAGTAAATTTGACATTCAATATTAATCAAAGAAATTAAGCATTTTAGATCCACATTTAGTGTTAGAGTCCCTCGTCGGTTTGGACTTGGGATGTTTGGGGTACTTCTCGAATAATTTTTGAGTTGAGTTAGGCAAAATATTTATATCTCAAGAGTATTAGGATATCAGAGTCAATCCATTTATGATTTATTTAATGTTAGACTTTTATTTATCTACGCTTTAGATATTCAACAACGGACATGTCGATTGGGGCTTGGAATATTTATCTCCTTATATAATTTTGGACAATTTTCACTTTTTGAATTAGATTTTAGAGTCGAATTAGGCCTAAAATGCATGTATTATTATTTAAAATATCAAGAAAAACAAAATACACCACTATAAAGTATAAACTCAATCTAGAGTGCACAGACACGCTAATAATCAGTAATCGGTCAAATCATTGATTAATTACTTTATTATTGGCTTTGTTTTCAAAATTTCAACATTGGACACATGTCCTAGGTGTGTTTGGCTAATATATGGAACTATCTCAACTAATTAAGTCTCTGGATGGTGGTGTATGGAAATTTAAATAAGTGCATATATATTACATGTTGGTTTTGTCAATGATTGAGACACTTAAAGTGAAACAGTGATTGCAACATTTATATATATATATATATCTATATATATATATAGGACATATATAATACTAAGAGGGTTAACACAAAATAATTAACCATAATTTTTAGGATGATTGGAGAAGAAGATATATAAGTGGAAAGAAAAGAACATGTTTCTTCTTAAGGAAAAAAAACATGTTTCTTCTAGGTACCTCACAGAAATCAGAGGTAAATTCAAGATTTTAATAGAATAGATGTACCATTGCTTTTAAAGAATGTTTTAGAAAGTAAAAAAAAGAAAGAGATTGTTTAGAAATTTTAAAAAAAGACGCAAAAGTGTAGCAAAATGAATTTGATCCCTCGACCTTAAGAAATTAAACTCAATGCTTGACCAGTGCAACACTCAATCTCATTTACCGTGAGTTTCTTCAGTTAATATTAGATATATTTTAAAAATTATATACATAATATATCGAGTTTATTTGAATGACTATGGATTCACGTGACCCATTTTTTCTACCTATATCCGCCACTGCCACAAACAATAAGAATACATGGCACAAAAGCTAGCTAGGCTCAAATCTATCTGTGCGTTGTTTGATACAGGGTAAAACATATATATATACATTCAATTTGTTAAAAGTCTCACATCGATAATGGAATAACATCAATAATGGAATGAGAACATGAACTCCTTATATGAACTTGGACAATCATTATCCTACAAGCTAGCTTTTGGGGTTAAGTTAGGCCAAATATCCATTCTTATATGGTATTAGAATCAAACCCATTCCAATTTTTTGTTCACCGATGTTGGTCCCCTAAAATTATATTATTCACGCTCTAGCTAACGGAGTCTGGGCGTGCGGGGGAGTGTTAAGAATCTCATATCGGTAATGAAATGAGAACATAGACTCCTTATATGAACTTGGACAATCTTCACCCTACAAACTAGCTTTTGAGGTTGATTTAGACCCAATATCTATTCTTACACAATTCATTCAAAAAAGTAATTATATACTATAAAAAATTTAAATTATCATTAATTGGTAACCAGATAGTAATTATTAAACAGACAAATCAAGTTTGTTTGAGGTTAATTTTTTGGGCCACTACTTCTAAATTCTAATAAGACAAAATGCAACTCAAGTGTGCTAGCTTAATGCATAATCTTCCAACTTGGCCATGTTTTCTAATAATCATATAAGTTGAATTATAGGATTTTTTATATTATTTTATCTATGAGACAACAAGTATCCAAGTCGTTTTTTCTTTACTTCTATTTGTAATTATTGACATGCCAACGACTAAATTGATCATTAGTTTATATTTCATGGTGTATTACGTGTTAGATTTTATATCTTGCAAGATGTAATGCTTATTAAAATGCATTTCAACCAATGATGAGCAAGATGCATGGAAGGAGGTTGGGTGGAGGGGAACTAGAAAATACTAGCATTTAACTTTTAAAAAAATGTCAACTCATTGGATAAATATCCTTTCAAAATATATACAATAGGCTATTCACAAGTGTTTTTAGATACTAGTATCAGATAAATTTCCCCCCTTAATTAATACATTGTGATTATTAGAATGTCAACTCTTTTCCTTAATTTTTCGTTCTTCAAACGAAAACTTTATAAAACTTCTATTCGTTGATATTAGATACTAATTACTACTTGTAGACATTTCAAAATAATTTTCTCGGAGGTGAATTGTGAAGGACCTTAGTTTCCGTCGTTAAACAAAAAGGCAATGTAATTTGAAAGAAATAATCCCCTTGATTATTCTTATTAATGAAAGGCATATATATACAAGTTACAAGGAAGATCATCTTCCTATTTTACCTAGAAATTCCTATTTTATTTGAAGACTAACTTTACAATTATGGTAATATTACACTACTAATTAAAGTACAAACCTAAGTCTAATATTTACCAAATACACAAGGAAAGGGGAAGGGCCCCATACGGTACAAGGGCATGGGTCACACGGCTGGACATACTGTTTAACACACCCCCGCAGTCATAGCGGGCGGTCTTCGTACGCTAAGACTGTCTCTAAAATCTTCAAAAAGGACTGAGGGAAGATCCTTTGTAAAGATGTCTGCAATTTGATACCTCGAAAGAACACGGCAGACGCGTACTTGTCCTTTTGCTACCTTTTCTCGAACAAAGTGAATATCCATCTCTATGTGTTTAGTACATTGGTGCTGAACTGGATTATCAGAAAGGTAGATGACACTTATATTATCACAATAAACCAAGGTAGCTTTCTCAATGGGACAATGAAGCTCTAAAAGAAGATTTCGTAACCAACATAATTCGGAGACCACATTAGCTACCCCTCGATACTCGGCCTCTGCACTTGAACGTGAAAGCGTAGATTGACGCTTGATAGACCACGAGACCAAGTTGTTACCCAAAAACATACAATATCCAGACGTAGACCGTCAGGTGTCAGGACAACCACCCCAATAAGCATTTGTATAGGAGACCAAATGTAGACGTCGACGAAGGATACAAATGCAAACCATACTCAAGTGTTCTCTGGATGTACCTAAGAATGCGTTTGAGTGCATTCATATGTTCAACTCTGGGATCATGCATAAACACACACACTTGCTGTACGGTATTTGTAATGTCTGGTCTTGTGAACGTCAGATACTGAAGGGCGCCTGCAAAACTACGATAGCTGGTCGGATCCTCATACGGAGAGCCAGCTGCAGCTAGGGCTGTTAGCGGTCCGGATACTCCCGATAATTACCCGAGAATCGGACTGGTAAACCCGGACCGATACTCGGACCGATAATTTAACGGTCCGGATACGAGTATCAAAAAATTACCCGAACCGATAAGGAGCCGGACCAGAACTGATATAATATCCAGAACACCCTCCCCACTGCACTTCTCCCCACCAGGACCCAAATGAGCCGTAATTATATTTAATTACAATATTTTCTAATATTGGATTATTTTAATTACTTAGTCAAATTACTTATTTTTTTTAGAAGTTAGTACTATTTTAAAGAATATTAAATATTAAGTGGACATTTATTTTGAACCTGAGGGGATAGTTTGATCTAAAATTATGATAGGTAATCTATTAACAATAATAATCTATCTATTATTAAAAGAGTTAAAGATAATTTTTAATTAAAAATAAAAGATAAACTGAACTAAAATTTTCTTATATATATATATATATATCTTTAATTTATTCATCCATTTACATTGAGATATAAAAATTTAAAGAAACTTAAGTTTGGATATAAAATTTAACAGTCATTTAGGATCAAATTTATTTGGAAGATAATCACACTTTTATTTTTTTTAAAAAAAGGTCAAAATTAAGAAAAAGACCAAAAAAATAACAATACAGTAACTAACTTTTGTGTGCCACGTTTAAAAGAGAAAAAAATTGTGTTTACATGAAAGTTGAAAAAAAAAAGCAGTATCCCACATCGCTTAAGCTTAAGCAGTTAAAAAAAAATCTCCCACATCGACTGAAACAAAGGAAAGCAAGATCTAGAGGGCTATAAAATAACATTAGGGAGCTTCATTGGAAAACACTTACCTTGACTTGGTCAATAGGCGATTAATAAGGCCCACGGTCCGGAAAAAATCTTACCGGTCCAGACCAATAACCGGACCGATAAGGTTTCGGTCCGGTCCCGGATCTTGTCCCAGGACCGAAATCTTATCGGTCCGGTCTCGGTCCGGGACCGATAACCTTATCGGTCCGGGACCGATAACCTTATCGGTCCGATCCGAATCTTTTGATACCCGGACCGGACTGGACCGATAACAGCCCTAGCTGCAGCACCCAACTTGGGTTTAGTATCAACTGGAGTAGAAGTGGACTTACAGGATGACATCCCAGCCCTCTCAATGATCTCTGCTGCATACTTTCTATGTGATAAGAACAATCCACCTGCATGACGAGTTACATCAATCCCCAAAAAGTAACTAAAATGGCCCAAGTCCTTCATGGCAAACTCAGAACTGAGCATTGTCATAATAGACTTGCGCAAAGTATCAGAAGAGGCAGTTAAGATAATATCATCAACATATAACAGAATATAAGCCATGGAAGATCCTCGACGATATATGAATAATGAATTATCAGACCTGCTGTGAGAAAAACCCATAGTCGAAACAAAATCAGCAAACCTCTTATACCAAGCTCGTGGAGACTGTTTAAGCCCATACAATGACTTCTTCAATAGACAGACATGATTAGAATATCTAGTATACCTAAATCTCAAAGGCTGATGCATATACACTGTCTCCTGAAGATCACCATGTAGGAAAACATTTTTCACATCTAGCTGATGAATGGGTCATGATTTCGAAAGAGCCAAGCTGAGCACAATACGAATGGTATCCGGCTTAATCACTGGGCTAAATGTCCCACCACAATCTACACCAATCTTCTGAGTCTTACCATCACCTACAAGTCTAGCCTTATGTCTTGCAAATGTACCATCAAAATTTTTCTTATGAACAAAAATCTAGATAGATCGAATAATATTAACACTAGCTGGACGGGGTACCAACTCCCACGTCTTATTATCAATAAGAGAATTATATTCATCGGTCATGACAATTTTCCAATTAGGGTCATTTAAAGCAGACACATGATTACAGGGTAATGAAGATTTAAGAACATTTGAATTTAAATTGAAATGTCTTTTTGATTTAAAAACACCTATTTGACTACGAGTGACTGGACCATGACTCTGGGCTGAATTGGGTGAATTTTAAGAATTTTCTGAAATATCCGGCATCTGCCGGCGCGCCGCGACTCTGGGATCGGCGCCAGCGCCACAAGTCTCGCAGGCTCGCAGGAGTTTTGGCGTCGTGGCGCCTCTATGCATGGCCGCGACGCTGAGGGCGGGTTTTGTGGAACCTGCGTATTTTCTGACAAACCTGAAAAATGTCGGAGAACATAGGGGGATATAACATCATCCAAAAAATCATAGGTACTAGACACGGGTTTTTCTACTTTAGAGAATGAAAATTGGGATTCATCAAATAAAACATGACGACTAATGATGATTCATTTAGAGGACAAATCAAAACATTTATAACCACGGTGATTTGACGAAAAATCCAAAAATACACAAGGAGTAGAACGTGCCTGAAGTTTGTTGATTGTAGTGGATGGAAACAGTGGATAACATAAGCATCCGAAGACCCTAAGATGAGTGTATGACGGAGTCTTATTGTATAACACTTTTAGAGGGGATGAATATGTCAAGCCTTTAGAGGAAATAATATTTAGGAGATCGGTAGTCATTTGTAGTGCATGATGCCAAAAGAATGGAGAAACGGAAGAATGAACCAGTAAAGTACGGACAATATTATTAATGGTACGAATTTTTCGCTCAACTTTCCCATTTTGTGAAGACGTATGAGGACAAGAAAAATGAAAATTTATCCCATTTTGAGCACAAAACTCCCTAAATTCTCCATTATCATATTCTTTGTCATTATCACATTGAATGTTTTTTATTTTCCGTTCGAATTACGTTCTTATGAATGTTCTAAATTTTATGAAGATGGAAAAAACTTGAGATTTTTTCGCAATTGGAAGCGTCCATAAATATTTAGTATAATCATCTAAGAATAGAACATAATAACGATGACCCATAGAACTGAGAACCGGAGATGTCCATAAATCACTATGAATAATTTCAAATGGCATAGAAGTACTCGAATTTGAAGCTACAAATGGTAATTTAATAATCTTTTCCAAAGCACATGATTGGCAAATTAGAGTACTACGCGTACGCTTACAAGAAATAAACTTATGTCTATCTAAAAAAGATAAAATAAACGACCCCGGATGACCTAGATGAGCATACCACAAGGAAGGAGCAAGAGCTGCAAAGGTGGATGACATAGCTTGACGCGAGACGTTTGGACTTGGTGTGATTGGATATAGGCCCCCCCACTGTCACACCTCATGAGATGACTCTCCGTATTGAAATCCTTCACAGAAAATCCAAATGGATCAAAATTAATAGAAACCCAGTTATCAGTTGTGAATTTACGGACATATATTAAATTTTTAATTAATTTTGGGGCATGAAGGGTATTTTTCAAGACAAGTGGTAGATGAGGAGGGGACAAAGTTTTATGATCATAACCCTTTATTGGAATAGAATTGCCATTACCCACAGTTATACCACAATTAGTGCTCAAATTGGAATAAGACGAGAGAGTACCTTGATCGGATATCATGTGGGTAGTGGCGCCGGTGTCCATGTACCAATTAGGGTCTGATTGAGTCAGGCCAAGTGTGTGCATCGCTGCTTCAATGTCGGTCTGAATATGTCCCGCTGCGTGGTGAGCATGATGGGGGCGAGGCCCAAGTATACTAGATCACGAGATCGCCATACTGTCCGAATCCGCGAGTCCGGACTAGTGGAGGTTCGGGCCGAGGCAAGTATCCCGCGGATCTCGAGGCGCCGCGCCACAGTAAGTGGAGCCGCAGCGGTCAGAAGGTTTAGTCGCGGCGCTGTGAGGTGCTGGGACCCACTGTCACTATCCAGGGGGCCCCTGTGGGCTCCACGACTGTTGTTGATGTTGTCGGTTGTTGTCGCCACGATTTTTGCCATTATTCTTCTTATTCTGGCCTTTCTTACCACCTCCGTTGTTGAGACTTTGGATCACGGTGGCTGGATAGGAAGGAGAAAAATTGAAAGCAGTCACCATACCGACATGACTACTCCCAATCGTTGTTTTCTTAGCGCCTTCTTTCAACGTAAGTACGGAACGCCCGATAGAACTTTGGAAAGGTGCTACTCGCCGAATAATCAAGCAACACCATTATAGGCCTCGATGACTCGCAACCATCTGAAGAACCAGACGACTGTTAGAAACAGGAGAACCCACGTTGCGAAGTTGATCCGCCAAGTCCTTGAGGCGTTGGCAATAAGAAGAGACGTTGGAAAAAATTTCCATAACCATTTGCGAAAATTCCTGCTCAAGAATAACAATTCTAGAATGATTGTCATCTTGAAATATGTCACGCAAACGGTTCCACGCCGTCATAGCTGTAGAGTTGGGTTCCATAATCGTATGTAAGAGATCCAAGGAAATAGTGGCATAAATCCACTGAAGAACCTTGGAATCAAGCATGTCCCATAATTATGGGGCTGCTTCTTGAGTGGGCACATTAGATGTAGATGCCTTATCACCCTCCTTTGAAGGAGGAGGGAGGATGATGTGGTGAAGAACTTTATGTGCTTTAGCATGAATCTTGAATAATTCCGCCCACGTCCCATATTGGACGTTTTCAAGATCAAGAACAATAGGGATGACACTCTTGATGTTAGAAACCGAGAGGGCCGGATGAAAAGTGTTCTTATCAGCCATAGAAATAACAAGATTCAGAGAAGGGAATTTGTGAGAAAGGTTTTTGGAAGAGAAGATACTCGGTATTGGTGAAGGAGGAAGAACCCACAAAATTCGAGAATTAGGGCAAAATTTCGGGAAAAAAAAAAAGAAATTTTGAGGAGCGGAAGCAGGGTAAAGAGAACCTAGACTCTTGAACCATGAAAAAAATAATTCTCTTGATTATTCTTATTAATGAAAGACATATATATACAAGTTACAAGGAAGATCCTGTTCCTATTCTACCTAGAAATCTATATTCTATTTGAAGACTAACTTTACAATTATGGTAATATTACACTACTAATTAAAGTACAAACCTAAGTCTAATATTTACCAAATACACCAGAAAAGAGGAAGGGCCCCACACGATATATGGACATGGGCCACACGGCTGGACCCACTGTTTAACATAATTCATATTGGTCGTACGTAGTAATGATAGTAGAAAGGAGTACTTGTCTTCTCCAAATAATATCCATCAGTAACCGATTAAAACCTTTCTAATTATTTAATTTTATATCCATCAGATTCAATGCTTAGATATAGAAAAAATGCGTGTAAACATTCGGTAAGAATAGTTTTCTATCCTTAGCTTATAATTACCACTTTCAACTGGACAAGACTCGGTCGTTTCAACGTTGTTTTAGATGAAAAAAGAAACTTACAAGTCACTATTCGGTAAAAATAAGTTTTCTATCCTTAGCTTATGATAAAAAGCCATTGTTTCCCTCCAAGAATACTTTTTTCGATCAGTCTTTGATTTCTTTTTACAGTGGAACTTAAGGGACGTTCATAAGTTGGATGTCGGAAGAGTTTTAATAATGTAGGAGCAGTAAATATCAATATTTCTCTCTAGCTAGTGTGTGTAAAAGGGACAATTCAAAATAGGTTAATTGATGAGCAGAGGCGGATCCGGACGACAAATTTTAGTGGTGCAAACATATGAAATAATAATATTTTATAGCAAATTTTTATTTTTATTTTTTTTATGCCTAGAAGGCAATTTTTTTAAAAAAATCTGGTGGTGCAACTGCACCGCCATGTATACACATGCATCCGCCACGGTTGATGAGTCAATTAATCCAAAAGCACCTGATTATTCATTTACTACCCATAATAAGAAAAAGAGTTTGGACCTAATTTAAACTAAAAAAAATAGTTCATGAGGTAAAAAAAATCGAGATGATACAAAGAAGCACATTGCGCCATCCTACGCGGAGGTGGGACACTAACATCTCCCCCTATTTTTTTTTTTTTTTGACGGCGAACTCGCACCGCTTTCTTCGAAATACAAGACAGGTAAACCCCGAATCGACGCAGCACCGCAAACCACGCCACTGTAAACCACACTTGGCAAGCCATGCGCGATGCGCCAACCAAGAAGGTTTATGCAGGATCGAACTCGCGACCATGGCCCCGCGCCATCAAGTACACCAACTCTGCTATCCTCATGGCCCCGCGCTTCCCTATTGACACGCACATATATTGTTTTTATCCATATGTATATGCTAGGAGTATTATTTTTGTTAGGTAGCTTTGGTAATGTACACTGACTACTAAAACAAAGCCTTTTAGCATATGATTACTCTTCCTAGAAATAGTTACAATTAATATAGTTCGATCGGAAGATGTCAAAATATGCAGTATTAATCCATCAATTAGTTAAGCAGCTTTATTTTATTTGAACACATGAAACACATAATGCCAAATTAAGTTCTATAAAGACCTTTTCCAATAGTAACACTCCATTTGAGGTGGAAACTTCTGTCTGCTACTACTTGAAAAAGAAATTAGAAATAGTCCTATCCATTTGACTTGTGTACTCTTAATTAATATATAAGTCAATTTAATTATTCATTGTTTTAAATCCAAAGTCTCTCTTAATATAAGACAAATAACAGAACAAGAGACCTTGTCCATTTCTCAATAGAAAGAGAACAAAGCTTCCAAGAAAAATGCTCAAAAAACAAAATTAGAAACAGAGAGAGAAAAAAGAAGAATTAAAAGAAATGGGGAGAGCTCCTTGCTGTGATAAGAATAATGTGAAAAGAGGGCCATGGTCACCTGAAGAAGATGCTAAGCTTAAGGAATTCATAGATAAATATGGAACTGGTGGAAATTGGATTGCTCTTCCTCAAAAAGCTGGTAACAAGAAAATCTTGAGCAATTTAAATTATTTATTTTAAAAAAAAAAATCACCCCCTCTCTCTATCTCTCTATATGTGTTGATACTGGGACAAACCTAGAAGAAAACGTAAGGTTGGGTCGAACTCAATACCTTTAGTTCAAAATCTTGTATTTATATTAAAAAAATCTACTAAATATGTATATCTGAAAATTTAGAAGCATAGTTCAAATTCTGGCTCGGATTCTGTGTTGATGACTATGTGGAAATGAAATTCTTTTATATTTGTTGTTTAATTTAATAACTTTTGATGAGATTATGGTTTTGGATCAGGATTAAAAAGATGTGGAAAGAGCTGTAGATTGAGATGGCTAAATTATCTAAGGCCTAATATCAAGCATGGTGATTTTTCTGATGAGGAAGATAGAGTTATATGCAGCTTGTATGCCAGCATTGGAAGCAGGTAGAAAAGGTTTTTTATAGGTCAAATTTATGTGACAACTTTTCTATTTTTTCTGTTTTGGTTACTAATTATGTGCTACCTTTGGTGCCCCTCAAATTATCATGTGTTTACTTGACTTTGAGACTGAAAATAAATCTTATTAAAAATGAAAGAAGAACCTCAATGGTGGAGAAAAAAAGGTAAAGATAAATAAGACAAAAAGAAAAACAATAATTTGTTGGGTTCTCACTGAAGACTCTGCCATTTATGTACATTTCTTCTGCATGCATGCCAGGTTTAGATCTTGGATCAAGTCCTTAATTACACACATACAACTGTTAGGATACAGTCCAAAAATGTTAAACATCTAAATCTTTTCTTCTTTGAGGAATTCTTTCTTCTTCTTACATATTCAAATTATCTGGATGGAACTTAGTCAATACTCCTATATCTTATGAATTTGAGTTCAGATTTTCCTGTACTGACAGTTTATATACATTTTACACTATAGGTTAAACTGATTTCTTCGTAACACGTCTCATATAATAATCTAATAAATACAGTAATAACCAGCTGTAGACGGTTAATTAAAGGGAAGTTATACGTTTGGCATCTCAATCAAAAATATTTACAGCCGCTAGCCAATATACATATATTGTATATGGTTGCACACATATATACATATATTATATATATTATACATATGTCTAGATGACGGCTAATATACCATATAAATTGATAGTGTAAAAGTTATTTATACGAAAATCCTATGCATTTATGTGTCAGGTGGTCAATAATAGCAGCTCAATTACCGGGAAGGACAGACAATGATATCAAAAACTATTGGAACACAAAGCTGAAGAAGAAGCTCATGGGTTTTATTCATTCATCATCTAACCAGAGAATTAAATCACCTAATTTATTCTTTCCTCCTACAACTCTTCAAACACCACCTTCAAGTCTTTTTAGAGATTCATATCTGGAGCCCATTCCACTACTCCAGCCAAATTTCATGTACAATAATAACATGAACTTTCAGTTAGGTACAAATCAATATTCTTATTTTCAGTGCCAAGAGAGTTTAATGAATCCAATGCAAGCAAGTTGTTCCTCATCTGATGGAAGTTGCAACCAAATGAGCTATGGAAAAGAAATTAAGCAAGAGGAAATGGGTCAAATTTCTTTTGAAGAAACCCAAAAATTTACTCTTGATAATTATGGTAACAATGGTGGTACTTGGGCTGATCATGATCAAAAGCAAAATGGATATTTTGGGAACAACTTTCACAGTAGTCAATTCCAGTATGATAATATTGAAGAAGTTAAGGAGCTGATTAGTAGCTCTAGCAATATCAATGGATGTAATAATACCAACAGTTTGTTGTTCTTCAATGATGAAAACAAGACAAATATAGGGTTCTGGGGTTAATTTGTGATGGAGTTGATTAATTAATGAAAAGTTTCTATTTTGCTTCCAGAGAATTAGCTTTTCTTTTTGTGCATTTCTTTTTTATAGCTAGTGATGATGTAATTATATCCTGATCATTATTTTGTTAAGTATTACTCCCTTTATCTTATTTTCTAGTCTGTTTATAAAATAATATCAGTTTCTATATCGCTTTACACTCATAATCCTACATGACATATTTTTAAAGTTACGATCACAAGATTCAAAAGGTATTTTAATACATTAAATATATTTTATTTATTTATTTTTTAAAATTTCATGCCGAGTCAAATCTAAGACAAACAAATTAAAGAAAGGAGTTTGTTTTTTGTCTGCTAACCCCTACTTTCCCCTAGCCTTATACTCCAGCCAGCTATCTATTTAGAACTCAGAAAAAGATGTTAATTTAAAGTCAAGAATCGCCTATCATACATGATGCAAGAATCGGAAAAAACACAATTGATCAAGCATCTACTGTTCTTCAATAAGTCAAATACCGTTTGCAAGATTCGGTCTTAATATGAGAGTTGATAATGAGCTTTCACTAATTAAAAAATTATAATCACTAAAGGAAAGAAAAGATACATAAACCTTAGTCTTTTATCTGTATTCACAACTCTTAGCTTTGTTAGAATTCAAAGGTAGATAGATAAGAGATCAACTGAAATAATGGTTATCCCTCATCCCTAATTACTATATGCGAAAATTCATAAGGATTATTCATGCTAGCGAAAAAAAGATAATAATATAGGAAGTTTTTTAGGGGTTGAATTTTATCTCAAGATTTAAAATGACAGGAAAATAATTCAAAATTTCAGTCTTATTCAAACAAATTAAACCTTTCACAAGTTATCCAATGATCGTTATCCTTATAACATGTGGGTTGGGGACATACATCAACTTCTGTACGACACGGTTAATATAAAATTAAGCACCATATTGCATCGAGTAGTATATTGAAATTGTTAAGATTCTTCTATCATCTTGAATTAGAAGTTTCCAGTTCCATTTATAAGAATTTCTAACCATGGATCTATCTGAAATGAATTCAGAATGTTAGCCGGCTTGTGAATTTCGAGCATCGAATGCCTAAAAAATTATAAAAAGGGTTATAGCATGGTCAAACTTTTAAATCTGTTTATATTAAAAAGTGTTTTTTTCAAATGCGCTTTTCAAAAGTACTTTTAGTGAGAAATAATTTGTGTTTGGTCAATTAATTAAAAATTTATTTTTGAGCATCAAATTAGTGTTTGACCAAGTGTTTCTAAGTGTAATTTTTTCAGAAACTATATTTTTAGTTTCTGAAAAACTGTTTCTGTTACTCATTAAAAGTACTTATTTTCTTCTAAAAGTTTGACCAAAACTTTAATTTTTTAAAATAAGTAATTTTTGATGAAAAAATAAAGTTGATCAAACAGGCTATTAATCCGGTGACCAAGAATAGTAAAAACGCATATACTTTGGAACAAAAAAAAACTCAGACGCCTATCACGGCAATGGAAGAGTTTGTCTCGCATAATATATAAATGGTCCTACAATGGATGATGGGGTGGCTTACGATTTGATTGATTTATCATTGACCATTGTTTTCTGGATACAATTATATTAGAAAGTGTCCCCATTAAGTTGACCTTGCTTAGCAATATATAGTATCACCTAACTAATTAGGTAAGCAATATTTGTCTAATTTCCACTTGGAATAGAAAAACGTTTCCTTTTTTTTTTTAATTTTCCTTTTCTGTTTACTCTTTACTTTATAAGCTTATTGTAAACAATACGTTGGATTTAACTAATTCTGAAAATGTTTGACAGTGTCAAGACTTTTCTTTCTTCTTGCTTTCACGACGGTTATTTCAAATTATTGAGTTGCCTATCTCTTTTTAAAATGTCCAAAAAGAGAGCATTTGAATAATGTAACAACTTTGGAATCCTGAACCTATTAATTTTAAACACGAGTCGATTTATATATATATTAATGAAGTATAGTATTATTATAATTACTCTTGTTTGGCATATCACTAGTAGTTGTTGCACTACTAGAAAGTGCTTTTCTCTGAAGAAACTCTATTGCATTATTCTTCTTGGTAGGATATCTCCAGTTGGAGGGCCTAATTAAGACGAGTTTGGGATTATTTCCTCGTATTCATGTTTGATCTCATTCTTTAAAGAATAAAAAATCGCAATAAATTTCATCCACATTCACAAATTTTGTCATAAAATTGTCTCAGAATTCACATTTTTGTGACTCATTCGTCATACGTCATAAATATTTTGTCAAAAATCAGTATTCTTCTCGTAGTGTGTTGGATTGTCTTTAGCAACAAAAAAAGTAATCATAAGGTCCACTAGGGCTACACAACAAGGTAAAATCGGACCGGATCGAATCGAGGACTGCATTTTTAGAAAATTAGGATCGAAGACCGGACCGATAAATTCAAGTCTTTTTCGGTCCTGTCTGGTTATATGGACCGAATGGACCGGATATAGCAGTAGCTTGTTGCTCCGTGAAAAGTTGCCAAATCACGAATCCAACGGCGACGTGTGATATACCAAAAGTTTTGTCCTACATCATCGGAAATTTCAGATCGAAAAACAGCCCTATTTTCTGATCGTTTTTTTTAAATTCCGACGAATTCCGGCAACGTCGAGGCTCGGGGTGCTACCAACAGATTCACCATCTCCTCCCCACCATTTCTATACCCATTCAGTTCGTCGATTCCTACTAAATCGTCGAATCACCCAAATCTTAAAACCCGAAACCCTAGCGCCGCCGTTCGATTTTTCGATCAACTGGGCTACAATCGACGGTGGAGGTTGACACCAATACGCTCATCATCGTCTCGCCGTCATTATACACCCACCCACCAATGATAGCATGATATATAGTTTCAAAATCAAACAATGTTATTAAGGGTTGTACAAAATTCGGTCCGGACCGGACCGAAACCCGGAAATAAAAATTATAAGGACCGAAGATCAGACCGAATTTATCAATGCGGTCCGGTCTGAACAGGATCGGTCCGGTCCATTTTTTCGATCCGGACCGAATTTTATGCCGCCCTACATACCACAACATAACTATTTTCAAAAGTATCGGTCGTTTTTTTTGGTATGTCAAAAGTATTGGTCATTTATTTAAATTCTAAACTATTATTCGTCTCAAATGTTGGACGAAATAAACTTGAAAATTATATGTACAAGATAAAAGCTTGTGCCATGACTTGATAATTATTCGTTTCTTGAAGTTCGAGGATCAAACAATAAAAGTCGTTTTTATCTTATTAGGCGCTACTAAGAGTCAAAAATTGAATTCATTGGACACTAAAGTCAAGCCGTACAATTCAAAGAGGTTAAAATTTCCTCCTTTCAACCGTTTCAAGTTTTCCCTTGGTTCGAAAATTTCAAATTGGTAAAATTATGATTCGAATTCGATCCGAAAATATTAAATATCTAAAATTTTCAAATTGGATAATCGAATATCCAAAATTTATCATACATTCATCATTCTATCAACTGCCACATAAATATCCTGCTCTATTCAGCAAATTTGGTCAACATAAACCTCACATACCACTTAAAATAAACACAATTAAATACTGAAATAACCTCAACTCAACATGTGATCGATCAATACACATCAATATAGTAGATATAAACCTGTAATTCCTAACAGATAGTAAAACTCCAAAATGGAAAGTATAACTTTATAGATGTAATGTCCAATACATTAACTACTAGCTAAAACATTCAATGTCCAACATCCAAATTAATACATCAATACAAATAAAGTTCACGAATTAAAATCTCATAAAGTTTTACTACCATTCAAAATAGCTCATAAGTCTAGTAGACTATTACATCATTCAAAAGTATCCAACGACTCATCAAGATCAATTGTTGGTTGTTCCGAAGTCAAATCTTTCATACTATAAAACAAGTATCACAAGGAAGTATTATTCCTCGGCCCAAAGATAAAAAAGAGAGATAAGTAGCAGCCCAATGAAAACTGAAAAGTACAAACGCATCCTAACTATTAGGGAAATCAAAAGAAAATAAAAAATAAAAAATCAGATATTTCGGATATTCGAAAGTAAAGAAATTGTGATCCGTATCCGATCCGATTTTTTTATATCCGATCTGAAATATCCGAAACTCAAAAAAAGTGGATTGGATATCCGATTTTTTGAATCAGATTATTATGAATAACCCTACTTGGAGTAGTTTCGAGGTAATTATTTGGAATTAAAATAACAAAAGAGATGCTTGTCCAATCAAACAAGAATGGAAAAGAAAAGAAAGAAACAAGTGACGATCATATTCAATGACCTAATATATAAAAGAGATAATGATAAAAAACACAGACGCTTAATTAGCTCTCTTAAAGGTAAAAGAAAGAAATCCCAAACGTTGTATCATTTTTTTGTAAGTTTTCATCTAAACTATCAGATGTTTGTGTTTTTAGTCTAAATTATTACCAATTATTCCTTAAAATACAACTAGACTATTATATGATGGTGCGTGGTGTACACTCTTATTTTTTGTTTAAAAATGGAGACAAATGACACTTCATGTGGATTATTAAAGAAATTAAGTGGATTTTTTTTTTGAAAAAAACACACCTGAAGTAAAAAAAAAATGAGTTTCTTACATGAACTATCAAGTATTTGTGTTTTCTACCTGAAATATCACCAACTATTTATCAAAACATAGCTCAAAATTAATGAGTCAACGGTCACGTAGGCAAAAATTTATGGGCAAATTAAGTTGTCACGTGTGGGATCAAATGTGTAAAACAAGGAAATGAGAAATGTAACAACAACAACAATATGTTAGAATCTGGAAATGAACAAAGTAAATTGTCTTGCTGAGTCGATTGGATGAACAATCTATCTTTAAGATAATATTGCCCCGTATATCCTTTCAACGGTGTAATGACAATTTATCTTCCAAGATAAAACAACAATCAAACAAATGAGCAAAGGAAACTCAAGTGTTTGCTTAGGAAGAAAGATCTTTGAGTGTTTTGTAATTGCAAGAGAGGAATACAATTTCAGAGAATTGTTAAGTGTGAAGTGTAAGGTGTGTTGTTGCAAATGTGCCCAAGGTCCCATTTTATAGTATGAAGAAGATGGTCTTCCACATAGCCAAGTAATGACCAATAAAGGTCATATAATGCCTTGAATGTGGAGTAATAATTCAGCCAAATAATGTTTGAATTCATGAGCCCTATAATGGAGAATTAATGCTCCAAAGTCATCCCAAAAATAGTTTTCGTCCATCTTCCAACGGTCTGAAACGCCTGCAGCGCCATGGCCCTGCAGACTGGCGCCACAGCGCCGAAACTCCTGAGAGATGACGCCGCGCAGGGCCACGGCGCTGAAACACCTGAGAGTTGACGCCGCAGCACCAAGACTTCGTAGAAGCCGCTTCGCGGCCCTCGCAGACAGCGCCGCAAGACCGTGGCGCTTGGCATTTTCGCACTGCTTCATCTTTCACACATTGTACACGTCTTCCTTTCATTTACCAACGTGAAACTATTGTTATTTGGCCAATAACCATCTATTAACTTACGTCTCAAACAATTCGTATACGTATCAATATCTCTTCCACTTAAGGAAATTACAATCTTTGGCACTTTATGTGCACGTGTGTGGAAACCATGTTTCTGACGTGCGGGGCCCAAATTGTTCGAGTCATAATTAATCGGTAGATCAATATTGCATCTGGAGAGGTAGCCGGAGCTTTGAACCTTCCATAGTAGAATACCATCAGACATATTTACTGCGCGATGAACGTGATATTTTGAACCGCCAGTGTTTAGTATATGCCAAGACAATGATACCAACACAACACCTTTCCTACTCAATCTTTCTAGTGTTTTGTCCGTCGTAGGCCGTGTACACCCTTTGATTCTTAAGTGTGTTCATTTGAGGCGGTCTGTTCTTGCACTTAAATAGGTGGTCTCCTACAAGGTATCCTGTAATACCCCACTACACAGGCGTTAGGAACCATTAAAAATTTCTCCAACCTAACCTCAACTATTGAGAATCATTAAAGGTTTGGAAATTTACCCTTTACCCCTCTTACAGGTAGCACGTTATGTCTATCACGGGAACGGTCTTGGATTATGTTTCTTAAGAAGAAAATATTATCCGAAGTGCTCTTGCTTCCACCGAAGCGCTCACGGAACCTTTACAGTTTAGTTTTCCCAGTGAACCTTATTCCTAGGATCTCCATCTTGTAAGGTTGTGTGTCCACTATATATGTTCTGATTGTTTGGGTTTTAAGTCTATTCCCCTATACAGGCATAACAACTGATCTTTGGGTATTCCATTCGTCAAGGGATCTGCGATATTTTCCTTAGATTTTATGTAATCAATGGAAATAATATTCTATGTGATCAACTGCCTAATGGACTCATGTCTCCGTCGAATATGATGAGACTTACCATTGTAAATTGAACTTCGTGCCGTTCATAGAGCCGACTAACTATCACAGTGGATCATTACAGAAGACACAGATTTATCCCAACATGGGACATCCTTTAGAAAACCATGAAGCCACTCAGCTTCCTCTCCCGCTTTATCTAAAGCGATAAATTCTGACTCCATCGTGGATCGGGCAATAAGAGTTTGCCTAGAGGATTTTCAAGACACATCTCCACCACCGATTGTAAAAATATATTCGCTGGTGGACTTGATGTCGTTGCTATCAGATATCCATCGCTTTACCCCTCTAGTACCGCTGGATATCTCGAATAGTATAACCCGAAATTTAGCGTGAACTTTAGGAACCGTAGTACCCTATTCAAAACTTTCCAGTGATCCTGTTATCCGATTTTCAATTGCTCATTCAAGTGTACGTATCATTACAAGTAATATAGTCTGGTAAGACCGAATATAGTCCTCAGAGACTGGTTTCTAATTATCGAACATCTATTCTAGGTTATCTATTTGGCAAACGATAATTTGATTTGGTTTTTATCTAACACTAGTAGAGTAATTGCAACAATTAAACTAAATTATTGAGGTTTAATCAGTTATGAAGGAATTAGGGCTTCCAATATCCTCAACTATCCACTCTTTTCAATCCTTAATGCAACTAGAATGACTTCTTCTTTTACGTTAAGATAGCGGTTAGCTAGACTATCTTATATTCCGGTTAGGATATATAATCGCTCAACCACAGTGCAGAAACCTTCTATATTTCTATGATAGGTTTTACCACATAGGAGGATTAAAAACAATAACCTATAATGCTACACAAGTATCGGGGTACTTTCGTCAGCGATTTTAACCTATGTCTATTCAATTACAGCATATCCAAATCTCTCATCTCGGCTCTTCATTCGAAATCATATAGATTATTATAATTAGTGATCAGTTAACTATCAAACGTTCATACCAATATTGAATAAATCTTAATCAAGTGAAGAAGAAATCAAACTAATGCATTAATTCATGAAATATAGTTTCAAGCGATTCAATATGAAAGTTCTAATAGAGTGTTTAGCTCCTAGTCATATACATGTTAATAACTAATAAAAACTCAAACATGAACTGAATTGAAATAAAGAAAAGCAAGAAAAATACTTAGAACTAATGTCTCCAATCGTAGCCTCCAGGGTTGTGATGTGTTGTATGATATGTGATCCCCCTCATCCAATCCTGTCCCAAAGGCTTAAATATGCTGCAAAATCGTGTACCCTGGACCCTTCTGCCCCTGACCAATTTCACTTCGGATCTGGAAATTCCCGCATCGGCACCGCGGTACTGCAGAGTGGCACCGCGGAGCCGAAAGTCCTCCGGCTTCTCAGTAATTATGGCATCGCGGTACTGCAGTACGGCACCGCGGTCCTGCAGTCTTTCGTCCTGATATGCCAACTTTCGTCCTTTTTGCTTTGGGAACTCCTTTTCTGCCCACTTTAACTTCTTTTTTCCATTTTGCCATTTAGAACCATTGTGACTCAAAAAAAAAGAAAAATGACCCTACACGACACTTATTTATACGAAAATGGAAAAAATACTAAATTAAAATGACTCAAAAAGCGTATACAAAATATGCCTAACAAATACCCTCAAACTTAACATTTACTCGCCCTCGAGTAAAACATTAAACAAAAAATAAAAATGAAAACAAAATCAAATAAAAGCCTCAATAAAATGGATCAAATAGTTATAGCAATGCTCTTTCAAAATCATGGATGAAATATGAAATAATATGTTAGAACATACATATCATGAATATTCAGCAATCTAGAATTTTCAGTTAGATATTTCGTAAATTCACTTAGTTCACAATCACAGGAAATACAAGCACCTAACCTATGCATGTCAATTTCATTCCATCTTTCCCAAATGCTATAGACCTGTTTACTTGTTATTCTCCACTAATCATAGACGTACACATTAGAGATCATCAGGACTTTCAAGAGTTGTAATGTAGGCTTAGGCATGGGTAGGTAAAAGTAGGCATTTAAGCTCAAATTATGTACCATACACATTTTTTTCATTCAACTCCTTTTTTCCTTTTTGTGATTTTCTTTTTAGTTTCATACACACTTTCTCCCTTCTTTTCTTTTGAGAGGATGACACATATCATTCTAAGATCAAGCACCCCCAAACTTATATTTTGCATATTTTTCTTTGGGGTGCATCAAATTTTTCGCTCTCATTTTTATTTCTTTTTCAACACTTTTTCATCCCAATATTTTCAACTATCACTTATGGCACAAACATGGAATCATAGGGTGTCAAACAAAGATCTTATTTTACGCTCAAAGGGGCTGATTAGTGATACAATTTATGTCACAGTAGGTAATGAATGGTAAGAATGACTATCAAAGAAATGTCTGAATCATCTCCCTAAACATATACATCTTAACTATTTCACCTCAAATAACAACCAAACAGACTTTCTAGACATTTTCAACCTTTCTTTCCATAACTGACACACATAAGCTAAGCACAAATATCTCAAATAATTAGATGTCATGAATTTTTGGCATATCTAACTTAAGCACACATATTTTTGCTTTCAATTCCATTACGTTATCCCACTTTATTCATTCAATTTCTTTATCAACTACAACATGTTTGATCCATAAAAAAAATTATGACTCAAAAACACATGGAACAACACAAAGACAACTTAAAAAGGACTCAAAAACAGACACACAAAACAAACTAAGATCCCCCCAAACTTAAACGACACATTGTCCCTAATGTATGAAGACTAAAAAAAGTGATAACTTACTGACACAGCACAACGATCATAACGGAGGTCTAGGATGAGATTTTGGAAATTGCACATCTTTTGGGCTCTCTGGAGTTTCAGCGCCGTGGTCCTACATTTTGGCGCCACGGCGTTGTGTTCGATTTTTGCACTTTTTCAGCATTTTTTATTCTTTTTCACTCAGGGTCAGTCCCTAGTCCACCTGCCATCCAAACATAAGACAAAACCCAAGACCGTGAGACAGTTCAAGATAAAATAAAATAACTAAAACAAGAATTGAAATAACATAATTAAAAATATTGGGTTGCCTCCCAAGTAGCGCTGTCTTTAACGTCTTTTAGCCGAACACAATTAATCCTTACTAGTGCCCAGTGGATCCATCTGCGAACTGCTTACAATCCACACAGTTATTGTTGCATGTCTCACTTCTCCCACAACATTTTTTTCAAACAAAGGACTCATATCTAATATTATCCCCAATTACACAAGGCAGACTTGTCTTCTAGGCTCTCTATAATGTAGGGATCAGTGAAACTCCCTACATCTCTCAACTTTTTGGGGTGCCCTTCAGAGTATGAACTTTCTTTTTGAGGGTCACCAATGACATTTAGTGTTATCTTTTCTGCAATATGGTGGTACTCAGTGACCTCTTCTTTCTCTATACCAACTATCTCTCCAAATTTCTCAACAACTTATTGTGGTTCAGGTTCCACAATTTGCTCACCACTCCTAGTAACTGGGTCACTCGGTGGACTTTCTTGAGGTATAATGGTTACCATGTCTATCAGTTATCCGATTTGTGTTTCCAAATTTTTGAGGGTCAACCTTATTTCAGCTGTAAACTGAGTCTGGCACTTGGTAAGCCCGAGTATGGCTGCCTGCAACTCATCTAGATCTTCTTCTGGAACCTGTGGGTTAGGCTGCTGTTGTTGATTTCACTGCCCCTGATAGTAGTAGTAGTCCATGCCTTTTTTTTTTTTGAACACGAACTCTACCTACTAAATAAGAAAAACACAAAAAACTAATAAAAAGATGATCGCAGAACAAGTTAGAAACTTGTTCATGGAGAAACCAAATTAGAAATAAGAATAGATAATTCGATATTGAAAGTACGCTAGTCCCCGGAAACGACGCTAAAAACTTGTTAGCTGATTTCCAATTCCTCACGCAAGTGTACGTATCGTTACAAGTAATATAGTCTGGTAAGACCGAATATCATCCTCAGAGACTGGTTTCTAATTATCGAACATCTATTCTAGGTTATCTATTTGGCAAACGATAATTTGATTTGGTTTTTATCTAACACTGGTAGAGTAATTACAACAATTAAACTAAATTATTGAGGTTTAATCAGTTATGAAGGAATTAGGGCTTCCAATATCCTCAACTATCCACTCTTTTCAATCCTTAATGCAACTAGAAATGACTTCTTCTTTTACGTTAAGATAACGGTTGTCGCGCCCTTTTTCGACCGCGACTTTCTAGCGAATCTCCTGTTTAATAAAAAAGTTAGAAAATAAAATAAAAAATGCTAAATGTTTAAAAGGAATGTTAAAGTGTTAAAAGGTGCTAGAAATGCTAAAAGATGCTAAGAGGGTTCGCGGAGTCGCCACCTAATTATTTTGAGTGAATTAGGACACCTAAATGTTAACTAGTTTAAAGTAAACATTAACTCCATTTAATGATCTGCTAAACTTAATGAGATTCTGGGGTAAGGGTTCTTTATTATCCTAAAGGGAAGGGGTTAGGCACCCTAAATGATCCGCTAACTTGCGGTTGTCCGTTCAAACCTAGGGTTAATTATTTATGCTAACAATGCATGTTTTGAAAAGTATTTAAGTAAAATATAGAAAGTATTTTGCTAGTATAAAAATGTGAGATTTATTTTAAAATATATAAAGTTAGTTCTAGCTAAAAGATGATTTATGCATTTTATGACGTATTAGATAAGATACATGTGTTGTAATAATGCAAAAAAATCTTATTATGATAAAATGTGTACTTGTGGAATAAGATGTAAAATATCTATCATGCAGAGGCTAACAAAATAATTCTTTAATTATGAATGTTAGTAAGAGTTTATGAAGAAATTAATTTATTATGCTAAGAATTTAATAGCGGGTGACGCTTTAGCTACGTGAATATTTATGTCATCTTGGTATGGCTTAGGCAATGCATAACTAGTCATAAAAATAACTAATTTAAGGAGAATGAATTTCTAACGTCAAACTATTTTTTAATGACAGCCCAAAGTTTAGCTATTCTAAGTGTACTACTAGTAGTGTAAGGTTAGACGAATAGTTACAAAAATAAATGGGGTAAGGATATGAATTAATAAGGACTCGAAGAAATAGCGAAGTCATTCGCCGGTGGCTTGGAATTTCCGATGCGGATAGAGAATGCACATAGATGCGGGTCTTCATTTGTCAGCTTGTGATGAGTCTCGATACGAGACTCTTCGCTTTGTCCGATGCATTTCATGTAAAAATAAAGAAAGATAAGGATTAGTATGTATCCCAAATCTTACGCAATAATACAAATAAATAAGATATTCATATAAACTTAAAACACACGTCACAGACATTTAACTACATCAAAGAAAGCAGGGGTTCAAAATCACCGAATCGCCCAAAATTAGCCTAAACAGAGGTCAAAATCGCCTAAGCAGTGAAGTTGTTCTAAAAAAAAAGCCAAAAAAGCGGTCCAGAATGACCAAATTTATTTACAACTCGACGATCTAGGCAACACAAGCAGACATCGACCCATGGCAGCCTGATGGACAAGCAGTGGTCCTTAACAAAGCCAATAATTAAGACCAGCTTATCAGCACACATGGGAATTGAAATATAGAAACAGACCCAAAACCATACAGTATGCCTGAAAACCTGCTGGAGTATTAAGTTATTATGTATGTTGTAGGTATGCTAGAAGTATGTATATGCACTCTTAATGGATTAAGTACAGGAAAAATGAAAGACAGAATGCCAGCATTCTTCATATCCAGTTATTAGAAGGAAAATAAGAGTATCTTAACATTTAAATTTTAAACAGGGGAACCATCAGGTAGCTCTCTAAGTGGATGACTTAGCCAAGTGAAGCAACACATATCCTTCAAGAACTTCAGTATGTTATTATAGATCTTATCCAAACCACACCTCATTACATACGAGGTAGATGATGACATAGCTAATTTAGATAAATGTATATGATTAGCTAGTGCATTTATCATTTAGCAATTTCTTAAGCAAGTATAATGCGGGATGCTTAGAACAAGGTTGATGCAGCTGGTTTCATCTCACATAAACATACATAGCAGAAGCAGGAGCACTCCAATATATGCATAAGGCAAATAAGAATGACTCACTGACTATTTGGGTAACTCTTCTTAGGTACATTTAGACACATTCCATCATACTAGGCTATGCATTAAGAGGGAAAAACAGGGGGGTGACAGTAACACAGAGGTGTATTGTAGCACTTAGACAGACAAGGAAATCCTGCAGGCCCAAACATGCGATTTTCCAGATTTTGTTATAGAAATAAAAAAAATGAGAAAGAAGGTCCAAGACATGAAATTCCAGATTTTCTTTAGGGGACAAACATTGGTATTTAGACACATAAGAAGATACAATACAGATTCGTACATTAAGAAACGCCGACTTTACTGTCCTAAAGCTATTCGATTCATTTTTAGTCGAGACTAGTGTTGTGACATATATGGGAGATTTGAGATGCAGGGGAGCTTAAAGAAACAACATGACACTCGCGGCGATTCACGCCTACCAGCAAATCAGTTAAACATCACACGTGTGTTAAATCCAAATTCTTGCACCCATTCCAATTCTTGCACCAATACCGAAAGGTATTTCTATGGGTTTAAACTCACAGAGGGCCAACCAATAATCAGATTTACTCAATCAATCTCATAAATCTAAGCAATAACTACATCATTCATCCACACGATGACGCTAGTATAACAAATTGAATGTTACCATCACAAGAAAAACATAACAGGTTATTCATTCAAACTAGCCAGGCTCTCGAGTAGTCATACACAGCCCATATTACACATACGAGCACCAAACAGAATTTAAAATGAAAGGACGATGAATTTACATTCTCCGGGCAGCGAACCGAGGCAGCATATCAAGTCGTCGAAGCCACTCGGAGATTTTTGTGCTATGCTATTGAAGGCGACGCAGTTTGTGGTCGATTCTAGACTATTTTTTGAAAGGCGGCTTCTAAAGGATGCTAACGAGTTCCTCGTGTTTCCTCCATGTTTTATGACAGTTGGGTCGATTTTGTTGTTCGTGTCAGGGTTTCAGAAAGGTGCTGGGTTTCCCCTTGATTGCTCTTGATGTTCGAATGGATCCTTTCTGGGTTCAGGAAGGTACTAGCTTCTCCACCATCGCCGATGATGCCATTGCATGTAAAAAAAGGATTAATTTATAGTCTCGATTTTGTTTCTAAGTTTGGTAAGCATTTAAGACTGATTTTGGACGAGATTTTGTGCTTATTCTTACTGCGATTTTGTGTGATTCGGGGTGTGATTTCGAACTGATTTGTTAAGATTTGTGGTCTATTTTGGGTTATGATTTGTTACCGTTCTTGTGTATGTATGGGTAAGGAAACTGGTTTTGGAAAGATTTGGTTTAGGGTTCGCCGGATTCTCCGGCGAGAATCACGGCTGGTGATGGGGGAGAGGTGCGTCGACAGGTTAAAGAGGATGAAGGCTTAGGGCGTTTTTTTTTTGTTTCTATCGGTTTTGTCGACATGGATGAGGTTAAAGGACTGAGGGGCGTGTGGGCTTGCGGGTGTTGGGCTTTCGGGGTCAATGTGCTCTAAAATGGGTCGGTGTTATTTTTAGGTATTTAATTAATTTGAGGTGTGTTAGTTTTAGGTAAAATTAATTAGTGGTAAATTAGATTGTTTAAATTGTGATTAAATTATTTAGGTGTTTTATTAGTCTAAGCTATTATTATAATAATAAATATGGGTGTGCTAATTTAATTAGTTCTTAATGTCTATAATGCGATGTCGTTATTAAGACTTATTAAATAAAAATTAGGACTTCTTAATTCTTTTATGAATGCTATTATTAAAACGCGTGTGTTAGATTATTATTTTATGTATTTATTATTATTTAAGAATTATGACATGACTTTAAAATTAATAAATATGGGCGCGAGACTCTAAGTGCGTAAGACGCGGTGCCATTATTAAATTATTTATTTATTTATGCCTGTATTAATGTTTTATCGCTGCATTTTATTATTTAAAAATTATTGTTGAAAATTAGTGTAATTTTATGGTTAATGACTGGACGGGAGGGTCAAAATTGAGTGTCAACAGTTGTCCCTCTTTGTATGGAGATGATGGAAGAATCTTCGGACAAAGACGTTGACTCATAGCCAATTTTGTCTCGATCCTCAGAATTGAAAGGTTTGGGCAAATAGACAAGGCTGACGCAAAATTTTAAAAAATTGTCCCAGTGTCGAGTTATGACGACACTGGGCTACCATGGTCAAACACTGCGCGCGCTAACGCGACTAAATTTGTCGGTGTCGAGTTATGACGACCTTTGGGTTACCATACCAAAATACAAGGTGGGCTAACGCGACTCAATTTGTCCTGTTGTCGAGTTATGACGACACTGGGTATGTGGTGCTAAAAAATAAAAAATAAAAAATAAAATAACTGGCTTGAACCTGGGGTGTACCGGTGTCGACTTATGATGCTGGGTTTTATGGTGATGTGGAACGAGTGGACCGACGCTTGAGGCCGCTTCTGCCATTTGTTGGGAAGGTTGGCCCCCCAACAAATTGTCCCGTCATTTGAAGAGAAAATCCACGCCAGGCTCCATCTTTTGCGCCTCGTAGATCAAGCTAAGATAGAAGCATTAGTGCATAAATCACAAAACAAAACAATGTAAGAATGTGAATTTGTCTTTGTCAGTCGATCAGATATACTATATAATGAAATGATGTGATGATACGCCGCTCAGATAGACGACGCAGATGACGCCAGTATGGGCGCTGTCGCCGTTGTGTAGACGAAATGCAAATGTTCGTCGTTGTGTAGACGAAATGCAAATGACGCCTTGTATGGGCGCTGTCGTCGTTGTATAGACGAAATGCAAATGTTCGTCGTCAGATGGATCTAGATGCAACGACGCCTCCCAGGCATAGATAAAAATTGTTCTATATATGGAGTTGTGTCGTAATTCATGCGTAATCAAAACTAGATGAAATAATTAAAGTTTAAATGATGAGTTTGTGGTTTTTGCAAGATGTATTTGATGTAGACTTGTTGCGCTTGACTTTGTGAGCGAATCATTGTATTGAAATGCTATCGGGCGTAGTTTTGGACTTGCGTCGTTGGGCGCTTTTGGAATTGTCGTTGTTTTTGGACTTGTTGTGTTGATGACGCCGCTCGGACGTGCCGCCGCCTCAGACTAAAGCTCAAGAAAGAGTTAGTGCATAACTGCTAAGACATAATAATAATAAAGCATGAAATGAGAAAAAATGCAATTTTGAGAACAGAGAAAATCGTCCCTGCGTAGATGTGATATGTTGATGATGGCGTCGTTTTCGGACTTGGCGTCGTTTTCGGACTTGGCGTCGTTTTCAGACTTGGCGTCGTTTTGGACTTGGCGTCGTTTTCGGACTTGGAGTCGTTTTCGAACTTGTCGTCGTTTTCGGACGTGTCGTCGTTTTCGGACTCGGAGTCATTTTCGGACTCGGAGTCATTTTCGGACTCGACGTCGTTTTCGGACGGGGCGTCGTTTTCGGACGTGGCGTCGTTTTCGGACGTGGCGTCGTTTTCGGACGTGGCGTCGTTTTGGACGCGAGTCGTTTCGGACCGGAGTCGCTTTCGACTCGACGTCGTTTGACGTGGCGCCGTTTTTGATCGCGAGTCGCTTTCGGACCGAGTCATTTTCGACTCGACGTCGTTTTGGATGGCGTCGCTTTGACCGTGGCGTCGTTTTGACGTGGCGTCGTTTTGACCGGGCGTCGTTTTGACGTGGCGCTGCTGACGCGAGTCTCTTTCGGACTTGAATCATTTTCGACTCGACGTAGTTTTCTGACCGGCGTCGCTTTCGGACTCGACGTCGTTTTTGACCGGCGTCGTTTTGGACGTGGCGTCGTTTTGGACGTGGCGTCGTTTGGACGTGTTGTTGATGCTCTCAGATAATAAATGCTCCTGCAAGCTAAGCTTGAGAAAATTAGTGTATAACTGTTAAAACAAGATGATAAATATATGAGAAATGCAATTATGTGAATAAGGATGTCTTCCCGTATGATATGTGGTGTTGTGACGCCGAGATGTTGTCCTTGGCGGACATGCTAGATGCCGCCACCGAAATTGTCATGACGCTTTGTGTTGCATTTGTGAACCATATGGATTGCCATGATGTCTTTGTTGTGCGTTTGTAATCGCATGAGTTGCAATTGACTTAGGCCCGACCGACGCGCTTATAATTTGTCATGGATTTGAACTCGATTGTTGATGTCGCTCGTCACGCTTCAAGAATTTTGTTATATTTTCGCTTCTACTAGTATGAAGAACTTTGTTGTACCTTCGCTAATATGAAGACACGTGCTCAAAGAAAAATTTGTGAGTTTTGGGGCGTTGATTCGCGTTGACTTTGTAGTTTTGACTCTTGACGGACGTCCGCTTTGTTTGGGACTCATAACCCCGCTCGTTTCTCGCTTTGTCTCGCTTTGAATTTGCAGCGGCATTTAGCCTAAAAGTGGGTTTTCATGTGCAGTTCGTTATTTTCAAAATAAAGGGAAAGTTTCCAAAGGTGACTGGCCGATTTAGGCCGCCTACGTATCCCCATGAGGGAATCAGGTCATGACGTAGTTCATTACAAGCGAAATTGGGTGAAATTAAAAATGTTGGACCGAAGCCGATATGGCCGCCTACGTATCCGCCAAGGGAATCAGGTCAAACGTAGTTCCAAACAAGCGAATATGGGTAAAAAAAAATTAGAGTTGGGACCGAAACCGAAACGGCCGCCTACGTATCCACCAAGGGAATCAGGTCAAACGTAGTTCCATTACATTACATATGAAGGGCAAAAACTATTTTAGGACTCGGCGGGCCAAAGCAGGGGCATGAGTCCACTTCTTCTTGCTTTGTGTCTTAGAGGGCAGGGTCTTCAGCGGGATCATAACGGATCACATTGTATTTATGTTTCCTTTTTAGCAACGAGAAGACTTTAGAGCCTTTCCACGCAGTTTTCTGTATCTTCTTCTTTTGATTTCTGCGGAGTGCATGTTTTGATGAATGACTGATTCAGGCGCAACAGGCTCTAGCCAAGGAGCATTTCTCTTCCTTTGGAGATTGACTGATGATTCAACCTTCTTCCCTCTTTGGACCGGCACAACAGTCCCTTCCAAACTGTTTTGTTCAACAATCATGTTCACATAGGCATCATCAGGGTTTGGTAAGTGGTTGTTGTTTATATTGGGGGGAGCTTCTTTAAGTTGGATGACTCCATCTTTGATCAATTCCTCGATTTTGTCTTTGAGGGTATAACAATTTGCGATGTCATGCCCCTCGACACCGGAGTGGTATGCACAATGTTTGGTTTCATCGTGCCTGGAAGTAGGCACGGGGTATTTCGAACCGGCCGAGTATTCTCGCGCTTTCGCCTTCTCATACACTGGGCTATAGTTCACTAAATGTGTATGTTACGTTGGCTTTCTCAAAGATCTATACGGTTTGGGTTTGTTTGCGCGGATTTGTGATTGTGGTGAGTATTTTGGGTATCTTTGGTTGGGTATGGTAAGCAGGATATGGGTGGCGCAGATCGATAATATGATTGTGGATGGTAAGAAAGCGCGGGCTTTGATACACTGAAGTTGTTCTCGCATATGCTCGAATGGCCGTGATGGAGGTGACGATCTCTTCCTCTCGCGGTGCCTCAGATGGAATTTGACCGCATTGCTCGCTAGTTTCTTGTAGGTTGTCGGTTTGTAATCCCGCTGTCTTAATGTTTCTTCCACGAAGTCGCCATTCTCACGACTTCGCAAAACTTCGCCCGATTACATCGATCATCTTTTCATAATACGTTGCATCTTTTAACGATTGACGAACAAGGTGGTCATTTCGCTCGCCATCGAGGTTGGACTTTGTCGCTTCGACCGCCACCTCGTATGATTCCCGAAAGTTTCAGGATTTCTTTTCAAGTTTCATAAGATAAAATCTGTCGGGGCGATGTCGGTGTTGAATCTGAATCTATCCATGAAGTCTTGTGCCATGGCATTCCAGCTGTCCCATTTTCGAGGGTCTTGGCATGTGTACCAGTCCAGCGCTTCTCCGGTTAGACTCCTGATGAATAGTTTCATGATGATTGCTTGATTTTTACCAACTCCAATCAATTTATCACAATATGACCTTAGATGAGCTCGAGGATTCCCCTTTCCATCGAACATGTCAAATTTGGGCACCTTGTACCCTACAGGTAATTCAACGTCAGGGTGCATACATAAGTTTTCATATTCTAAATCTTCCTCCCCTTTGTTCATTTGAATGTTTTTGAATGCCTCTTTCAAACTACAGATTTCTTTTGCCATATTTTCAGCAGCCCTAGTCTGCCGCTCCATTTCCTTGTATTGATCTGTCTCTTGAGAGGATGTATGCATAATAAATGGTTGGCTTTCGATCGGATGTGTTAATCCCTCATATTGTTTGTGTGACATCTGCTCGTATTGGGTGGCTTGGCAATTTGGGTTGAGTGGGGAGATATAAGTAGGTGGAGGTTGAGATGTGTATGTAGTGAACGGATCATTTTGGAGGTCGTCTTGCAAATTGACCGGGCGAGTGACATTTTGGTGTGAGCTGGTATGTTGCGGACTCTGCGGGGAGCTTTGGGGAAGTGGAGGCTCAAGGGCTTGTGACACGATTGCATTTGTCCTTTGCTCTGGGAGTGGTGCATTCAAACTAATAGACAGGTTTGTGATATTTCGGAGCCTTTCTATTTCGGCGCATGATTTCCATTTCACGCAATAGTGTGGCGAGGTTTTGATCATTGGTGTTTCTCCTTTCCAACGCCTCTGCATCCTCTACGGGAACGGGGACGAGTCCTAAGTTGTTTCGTTCTGGTGCCTCTGGATTAGTCATTTATTGGATGATTGTGCTTCTACCAGTCAACGTGAATCAACCTTTTGGGGATAAGCTAGGCAAAAATAATCCTTTAACAAATGAAGCAAACCAAGTTAGTATAATATGCAAAAAGTTGCAGGCAATATATACTAATAAGCAAATTGCAAATCAAGTGCGTGTTCTAACATGTTTGGGACCTTTTTATGCCAGAGGTAGGCCTAAACGTCAAATATGCGAGGTTATGATGGATTTGTCCAAGTCGTCCAACTATAACGCCTTTGTTGGAAATGGCAACCAAATGACGGTGCACTTTTCCCAATTTCAGCATGTCATGATTAGGTTTGGATTTGTCTATCATTGCCACGCTACACATAATATGCTGGTTGGTCGTTGGGTTGAGAAACCCGTCGACAAGTTTGGTGTCTTCCTAATTGTGGTGTCGATGCCAGGGACCGACCCACCTAAGGTAAATGCATGCATGCCCTAAAATAAAGGGTGGTATAGCTCTATCTTAAGTTTCTAAGATTTGGCTTTTCTAGACGCAAGGTCCCCGAGCGGACTACTCGAGTGAGAAGGCTACGCGACCACCGGTTGGACCGGATTCTCCGCGCAAAACACCAACTCTCTTAAATTTGGGTTTTTGAAAGAAATTTGCAGGTGCGCGAAGCACACCCGCGTGTTGTGTGTGATAGTGTGAATTTTCCAGAGTGGAAGAAATATGAGTGGAATGCCAGTTTAAGGAAAGCCGTAAAGCAAGTAGCAATAAATAAAACAAAATACAACACACAAAAAATACAATGCAAAAATAATTGTCAAATAATAACCCTAGGTCTGTTGTGGTTAAGAACATTAAATCCCCAGTGGAGTCGCCATTTCTGTCGCGCCCTTTTTCGACCGCGACTTTCTAGCGAATCTCCTGTTTAATAAAAAAGTTAGAAAATAAAATAAAAAATGCTAAATGTTTAAAAGGAATGTTAAAGTGTTAAAAGGTGCTAGAAATGCTAAAAGATGCTAAGAGGGTTCGCGGAGTCGCCACCTAATTATTTTGAGTGAATTAGGACACCTAAATGTTAACTAGTTTAAAGTAAACATTAACTCCATTTAATGGTCTGCTAAACTTAATGAGATTCTGGGGTAAGAGTTCTTTATTATCCTAAAGGGAAGGGGTTAGACACCCTAAAGGATCCGCTAACTTGCGGTTGTCCGTTCAAACCTAGGGTTAATTATTTATGCTAACAATGCGTGTTTTGAAAAGTATTTAAGTAAAATATAGAAAGTATTTTGCTAGTATAAAAATGTGAGATTTATTTTAAAATATATAAAGTTAGTTCTAGCTAAAAGATGATTTATGCATTTTATGACGTATTAGATAAGATACATGTGTTGTAATAATGCAAAAAAATCTTATTATGATAAAATGTGTACTTGTGGAATAAGATGTAAAATATCTATCATGCAGAGGCTAACAAAATAATTCTTTAATTATGAATGTTAGTAAGAGTTTATGAAGAAATTAATTTATTATGCTAAGAATTTAATAGCGGGTGACGCTTTAGCTACGTGAAAATTTATGTCATCTTGGTATGGCTTTGGCAATGCATAACTAGTCATAAAAATAACTAATTTAAGGAGAATGAATTTCTAACGTCAAACTATTTTTTAATGACAGCCCAAAGTTTAGCTATTCTAAGTGTACTACTAGTAGTGTAAGGTTAGACGAATAGTTACAAAAATAAATGGGGTAAGGATATGAATTAATAAGGACTCGAAGAAATAGCGAAGTCATTCGCCGGTGGCTTGGAATTTCCGATGCGGATAGAGAATGCACATAGATGCGGGTCTTCATTTGCTGTAGCTTGTGATGAGTCTCGACATGAGACTCTTCGTTTTGCTCCGATGCATTTCATGTAAAAATAAAGAAAGATAAGGATTAGTATGTATCCCAAATCTTACGCAATAATACAAATAAATAAGATATTCATATAAACTTAAAACACATGTCTACAGACATTTAACTACATCAAGAAAGCAAAGGGGGTTCAAAATCACCCGAATCGCCCAAAATTAGCCTAAACAGAGGTCGCAAAATCGCCTAAACAGTGTGGGGCTGAAGTTGTTCTAAAAAAAAAAAGCCAAAACAGCGGTCCAGAATGACCAAATTTATTTACAACTCGACGATCTAGGCAACACAAGCAGACATCGACCCATGACAGCCTGATGGACAAGCAGTGGTCCTTAACAAAGCCAATAATTAAGACCAGCTTATCAGCACACATGGGAATTGAAATATAGAAACAGACCCAAAACCATACAGTATGCCTGAAAACCTGCTGGAGTATTAAGTTATTATGTATGTCGTAGGTATGCTAGAAGTATGTATATGCACTCTTAATGGATTAAGTACAGGAAAAATGAAAGACAGAATGCCAGCATTCTTCATATCCATTTATTAGAAGGAAAATAAGAGTATCTTAACATTTAAATTTTAAACAGGGGAACCATCAGGTAGCTCTCTAAGTGGATGACTTAGCCAAGTGAAGCAACACATATCCTTCAAGAACTTCAGTATGTTATTATAGATCTTATCCAAACCACACCTCATTACATACGAGGTAGATGATGACATAGCTAATTTAGACAAATGTATAGGATTAGCTAGTGCATTTATCATTTAGCAATTTCTTAAGCAAGTATAATGCGGGATGCTTAGAACAAGGTTGATGCAGCTGGTTTCATCTCACATAAACATACATAGCAGAAGCAGGAGCACTCCAGTATATGCATAAGGCAAATAAGAATGACTCACTGACTATTTGGGTAACTCTTCTTAGGTACATTTAGACACATTCCATCATACTAGGCTGTTGACTGTCAATTTTGACCCGTTTTTTATATATTTTCGTGCAATTTTAAGTATTTTAGCACACCTCATTTTAATCGTTATTTTGCATATTTTACATAATATTCTACGTTTGTTTCTTCACAAAAATGGCATTGCATCTTTTATTTTAAATTAAGCATATTGTCGTTGTTAATATTATGTTTTTATTATTGTTACACAGTCGTTTTATTTTAATAATATTTGCATCTTTTTAAATAATTAATTGACATCCCATTTTTTACTTTTAATCGTGCATTAAACATGTTTTAAATATTGCATTTTAGTATTATTGCATCAGCATTTGCATTTTAATAATCTTGCATTTTTTTTAAATAATTTTGTTTTAAATAATTAACCAGCCTTGCATTTTTGTCAAACCAGTCCAGTCCAAGGCACAATTTGAATCAGTCCAACCCAACACCATTTTTGTTTTTAATTCCATCCAAACACCCTCTTTCATTTTCCCCCCTAAAATCAAAACCCACTTTTCATTTCCCCCCCCCCCCCAAAACTAAACCCAAACCCTAAAAAAAAAAACCTACCCTATAAATAAAACATTATACCCACTTTCCCCCCAACACAAAATCAGCCCCCTTATCTAACTGTTGACACCCAATTTTGACCCTCCTGTCCAGCCATTAACCATAAAATTACACCAATTTTTGTAAAATAATTTTTTAGGATTTTTATAATAAAATACAACAATAAAGCATAAATACAGGCATAAATAAATATTTTAATAATGGCATCGCGTCTTACGTAGGGTTTTAAACACTTGGAGTCCTGCGCCCGCATTAACTAACTTTAAGCTTTGTCTTAATTCTTAAATAATTAATAAATGCATAAAATAAATAATTTAGCGATAACGTCGTGTCAAGTAGCATCGCCGCATTTAATAATACGCAAGAGAATTTCATAATCATTGTAATTTAAAATCAATTTTTTAATAGCGTCGCATTTATAAAAGCCTTAAACAATTCTTAAATATCATACTTGCATTTAGCATTTAATCTAAACTCAATTCAATTTTAACGTCGCAATAATGCATAATAATAAGATTTTAAATGATAGCACCGCATTCTAAAATGTTAAGCACTAATTTAATAGCACGCCCGCATTTATAACAATTAGATTAACAAAGCACCTAAATAATTTAATTGCATTAATTTAATTGATTAGTTCTTACCACTAATTAATTAATAAATTAATTAAAACCAAACCTAATACTAATTACCCACCATTTTCTACCCAACCCATTGCAGCCCAGACCTTCTACCCGTCGCCCTGGCCCAAACCCGTTAGCCCAACCCGCAAGCCCACGTGCCCCCTGCCCTTTATACCTTACCCACAGAAGCCCAACACCCATTTTCCCTTGCCCATCGCCTATCTCCCTCGACGAACCCTAAACCTAAAAACCTCAACCGCCGCCAGACCTTCACCTCACGCCTTCGTCGCCGTGATTCTCGCCTGAGAATCCGGCGACTTTCCTTTCCCTTCACCTGCACACACGTCTTCAGTGATTTTTTACCATAAACCAGCACCCAATTATCAATCGAATCGACCCAAAATCTTTTCGAAATCTCAGCCTAGAATCAGCCATAATTGCTCACCAATATTAGAACCTAGGGTTAGCCTATATAACGACATGCAAAGGGTCATCGTCTGAAAGGGGGGGAGCACCTTCTGAATCCAGAAAACTCACTCGAATGTTATAGAACATAGAGGGAGATAGCATAGTAGCAGTTAAGAATCACCACGACATAGCAAGAACACAGAGCAGAGCAAAGACGGGGAGTCCAGAGCATGGGTCGAGCACAGACCTGTGAGCAGAGGAGAGCATAGAAACAGGGGGCAGGACTCAGTTGGAGTTCAGGCAGGAGTCCAATCGATCGGTTAGGGCAAACCAGTGCGTGCATAAATATCGAACCCACAAAAGCTTTTACTCTCTAGAACCCCTCCGTTATCAATCCAAGCTTCATATTCAGAGCAAAAGCTCGTTCTATCCACTGCATTAGCAATCCCTCCGAGTGGACCGACGACTTGATACGCCGCCCCGGGTCGCTGTCCGGAGAAGGTAAACTCATCACTTTTTCCAAACTTTCTGTTTAAATCTGTATTTTTATGGTTTTTGTACGATGTTTGTTGCATGCAGAATGTTGGTGTAATTTGTGTGTTAAACATGTGTTAGTTTTGTCCATTCGTATTGCTGTGTTCATTGACGCATGAATATGATGGAACAGTTAGTTTCAATCAATCTGGATATGTGCTTACCTTGAGTTGTTGATTAGATTTACGTCTAATACAATATGTTGAAGGTGATGATTAGCAAACTCAGTAAATCTATTTTAAATCACTTCTCCCGGCTGAATGTTTGGAATGTTTCTTACGAGTAGCAGAATTAAGATTCTGTGGGTATACTTTAGTACGAATGGTCATATATGTTCAAAGTGTCATTGGTAACTATTGAATCAGGAATTTCAGAAGTTCACTAAGTCATATAAAAGCTCGTGCTATATATTGATGTGTTAAAACACTGCTTGAGTCATCTTGGAAATAATAAACGCATGTCTAAAACTTTAAAGGAATTTAACGCCCGCTTCACCTTTTGTTCTTAATTAATGACAAGGGAATACTCACCCGCTAGTTTGGTATGCTTGTATTGAAGATTACATAAGTAGTGACACAGTATCGTAGTTTGAGCGATCTGGGAGAATGTTTGTATATAGGAATCTGGGTACGGTTATATGCTTTGCCCTACGACACATCCAAATCGAGAGATATTGCTCGTCCGGTTGAGATCTGCTTCGCCTAACTTGCCGCAGGCCCGTTTTCGTATGGCGAGGGGTTGGCTAAGTTCATAATTTGTATTGCTAAAAGGATTAATGCATCATGTAGGCTTGAATTGTATCTTCCTGATATCTATCCCGGTATGCTATCTGAACCCCTTCAATTCACTAGCCTTAACATTCGTCTCCGAACCTTTCACATGAAACAGATATACTGTATGTATATTCTGAATATCTAAATGCACATCAGTCTCCCTAAAGGCATAAATAGGGGCCCGCGTACACATGAATAAAAAATATATTTATCCATATATATATACATGTATATTCTGAATATCCTGCACATATGTATCATGTCGCCTGCATATCGTTGTTGTATACCTGCTTTTCTTAAAATTTGGTAGTCGTATTACTACCCTAGCATATACTATTTGGACAGTAGTTTTGAGCTTTCCATTGTTTTGGATCTGTTTAGCTTTGATAAGTAGATCATAATGCATTATTTGAATATGTGACTATCTTATTTTTGAAAGAATAAAATAGGTACTAATCCTTATCTTTCTTGTTTTTACATGGCACGCACCGGAGCAAAATAAAGAGTCTCACGGCGAGACTCATCGCAAGTTATTTCAAATGGCAACCCGCACCCGCATTTGCATTCCCGCTTCAGAAATTCCTAAGACAAAATAGGATAAGACGATGTCGCCACGCATCTTGGAAGCCGCGAGCATATCCACCCTCTATATTATTTGTTTGAAATTTGTTGCCTAATTATTTAACTTTGTAATTAATAGGATATCTAGAATAATTAGCCTTTAAACATATAAGTGGGGAAGGTAATTTAAAATTCATCGCTTAATTTACATGCCTTTAAGATTGTCATGCATGTCTAATTTTTGCCAAATGATTTAACTTGCATTATAAAACCAACATTTTTGTATTAAAATCCACAACAGATTTCTTCCTAAACTCTCAAAATCATCTTAAAACATTTCTTATATAATATTGTACGCAGGCTAGGCAAGATTAATTTAGCTAGCAAAATACACATAATTAGTCCATAAAGCACTCTCTTAGCATTCTTTAGCACTTCCAAATTTTTAGCGCTTTAAATCACCCCCTGACGTTTAACACCTTTAGCATTTTAGCATTTAGCACCCTTTAGCATTTTTAGCACCTCTTTTAGCATTTTGCACTTTTTAATCACCCTTTAATATTTAGCACCCCTCTACTTTTAAAATTTCTTTAACATTTTAGCACTTTTTCTAGCAATCCTTTAAGCATCTTTAAATATCGCCTTTGGCGCATTTTGTCCTTAACATTTTAGCACCTCCTATTTTTAGCATATTAGCGCATTTGCAGCACTTTAGCATTTAACACTTTTTTTAAGCACCTCTTAGCACCTTTAGCACCCTTTAGCTTTAAAATTAATCTTTTAGCACCTTAAAGCACCTTTCAAACATTTTAGCGTTTATTTTATTTCCCAACATTTTATTAAACAAGAAGAGCTTTATTTTGCATTTTTAAACATAATAATTACCCTAGGTTTGGCAGGATAACCGCAAGTTAGCGGGTCTTAGAGGGTGCCTAACCCCTTCCCTCTAGATTAATAAAGAACCCTTACCCAGAATCTCACTAAGTTTAGCAGACCATTGAAATGGAGTTAATGTTTTACTTTAAACTAGTTAAACATTTAGGTGTCCTAATTCACCCAAATTAATTAGGTGGCGACTCCGCGAACCCTTAGCATTCTAGCAACCCTTTAGCATTTTAGCCTCTTTTGCAATTTTAGCATCCTTTTAGCACTTTTAATACTTTTAACCTTTTAAGCTTTTTTAGCTTTTATTTTTATTTTCTAACCTTTTATGAGCAGCAGGAGTTTAGAAAATAAATGCCGCGGCCGAAAAAGGGTGCGACAGAAATGGCGACTCTGCTGGCCCTTAGCATTCTAGCAACCCTTTAGCATTTTAGCCTCTTTTGCAATTTTAGCATCCTTTTAGCACTTTTAATACTTTTAACCTTTTAAGCTTTTTTAGCTTTTATTTTTATTTTCTAACCTTTTATGAGCAGCAGGAGTTTAGAAAATAAATGCCGCGGCCGAAAAAGGGCGCGACACTAACCCTAGACCCCTCTCCCTTCTCTCACCCCGTCGCCCATTCCCGCCAGCCCCGTCGCCGCCGCCAGTCTCACCGGCGAACCCCCTCACACACACACATCAGCCGCCCTTAAGCTCTAGCCGCTCACCCTCTCTCTAAAAAACCTTTCCCGTCGCCCTCTCTCGTCGGCGAATCCACTGTTCCGACGAACCCCCCTAGCCGTCTACACCCATCAGCCTCTTCACACTTTCAACAGTGAACACCCCTTCGAACCACACCCCTCGTCATCCTCAACCACTACACCAGTCGACCACCATATGAACCACCACTGTCCTGCCGCCCTTCTCCAGTTCCGGCAAACCTCACCCAAGAAATACCGTCACCTATCAGCCGCAAGACCTACCGTCGAACTTCCGACGACCTCACCACTGCCCGCACCTCGAACCATCAGGCGGCGTCACTCCGGCATTTCACCGATGAGGCGACGCCACCCCTTTCCTCTTTTGATGTGTTGTTGGCTTTACCTTGTTGTTTGGACTGATTTTAAGTTTTAGTATTTCGTCGGAGTTCTAAGACTCCGGCGACCTAAGTTGGTTTGCATTTTTCAGTTATCTGTTGGATGTGTTTGTCTCTTTTTCGGCGACCCGTTGCTTACTTATCACTGTCTCGTTATTGAATTTTCAGTTGAGGTCTTGTTTAATCCTACTGGGCTAAACTATTATGTCCGCGGTTGCTACTGTTTGTCTTTGTTTGTTTGTTGTTGAAGATGAACTGATTTGGCTGTGTTCATCTCTTTTTCGGTGACCCGCTTACTTATCACTGTCTCGTTATTGAATTTTCAGTTGAGGTCTTGTTTAATCCTGTCGGCCTAAACTTATGCCCGCGGTTGCTGCTGTTTGTTTGTTGTTGAAGATGAACTAATTTGGCTGTGTTCGTCTCTTTTTCAGCGACCCACTGTTACTTATCACTGTCTCGTTGTTGCATTTTCAGTTGATGTCAGTTGAACAGATACTACATTGGCCGATGAAAAAGTTATCCGTCGATTTTTTAGGCCTCCACAGTTGCAAAGACGGAAAATAAAATAAATGAAGCTTTTTGGGCAAGGATGATTTCTTCCACTTACATCGGATAACCAACATGCGCTTGGCAAGGCGAATTCTCGCAGCCGCACTTGTTTAGGCTGTCCTACTTTATATTTTTACATATCTGAGCCCTCCGTGTTTAAAACTATTACTGTTTTGACGCGGATCTGAAAGTTTTATTTATTTTATAGCAATATTGGCCGATGAAGGAATCCCCGTCTGATTTCCAAGGCCTCACTGCATAAAAAGACGGATTTATTTGCTTTGTTTGTTAATTTTTGCTATTATTTAAAAATTTATGTATTCTATTACTAATACTTTTACTAAGTGTTTATGCAGGTATCCGGAGATGCATTTCAAAAAGAATGCCCCGGAGTTTATTTTATATCGTATTTAATTTCATGTTTTATTATTTTGCATTGTATTTTATTTTCATTGTAAATTATGTAAAATGCTTAGAATAGGTAGAATAAAAAGAGCAATAAATAATTAACCTAGGTTTGAACGAACAACCGCAAGTTAGCGGATCTTAAAGGATGCCTAACCCCTTCCCTTTAGGATAATAAAGAACCCGATCCGTAATCTCACTAATTTCGCACCATTAAATGGAAGTCAATTGCGATTTTTATTGCAATAAACTAAGTGTCCTAATTCACTATAATAATTAGGTGGCGACTCCTCAAATCAGCATAATTGCTCCATCCAGGGAACCGCGCCAAAGAGCAACGTCACAGACACCGCTCGCACCGAGGTCGAAAACGGCGTGACAAAGACGGGCGACTCCACTGGGGATATCAGGTTCTTGATCATAACATACTCAGGTTAATTAAATATTGCACTTTATTTTGCTTTTATATTTGTTGTAAATATTTTATATTGTTTGCTTTTATTTTGTAATTAACTACTTTAATTGCTACATTCTTTTATTGCTTTCCTTAAATTGTCATTCCGTTCATATTTCCTCCATTCTGGAAAATTAACACTATCACACACTACACGCGAGGTGCGCTTGGTGCATCAGCAAAATTCTTTCTTCAAAACCCAAATTTAGGAGAGTTGGTAATAGACGCGGAGAATCCGGTCCAACCGGTGGCCGCGTAGCCTTCTCACTCGAGTAGTCCGCTCGGGAACCATTTTGTCTAGTAAGCCAAATCTTAGCAAAATTAAGATAGAGCTATACCACATTTTTTTTAAGTCATGCATGCATACACCCTAGGTGGGTCGATCCTTGGTATCGTTTCCACGATTAGAAAATCCACCAAATTGTCGTTGGGTTTCACAACCCAACGACCCATAAGCATATATGTGTAGCGTGATAATGATAGACGGATCCAAGCCTGGTCATGACACGCCGAAATTGGAAAAAGTGCACCGTCATTTGGTCGCCATTTCCAACAAAACATTGCAGTTTAACGGCTTGGACTTATTTATCATAATCTCGCATATTTGGCGTTTAGGCTCACCCCTGGCATAAGGGAGGTCCCAAGCATATTAGGGCACGCGCTTGATTTGCATGCTTTTGTTTACTATTTTGTTGCTAGCAACTCTGTATATTATTTAATTCAATAATTGCTCTTTGTGATTCCGCTCGAGCATTTGCATTTTGCACCTTTGCTCTCACATTTCAATCGGGACTTCTCTTGTGTAAATCACTTGAATAGCGCGACTTGGACTTTGTGAAGCATCACCACGATCCGGTCGAACCAATCGTGAGTCTCGACTATATGGTCACACCCTTCATTTTGTTATTTTGTCATTTTCCCACTCTCACCTATTTCTCATATTTTTGCAGAAAACAAATTCCTCGCAAATAGTCGATGCTCAAAAAGAAAAAAAAAGGGTCATCACAAGGAGCGAGAATTATGTTGACTAATAGAAGTCAGTTTATACCAGATTCAACGAGACATCGCTCTCAATTCTTTTATACTTTGTATTTTTATTCATATTTGCAAATTAAATTAATATGTTTAGCGTTAATTACATAGTTTTCGCATATCATGCATTTTACAGCATAATTATTCCGAACTACGCGTGTCTGATTCTCACCACACGGTGTGATACGTAGGCAACTCATTTTGGGTTCGACACCACAAAATAAAAACAAAAAAAAAAAGAAAAAGAAAAAGAGAAGCATATTTTTCTCATTCATGCATCCCATTCATCATGTTCTCGGACGTCCATTTTCGTTACATTCATTTTTACTTTGTATTCGTCCACAGTGGACAATCATTTTCTTTTGTATAGCTTTACATTGTCATCCTTTCATTGATAACTTCTTTGCAAGCATACTTTTTATAACATATTTGAATGAACTACGCGCACCTGATTCCCTCGGCGGGATACGTAGGCAGCCCTATTCGGGTTCGGTACCATTTAGTCTAAAAAAATACAAAAAAAAAATACTTTATTCAAAAGAAAGAAAAAATGTATATTTTCTTCAAAAAATACAAAAAAAAATGTGTTATTCAAAAAATACAAAAATATTTTGTAAGTATTATTGTTTGACTTTGTTAATACCAACACAGTTACAAATGTGCATAAACAAAAAAAAAAAAAACGAGTGATAATCAGCATGGGTTGACTTTGTGGTAAACCATAGATTCTTTTGGTACCTCTTATTCATACCCGCAGATGACATTGTCTTGCATGTTTCCAAGATAAGAATGAAACCGACCTCATCGTTTCATATGCATTGTGTGGTGAGTGTTTGAATAAGTTCAATTGCATTGCATTGTGATCTAGAACTTGGCTTGAATGTTTGTTGAGGCGAAATCCTGAGTAACACTCGGTGTAGGAAATGATCGTAGGCTTTCTTTGACCCGTTTGAGCATTTTCAGCCTACCAAATAACATTATCCCTAGTACACCCCTTTGAGCCTAAAACCTATTTTTTGACAACCGCATATTACACCTATACCCTTTCTGAGTGCGTACGCACTATCCCTCTCTTGGCCCGACCTCCTCGAGTGCTTTAGAAATGTGCAAGTGGCTGACAAAATTCTAGCTGAAGTTTGCAAAGACAAAAGTTGTCAAAGTCTCAAAAAATGAAAGCAGAGACGATTTCACATAAAGAGGAAATCAAAAGCCCCGATAATTAAAAAAAAAAAAAGAAAAAAAAAGAAGGGGGAATACATAACCCCGAGAGGGAAAAAAAGGGGGGCTCCAAATAAAAGATTCAAAAGAAGTCAATACAGAAAAACTGGGACAAAAAGAAAGCAAGTCAGCATTAAAACACACAAATATCAAGCATGGACGTAGTCCAACTCTCGAGGAATGATTAGTCACTTTACCCAAATGATATTCATTCCTTTCACCAAGCCTACATTACAAGCCCGTGACAAGCCCTACATGATCTTATACTGAGGGTTCTCACATTAGTGGATACTTACATGACGGCCAAGCCTATGGTATCACAATTGCATGCATTGAACATCTTTTTGAGTGTGAGCGCAATTCTCTCAACGTCCCAAAATTCAAAATACTGAAATATATGTGTGAAATGGGACTTTCTTTCAGTGAGGCATTTGAAACGTGAGATTACGTGTAGTTCGAAACCTTGGATGCAAGCAGGTGTGTCGACACTCAGGTATGTCTGAGGTACTATCCAAGCCGTGAATTACACCGGAGTCAATCTCGTTTATACTGAAAGCAATAAAAGAACATTCTTATGCACAATACTAATTGTTGGTATCAACTGGAGTCAGAACGTAATGTCGTCTTCCATTTTTTCAGAAAAAATAACAAAATGCATATTACATAAAAATTATTTTGCATCACGAACTACGTCTTGACCTGATTCCTCAATGGATACGTGGCGCCACATCGCCGGGTCCCGCATCATTTTAAAATCATAAAAATTCTTATTTTTGCGGCATGAACTACGTCTTGACCGACTTCTCGGCGGGATACGTGAAGCGACCACATCGGCCGGCCACACCGTCAGAAATATTTCTTCCTTGTTTCTGCACATGACTCGATTTTGTCCATTGGAGAGTTTAGCATCCTCACATATTTTGCATCCATTACCACCTACATATTTTCGGGGGGTTGCATTCTCATCTACTCAATTGTACATTGTCCATATTCTCGCATTAGCTTTTCATTCATTATAAAAAAAAAATGCTTACCTGATCGCCTTGATAGCGTCAAGATGAAACCTTACCCAGTTCAACATCTTCATTACGTAAACCGACATTTTAAGGAATTCAGTGCAAGAAAATGGCAATAGACAGGAAAAAGCAGGCCAACTAGGTCTTCAGTGCAAACCAAGAATGCAAGCGTCAAGAGCCAAAGCTACAGAGTCGACGCTAATCAACCACTCATTTCCTAAAAAACTCACAAGTTTTCTTTGAGTGCAGGATCTTCATATCGCCAAAGCGCAGAACACAACGGAGGCCCACGCGGTTACAAACGCACAACGTCTATGCGGTGACGCTTATCTCAACCAGACGTCACAAAGCGTGCACGCCTAAACCAATGCATTTCATTTTAAGCCATGCAACGCTTCATTCATGTTTCGTCTATGCAACGACGAAAGACCGTGATCGCGTCCATGCAACGACGCCCTTTCATTTTAAGCCTATGCAACGGCTTCATTTATGTTTCGTCCATGCAACGACGAACATCTGCATTGCGTCCGAAAACGACGTCATTTCATTTTAAGCCTATGCAACGGCTTCATTTATGTTTCGTCCATGCAACGACGAGCATCTGCATCGCGTCCATGCAACGACGCCCTTTTATTTTTAAGCCCATGCATCGGCTTCATTCATGTTTCGTCCATGCAACGACGAGCATCTGCATTGCGTCTATGCAACGACGCCATTTCATTAAAAGCCCATGCAACGGCTTCATTCATGTTTCGTCTATGCAACGACGAACATCTGCATCGCGTCCATGCAACGACGTCTTTTCATTTTTTTTAGCCTATGCAACGGCTTCATTCATGTTTCGTCCATGCAACGACGAGCATCTGCATCGCGTCCATGCAACGACGCCTTTTCATTTTAAAATCTCATGCAACGGCTTCATTCATGTTTCGTCTATGCAACGACGAGAATCTGCATCGCGTCCATGCAACGACGCCTTTTCATTTCATATAAGCATATGCAACGGCTTCATTTATGTTTCGTCCATGCAACGACGAGCATCTGCATTGCGTCCGAAAACGACGCCTTTTCATTTAAGCCTATGCAACGGCTTCATTCATGTTTCGTCCATGCAACGACGAGCATCTGCATTGCGTCCGAAAATGACGTCCTTTCATTTTAAGCCTATGCAACGGCTTCATTCATGTTTCGTCCATGCAACGATTTAACATCTGCATCACGTCTAAGCAACGACGCTTTTTCATTTTAGCCTATGCAACGGCTTCATTCATGTTTCGTCCATGCAACGACGAGCATCTGCATCGCGTCTATGCAACGACGCCATTTCATTTAAGCCTATGCAACGGCTTCATTCATGTTTCGTCTATGCAACGACGAGCATCTGCATCGCGTCCATGCAAAGACGCCTTTTCATTTTAAGCCTATGCAACTTCATGTTTCGTCTATGCAACGACGAGCATCTGCATCGCGTCCATGCAACGACGCCTTTTCATTTTTTAGCCTATGCAACGGCTTCATTCATGTTTCGTCAATGCAACGACGAACATCTGCATCGCGTCCAAAAACGACGTCATTTCTTTTAAGCCTATGCAACGGCCATTCATGTTTCGTTTATGCAACGACGAGCATCCGTGATCGCGTCCATGCAACGACGCTTTTCATTTTAAGCCCATGCAACGGCCAGATCTATGTTTCGTCCATGCAACGACGAAAGACCGTGATCGCGTCTATGCAATGACGCCATCAACATCTACAATAACCTTGTCTTTTCAAAGACCACATCACTGCAACCCAGTGTCAATCATACTTCAACACTGGGACATTTTTTAAATCAGCGTCAGCTTTGCTTTTTATTTTTTGCGTCACAATGACCCAGTGTCATCATGATTTGACACTGGGACATTTTTGGGTCTGCATCATCCCTATTTTGAGTTCTAGTTTATAAAACAGGACAAAATTGGCTACAAGTCAACATCTTTGTCCGAAGACTCTTCCATCATCTCCGTACAAAGAGGGACATGCTGTTGACAGTCAATTTTGACCCGTTTTTTGTATATTTTCGTGCAATTTTAAGTATTTTAGCACACCTCATTTTAATCGTTATTTTGCATATTTTACATAATATTCTACGTTTGTTTCTTCACAAAAATGGCATTGCATCTTTTATTTTTAAATTAAGCATATTGTCGTTGTTAATATTATGTTTTTATTATTGTTACACAGTCGTTTTATTTTAATAATATTTGCATCTTTTTAAATAATTAATTGACATCCCATTTTTTACTTTTAATCATGCATTAAACATGTTTTAAATATTGCATTTTAGTATTATCGTACAAGATTTGCATTTTAATAATCTTGCATTTTTTTTAAATAATTTTGTTTTAAATAATTAACCAGCCTTGCATTTTTGTCAAACCAGTCCAGTCCAAGGCACAATTTGAATCAGTCCAACCCAACACCATTTTTGTTTTTAATTCCATCCAAACACCCTCTTTCATTTTCCCCCCTAAAATCAAAACCCACTTTTCATTTTCCCCCCCAAAACTAAACCCAAACCCTAAAAAAAAACCTACCCTATAAATAAAACATTATACCCACTTTCCCCCCCAACACAAAATCAGCCCCCTTATCTAACCCTAGACCCCTCTCCCTTCTCTCACCCCGTCGCCCATTCCCGCCAGCCCCGTCGCCGCCGCCAGTCTCACCGGCGAACCCCCTCACACACACACATCAGCCGCCCCTAAGCTCTAGCCGCTCACCCTCTCTCTAAAAAACCTTTCCCGTCGCCCTCTCTCGTCGGCGAATCCACTGTTCCGATGAACCCCTAGCCTACACCCATCAGCCTCTTCACACCTTCAACAGTGAACACCCCTTCGAACCACACCCCTCGTCATCCTCAACCACTACACCAGTCGACCACCATATGAACCACCACTGTCCTGCCGCCCTTCTCCAGTTCCGGCAAACCTCACCCAAGAAATACCGTCACCTATCAGCCGCAAGACCTACCGTCGAACTTCCGACGACCTCACCACTGCCCGCACCTCGAACCATCAGGCGGCGTCACTCCGGCATTTCACCGATGAGGCGACGCCACCCCTTTCCTCTTTTGATGTGTTGTTGGCTTTACCTTGTTGTTTGGACTGATTTTAAGTTTTAGTATTTCGTCGGAGTTCTAAGACTCCGGCGACCTAAGTTGGTTTGCATTTTTCAGTTATCTGTTGGATGTGTTTGTCTCTTTTTCGGCGACCCGTTGCTTACTTATCACTGTCTCGTTATTGAATTTTCAGTTGAGGTCTTGTTTAATCCTACTGGGCTAAACTATTATGTCCGCGGTTGCTACTGTTTGTCTTTGTTTGTTTGTTGTTGAAGATGAACTGATTTGGCTGTGTTCATCTCTTTTTCGGTGACCCGCTGCTTACTTATCACTGTCTCGTTATTGAATTTTCAGTTGAGGTCTTGTTTAATCCTGTCGGCCTAAACTTATGCCCGCGGTTGCTGCTGTTTGTTTGTTGTTGAAGATGAACTAATTTGGCTGTGTTCGTCTCTTTTTCAGCGACCCACTGTTACTTATCACTGTCTCGTTGTTGCATTTTCAGTTGATGTCAGTTGAACAGATACTACATTGGCCGATGAAAAAGTTATCCGTCGATTTTTGAGGCCTCCACAGTTGCAAAGACGGAAAATAAAATAAATGAAGCTTTTTGGGCAAGGATGATTTCTTCCACTTACATCGGATAACCAACATGCGCTTGGCAAGGCGAATTCTCGCAGCCGCACTTGTTTAGGCTGTCCTACTTTATATTTTTACATATCTGAGCCCTCCGTATTTTAAAACTATTACTGTTTTGACGCGGATCTGAAAGTTTTATTTATTTTATAGCAATATTGGCCAATGAAGGAATCCCCGTCTGATTTCCAAGGCCTCCCCTGTACAAAAGACGGATTTATTTGCTTTGTTTGTTAATTTTTGCTATTATTTAAAAATTTATGTATTCTATTACTAATACTTTTACTAAGTGTTTATGCAGGTATCCGGAGATGCATTTCAAAAAGAATGCCCCGGAGTTTATTTTATATCGTATTTAATTTCATGTTTTATTATTTTGCATTGTATTTTATTTTCATTGTAAATTATGTAAAATGCTTAGAATAGGTAGAATAAAAAGAGCAATAAATAATTAACCTAGGTTTGAACGAACAACCGCAAGTTAGCGGATCTTAAAGGATGCCTAACCCCTTCCCTTTAGGATAATAAAGAACCCTGATCCAGAATCTCACTAATTTCGCAGACCATTAAATGGAAGTCAATTGCAGTATTTTTATTGCAATAAACTAAGTGTCCTAATTCACTATAATAATTAGGTGGCGACTCTCAAATCGGATAATTGCTCCATCCAGGAACCGCCAAAAGAGCAACGTTACAGACACCGCCTGCACTCGAGGTCAAAAACGGGCGTGACATAAAGCATGACAAGAGGGAAAACAGGAAGCAAAGAATACGAGGTGTATTGTAGCACTTAGACAGACAAGGAAATCCTGCAGGCCCAAACATGCGATTTTCCAGATTTTGTTATAGAAATAAAAAAAACGAGAAAGAAGGTCCAAGACATGAAATTCCAGATTTTATTTAGGGGACAAACATTGGTATTTAGACACATAAGAAGATACAATACAGATTCGTACATTAAGAAACGCCGACTTTACTGTCCTAAAGCTATTCGATTCATTTTTAGTCGAGACTAGTGTTGTGACATATATGGGAGATTTGAGATGCAGGGGAGCTTAAAGAAACAACATGACACTCGCGGCGATTCACGCCTACCAGCAAATCAGTTAAACATCACACGTGTGTTAAATCCAAATTCTTGCACCCATTCCAATTCTTGCACCAATACCGAAAGGTATTTCTATGGGTTTAAACTCACAGAGCAGTCAACCAATACTGTATTTACTCAATCAATCTCATAAATCTAAGCAATAACTACATCATTCATCCACACGATGACGCTAGTATAACAAATTGATTGTTACCATCACAAGAAAAACATAACAGATTATTCATTCAAACTAGCCAGGCTCTCGAGTAGTCATACACAGCCCATATTACACATACGAACACCAAACAGAATTTAAAATGAAAGGACGATGAATTTACCTTCTCCGGGCAGCGAACCGAGGCAGCATATCAAGTCGTCGAAGCCACTCGGAGATTTTTGTGCTATGCTATTGAAGGCGACGCAGTTTGTGGTCGATTCTAGACTATTTTTTGAAAGAAGGGCTTCGGCTAAAGGATGCTAACAGGTTCCCTCAGGTTTCCTCCATGTTTTATGACAGTTGGGTCGATTTTGTTGTTCGTGTCAGGGTTTCAGAAAGGTGCTGGGTTTCCCCTTGATTGCTCTTGATGTTCGAATGGATCCTTTCTGGGTTCAGGAAGGTACTAGCTTCTCCACCATCGCCGATGATGCCATTGCATGTAAAAAAAGGATTAATTTATAGTCTCGATTTTATTTCTAAGTTTGGTAAGCATTTAAGGCTGATTTTGGACGAGATTTTGTGCTTATTCTTACTGCAATTTTGTGTGATTCGGGGTGTGATTTCGAACTGATTTGTTAAGATTTGTGGGCTATTTTGGGTTATGATTTGTTACCATTCTTGTGTATGTATGGGTAAGGAAACTGGTTTTGGAAAGATTTGGTTTAGGGTTCGCCGGATTCTCCGGCGAGAATCACGGCTGGTGATGGGGGAGAGGTGCGTCGACAGGTTAAAGAGGATGAAGGCTTAGGGCGTTTTTTTTTGTTTCTATCGGTTTTGTCGACAGGGATGGGGTTAAAGGCCTGAGGGGCGTGTGGGCTTGCGGGTGTTGGGCCTTCGGGGGTTGGGCTGCGTTCTAAAATGGTGGGCTGGTGGTATTTTTAGGTATTTAATTAATTTGAGGTGTGTTAGTTTTAGGTAAAATTAATTAGTGGTAAATTAGATTGTTTAAATTGTGATTAAATTATTTAGGTGTTTTATTAGTCTAAGCTATTATTATAATAATAAATATGGGTGTGCTAATTTAATTAGTTCTTAATGTCTATAATGCGATGTCGTTATTAAGACTTATTAAATAAAAATTAGGACTTCTTAATTCTTTTATGAATGCTATTATTAAAACGCGTATGTTAGATTATTATTTTATGTATTTATTATTATTTAAGAATTATGACATGGCTTTAAAATTAATAAATATGGGCGCGAGACTCTAAGTGCGTAAGACGCGGTGCCATTATTAAATTATTTATTTATTTATGCCTGTATTAATGTTTTATCGTTGCATTTTATTATTTAAAAATTATTGTTGAAAATTAGTGTAATTTTATGGTTAATGACTGGACGGGAGGGTCAAAATTGGGTGTCAACAACGGTTAACTAGACTGTCTTATATTCCGGTTAGGATATATAATCGCTCAACCACAGTGCAGAAACCTTCTATATTTCTATGATAAGTTTTACCACATAGGAGGATTAAGAACCATAATCTATAATGCTACACAAGTATCGGGGTACTTTCGTCCGCGATTTTAACATATGTCTATTCAATTATAGCATATCCAAATCTCTCATCTCGGTTTTTGATTCGAAATCATATTGATTATGATAATTAGTGATCAGTTAACTATCAAACATTCATACCAATATCAAATAAATCCTAATCAAGTGAAGAAGAAATCAAACTAATGCATTAATTCATGAAATATAGTTTCAAGCGATTCAATAGGAAAGTCCTAATAGAGTGTTTAGCTCCTAGCCATAGATATGCTAAGAACTAATACAAACTCAAACTCAAACATGAACTGAATTGAAATAAAGAAAAGCAAGAAAAATACTTAAAACTAATGTCTCCAATCGTAGCCTCCAGGGTTGTGATGTGTTGTATGATATGTGATCCCCCTCATCCAATTCTGTCCCAAGGGCTTAAATATGCCGTAAAATCTTGTACCCTGGACCACGCTCGACCAATTTCACTCGGATCCGAAATTCAGACGGCACCGCAGATCGCAGTGGGCACCGCGGAGCCGAAAGTCCTCCGGCTTCTCGCAATTATGGCCATGATCTGCGATCGCAGCCGATCTGGCCCCGCATCTTTCGTCCTGATCTGCCAACTTTCGTTCTTTTTGCTTTGGGAACTCCTTTTCTGCCCACTTTAACTTCTTTTTTCCATTTTGCCATTTAGAATCATTGTGACTCAAAAAAAAGAAAAACGACCCTACACGACACTTATTTATACGAAAATGGAAAAAATACTAACTGAAAATGACTCAAAAAGCGTATATAAAATATGCCTAACAGATTCTCACTTTTATTTCGAGTGAACCTAGCCAATTTATTGACTGAATGAGCGATATCAGGTCGAGTGTAGTTTGTGATATACATCAGACTACCAATCACCTGCGCATATCGTTCCTGGCGTATAGGTACACCAAAATGCTTGTCAATATTTTGACTTCTATCCAATGGTGTCTTTACCGGTGAACTGTCAAACATCTGAAATTTCTTCAGCACATCTTCGATGTAGTGAGATTGAGACAAGACCAGTCCATTAGATGTCTTTGAGATCTTGATCCTTAAGATGACATATGCGACCCCCATATCTTTCATGTCGAAACATTGTTTTAACATGTTCTTAGTCTCTAGGATTATCCTAGGACTGCTACCAGTGATCAATAAGTCATCTACATAAAGACATATCATGAAGAACGAATCGACATTTCCTTTCATGTAAACACATTTGTCACATTTATTAATGGCGAACCCTTTTGATACTATAGTACTATAAAATTTCTCGTGCCACTGTTTAGGGGCCTGTTTCATCCCGTACAACGATTTAACAGGCCGACACACTTTTGTCTATTGTCCTGGAACCACATACCCATCGGGTTGGTGGAGATATATTGCTTATTCCAAATCACTATTTATGAAGGCATTATTGACATCCATTTGATGTATTTCAAGATCCCGCAAGGCGGCGATATCTATGAACATACGTATGGATGTCATTCTAGACAATATAGTATAGGTATCAAAGTAATCAAGACCCTCTTTTTGGCGATATCCCTTGACCACTAACCTAGCCTTGTACTTATCGATAGAACCATCCGTCTTTAACTTCCGTTTAAGGATCCACTTACAATACAACGGTTTGTGTCCCGGGGGAAGTTCAGCCAACTCCCAGGTGTGGTTATGCAGAATGGATTCTATCTCACTTTCTAAAGCTTTCTTTTAGAGTGGAGCTTCTGGAGTTGACAATGCTTCGGCGATTGTCCGTGGTTCATCCTGAACCAAATAAGCTTCAAAGTATGAACCGAAGGACTTGTCCTTCCGGGCCCTTTTGCTTTTCCTTGGTTCCATCTCTGAATCTTCCAAGTCATGAGAATCTGGAATACTGAAATCCGGATAATCAGCCACTTAAGTATTCACTAGATCTGAACCGTTTGGATCTAGGTAGTCATTGACTCCTTGATCCTCAGAGTTTTGATCATAACTTTGTTTGCGAGAGGTTATGTTATTTTTATTATATGGAAACATGTCTTCAAAGAACCATGCGTTCCTTGATTCCATGATCGTACCTTCATAAATGTCCGGTACATCCGACTTATGCACTATGAAGCGATAAGAACTATTGTTATTGGCATATCCGATGAATATGCAATCCACAGTCTTAGATCCAATCTTGACCTGCTTTGGCATATGTACTTTTACCTTGGCCAGACAACCTCATACCTTCAAGTACTTGTAGGTAGGTTTCTTTCCTTTCCATAACTCGTATGGAGTCTTGTCCTTACCTTTGTGTGTGACTCTAGTAAGAATCTTATTTGAGGTACGGACAACTTTTCCCCACATGTGTTGGGAAGTCCTGAATTTATGGGTAAAACATTAATCATTTCTTTAGTGTTCTGTTCTTGCGTTCAGCCACACCGTTTGATTGATGTGAGTAAGGAGCCGTGGTTTGATGAACTATACCCAATTGGGTTTAAAATTCTTCAAAAGGCGCTACATATTCTTCTCCTCTATCGCTACAGATTGTTTTAATCCGTCCGCTTAGTTGGTTTTCAACTTCTACTTTGTAGCGTTTGAATGCTTCAAAGACTTCATCTTTACTTTTTAGTAAGTAAAGGTAACAAAATCTTGTGTCATCGTCTATGAAAGTTACAAAGTACTTATTCCCCCCTCTAGTTTGAGCGAACATATATCAGTATGTATAAGTTCTAGAGGAGCAGTTTTCCGTTCGACAGATCTAAAAGGACTCTTGGAAAATTTTGTCTCTGTGCACACCTCGCACTTACGTTGAGGGTTTATGTCGATAGAAGACAATAATTCCAGCTTTACCAATTGTTAGATAGATTGATAGTTAACATGTCTGAATCTATGATGCCATAAATTAGATGACTCAATCAAGTAAGTAGAATGTGCAATTTTATTGATAGTTGAAACAGAAGGCATTACAGGTGCAACATTGAACTTACAGAGGCCTTCACATACGAAGCCCCTTCCTACAAAGGTTCAATTTTTAGTGATTAAAAATTGTTAGCCTCTAACACTAGCCTAAAACCAGCATTTACTAACAAAGGTCCAGAAATCAGATTTCTACGAATTTCTGGGACATGCATCACTTCCTTCAGAGTCAGCTCATTCCCGGATGTCATCTTTAGGATCACCTTTTCTACATGTTAAGTGTATTTTGTATACACTTTGAGTCATTTTTAGTTAGTATTTTACTCTTTTATTTCGCGTTTAGTATAGTCTTAGGTGTGTTTTTCTTTCATTTTGTGTCACAGCGATCATAAAGGAGGAAGTACATAATCGAGGATGAAATGAGCTTAATTGAGATAGAATTGCACACTAAAAAGGCCAAGAAATGAAGCCTAAGAAGTCCCGAGAAGCATAGAAGAAATCTAACGAAGTCCGGACGAAAAAAGGACACAAAACCGAAAAACTGGCGAAAGGACGTCACATGCGCCGCAGCGCTAATTATCCTGCAGTGTCTGATTTCATCGCAGTATTTTCGGCGCCGTGGCGCCAGCCTGCAGGGCCACGACGCCGACGCGGAAAATATAGTTTTTGGGCCGAATTTCAGAGGGTTAAAAGGTACGAAACGCAAGTTTTCTCAAGTATAAAACCCTGCTCATTATGTCATACCTTATACCATAACCTAAAATCATTCTTTGGGAGGCAAGAAGGAAGCAAGACATTGAAGACTCTTGTTCAAGTTCTTTTTCTTTCTCTTTTATTTATCTCAGTTTATGTTGGATTGTAAATTAGTTCTTGACATGACAATGTTTAGGAGCTAATTACTTTAGTAGGGTTTCCATAGAATCTTCTTGAAGCTCCTTCATATAGTTAATGCATTAGTTATTGATTTATTCTTCAGAGTATTAAGATCTATTCAATATTGTTATGATTGATTGATAATTAACTAGTTATTAATTGTCATCACTTATATGATTTCGAATCAAAAGTCTGAAATGTGAGATTTGAATATGCTGTAGTTGTCTAGACATAGGTTAAAATCGTGGACGAAAGTACCCCGATACTTGTGTAGTATTTAAAGGTTATTGTTCTTAATCCTCCTGTGTGGTAAAACTTATCATAGAAATATATAAGATTTCTGTACTAGGTTGAGCTATTGTATGTCTTAACCGGAATATAATGATAGATTAGTTAACCTGCTATCTTAATAAGAAGAAGAGTCATTAAGCATTGTATTAACACGTGAAATAGTGGATAGGTGAGGAGATTGAAAGTCCTATTTCCTTCATAACAATTATAAACTCAAAGTATTATAATCCTTAGTTTATATTCTGCACTTAGTCATAATTCTTAGTTATAATTACCAAACAAAAGAATGATTGCCAAATAGATACCATAGAATAGAAAACCGGCACTTAATAAACCAGTCTCTGTGGACGATAAACTCGGTCTTACAAATCTTTATTACTTGAACGATACGTACACTTGCGTAAGCATCTAGAAATATTGCAACACTACCCCAGTACCTCTGAAGAAGAATTGTTACCCATGAACAACTTTTTGTCTGAGACTGGTGTATAAGTGTAGAAGGTTTCTTTATTGGAACATATGTGACGGGTAGCACCCGTGTCTAGCCACCATTGCACCGAATTCTCAACGAGGTTAGCTTCAAGAACCACCGCTGAGAACTCCTGAATCATATCGTCTACGAGCGTGTCTTCAACGATGTTAGCCTTGGCCTTGCCTTTATCCTTTTATTTATTCCCACGTTTGAGCCTGCGGCAGTCTTTGGCCATGTGACCAACTATACCACAATAATTACAATTTTCCTTGAACTTTTCAGTTGTTTGGGGCTTGCCTTCCTTCTGGAACTTTCATTTTTTGCTTAAGTTCCCTTTGACTTCCGTCAGGTTCGCCTTAGCCTCAGCGGGTTGTTTTCCCTTTGGCATGACCTTCTTTTGTCATCCTGAATCTGGAGTTTGACAATAAGTTCACCTCATTCATTTTGAGTTTTAGGTAGTTCATAAACTCAGTGCATGAGGGAGGCAGCTTTTTGATCAACGTCCCAACCAAGAATTGTTCGTTGGGCTTCAATCCTTTCAAATCCATGTGATGTAAAATTATTTGAAATTCCTGGACTTGAGATGACACACTTTTGTTAACCACCATTTGAAATTTCAGGTATTTTCATGATGAACTTCTTGCTACCCGCATATTGGGTGTTGTATTTCTTCTGAAGTTTGTCCCATAACTGTTTGACAGTTTCAACGGTACAATATACCGTGTAGAGAGGATCAGACTAACAGTTTAGAATATAGTTCATACACATGAAATCACTATGTCTCCATGCTTCGCGAACCATCATCATGTCGTCAGCGACATGGTTACCTTGGCCCCCTCCCGCCAAATTATTCGGCTGAGGGTCCACGTCTTCCCCAACTAGTGGAGGGTCTTCATCTAGGAAACGTGACATTTCCATAACCGTTAGAAAAAATAACATCTTTTGCTGCCATCTCTTAAAGTGAGCACCCATGAACTTTTCAGGACGTTCATGGTGAAATCAGCGGGTGTCGGGGCAGTGGCGCCCCCTTGAGCAGTTGCAAAGGCGTTGAGAATGCCTCTAACAGGAGCATAGATGTTGTTGACGCCTTGGGCAGGAGCATGAGCACTATAAGTACCCGGAGCAGCAGTGGAGGCATTGGTTGGACCAAAACCAGTGTTGACACTTGTTGTACTAAAAGCAGTGGCGGAACTTGAAGTACCAAACGCATTGGTAGCACCAGAAGTGCCAAAAACAGTGGTTTGAAAGACATTAGGAATGTCATGATCAGTGGTGACACTAGTAGTGCCAAGAACAGTGGAGTTGAAGGCATCGTTAGTGTCTTGAGTAGTGAGATTGAAGGTAATGGGATTACCTTGAGCATCGGTGGAATTTTCAGTGTTGAATTGGTTGAATCGATCTTGTCCAGTCATGTTGTTGTTGAAACAACAAATATTATCTTAAACTTGTGGGATCAAATGTGTAAAACAAGGAAATGAGAAATGTAACAACAACAACGATATGTTAGAATCTGGAAATGAACAAAGTAAATTGTCTTGCTGAGTCAATTGGATGAACAATCTATCTTTAAGATAATATTGCCCCGTATATCCTTTCAACGGTGTAATGACAATTTATCTCCCAAGATAAAACAACAATCAAACAAATGAGCAAATGGAACTCAAGTGTTTGCTTAAGAAGAAAGATCTTTGAGTGTTTTGTGATTGCAAGAGAGGAAGACAATTTCAGAGAATTGTTAAGTGTGAAGTGTAAGGTGTGTTGTTGCAAATGTGCCCAAGGCCCCATTTTATAGTATGAAGAAGATGGTATTCCACATAGCCAAGTAATGGCCAATAAAGGCCATATAATGCCTTGAATGTGGAGTAATAATTCAGCCAAATAATGGCTGAATTCATGAGCCCTATAATGGAGAATTAATGCTCCAAAGTCAGCCCAAAAATAGTTTTCGTCCATCTTCCAACGGTCTGAAACGTCCGCAGCGTCGTGGCCCTGCAGACTGGCGCCACGACTCCGAAACTCCTGAGAATTGGCGTCGTGGCACCGAAATTTCAGAGAGTTTCGGGCGTCGCCGGCGCCGCGGCATTTTCACACTCGTTTCATCTTTCACACATTGTACACGTCGTCCTTTCATTTACCAACGTGAAACCATTGTTATTTGACCAATAACCATCTATTATCTTACGTCTCAAACAATCAGTATACGTACTAATATCTCTTTCACTTAAGAAAATTACGATCTTTGGCACTTTATGTGCACGTGTGTGGAAATCATGTTTCCGACGTGCGGGGCCCCAATTGTTCGAGTCATAATTAATAGGATTAATTTTATTTCACGTTTAGTAAATTTTCAACATCACGGCTCTTTTGTCAATTGTATTAAAACACTTGATTTAGTCTGTTTCGAGATGTGTTTTGATAAGTAACTAGTGATAATTTATATAGAAAACACAAACACCTGATAATTCATATAGAAAACTCACAAAAAAAAAATATTTCAAGTATATTTTTTACCATTATCTCTAAATAAAACGTACAATTCTTTAATTATAGATTTCCTCCTATCAACCGCTTTTCTTTTTATTGGGCCTTATATATCGCGAATTCAGAAAGAGGGATTTAAAATGAGTATGAACATCAAGCGATAAAAAAAGGGATAATTCCTTAAGAGATAAAAGAGAAGAAGGAAGATTGACACAAGGTGTTTTTGTGGCAAAACATAGAAGAACAGAGTGGGAAGTTTTATAGCCCCTTGCCAAAGAGTAGGGCCCAAAATAAAAGATGAAAACATCTTCTTGTCAGTACTGTTTGTCTCCCATTCAGAGCCCCTCAGAATTTGCAGCATGCATCACACTATTAATTTCAATACTACCTTGATTAATTAATTACTGTTAGTTTTTCAACAATGTTTTTCCTAATTATGGCATTACATAGATAAATTGAGGATCTAGAATCAGTAAATTTAGAATGAGCAATCTTATTACTATTGTATATGCATTATCACTTTTTATTTCAAATATATATATATAATGATACAGTTGAATTTATATACGTGGTCAAGAACACGTGGATCTCAAGTGACACGTTAGGTAGAAATTCTAGACGAATTGCACTGAAAATGAATAATAACAAGACAAGATAAAATAATGTTTAACCTAACCCTTATAACCGTTTATGATCAAAGTGACGATAACTTGTATGAAAGCACATAAATTAAGATAATAACAATAAGTATTTTGTAATTACTGAAATATGATAAGTTACAATGGAATGAAGTACCCTATTTATACATGATCTACACTAGTACACAACCCACGAAATATACCCTCATAAATATAAAAGAATTAATGTTGTAATAATTGGACAATCAATCTCTCAATAAATGTCATTAAAAAGCTCAATTGAAAGACGTGTGACCGATTTGGTAACGGATGTCCGTTACAACTCAAACGGTTTTCAGTCTTCCATACTATCGGTATCGGTTACCTTATGTTGCTCCCGGTACCATTTGAGTGTTATCGAAAATATCTCAAATTGACTTAGATTTGACTCAACATCAATTGCCACGTGTCGCATCATAATTTATAATCCAAGTTGTAAACATTGAAAATATGAAAGTCACAGCCCAAAGTGCATAGTGAGACACAAGCTCAAGTTGACACTGAGAGGCCGGCAGGGCCAAAGATACAATGCGGGTTCAGCCAAACTCAATAAAATTGATCTAAATTTTATGTCTTAAAAAAATTAATTGAATATGTATAAATTATTAATTTTGAATCCAATAAGTTAAATGAATTAGAATTTCAAATTATGATTAAGCCTCTCGAGACCAAGAATGTCATTTATTTCCTTTCATATTTTATTGAAGTGTACGAGAGGTCAAAATTGAAAAATAATTGAAAGAAACGCAATATATAGTGCGGCTAGCCACTTCTCAGCTTTATAATTGAAAAATAACCACTATAATAAAGTTTGAAATTCCACAAACAAAATTTCCGAATAATAACTTAATTTTTAATGCTTAGAAAGGCAATTCTATATTACTTGCAACAAAACATACAGTTAAGACTTAAGAGGCTCATCAACCAACAAACTGAAAAAAGCAATGAAGGGATATCAAATGACAAATTATATCGGGTAAAATTCTTTATTATTCATTTATTCAGATTTTTTAATTGAAATAAATAATTGTAATCATGAAATTTTAAATTCTCCCCGATCGAAAAGTGTCACTTTTGGTACTTCGTCACTATAAAATGACAAAAATGTACTTTTTTCCTTCAAATGGGTTGGTCTTTAATTTTTGTCCTTGGTTGGTGGTTAATTTTTTACCTTCAAAATCGAACTTATGTCTAGCGCGGCATAAATTTTGAAATATTATGATAAAAAAAATATAAATTTATAGCTTACAATAAAATTATTTGTTATGACGGACAAAAATGAAAGACTAGCGCAAAATAGGGTCAAAAGTATCAATGACCCCTATGAAATCACCAGCGTATCTGTCCAATACAGAAATATTGGGCTGAGCAAATGGCTTACCATCAGCAGTAACAAACAGCCCATCTAAAAAATAAGCCCCGGCCCAAATCATTGAGTAGCATAAGATCATAAGGGCTCGTTTGGTACGCTGTATTACAGTGTACTGGACTGGACAAAAAAAATAGTACAGCGTTTGGTTGCAAATTTGTAAGGGACTGGATTGGACAAAAAATTAAAAATAATACACCCTTCTTCAACCATTTGAGACCCGCTCAATACGCGGGTCTCACTTGGACTGGACAAAACCTTTTTCCCCTTCTCTCCTCTCCCAAATTCTCAGCCCTAAATTGCACAAAAAAACAACCCCAAATCGCACAAAAAAAGCCCCAAATCGCACACAATCAGCCCCAAATCGTCTCACCCAAAATCAAAACTACCATATCCATTTTACCATAACCAAATCGCACAGAAATCAGCCCCAAATCGCACACAATCAGCCCCAAATCGATGTACTTTTGATGAACAATGACTAGTTTGAATTAAGAAATATATATGAGTAAATAGTCCAGTACAATGTATACACCAAACACAAGACAGTTATTAAATAATACAGTCCATTGTATCACCAAATATTGTACTGGATATAATATGTACAGTCCAGTCCAGTGCGACGTACCAAACGAGCTCTAAGTGTCATTGATGTAGGTCCTAGCCTAAATTAACAAAGTGAAAGAACTGATAAGTACCCTCCTTTACCGCAGAAAAGCTTACCTGATGGCTGTTCCCCACATATATATACACTATAATGATAAGAATCTTGAAAGTTAAACCAATCAAGTTTAATTTTTGAAGCTGTTTGTGAGTTCAACTGAAGTGGTTCAGACTGTTGTGGCTTCGTTTGCCACACACACACACAAAAAATGTATTCAACAATCAGCGCACAAGATTCTTAATCGAAATAAATGAAAATGATGCTACAAACTTTGTACTGCAGAGGGTTTGGGACTTTGATCCATGTCCACTAGTTACTCAATCTAGCACATTACTTAGTGGGAAGAAGCAAGTAGTCTTATGAAAATGAACCTTTCAGTATTAACTCAATTAGTACTTGAGACTCAAATTCTACCTAATCAGTAAATAAGCGAAGAACAAATAATACACACAAATTTATAGTGGTTCACCCTCAATGTGAGAGCTACGTCCACTTTGCCGCTGCAGATTTTACTATAATCAAATAGAGAGTTTGTGTTTACAATTCTCTCCTTTCTATCTTGCTTGACACCTCACCAAAAGAAAACGGCGCCCTAGTTTATATATATAGCAAAAATTAGGGCGAACATAATACAAGTCTGAACCCCTACGTCAACCTGTCCACTCAGATCGATCAACGTTCCACACTCTGCGTAGGGTCTTCATAGTGTCGGCGATGAACTAAGCTCCACAACTCAACAAAATCAACCTTAAAAGTGCTCACAAGTAAAAACTGCGTAAACCACGTAATTAGGAGAAATTAGTTAGATTTCTAGTAAATTCCGAAGTTTGATATTTCCAGATAGGTGCTCTCTAGTCACCCATTCTAAGCAGGGGTGGATCCACTCAAAGCATGATGGTGCAGTTGCACCACCAGAATTTTTAACTTTTTTATACAAAACGACGTCGTTTTGTTCTCAATAACCACAAAACGACGTCGTTTTGTACTCTACCCACATTGCCTCGCAATTTTTTTTTCCTACGCAAAAAAAAAATTACTTCGGATGTTTGCACCACCCGCTTTTGTTGTCTGGATCCGCCACTGATTCTAAGAGTAGGAAAATTTGGAGATTTACAACTTTGAATAATAAACCTTGATAGGACCTAGGGGTACAATACAGTGCTGGAAAACAACATTGACTTATGCCTTAAAAAAATTGTTTATGAAAAATAATCAATGCAACTTGAACCAACTGCAATATAAAAGACAGCGCCAATTATTTCTGGAACCAACTCTGTGTTCTCTAGAATGAAGAAAAAATATAGCATGGGGACAATGTAAATTGCCAACATTCATGAAAATTGATAATTGATAGTTGCAAGTCTTGGGTTTACTAACCACAACTTGGCACAATCACACAGGACGTAGATGCCATTCATTTTTCATTCTTCTCAGTTCTTATTGTTTTCTAGTTCCCAACGTTATAAGAGTAGGTATTGGCGCATTGCAGTTGCAATTTATAAAACACATTCAGATCAAACCGTACATTTTCCACCCTTAAATTTCCCTCTCATGAGAGTCACAAATGGCTTTAATCTAGAAGTGTTTGGTAGACACTAGAAGTGTTTATAAGCTAAAATGTGCTAAAAATTTATAAGTAGCTTTATGTGTCAAGCCAGAGAGAGAGAGAGAGAGCAGATTAAGAGCCTATCTCTATTAGTTGATTGTAAATAACTTATAAGTTTCAAGTGTTGAAAATTTATTTTTTAGTGCTGAAATTTATTTATAAAATAAGCAGATATGTGTTAGGATAAAAGTGTTGAAAATGATATAAGCAATTGATATGTTTATAAAAAAGATGTTGATAAGCTTTCACAAAAAAAAATAAAAAAATTCAAAGGATCTTATAAAAAAAAAGAGGAACAATGAATATGTATTAAATAAAAAGTTAGAGATTTTATTTTGGAAAAGACATTTTGAGAAATTTAAAAAAAGAAGAAGATAAAATAGTAAGAAAATTTAGTCAAACAAAAAAAGGCTTATAAACTGATAAACAGTAAATTTGGGAGGACCAACTTATCATTTTTAGCAGATTTTAGCTTATAAACACTTCGAGTATCTACCAAGCGCATAGAAAAGTAAAAAAATACTTATATAAATCAAATTGTATAAACTTATCTGGCTTATTCTAAAGCTTGACTTGCAACCACAGAATTAACAATCTCACCTTCTTTAAGTTGAAAATTGTTATGGTCTTCATTCACCTCTACTAGATAGAGGTGTTCAGAAATTTACACCAACTCCCGAAAGCTCCATTCATGGCCACCTACTGATGCACACTTATCCTATTTCGATTAAAAGCAAAAAATTTATTCCTAAATTAGAGCCTAAACAACCCTTAATATCTAGTATCCAAAAACAGTCTGTGCATATTGAACTTCTTTAGTATCTTTTGTGAAAATCCTCACAGTTAGAGTAAGGGGCTAGGCCTCATTTGTTTACATGAAAGTTTTAATTTTAGTCATTCAAATTTCAGTCATTAAATTCATTTTTAGGTCTAAATCCTAATTATTCATATCTTAAACATTAAGTGTATTTATATATTTTATGTTACAACCACTTAATAGGTCTGAATAGATCTGAATGACTAATATGTTAAGATGCATATTAAAGGATTTTTACAAAGATGAAAGTTCATCAATTTCATTTATTCACTACTGCCGCTATCGCCTACATTATCAACTATCGCAATTGTCGCCCACTATTATCAACTACACTACCTAGCACACATAACCATCATCCTCAATCACAACCACCACCGTTATCCATCACTGCAATCAATCGTAAGCAACTCTAGCCAACATTTACAATCATCACCACTATTACCACAACAACTGCCAATAACTACTGATAATTACCACCATTAATCACCACTATACATCGTCAATCATCGTCATCATTCATCACCACCATTAGCCATCATAATTATCCACTATAACTATCAGCCGTCACTGCAACTACAACCATCAACTATTACTACCAGCCAAACAACCATTACTACCATTAGTTACTACTCAGCAATACCACCACTAGCCAATGCCATCCTAAATCAACCCCCACAACCATCACGACTAGACATCACCAAACTTCATATAATTTTTTGAAAATATTCCGTCGATTTAGGCTCTGCTTCGGCGATTCAATCTGACATTTTATTTTTCCTTCCTCATTTGTTTTTCAAATTTAAAAGATGATCTTGCAAAAGGAGTACAATGCGATAATAAGCGATTATTAGATTAATTTGGCACCTTATTGAATTTCATATTTATTAATTTTTAGATAAAATAAAATTTATATAATTAAATATTGAAAAAACAATAGTCTTAATTGTTTAGCATTCAATTTTAATACAACATCCTATTATTCAAATACGTATTTAAATTCAGACATTTTAATATTAATAAGAAACAAATAAGTCCCAAGTAAAACAATGTAGACATAAGTTCTCGATACGTAACAGTTAACACTGAAGAGATCGAGAGGAGCTTATAACAGATCTGTTATATGAAAGGTTATGCAACATAATAACCGGGCAAATACACGAAAACACACAACAAAAAAACACTTTTTTTGTGCAACAATAAAAAACACTTGCCTCAGAATAGATTGATTGATTACATAGAAATGGTGAAAGAAATGTTTAAAAAAACACTACAAAAAATAAAATAAAATAAAATAAAATAAAAGGATGCCAACGTAACTAAGTAAGCACACAATAAGAAAGTGCAACACAAAACTCATTTACTTAAGCAATAATACAAAACCTGAAAGCAAAAGCCATCATAATATAACTTGTATAATACATTTAGTGATGGATAGGTTAGGCACAATATATGAGATTGCTTTTGAAAGGAAAACCATCTTCCGGACATAGTTAGCAAACAAACATAATGTTCAAGTCTTTAAGTAGCTTTGATATGAACATGATGGCCTCTTGATTATGACAAAAGAAAGTGATAAAATATCTCAAACTTATGAAGATTTTAGTCAAGAAGATAATAATTATAAGGAGAGGTGGAAACTATACAAATCCCAACCACATAGGCTACTTCATTTCAATTTATATGACATAAATCAAAGGGTTTTAGAATTTTGTAGTCTTAAAGATGTAGATTTTTGTGTCTGTAAAAGCATTTCGTTTAAGATAAGATGAAAAGTTTAAAGTTAAATTATTTAAAAATAAATAAATGTGACATTTTGGAATAAATTGGTAAACAAATAATATCACATAAATTGAAACGGATGGAGTATTAATCAAGATGGGGAAGATAGAAGGGAATTGAAATGCTACATATGTAATCAAAGAGTCCTAAAAATAAGAACAACTTAGATCTTTGTGACCATTGTGTAGAAAATACCACTGCAATAGATCAATAATAAAATTTTGCAGAATGTTATATAATAATTTACATGGACGGTAGTTTATACTATTGTCTTAACCCCCAAAAAAGGTTTATACTGTATCAACACAAAGCTAATGAGTAGGGATGGCAAATGGGGCAGGGCAGGGCGAGGTAGGACAGGTCAAACGTTAAACGGGGCAGGGCAATGCTTAAACGGGACAGGGCAGGACATGTCAAAACACATTTTTAGAAAATTCTAAATAGGGCAAGACAGTTAATAGGGTAAAACTTTCTTTGTGCAAATTTAAAGATATAATCTGATATGCTGGATTGTACTTGTTATAATTGAATAAAATTTTATAGAGTTGTACATATTTCTGTTACGGTCATATTGAGACTTTACGGGGATTAATCCGACTTACAGTTTGAAAGTTATCACTGTTCAAAGTTTCTGTCTCGGATCAACCTAAATCTGGAAGGACAGAATGTATAACGTAAAAACTGTACAAATAGGTATAGAATCTGAAAAGTTGTGTTGAATAAAAGTTCTATATTACTTCGTTATCGACAGTTTGAGACTTTACAGGGATAAATTTGACTTACGGTTTGAAAGTTATCACTATTTAAAGTTTCTGCCTCGGATCAACCGAAATTTGAAAGGGCAGAATGTATAACGTAAAATTGTACAAATCGCTAAAGAATATGAAAGTTTTTGCTGAATAAGAGTTCTAGTTTTCTCTGTTCTCGACAGTTTGATACTTTATGTGGATCAATCCAACTTACGGATAAGAAGTTATAACTGTTTTAAAATTGTGTCTTGTTTCATAAAAATTTGACGAGACTGTTTTTATAGGGTTGTTCTTACGTGAATTTGTACTAGTTACACTAAGTATTTCAAGAGTAAATTTGGGATAGTGTTAGGTCTCCGTGTTACCTTCAGCTCGGCGTAAGAAATACCTTATTTGGGGTTACAGTTTGAGAGTTGTAACCCTTACAAGTGGGTGAGAAGTGCAAAAGGTTGAAAGAAAGGAATAACATTTAAAAAATAAACTCAGTTAATAAATTACTAAATAGTAAAACATTATGACAATAAACTGATTGTTCATCCATTTTTTAAAAATAAAATAAAATATTAACAAAATAAATACTAAGTTGAAAGTGAAAAATGAAAAATAACATAAATAGGGCAGGACAAATTTTTAAAAAATGCTAAACGGGGTAGTGTCACGACCCGAACCCCGGGCCCGCGACTGGTGCCTACCTGGGCACCCTTCTACTCATACAATATAAGTAACCCGCGGAAGCTAAATAACACTCATCATTTTATTTTGCAAAGGCAAAGTCGGCAAGACTGCCATAATATATAACACCCGAATGGGACTACAACTGTACAAAAATATAAATACAACTCACGCAAGTCCAGCCCACATATGAATACAGACCTCTAAGAGTTTTGACAGTAAACTATGACGGGACAAGGCCCCGCCGTACCCCTGAATATTCCTAGTCGTAATGGAAGACTTGTGCCAAAATGACAAGCTCCGGAACATTGGAGCTATCCCAAAACGCTGAACAAGGATCCTAAGCTCGCGGATCACCCAACTGAGTACCTAATACCTTGTATCACTGTACCCCTGTACCACTGTATTGTTGTATCATTGTACCACTGTACTACTGTATCACTGTATCGATGTACCAATGTACTACTGTATCACTGTATTGTTGTACCACTGTACTACTGTTTTGTTGTATCACTGTACCACTGTACTACTGTATCACTGTATTGTTGTACCACTGTACTATTGTATCACTGTACTTTATAAAAATGATTCAACTGTAGCCTTTTAAAAATATGAGTCAACCGTGCCCACGGTACTTCCTTTTAAAAATGAGAGTCTGATGTGCGATTTATGCACACACTAAACGCAAGTGCACGTGTCGTGACAAGTAATATAGACTAGAAGACCGAGTTATCGTCCTCATGGATTAGTGTCCAATTACCAACCTCTATTCTGTAGTATCTATTTGGTAACCGATAATTTGATGAATTGTTTATAGCTATGATTATAGATGCTAACTAAATTACTTTACTTTACTTCAGATATGGTGGAAATAGGGCTTCCAAATCTCCTCGATTATCCGTTCGCTTTACTCGTTAATGCAAATAATTATGGTTCTTCTTCTATTTTGAGATAGCACGTTAACTAAGTCGTTTTATACTCCTGTTAAGGTAATATAAACACTCAACCCCAATGTAGAACTCTTCTATCTTTCGATGACAAGATTGACTACAAAGGAGGATTAAGAGCAATAACCTATTAAGCTACACAAGTATCGGGGTACTTTCGTCCACAATTTAAACCTATGTTTATTCAACTATAGCATATTCACAATCTCCCCTTTCGGCTTTCGATTAGAAATCATATAAGTTATGATAATTAGTGATCAATTAATTACCAAGCAATCAAAACAATTATTGAATAAATCTCAACAATAATCAGAAGAAACCAAAACATGCATTAATTCATAAGAACGAGGTTCAAGCGATTCGACGTGGAAAGCCCTAAATTAAGTTAGTTCCTAGCCATAGACATGCCAAAAACTAAAATAATATCCAACATATACTAAAATAAAATAAAATAAAGAATAAGAAGTTACTCAAAAATAAGTCTCTAATCTTGATCTCCAAGTTGTGATGAATTGTAAGGTATGGAACTCTTTAAAATCTGACCTAAATGTCCTTTTTATATCACCAAAAACGTCCCAAACCTTTTCCTTCTTGGCCTTGGCCCATTCCTATTCGGATTTGTCAATTTTCCCGCGTTGGCGCGCCAGCGCAACAGCCACGGCGCTAAAACCGCGCTGCGCTTCGCTTGAGGCGTCGTGGCGCTCATTAGTTGGTTGTCAGCGCGCGCCGCTTTCTCGCCTGGATTTCCAACTTTTTAGCTTTTTGAGCTCTGAAACCTCTTTTTCTGCCCTCTTTTAGCTCCTTCTCGCCAATGTGCCACTTTAAACCACTGTGACTCAAAAGAAAGAAAATATATCCTAACACGACACATATTTGTACAAAAATGGACAAAAGACTAACTAAAAATGACTCAAAAGGTGTATATAAAATACATCGATCAGAGTCATGTCAAAATTAAGAACGTCTGTCCAAACAAAACAAATACTGTCATGCGATGTACGACATGTCCTGGCCCATTCTAGGACTCGGTGTAACGCACTATAAGTCATGCAAGGTACGACATGTCCCGACTCATTCTGGGACTCGGTGTAATGTGCTATAAGTCAAATAAGGTATGACATGTCCCGGCCTATTCTAGGACTCGGTGTAACGCTCTATAAGTCATGCAAGGTACGACATGTCCCGGCCCATTCCGGGACTCGGTGTAATGTGCTATACGTCAAATAAGGTACGACATATTCCGGCCCATTCTGGGACTCAGTGTAATTATAAAGGACTGTACACATATAGCTATCACAAGCAACTATGTACAATTTAAATCATCTTTGACTCTCATTAGCACAATTAGAATGAACTATTTTTTTAGAAAATACTCAAGGCATTATCAAACGAATAGGTAAACTACTTTCCTTTTATAAAAACCCAAAGTACTATCAATGAAAAATATCACTAAGGATTAGGATCCGCTCAGTTTATAAAGATCAAGTCAAGTATAGGATCCACTCGTCGTTTGTACCAACTCGATAATCTAATTTGTCTCGCTCCTCTGGCTAACATTATGGAAACATTTGCACGGTGATAACGAATCCGAATTTCCAAATTAATCCATTTTATGAGTCATTAGGTTATATATTAATAATGATCTTATCTAATCAACTGTGAACCTAGAAAGTGTAAAACGAACTGGTTATATCTTAGCTTCTATGTAGATGGAAAATTCTACTCATTTCAATATAATATATTGTCGATTTTTTTTACGATGCAATGGCTTGTTCGATACATTTTCTCATTAGTGTTGTAACTTCGCAAGATCAAATCGACTTCAATGTTTACTAAAAGCTCTTACCAACATCTCCCATAAGACTTGGTAAGGACTTAGGAATAATTTAGACATGCCTTTAGCATAGAATCAATAACAAGAATACTCTTTAACTTCTAAGAGTAGAATAACTTTTGAAACAATACCACAGTTATGGTTCACACGAAGAACATGCCAAGAGAGAGAAGGAAGAGGTTCGCTGTTACACCCCGTACTTACAAGACATGTTTTAAGGTAGTACGTAAGAGCTCACAAGTGTTAAGATTTGAGACTTGTAAAAAAATTATCGGAATTATGGAATTGTCGGAAAACGAATTATTGTGTCGAATGGGAGGGCGACACGTGTCACCCCCCTTATGATGCCTTGGTCGAATTTAGGCATGGACAATATGGTCATTTACCATAAGTCTTGGATGACTAATGTCTTGCAAGTGGTGGCATGAGAAAGTTGACTAAGTCAAGGTCAATTAGTCTTGATTTTTATGTTAGACTTCATCCTAGCCACCCATATGGTTACATCTTGTCCCTCCATGCCCCTTTATATTACTACTAGTAGCACTACTAGTGTCAACACTTAGCTAAAAATTTCACAAATTGGTTGAACATAGAGCAAGGCTCTCGGGTTCCATAGCAAGAAATAAGAAAAATCTTTGTTCCTTGTTCTTTTAGCTCCCCACTTTAAACCAAGGTTCTTAGGTGTATTGTAAACATATCTCAATAGAAAATCCGGAAAAAGAGTTTTCGTATTAGTCGCAAAGTGAAAACCTAGTGGCTTTCTAGGTTTTGGATTGGAAGTTGGAAGGAAAGTTGTTGGTGTTGTTCTAAGGGTCTCAACAAGCGGATTGAAGTATATTGGAGAGGCTCTAAACTACTAAGGAGCAACTTCGGATTTGGATTTGGATTAAAATCGTTAAGGTATAATCTTGTCTTTTAAGATGTTACAAGATTATGTATTTATATTGTGGTTGTTAGCTTTACATGTTGATAGCATGAAGTTGGTATGTTGAAGTTTATAAGTATTATGGATTGCTTGTAGCTTAATCCAAATGAAATGTAAGCCATGTTAAGTTGGATTTCAATTTAGTCGTTATTAGAATCGTCGCATGTTATTGATTTGAAGATTGTGGTAGTTTTAAATCAAATGCGACTTGATATCATGTTATGTTAACAATTTGGATTGAAATGGAAATTGGATAAGAATTGGTATTGTTGTATTCATTATGGCCGAAAATTTGGACTAGTAGTTGTATAGTTTGTTATTCATTTGTTTTGGACTACCTTCATATTGGTGAGCCAATTGGGGCTGTATGGTTATTTATGTGTATTGGACTACCTTATAGATTGTGGTGAGCCAATTGGGGCTGTTTGGTTATTGTATTCTACTGTGAAAAAGGTGGCAAAGTAAGTAAAAACAAAGGAGGTGCTGTCCGATTTTCCGTAGAATTTAGCGACTTAGCACCTAGAATATTCTACGTTTGAAGTAAGAGATTAATGGGCGTATTGTGGCCATTATAGGTTGAAGTACTTTGGAGCCTTTTTGCAACTTGTCGCGAGGTATGTGAACCCCTACTTTCTTTGGCATGATCCTACGTATGAAATATCCATGTGATAGTATTTCAAGATTCCTTCTACTCTTAGAAGTTAAGAAGTATTTACATTGTTGAATCTAAGTTAAGAGTATGTTTAAATTATCCTAAGTCCTTACTAGGTCTTATGGGAGACGTCGGTAAGAATGGTTAGGAACTTATGAGATTTGATTTAAAGGCTTTGTGTCTTGATTTGTTTAAAGTAAGTAAGTGGACTTTATGTTCGAAAATGACTTGAAGTTATATGATTTTAAGAGAATAAATTACTTGGTTTTGGAAGGTATGGAACTTTGTATGTTTTTGTATAAGTAATTGGGCTTTAAGGGAAGTATGTTATGAAGTTTGAAGACTAAGAACTTTAATTGTCTTTTAAGGATTATGAAGTTTTAAGCGATACGATTCTTTTTAAGTATGTATGTACGTAGTATCTTTGGATCCAGTTTTCCTAAGTGTTGTAAGAATAAAAGTGTTATAAGTTCTCTAAAATGGAAGGTTGTTATAATAGCTTTATGGGAAGTTGTTATGACGACTCAATAAGATGGTTTTAAAATGTTATGTAAGGAAAATCACACCGAGCCTACAAATAGGCCGGATTATGTTATGAAATACACCGAGCCTACAAATAGGCCGGATTACGTTATGAGATACACCGAGCCTACACATAGGCCGGATTACGCCATATTACCCGAGCCTACACATAGTAGGGTTACGTCATCAGACACCGAGCCCCACAAAGCGGGCCGGATTACGTTATATGATTCCACAGTACACCAAGCCCCACAGGCGGGCCGGATTATGTTATATGATTCCACAGTACACCGAGCCCCACAGGCGGGCCGGATTATGTTATATGATTCCACAGTACACCGTGTCCCGCAAATGGGCCGGATTATGTTATGAAAAGATATGTAAGTTATGTGGAAAAAAAAAACTGGATTAAACTCTTAAGTATGTATGTAAGAATATGTTGGTAAATCTTATTGAAAGAAGGAAAGGAACGATTAAAATATGATTGATTTCAGGAGTTAAAAGGACATTCTTTTATACAGATATGATTTGGTTATTGCATTTTATTTCTGTTCCATACTTGCACTGTTAGATCGACTTCTTCGGCCGCGCTATGCCGCAGTGATAGGTACAGGTTGGTGACCTGCTCGTAGGATCTGCTCGCTTTTGGGAAAGAAGCTCCTTTCACTCCGAGGCTTATCTTTTGTATGCGGCTTTCACGATGTGGTAGACTTATGTACATTCAGGGTATGGCGGCCCCGTCCCGCCGCAGCTTGTAATTCTTGAGGTCAGTAGTCACATGTTGTGGGTCGGTTTGTAAAAAGAAAGGATGTAATCATTTGTTATGTATATGTATATGTGTCGGGAAGGTAGCCTTATCGGCTAACCTGTGGTTTAAATTCTCGTTTTTTTTATTTTATAAGTTTCATGTATGTTCCGCTATTCTCTCGACGTATATTCAACAGGGTGCCTGTAGGGCACCGGGCCATGCGGTCGGGTCGTGACATTCGCATACCTCATTGACGACTAACCAACACGACAAGTAGAATACGCCCCGAATAGGTACTTCAACCTTATCGGATATTCCACACGCCAAGTAGATAATGCCACAAGTAGTACTTCAACCTATAACAACAATAATGCTTCTATCAACTTCATACACACTAGTATAAGACTTATACCAAGTAATGGTCCTCTTATTCTACGGAAATTTGGGCAGCACTTCCCCCGTTTATACGTACTTTTCCACTTTTTCCAAGGCCCAAATTCAACAACCAACAAGCCTCATTTAAGGCACAACCAACAGTTAACCAAAGGGGTTTACACGTCTACTTGACATGTAAAATTCTGCCCCACAATCATATAAAAACAGTCCACAATTAGTCAACATTAAGGGTACAATGTGAAGCCTTTAACCCCCTTATTCTATAGAACTTTCATTAGCAATTTACCACATTAATCATGCATGTTGGTGGCTGATTTTCCAGCATATGTATACGTCTAAAACAGCCCCAAAATATCCAACAATTAGAGGGCACTCTCGGCCACAACAACAACAATTCCAAAGCTCTTTTTCACAATTCCTTATAATCCAATTCTCATTTCAACATGTTATATAAATCATATAAACTATCAACAACAATATTTCCTTCATTATATAACATGCAACAAGTGTAATTAACAACAATAATAACCAACGAATCCAATGACGCCAAAATGGCTAGTCTCGGCCTCAACTCCCAATAATTGTCCAAACCCTTTGTAATCTTCATTCTTTTTAGCACAAGCTCATCTATACATTACTAAAACATGTAATATCTAATTACATCAAGAGGATAACGAAATCTTACCTCAAAGTCGCCCAAAACAGTCCGTGATAGATTTACCCGCAGTTTTCGTTTTGCTCCACTTCTTCACGTTTCAATCACATATATGTATCCACTACAAGCTTGTAACCATCTTTCCTTCTTGTTTTACTTCCAAAAAGTTCATAAACAAGCTTAGTATTTCACCCAACCTCTCGGCCAAACCGTGGTTGTTACACCTTAGAGAGTTAACTTGGCTTAGAACTTGATTAGGGTGCTTAATCTAGGAGAATAATCAACTTTTGTTCTTCACTTTTGCTTGAGAAAAATCGAGACACAAGGCTCAAGAGAAGAGAGAAGAGAAGGCTTTTGGTTGATGAAGATATTGTGTAAATGTTTAAGTCTTGCTATCCACTTCTCTAAATAGATGAACATCTCACAAGTGGAGGGAGACCCCACTTGTCCTCTTGGCTCACAAATATCTCCATACTTGTCTCACAAATATCTCCCACACTTAGCCTTTGTCATCCCAATTTCGAACCCCCCCTAAAATTGTGAAATTTTCGACGGACCCTATATTATCAATTCCGATACTCATAATCTAATATTAAGTCCATAAATCCAATTAGAAGTATTAAACTCCAAGTTAATAATTTTTTCGTCGTCACATTTTTTCCCGAAATTTTCCTTAAGAAAATGTAATGATTTTTTCCATCCAAAATTCAAATCTTAAATCCTTAATCACGTTCTCAATTAGTAGCCCTGATATTACAGAGTGTAACAGGCAGGGCGGGTTAACATTTTAGTAGGTCAAAACTTGCCCTGTCCTAACCCGCCTCATTGTCACTCCTACTAATGAGGCGGCTTAATGATATGAAAAATAAAGGAGAAATCATGAATGTACGATAAAAAAGTAATTTAGCCTAAAAGAAGGAACATATTAGTGGCTCTTTTGCAGATCAATATACCTTTTCTTGATTTTAAACCTCATTTATCAAGATCTCAATTTCTTTGTTCATTTCATAAAAAGAGGGTTTTATTCTTTTAAGATCTCTTAAGCCCTACTGGTTTGGTTTGCTTTTCATTGAGCGGAGGGTCTATCGGAAACAAATTTTTCTACATTTTAAGGTAGGGGTAAGATCTGCGTACATTCTACCCCAAATCACAATAGTGGGATTACACTGAATATGTTGTTGTTAGATCTCTAAAGCCCTTAAAACATTAGGTCCCAGTCTTTCAATGAAAGGAGAAATCAGATCAAATGCATCTTAGACCAGGCGTTAATTAGGCTTCAGATATATATATATATATATATATATATACAAATCCAATTAAGATTAACATATATAAAATCTACCCTAATAAATTATTCTACCAACAAATTAAACATCATAATTGCTTGTTGATCTTTTGTTCGAAACCCTGACAGATTTTCATGTTCGTTTAGATCAAGTGCTTCTAATTAGACCAGACTTTAACTCATAAAAAATAAGCTTTGAGTTACTTAAAAATAGGGCAGGCCTTTTGGTACTTACCTTTGTTTGGTCTCCAAGAATCTTCCATCAAAATCACCCATCTTTCTTTACATCAGCCAAACATTACTTTATTTAAACCTGCGAAAGATATCATAAGCTGAACACCATTATTATTTAAAAGCCCTATATATAGGATATAGCTACATAGTGTGAAGGGGGTTCAATTATATCACATTATGTATATAAATTAAAAGATATTATTCCTATATGAAAATGGTTGAATCCCCTTTTCAGTGAATCATAAAGGTAGCTCAAGAATTACCTTAGGTGGTATGGTTAAGTTGGATCTCAAGAGTGGAGCTCAAACTTTTTCTTTCCTTAATCCTCTCGTTAGAATTTGTAGCTTCGTCACTGCGGTTATCCAAAATGTCATTCACCTGCAATTGAACATGCACCTCTTTCCTCCAACTTCCCTTTCTTAGATTAGAATTAAGGGCGAAATCAAGATTTTCACTAAAGGATCGAGTAAAAATATAATTTATATCTTTTAAAGAGATTCAACATATAAAACATATATATATATATATAAAAAAAACATATTTATACAATATAAACCGATGAAAGCATGTCAATTGACTTCTGTTGGACAAGAGTAATTCCGCCACTGAGCGGAACGACAATACTACTATATATGTAATGGATTCAAGCATGGCTGAGCCACCTTAGGCGAAGGATGATAAGGTGCACACCCTTCGCCGAAAAATTACGCTTCACACATAGGTTAAATGTTAGCTATTATGAATATATATTTACTTTTGCACAGCCTTAACATAAATGAGAAAAAAATTACACATCCTTGATTAGATTTCTGGCTCCGCCACTGGATTCATGCTTTGCACTTTCATTTTTTTTTCTCATAAAATGAAGAATATTGACTACATAAAAGAACCATAGAAAAAAAAAAAAGAGAGGGAGAGGAGAGATGTAACAGGTGCAGGTGCAAATGCAGATAAAGGAAACATTTTGGTTTCTTTATGAAATACCGAACTTTTTCTATATTCGTTGATCCCTCAGCCAGGGGCGGCTATCTATATATAGGAGTAGAAAGATTCAGCCTCATATCTTATCCAGCTGTCTTCCTATTTGTAGATCACTCAATAAATAACAAGAGCAACTTGATATCTTCACAATTACGTCTACATCCCAAGTAACCTTCACATTTGTCATCAATATGTCTATAATATTACACCTTTTACATTAGAGAATATATATTGTATCACTATTCCCATAGCTTTTATAATTGCACGTTTTAGCAATCACGGCCTTCCCAACAAATTCAACCGGAAGCCATGACAAGAAGTATGCTTGATACCCACCCGCATGGGTGTAAACCGATTAGTTCAGGATGATGATTCTCCAGAAAGCGAGTTCGGCGCGATAGCGCGATGTGGGAGTTCATTTCTTCTGTGAGGATGACTCGCAAGCGCACTTGTAGGCCTCCACCACGCAATACGAAGACTACATGATTTACCTTCCTCCACCAATCTGGCTCGGTGAGGGAGGATGCCGCGCAAGTATGATTCGTCTTTCTCAAGTATGTTTGATACCCATAACCTTTTAGTGAAGATTTATAATTTCTCTCATAAATTACCATTTAAGGAATTAGCCAGCATTATTTCAGAAGAAACTCAACAAACGCTACACCATAATATTTGGAGGATCAATTAATTCATAAGGTAAGGAACATGAATTCTTCTTTTACTTTTAATTTTTCACCTGATGCTTAATACTCGTCTTAGATATTTCTTAACATAAATAATTTTGAATTTAGAGTTCAAACTCAAAATCTTTGATTAATGGAAAATAATATACTTACCAACCCATCACTATTTTTGGTAATAACATGCGTTTAGTGTACTTACTTGAGCCAATGATTTATCATAAGCAGACTCTCTATCTCTACGAGGTAAAAGTAAATTTTGCAATACTCATCTATCCAAACCTCACATGTGAGATTACAATGAATATGTCGTTATTGGTGTAACTAGGGGTGAGCGGGTCCGGGTACCCTACCATTTTTTAAATACCCGGACCCTACCCTTTAAAAGACCGATTCCTAAATTTACTACCCGAAATCTACCCATAGCAATCATTACCCGGAATCTACCCGAACCCTGCGGTTTCGGGTAGGTTCCCGGGTACGTGTTAGGCGTAATGTGTATACGCCTTTTGAGTCATTTTTAGTTGGTAAATTCACTTGTTTTTGTTGTGTTTAGTATAGTAGTAGGTTTGTTTTTCTTTCTTTTGAGTCACAGCGGTTCGAAAAGGCAAAATGGCAAAAAGGAGCGCAAAGTGGGCATAAAAGGAGGTCATGAGGCAGAAAAATGTTGGAAATTGATGACTCGGAAAAAAGCACGCAGTGCGCGGTGCAGAAGCGGCAAAGTGCTAAAGATCGAGAGACGCGGGACTTTCGACAGGTGTCATTCGCATGACCGCGTTGCCATTTATCGAGAGGCTGCAGGGCTTTCGGCGGATCTTGACTGCGAGCAGCGGTGTCGAGGCGAATCGTGTGATCCGAGTTAGAATTGGCCAAGAGGCGTAAAGGGTCCATAAGTGCAATTTGCAACATATTTAAGCCCTAGGGATTAGTTTAATAAGGAGGTTGGTCATTCTACAATAAAAAAACACAACACAAGGCAGATTTGGAGCGAAAATTGGAGACTTTGTTCTACGTAATTTTCTTTCTTTCGTCTTTAATTCAGTTTATGTATGAATATTGTGTTAGTTCTTAGCGTGACTATGACTAGGAGATAAACACTTTATTAGGACTTTCCTTTTGAATCGCTTGAAGCTTTTATTCATGAATTAATGCAGTGATTTGATTTATTCTTCGCTTGATTAAGATTTATTCAATATTTGGTATGAATGTTTGATAGTTAACTGGCCATTAATTATCATAATCTATATGATCTCGAATCAAGAACCGAACGGAGAGATTTGGATATGCTGTAATTGAATAGACATATGTTAAAATCGCGGACGACAGTACCCCGATACTTGTGTAGCATTATAAGTTACTGTTCTTAATCCTCCTATGTGGTAAATTTTATCATAGAAATATAGAAGAATTCTGCACTGGAGTTGAGTGATTATATATCCTAACCGGAATATAAGACAGTTTAGTTAACCGCTATCTTAACGTAGAAGAAGAAGTCATTCTAGTAGCATTAAAGATTGAGTAGAGTGGATAGTTGAGGATCTTGAAAGCCCTAATTCATTCATAAGTGATTACAATTTTATTAGTTTAAATCTTACAATTATTCTAGTAGTTAAACAAAAACCCAACTCAAATATCGATTGCCAAATAGATAACATAAAATAGATCAACGGTACTTAGAAATCAGTCTCTGTAGACGATATTCAGTCTTACAGACTATATTACTTGTGAACGATACGTACACTTACGTTAAGCAACTTGCAAAATCGCTAACAGTACCCGTGCTCCCCCACTGTCTTGATTTAATAATATACAATCTTAAAGTGGATAAGATGTGGTTACACAGAGAAAAGGAAATTGTGCTGCATTTGAGAGATGGCTAAGAGATTACCATGAAAAATTTTATGGTACAGAGGTACTGGCTAATAGACCTTAAGGTAGCTTATTTTTTGTGTCTTCTTTCAGTGACTAGGCTGGGCTACTAGGCTGGGCTACTGATCCAATTGTGCAAATAATCTAGTGTCAAAGAAACAAAGCTATATCATGAAAGAAAGTGGTTCAAAATTCATATAGGACTTAATATGACTAAATGAATATCTTCAATTATTTGCATTTAAAGTGACTTCTTTCTTTGCATATTTATATCAAGAGGTTATTTTGGGACTGGGCCAATAAATTAAATGCCCCAAAGACTAAAACTAAATAATTTAAATGTGGTGAATTCATAGGGTCCTAGTATCGGTTTCGGGTCTGGATATCCGGTATTTATTTTTCGGAATTGGAATCGGACCCGATATTTATCGGTTTCTAATTTTACTATCCGGAACCTACACGTTATTTTAATATATCTATTCGGAACTTATCAGTTAATGTCAATTCCGATCGAATATCTGGATATCATGTACCCGTATAACTATGAGTTTAGTGTGCGAGGAAATATCACACAAGATAATTGAGACATGGAATGATATGATAGGAGAGACATTGCTATTGAATATTCCCATGAAGCTGTATTTTGTTTATTTTTTAAGAAAATAGAGTATTACACTGTACACCTTATCCATGGCATATGGGTCCAGCAAAGCATGAGCAGCCACGTGATATATATTATCTCCCCTCGTGGGAATTTGATGATTCAGCTAATCACGTATTGCCACGTGGATCGCAGCATTGAGCAGCCTCGTGGCCTATGAATTCCGGCCTTTTGGTAAGTTTTTGTGTTTTTTGGACTTTTGGAAGTCCAATAAGGCTTTTTAACACGTTTTGACAGAAAGAGACATTACTCCACTAATAAAGAGAGTTGTGGATAAATTGGATTAAGCCCACCAACAGCTTTTTAGATTTGAATGGCCTTTTTTAAATGATTATAAATTAAATAGGGGTATCCAAATAAAATACCTCATATAATTTCTATATGTGTATTTATTTTATATAAAAAGGGTTGGGCCCTCAATCTTCATGGTGTGCGTGTACAGCCCTAAGCCTCATAGGATCTGTGGATATCATACTTGCTTTGTCGACTTTTCCTTTTTAGGCTTAAAATCACTCGGTCCCACTATTATGATTGAGACTTAATATAATCATAAAAAATATTACTCACTTAGTTCCAATTTATGTGACATCATTTGACTTGACACAAAATTTAAAAGAAAAAAATGACTTTTGAAATGTGTGGTCTGAAACAAACCTTAAACAATTGTATGGCTATAAATCATTTAATTAAGGATAAAAGAGAAACTTTAAATTTAAATTGTTTCTAATAATATAAATGTGACATTCTTTTTGGGATAAACTAAAAAGAAAATTATCCCACATAAATTGGGACAAAGAGAGTACTATATAACTAGTTAACGACACAATGAAGTATACTCAATTGTAATAGGTTATTATCTTATTTTTTAAGTTACTGTATCAAACTTTCAAAGTTACTTAATTTTTAAATTAATTGACCTAATGATATGAAATATATATACATCTTCGGGGCAAAGACCATAATTTCACATAAAAATAAAAGTTAGATACGTCTCGTTTTCTATTGAGATCGCTCTCATAAGCTAGATTGGATTGTGGTTGGCTTTTGAGATTTAGGATGTGAAAGTGACAAATTTGAACGGACTAGTACCAAGATCGAGTCCTAGACAAGTGGATCTAATTTAAACAGTCGGAACAGTAACAATGAAATGGCCCCCTCTTTAGTGAGATCATATGAGCAAATACCTGAACCAAAATATGTGATTGCTATGGGAGCCTGTACAATTACAGGCGGGATGTTCAGTACCGATTCTTATAGTATTGTTCTGGTACTGAAAATATCAAGACTTAACAGAAATTCTATACATAGGTTCCACTATACATGCATAAGTTACAATTTCAAAGACATGGATTAGTCATTTCAAAAGGCCATGAAATGAATGGAGAAATTAAGGACAAATTGAAGAATTAAGAAATTTACATAACAAGAAAAAAAAACAGTTGATAGAAGTATATACATATCTTTACCCATATAGCCGGTCGTATTCATTGTTTATTTTTTTCAACCAATTTATATGAATGATACATTGATTATACATATATTATACATAAATTATATATATATATTACACATTTGCCCTTTTTTCTGTTTACACAATAGGGTGGTCAACTATTTAGGTAATTCGCTTTAACGGAAAATAGCCAGTAGATTTATAATATATGTATAATCGTATAAAATCAGTATAAAATCTATGTATACCATATTAAAAAAGCACGTAATAATAACTTTAGCCGGCTAGCTATTCGTATAAAAATCCCCTTTTCCTTATTTAATTTATTCTCAAAGCATTTAGGATAGCCATTATACTACAAAATCATAAATTAACATGACAGATCTATTTGTCGATATGGTAGACCAAGGTCTTGGATACCAATAACAAAATCCAAAAAGATCAAGGGGCTCTGGGGATGCCTTCATTCAATACGTAAACTCTGCACTCATAGTTGTCAACGACTTGTATAATTCTATCATTCGTATCATGTCCTTCAAGATAAGTGAAGCTGATTGATTTATTTGCATCATTTGTGTACTTATGTTGCTCAGATTCTTTAAAAATATGTTGGTTGTGTATCAAATCCTCTAATAATAGTACATTTTTGAAGGATTTAATATAAATACAACAATAATTTTAAAAAGTTCGAGCAACATTTGATGAACTCCATCACAAAATAATGACAAATCCATCATAATTATGTCGGACATGATGTCCATCACAAATATGTGTTTTTCTTGTAGTAAAGAATGAGTTATGAGGTAATTAAAAGTACTAATTTATACACATTTAGCAGATACATTATGTACATATATACAAAGGCGGAGACCCCCTATGACAAGGGGTGTTATTTGACACCGCTTTGTCGAAATTCTTTTACCATGAGATATAAACAGTATGAAAACACAGAATAAGCATATATAACTCCTTGTAATCTTTCTTAATTCTCTTACTACTACTCATTACAAATACGATATACAACTCGTTAAGACTTGCTTCCTTGGATTTATTATTGTTTTCACGAATTAGATTTGAACAAATATCACTGAGCAACTTTTCTGTAGCTTTGTCTTTTTCTTGACATACTAAGGGTTTGTTTGGTACAACTTATTAAAAAGAGCTTATAGGAGTAGAGTTTTTTCAAGTAGAGCTTTTATCAAAAAGTTGTTAGGTGTTTGGTTGCCAATAAAAAAAATATTTTTGTATAAAAAAAACAAAAAAGTTGTTAGGCCAAAAGAAGCTCTACTCCCATAAACCCAAATTTTGGGCTTATGGAATAAGTGTTTATGGCACCCATAAGCTCTACTCCTTTTTCAACCAAACACATCTAAAAATTTCCATCAGTGCTTATTTTAAAAAATAAGCACTTACGAGCTTCACATAAGCTCAACCAAATGGGCACTAAGAGCCCCTCGTCACTGGGTATGTTGTTGTTGTACTAAGGGCCCCTCTCTTATTCCGGTCTTGTTATGTATTTCATGGACTTGAAGCCCCTAATTAAGAATTAGAGTAACAAGATAAGATGTTACATATTTGAATTATCTTAACCTAGATAGTTCAGCTAGTTGAGAGAATAGTAGTTAAAACCAAGATCGTGACACATCATTTCATGAAGAATTAGTAGGCGTCTGGACATGAATTGAATAATATTTGAAGAAAAGAAATAGTATTTGAAGTTGTTTTGACGTACAATTTACTTGATAAAAGGTTGAAGTTTCGTATGTGGAAAATAAATACTTGAAAGACAGTATTTGAAAACTAAAAAAACATTCTAATGTAACCAAACAATATCTTGAAAATACTTTTTTTGATTAAAAAAAGGAAAAATATCATGTCCAAAGACTTAAATTGTATATTCTTTTAACATTTGAAATTAACGTGCAACCAAAACATCTGAAAAAATGATGCGAAATAAAAACCATGAAAGTAATATGTGTTAGGGTTTTTTCCCCTTAACATTTACGATAAGAAATGGAAGGTGCTAAGATATTAAAAAAATGAAATCTACACATTTAAACAATATTCTTTTGTACAAATTTTTAAACGTATGACAAAAATTAAATGGTTACAAGAATGATCCTATTTGTACCAGTTCCCATTGAGGTATATCACCTGGTGTTATGCTTCAAATTGTAAATATATGAACAGTCTAGCCCAATAACTTCAATAATTCCCCTCTTGGACTGGGTTTTCCTCAACAACCTTACTTCATTTAAGGCCCAGTACCCAGCTCATTTTACACCTAACAATATTGGGTTAGGCTTTTTACAGGAGAAGTGCACGGGATGGTGATTTAAGGCATAATCGAAGTTTTTATACATAGAATTGCTTCATAATCAACTTTAGACTTAAGTGACAAAGACAAAAAAATCAGATTTAAAGTTTATTATATTACTTGGGCAAGCAAATTTCAAAATTTTCTTTTTGGCGATCCCAAAATTTAGATATTTGAGGTTTAAACTACCAAGTCTAACTTGAAAGTTCAAACTAAATATAAATTCTTCTGCCAAGAGGGTTAAGTGCACAAGTATCCGGTTTTGAGACTGCCTTTTACTTTTTAATAGTTTTTTTTATAGATTGTCCGCTTTGGAAATAACTTTAGACGTACGCCACATAAAGTTTTCTAAATGTTAAGTTTAAGTTAAAAGTGATACTTAAATAATTCAATATTTTATTTACCCGTGATAGATTTCAAGTCATATATTAATTAAAAAAAAAATGAGATATAGCATATGAACATTAATTTTGATGCTTTCAAAATTAATATATATAGTAAACAATTAATCTAAAATAGATGTTTTAGACCAAATACACAAAATATCAAATCTTTTTACATTTTACTATATATATATATATATATATATATATATATATATATATATATATATATATATATTGAGCAGAGTCTTAGAGAATCGATAAATTTGATGTCGTGTGATCGGAGGTCATAGGTTCAATTGTTATTAGTTCACTTATTACTAAGGTGGCGCACTGCCGTCATGATAAATGTAGCTCAAACATCCAACTCGAAGAAAACTTCCAGAATCTTTTAACTTTGGTTTAGCTCGATACCAACTTGTCACGCCCAAATTTTCCTAAGTCTTTACTTAGGCGTGATGGCACTGACAATTATTTTCCACCGGGAGCACCATTTAATTCTCTTTATTTAGAAATTTAAACTTATATTCAAATACGAGCTATTAATAAAAATAACAATAAAGAAATTTGTTTATGACTTTATTGAAAATATAACGCGAGCCCATACTGCAAATATTGTTTCTACATAGACATCTTGACAAATATTATTCTAAGTTGGAAGGAGACCATTCCACACGCATTTCGAGACACTGAATCGACATTACGAACTCGACAGTACGAAGCCCAAGAATGGACTTGGTATGACAAGAGGTCATGACGATCGCTAGCCTTGGCGTGGAGCCTTTCTCTATCACGCTTTCAAACATGTTAAATAAAGAGTCGATCCTACCATCCAATTTGGTGAGAACCTTACCCTGCAATTCAAAGTAACACCACAATATTCCAAGTGCAATCACATTATAACGTAATAAGCATATTGCAAAAACATATCAGGTTACAACATCTTTAAATATGCAACAACTCTTCATAGGAAGTTCTCGGTTTAACTAACACTTCATTTTATCTCGTATTATACGTTAAGACATTCCCCTGCATTTCCACATGTTTATTACATTTATATATTTGTGAACGCGTATTCACTTTTCATATTTATATATAGGTGAACACGTATTCATCTTTCATATTTGTTGCGGCGTGCAACCCGATCCATTATATTTACGTATTTGTGAACACGTATTCACTTTACGTTTTGTTGCGGCGTGCAACCCGATCCATTATGTTTACGTATTTGTGAATGTGTATTCACTTTACGTTTTGTTGCGGCGTGCAACCCGATCCATTATATTTACGTATTTGTGAACATATATTCACTTTACGTTTTGTTGCGGCGTGCAACGCGATCCATTATGTTTATGTATTTGTGAACGCGTATTCACTTTACGTTTTGTTGCGACGTGCAACCCGATCCATTATATTTACGTATTTGTGAACATATATTCACTTTACGTTTTGTTGCGGCGTGCAACCCGATCCATTATGTTTACGTATTTGTGAACGCGTATTCACTTTACGTTTTGTTGCGGCGTGCAACCCGATCCATTATATATTTATATATTTATGTGAACACGTATTCACTTTTCATATTTTTCAGAAGATCAAATAAATACTATTCTCTTCTCTAACATTCTGTCATTCATACTTGTAACGATTATAACTTTTTAACCATAACTCCAACTAAGGTGTTTCTCAAGCGGAAACTAAGGTAAGACGGGGATCTTTCACTGTACCAAATTTCATTTAAAACTACTTTGAGTAACTAACACAAATTTATCCTCAAAACAGCCACATGAAATTTATTTCGGCAGAATATTTATTAAACAACACTCAATCTTAGAATAGTCATAACTCCTAATCTGTAAACCCGTTCAAGCCCCATAAAATCTCAAAACGACGAGAACAGAGAGCTACATGTCTCCATGTGAACCATCCTTTCATATTATGTACCATTTGGTACAGTTTTACACTTTTATTCACTGCCCTTCCTGGATCTCGATAGATCCGAGGCAGAAACGTTAAACAGAGATAACTCTCAATCCGTAAGTCGGATAGACCCCCGTAAGGTCTCAAAATGTCCACAACAAAGAGATCTAGAACTTTCATTTAGCAACAATTTTCATATTCCCCACAGATTAGTACAGTTTTAAGTTTCAACGTCCTGCCCTTCTGGATTCCGACGAATCCGAGGCAGCAAATTCAAACTACAATAACTCTCAACTCGTAAGTCCGTTTTAATAAATCTTTATATATATATGTCCGTAACAGAGAGATTTACAACCATGTAAATTTTCATATAATTCTAATAAGTAAAACTCAATAAAAACAGTCCGTAATTATGCCTTTCCGAATTTCGACCAAATCTAAGGCAGGAACTTTGAACTATGATAACTTTCAAACCGTATGTCCATTTTACCTCATTTTTGGTTCTATATGATCATATTAGAGAGGTGTACAATTCTTCCGAATTTCATCAAATTCTAACAGTTATAACTCAGTGAGAACAGTTTGTAAAGTTCATGACGCAACTAGTTATCTAAACCATCAAAAGTTCAATATTTCTTTTCAACATTCAATTTTTATTCTAACATGTATTGAACTTAAAATAAAGGATATTACCAAGAATTTCTGAGTGAGAAAACTCACCTTGTAAGCGTGAAAAGGATTGTTGTTCTGTTGCTACAAGTGATCCTTGCTCCCTAGTATTCCTATTTTTGTTCTCCTTCCTCTCTTGATGTTTTTCAGATTTTTCCTCTTCTTGTTCACTTGTTTTTTTTTCTGATTTTGTATTCTTTGTGCTAGTCCTTTGTTTGTGCCAAGTATAATGTATAAGTAAGGGTGTTTGTATAACTTATGGGAGGGGGAAAGCCAAGAGTGGAGGGGAGTTAAAGGGGAGAGGAAGGGAAGTAGGTTGTTTCCTTACCAAAGAAATGTGTATGCAGATTTTTTTTAATGTGGTTAATTCTTGAAGTCTTTAAGGCTTGAATTATATATTTTGTCAACTAATAGACTTCTAACATGTCATGTAGTCCTTATAAAAAGGTTATGAATTATATATTTTGTCAACTAATAGATTTCTAACATGCCATGTAGTCCTTATAAAAAGATTATGAAATATATATTTTTATTAAACCAACCAACAACTATATATTATTATTTTTTGCCGGACTTTACATTCTTTCCTCCTTAAGCAACATTCGTCCTCGAATGTGAATAAGGTCATAACATAATCACATAGGCACAATAATGTTTATTGTTATTGTAACACTAATCTAACATGTCATGTAGTCCTTATAAAAAGATTATGAAATATATATATTTTTATTAAACCAACCAACAACTATATATTATTATTTTTTCCCGGACTTTACATTCTTTCCTCCTTAAGCAACATTCGTCCTCGAATGTGAATAAGGTCATAACATAATCACATAGACACAATAATGTTTATTGTTATTGTAACACTAATTTGGGGCTTCACATTCTCCCTTCCTTAAGAAACATTCGTCCTCGAATGTGAATAAAGTTGTAACACATGCATATAGACACTCAAATGGCACACATATGAAGTACTATGTAACACATTTTTTTTTACCTTAGTCAAATAGGAATAGATATTTGACTTTCATCGCCTCTTCAGTTTCCCAGGTGGCTTCCTCTGTGGAGTGATTCCTCCATAGGACCTTCACGGAAGCAATATCTTTACTCCTAAGGCGCTTAACCTTCCTATCAAGTATTTCCACCGGAACCTCTTCATATTGAAGCTCTTCATTAAGAACTATCTCACGGGGAGGACGGCGTGACTTGGATCGTGCAAGTATTTTCGTAACATTGACACATGAAACACGGATGCCGCTTCGACTCTTGTGGAAGTGCTAATTCATAAGCCACATTCCCACTCTTCGCAAGATCTCATATGACTCAATAAACCTTGGGCTCAATTTCCCTTTCTTACCAAAGCGCATCACTCCTTCGCCATTGGGGACACTTTTAAAAATACTTTCTCCTCTTGTAATTCAAGATCTCTTTTAGATGATCCGCATAGGACTTATGGCGACTATGAAATGTTTTTGATCCTCTCGAATCATTTGTACCTTATCATTTGTTTCTTGAATGACTTGGTCCGAGCGATTGCGTCTACCCACCGAACCATCCAGTGGATACCTACATTTTCGTCCATATAATGCTTCAAGCGGAGCCATTTGTATGCTAGAGTGAAAAACTATTGTTGTGGCGAACTCAATTAGACATAGATGGTCCAACCAGCTTCCCGAAAATCTAACACACAAGATCGCAACATGTCCTCGAGTGTTTGAATTGTTCGCTCAACTTGCCCATCTGTTTGGGTGGAAAGTCGTGCTTAACTTAACTTTTGTCGAGACCTGCTGGAAACTTTGCCAAAAGTGTGAGGTGAGCTGGGAACCCTATCTGAAATAATTTGTAAGGAATCGTGTAACGCACAATCTACTTCAAATAAATCGTGTGTCTTGTGGTGCGCGTACGTAGTCTTGGCCGTAAGAAATGGGTTGACTTTGTAAGTCGATCAACAATCACCCAAAAAGAATCATACACTACTCGAGTTTTCGGTATACCAGTTACGAAATCCATATGAATCGACTCCAACTACCACATTGGGACTCCAATGTCTGAAGTAATCCGCCAGTTTTGATGTTCACTTTCACTGGCGACATATAAGACACCTCCGACAAACTCCGCAACGTCTTTCTTCATCCGTCCCACGATGGTATTTGCCTTGAGGTCCTGATACATTTTTGTTGACCCTGGATGAATGGAATATCTTGTGTTGTGACCCTCATCTAAGATCTTCCTCCTTAGATCATTTACCTTAGGAACACATAACCTACCCTTATACCGAAGGGTTCCGTCATTATCTCCCAATAGCGTGAAGGTTTTCCTGTTGGATCCTCTCCGAAATCCAACAAACTCGTATCCTCAAACCGACTTTCTTTTATTTACGGAGCTAAGCGCATGCGAGGTATCATGTACCACCACCCTACCTTCACCGATCTCAGTTAAGCTAACCCCGAGGTTTCCCAATCTTTGTACCTCCCGAACAATACCCCTCTTTTGTATTGCCAAATGGGCCAAGCTGCCCATTGATCTCCTACTGAGTGTGTCAGCCACCACGTTGGCTTTCCCAGGATGGCAAAGAATACTAAGGTCATAATCCTTAAGAAACTCTAACCATCTTCTTTGTCGGAGATTCAAATCCTTCTGCGTGGTTATGTACTGCAAACTCTTATGATCTGTAAATATGTCCACATGCACACCATACAAATAATGTCTCCATATTCGTAAGGCAAAAACCACCGCAGCTAATTCTAAGTCATGAGTTGGGTAATTCTTCTCATGTATCTTCAAATGTCTAGATGCATACGCAATAACCTTTCCAAACTGCATCAAGACACATCCTAACCCAACTCTAGAGGCATCGCAATAGACTGTGAACCCTTCTTGTGCCGATGGTAAGGTTAGGACTGGTGCAGTAGTCAACAATTCCTTTAGTTTCTGAAAACTTGCTTCACATGCTTCTGACCACTGGTACTTAACCGCTTTTTGAGTCAAGGTCAAAGGAGCGTGAGACTAGAAAAACCTTTACGAATCTTCTATAATACCCGGCCCAAACCCAAGAAACTTCTAACCTCAGCCGAATTGGTCGGTTTGGCGATTCTTTACTGTTTCTATCTTCTGGGGGTCTACCATAATTCCATCCCTTGACACAACATGGCCCAAAAAGGCTACCTCTTCCAACCAAAATTCACACTTTGAAAATTTAGCATATAGTTTCTCATGTTTCAAGACTTGAAGCACTACCCTCAGATGCTCTTCATGTTCTTCAACACTCTTACTGTAGATTAGAATATCATCTATGAACATGATCACGAACAAATCTAGGAATGGTTTGAAGATTCTGTTCATTAAATCCATAAAAGTAGCTGGGGCATTGGTTAACCCAAAAGACATGACCAAGAACTCATAATGGTCGTATCGGGTTCTAAAGGCTGTTTTGGATATATCATCTGGATTTATTTTCAGCTGGTGATATCCCGAACGGAGATCAATCTTGGAAAAATAGCTAGCTCCCTGAAGTTGGTCAAAAAGATCATCGATTCTTGGTAATGGGTATCGGTTCTTGATCGTGACCTTATTGAAGTAGATAATCGATGCGTTCGGAGCGATCCGTCTTTCTTTTTCACAAACAGGACTGGTGCACCCTAAGGGGAAACACTAGGTCTTATAAAACCTTTATCCAGAAGATCCTTCAATTGTTCTTTTAACTCCCTTAATTCAGCTGGAACCATTCGATATGGAGGAAATAGAAATAGGTCTTGTACCCAGAATTAACTCTATAGCGAACTCCACTTCTCTATCCGGAGGAAGGCCTGGGAGATCTTCAGGAAAAAAAAACCTTCGAATTTTTTTCAAATAATAGGGACATCATGCACCGCTGGGGACTCTTTTTTTGGTATCTACTATATTAGCCAGATATGCGTACTCCACTTTGTGACTCCTTAATAACTTTTGAGACCTAAGGTAGGAAATAAGCTGACGTGAGGATATTCCTCGCATCATGGGTAGCAAATCCACGGAACAGGTGGTATAACGTCTTGGGGGTTTTCCCCTCATTTATACTCTTACCAGGCGGGTGGTATGGCGTCTTGGGGCTTTCCTCATTCATACTCTTACCTGGAGAAGGTGGTATGACGTCTTGGGCTTGCCGCCATTCATACTCTTACCTGGAGAAGGTGGTATAACGTCTTGGGGCTTGCCCGCCGTTTATACTCTTACCAGAGAAAGTGGTATAACGTCTTGGGGTTTACCCTCATTTATACTCTTACCACGGAGGAGGTGGTATAACGTCTTGGGGTTTACCTCATTTATACTCTTACCCGGAGAAGGTGGTATAACGTCTTGGGGTTTACCCTCATTTATACTCTTACCCTAGCTCAATGGCTATCCTACATAACATAAGTAAGTCAAGAAATCCCTAACTTCTTATTGACATTATTAATATATCCTCTCATTTTAGTTCACTTAAGGCACTAACATGTCTTAATAAAAAATCCGGAAATTTAATCCCAAGTACTACATACTTCTACTCTTTTAAAACGAATGACTTTTTTTTTTTATATAAAACTTCCAAGATACTAATAACCATAGCATCAAGTCACTTGTCCTTACTTATCTTACTTAAAGTAAATCTCTCCTTTTAACTTTCCATAAAGCGAATATAACCAACTTCCCATAAAGTCGTTATATTAATCTTATACCTTAGTCAATTACATTTTCCTATTTCCAAGGGACTTAAACTTTTAAAACAAAACAAGTATCATATACTCAAAACACTTCAAGTCCCTTAACTTTGAAAACTTAAGACATCCTTAATAGTTTTAAAGAAGTGGGTTAACCTCCTAACTCGCCCAACTTGGCCATTCTTAAATAAGTAAAGGATATCAAAGTATTGTACGTCTACCGTACTATATAAGTACAACTATTCATGCTCAAGAGATAGGAAAGTTCCACATACCTTTATTGATCTTCTAAATGATGAGTGGAACTCTCTCTGGATGGAGTTGACTATTTTCTATAGTATGACTCCAATCGGATAGTTGAAAAGGGTCGAGTCACATAAATGCCTCTTTCGTGAATACTCTCTTTTTGATTTGGCAAAACCTTCTACCTCATTGTCATGTTGACGACCGAAGGTACGTCCGATCATAGGCTAATGTCACTACCTTCTCTACCAAGTTCGGGTTTAAACCTCACAAATCTTTTGACCTTCTCCCTTCGTAGGAATAATATGCACGTTGTATCTTTGAAGATCGCATGAATTAGGTATTATATTCTTTCACATTGCGTCTTCTTGTTTCAATTGTTCAAACTCACGCTGAGCGCATCTTTTGGTGTTAGGCATGTACTTTTTAATGAACGCGCTCAACTCCCCCCACGTCATCGGTGGTGACATCGGGGAACGATTTCTTCTAAAGTTTCTCCACCACACCCCCGTATTGTCCATAGTTTATCGTTGCACATCCCCTTCCACAATCATTTGAAGGAGGAAGTACAAGAACCAAATCTTTGAAAAGACTCAAGATAGGCACGAGAAGAGTACGAAAGAAGGGAAACTTTAGGATGTTATTCCGTTCACTTATTACTAAGGTGGCGCACACACCGTCGCAATAAGTAACCGTTCAAACATCCAACTCGAAGAAAACTTCCTAGAATCTTTTAACCTGGTTTAGCTCTGATACCAACTTGTCACGCCCCAAATTTTCCTAAGTCTTTACTTAGGGCGTGATGGCACCTGGACAATTATTTTCCACCAGGAGCACCATTTAATTCTCTTTATTTAGAAATTTAAACTTATATTCAAATACGGAGCTATTAATAAAAATAACAATAAAGAAATTTGTTTATGACTTTATTGAAAATATAACGCGAGCCCATACTCGTGCAAATATTGTTTCTACATAGACATACTGACAAATATTATTCTAAGTTGGAAGGGAGACCATTCCACACGCATTTCGAGACATCGAACCGACATTACGAACTCGACGAGTACCAAGCCCAAGCAATGGACTTGGTATGACAAGAGGTCATGGGACGATCGCTAGCCTTGGCGTGGAGCCTTTCCTCTATCACGCTTTCTCAAACATGTTAATAAAAGAGTCACCTACCATCTGGGCTGAGTGAGAACCTTACCCTGCAATTCAAAGTAACACCACAATATTCCAAGTGCAATCACATTATAACGTAATAAGCATATTGCAAAAACATATCAGGTTACAACATCTTTAAATATGCAACAACTCCTCATAGGAAGTTCTCGGTTTAACTAACACTTCATTTTATCTCGTATTATACGTTAAGACATTCCCCTGCATTTCCACATGTTTATTACATTTATATATTTGTGAACGCGTATTCACTTTTCATATTTATATATAGGTGAACACGTATTCATCTTTCATATTTGTTGCGCGCAACCCGATCCATTATATTTACGTATTTGTGAACACGTATTCACTTTACGTTTTGTTGCGGCGTGCAACCCGATCCATTATGTTTAAGTATTTTTGAATGTGGATTCACTTTAAGTTTTGTTGCGCGCAACCCGATCCATTATATTTACGTATTTGTGAACATATATTCACTTTACGTTTTGTTGCGGCGTGCAACCCGATCCATTATGTTTACGTATTTGTGAACGCGTATTCACTTTACGTTTTGTTGCGACGTGCAACCCGATCCATTATATTTACGTATTTGTGAACATATATTCACTTTACGTTTTGTTGCGGCGTGCAACCCGATCCATTATGTTTACGTATTTGTGAACGCGTATTCACTTTACGTTTTGTTGCGGCGTGCAACCCGATCCATTATATAGTTATATATTTATGTGAACACGTATTCACTTTTCATATTTTTCAGAAGATCAAATAAATACTATTCTCTTCTCTAACATTCTGTCATTCATACTGGTAACGATTATAACTTTTTAACCATAACTCCAACTAAGGTGTTTCTCAAGCGGAAACTAAGGTAAGACGGGGATCTTTCACTGTACCAAATTTCATTTAAAACTACTTTGAGTAACTAACACAAATTTATCCTCAAAACAGCCACATGAAATTTATTTCGGCAGAATATTTATTAAACAACACTCAATCTTAGAATAGTCATAACTCCTAATCTGTAAACCCGTTCAAGCCCCATAAAATCTCAAAACGACGAGAACAGAGAGCTACATGTCTCCATGTGAACCATCCTTTCATATTATGTACCATTTGGTACAGTTTTACACTTTTATTCGCTGCCCTTCCTGGATCTCGATAGATCCGAGGCAGAAACGTTAAACAGAGATAACTCTCAATCCGTAAGTCGGATAGACCCCCGTAAGGTCTCAAAATGTCCACAACAAAGAGATCTAGAACTTTCATTTAGCAACAATTTTCATATTCCCCACAGATTAGTACAGTTTTACGTTTCAACGTCCTGCCCTTCTGGATTCCGACGAATCTGAGGCAGCAAATTCAAACTACAATAACTCTCAACTCGTAAGTCCGTTTTAATAAATATTTATATATATCTGTCCGTAACAGAGAGATTTACAACCATGTAAATTTTCATATAATTCTAATAAGTAAAACTCAATAAAAACAGTCCGTAATTATGCCTTTCCGAATTTCGACCAAATCTAAGGCAGGAACTTTGAACTATGATAACTTTCAAACCGTATGTCCATTTTACCTCATTTTTGGTTCTATATGATCATATTAGAGAGGTGTACAATTCTTCCGAATTTCATCAAATTCTAACAGTTATAACTCAGTGAGAACAGTTTGTAAAGTTCATGACGCAACTAGTTATCTAAACCATCAAAAGTTCAATATTTCTTTTCAACATTCAATTTTTATTCTAACATGTATTGAACTTAAAATAAAGGATATTACCAAGAATTTCTGAGTGAGAAAACTCACCTTGTAAGCGTGAAAAGGATTGTTGTTCTGTTGCTACAAGTGATCCTTGCTCCCTAGTATTCCTATTTTTGTTCTCCTTCCTCTCTTGATGTTTTTCAGATTTTTCCTCTTCTTGTTCACTTGTTTTTTTTTCTGATTTTGTATTCTTTGTGCTAGTCCTTTGTTTGTGCCAAGTATAATGTATAAGTAAGGGTGTTTGTATAACTTATGGGAGGGGGAAAGCCAAGAGTGGAGGGGAGTTAAAGGGGAGAGGAAGGGAAGTAGGTTGTTTCCTTACCAAAGAAATGTGTATGCAGATTTTTTTTAATGTGGTTAATTCTTGAAGTCTTTAAGGCTTGAATTATATATTTTGTCAACTAATAGACTTCTAACATGCCATGTAGTCCTTATAAAAAGGTTATGAATTATATATTTTGCCAACTAATAGATTTCTAACATGCCATGTAGTCCTTATAAAAAGATTATGAAATATATATTTTTATTAAACCAACCAACAACTATATATTATTATTTTTTCACGGACTTTACACGTTTTTGCTTAAGTGGGTGTATTTAGTGTGAAATGGACAATGGGGACTATTATCTAGGTGGAGATTTATTAATTGGCCCACCTAATTTGACTTTAAGCTTTCTCAAACTCTAAAGTGTGACATATATGAACACCCATTAATACTCTTGGTTGATTCCCTCCTAATTAAAGTTGGGAATCATTAGATTGGGTTTAAAACCCTAAGTCCTAACCAACATACCCCTTTCATAGACTCTAGTCTCCTTTTTGAAGTTTGACTAGAGATAATAGGCAATAAAGAGGTATTTGCAACCGACTCTTAAACATTAAGAGTGAGGGGTAGTTGAATTTCACATTAATACACCTATATCATGCTTTATAAACCACCTCAACTATCATATTACATTATTTTATCACAACATCAGCCTAAGTCTAGTCACTCCTATCAAATAATAAATGCATAACAAGATAATAAATGCTACAAGATATAATAAACATAAAAGATGACTTACAAAAATTTAATACTAATAATGGCTTATTTTACACAATGGTCCAAGAAGAACACCAAGAATCTTTTGAAATAATCACTCAAGTTGAATAGTAACTTGTGTCTCCTTAAACAAGACAACACTAAGAATAAGATGAAAAGTAGCTAGAATCTAGGGTACAAAGTAGGAACCAATATGTAAAATTACAAAATCCTAGGTAAGCTTATATAGAGACCTAATTTTCAAACTACACATAATTATAAAAATATCATCCCCTGACTACTCTGCGACAGTAGAACAGGACCACAGAACAGGTCTGCGGTCCGCAAAACAAACATAGGGATCGCAAAGTGATTTCTTGTTTGGACTGTCTGGAATTGCAGCAGAAAGTGCGGTCTGCAGAACTGGATTGCGGTATGCAGAAGTGTCTTGAGTTTTCACAATCTGAGTTGAGATCGAACTGAATTAGTGATTCGTAGACCGGATTGTGGTCCGCAGAACAGAAGTGCAGACCACAGTTTGGATAGCACTTTGGGGCTCCGAATTCTTCTTTCACTGTATATTTCTGCGCCATAACTACCATTCTACGGTCCTCGATATGGTTCTGCGATACACAGAAGCGGTCTTCTCATCACTTCATTCTTTTTCAGCACATTTATCCACTTTTGGTGTCTCAATACAAAACTTCTACAAAAATTAAAATAACATAAGAAACGTCTACTATAAATGCATAAAGGACAATGATAATCCATGAAATTGGTATCAAATGTGCAGTAATTTCTAGGCACATCAGTGTGGGTGGGTGCAAAATCAATTTAACCGATAAATTGAACCAATAAAAATGCTTGGTTTAGCGGTATCGGCTTATTTGATTAGCTGTTTATAAATGATTTTGTACGAAAATGATTGGGTTATCGGTTTGATTTTTTATTTTACGGATTTAGTTAATGGTTAAACTGATAACTCAATAAGCTTATAGTAAAATTATCTTTTTATCTCTAATTATATAATAATGACTTTAAATTTTAATTTTTAAATACAAACCCTATGTCTAAATTCTTACCACATGAACGCTTATTCTCTCAATTCGCTTATCATTTGTACATTCACTATTTAGAACGTATTAAATTATGTGAAAGTTCATTATCATTTGATAATTTGCTACTTGATTACTACATTGCATTTTATAATTTTTGTTGATAGAGAATATATTAATATTCTCCATATTATGTAATTATTATCTAATGTAATTCTCTTTGGTTGGAGATTTCTTAGTGTCCGGCCTCGTCTCGCTCCGAATGAGGGTGTGTGATAGAGAATTGTAAATGTATCTAAAATATGATTGCAAATGAAGTGAGGAAAGGTTCACTCGAAATGTGAAGCTTGATATATGGAGAGAATACTTTTTAAGATTTGGAATGGTGAAAATGGAGCTTAGTCAATCTGGTGTCAAGCAAATTTGATTTTCAAGTAATTTACTCTTAAATCAGAAATTAACTCTATTAAATATGAATATAGTATATTGACAAATTAACAGGTGCTTGCAAATATATACACTTGCTTTCCTGGCCAGAACAATTTTTAACATATTGTGTGTGATGTAGGGATGCAAATAAATTTTCTTTTTGAGAAATGAAACTGATCCGTGTTATTGAAGAAATGTAGGTTCCCATATTTACAAAAGGGAACTATGTGATAATGATATCTTATTTTTATATTTAACTGTCTGTTTTAGATTTTTAGTGCAGTTGGAGATGTGGAGAGTAGGGCTGTTATCTGTCCGGTTCGGGTATCGACATACTGGAATCGCACCGATAAGAATTCGGTCCTGAAAAGAGATTCGGGATCGGATCGATACCTTATTGGGCGGGTACCCGATCCGGTCCGATAAGGTTACCGATCCGGTTCTGGATACTGTTTCCAGTCCGAAATATTAAAATCTCTGCTTTACTTAAAATTCTCTGTTTTAATATAATTTTTTTTATAAAAAATCTTGCTTTACTGTCTTTACTGCTTTACATAATACATATTAACAAACTTAGAGCAATATATAATAGTAATATTCCAAGGAATGATCATCAATTCATCATCCCAATTTCCAAACTATTCTAAGGATTTCCAAACATTATACCGGGTAATTAGATCGGGTTGTCGGATCAGATCCTTATCGGTCCGGATCCTTGTCTGATACTAGTATCCGGATCGTCAACTTTTCGGTCCGAATATCGGTCCAGTTCTCGGATGTACCCGAACCGATAACAACCCTAGTGGAGAGAGCAAATCATGTGCGACGAGTTTGTTCTAACTTTCTTGGTATCATTTTTTATCTGTTTTTTTATTAATTTAATATTTGTTTTTCTTCTCCTCTTTTTTTTTTCTTTCTTCTGGGAATGACATGAGTAGAGAAGAGGGGAAGGCCAAATGGGAATTGAATCTTGCACATTATAAGTACAAAATAGGTCAAGCCCTACTCACGATTGATGATTTTTTCAATAAAATATGTTTTATTATTTTTAGTGAATCTGCTCAGCGTAAATCTAAATTGGTCGAGTCAGGGACATTTGAAATAGGAAATGGTTAAATAAAACACAAAAAATAGGCACAAATTAGTCATATTGGGCTCGTGCATCACACGTGCAAAAACAGGTATAAATTACTCATATTGGGCTGGTGCATCGCACGTGCATATCCTGTTAGTTTACATAGAAATTATTAACTAGTTTCTATATACATGTATACTTTGAATCCATATTTATTCAAGTAGATTTCATAAATATAAATCAATTTAGAAGTAACACCTTAATAACTTGACTATAGATTTTCACCCTGTTTTGTATATAAGACAACAATTTCTTCATATATTTTCTCGCAAAGTGATAAAAATAAGTTCCTTTTCCTGGCCACCACCCATTCTACTCGTCCCGACAATATCCGACGCAAAAGAACTTGTGAGAGCTTTGATTTCCGTCTGCGTGCTCGCATATCTTTTATATATTTTGACATTTTTATGCTTAAAATATTTATAATTCGAGTCGGGGTCAATGCGTGCTCGAATACCCGTTACCCACAATGTGAGTCCGACCCTGCTACATTGGGCGAATTTATGTATAAATTTTGAGACACGTGATTCATGATCTTTTCGTAAAATTGAGTATTTTATGTATATATTTTTTAAAATTGATCTAATATAGATGCCGTAAAAAGGTCTAATGGTGAAATTGATTAAAATGTAATTATTTACGAAAATCCCTTTATTTTCTGCATTTCATGAAGACGCAATAACAAGTTATTTATCTTATTTTTAATATTTATTTATCTTTGATATGACCCGAGTGGGCTCAAGACCATTCACTCGTGGCCAAGGGAACTCCAAGAACTACCATCCATGCTCATGAAGAGAGGAGCGTTGGAAGAACTTGAAGAGAAGATGTCACGAGTGTACAATGTTTGGATGATAGCTTGAGAGGATCTTGAAGAGGAAGACACAAGAAAGGGTCACTTCACAAAGTGGTTAGGATTGCAATTCAAGTGAAGAAGAGCCTATGTGGGATTTATTTGTGCAAATGCCACTTTTGAGCCTTTGTTGTAATATGCATAAACTATAAATACTTGCCTTATTTTCATTTGATGCTTAGCTTGAATTTAAACGACAATTGATATTTTCCTAGAATTCTACTTAGACATATAATTAATAATAATTAGTGATAACTTAACTTTAGAGTGTAATTCCTTTGGTGTTGAAGAACCCTTCTAATATTGACAAATTGACAGGTGCTTGCAATATTTACCCTTGCTTTCCTGGCCAGGACAATTTTTAATATATTGTGTGTAAGGTAGGGGTGCAAATAAATTTTCTTTTTGAGAAATGAAATTGATCCTTGTTATTTGTCATTTCCAGAAGCTAAGCGTAGTATAGAATTTGAGTTTAAGAATGTTGACATAGAAGAAATGTAGGTTCCCATATTTACAAAAGGGAACTATATATGTGATATAATGATATCTTATTTATATATTTAACTGTCTGTTTTAGATTTTTAGTGCAGTTTGGGATGTGGAGAGGAGCAAATCATCTCTGCGGTGAGTTGGTTGTTCTAACTTCTTGGTACCATCTTTTATCTATTTTTTATGAATTAAATATCTGTTTTTCTCCTCCCTCTTTCTTTCTTTTCTTTCTTTTGGGAATGACATGAGTAGAGCAGGAGGGGAAGGCCAAATGGGAATAGAACCTTGCACATTATAAGTACAAAATAGGTCAAGGTCTTACTCAGTACTCACGGTTGATTATTTTTTTTCAATAACGTCTGTTTTACTATTTTTCGTAAGTCTACTCATCGTAAATCTAAATTAGTGAAGTCAGGAACATTTCAGATAGGAAATGGTTAAATTAAAAACACAAAAAATATGCACAAATTAGTCATATTGGACTCGTGCATCACACGTGCAAAAATAGGTATAAATTACTCATATTGGGCTCGTGCATATCATGTTAATTTACCTATAAATCATTAACTAGCTTTTAGATGCATGTATACTTTGAGTCCATATTTATTCAAGTAGATTTCATAATATAAACCAATTTAGAAGTAACACTAATAACTTGTCTATAGATTTTCACCCTATTTTTGTCTATAAGATAACAATTTCTTCATATATTTTCTCGCAAAGTGATAAAAATAAGTTCCTCCTCCATGGCCACCACCCATTCTCCTCTGATAATATCCGGCGCAAGAGATCTTGTGATCGCGTTAATGGAAAGGATCGACGAGTTCGGGTTTCTGATGCATGTGCTCGTAAGATTGACTTGCTAAAAGAAAAATTAGGCCACAAAACAGCCGGTCTCACTATTGAATGGCACTTACAAAAGGCTAAGCACTTCATTGATGCTATTCTTACCCAGAAAACATCTGCGTTTGCTAATACTAAATCGCCACTACCACAACCTCTTCTTCCTATAGTGGAGAAACCAATTCCTACCTCAAATCCTCGGAATAGATCCGTACTTCCTCCTTTAATCTACTCTCATGAATTAGACCTTGAGTACAAGATGGAGTTCTCTAATGAGGAAGTTGAATGGTTGGTTTCAACTTGTTTATCATAGTAGGTCAGATTTATACGGTGCAATATTTGTAGAATATTGACAAATTTATGAATCAAGTATTATAAAATATATGGCTATGTTTCAAGCTTTTTAATTTTTTAAATTTTTTTATTTGACTTTATGCTAACTATTGACATAATTGTGATAAGCCTCCAAGGACAAAACTATAGTGTAGGAAGCGGATTCGATAGAACTCGATAATTTTGATTCAAACATTATAGTTGTCATAAAAAAATTAATATGTACAATAATTTTAAAGTTCAGTAACTCATAAGAACAAAAATCGCGAACATGTAAGCTTCAAATTCCGATTCCGCCTATGTAAACCTCCTCTTTTATTCGACATTGAGATTAACTTTACGACTAAACCCACACATCCGATTTTAAGTGTGCGAGATTAATAATGAAAATGCATAAACTAACTTAACTAAATTGAAATTTAGACTTTGTTGTCATTGTTTCATAGTTGTTCAGTTTGTGCCTAAAGGCTTTCATATCATATAGTAGTTGGTTTTCTTGGATAAGAAAGGAATTTGATCTAAAAATATTTTATTATCATAACAGATGAAAAATAAAGAATAACACATAGTCGTAAACATAGTGAAAGATGATTCTGAGTAATGATTCCACGTTAAGGTTCTTTGTTTTGAATACTTTCAGTTTAATAGCAATTTTGTGAAATTTTTTATCTTGCGACTTAGATACTCGTTGTGAGAGAATACTTGTCTAATAAAAAAATGGAACTAAAATTTGTGAACCTAAAAATGTAAGATTTGAATTCACTTTTTTGTGAGACAAAAAATTGCACAAAACTGATGTTAGTTGTGTGACACACATAAATAATTTTCTATAACAATGTAAAGAATACACAAAATATGACAAGGAGTTGCTCAGATGGTAAATATCATCCACCTTAAATCCGAAGGTTATGAGTTCGAGTCACAGAGATGGAAAAAAAAGAAGAAGGGAAACTCCAGAGGAAGGGGTAAAACAATAACACAAAATGTTGGCCAATACAATATTATTACTAACTCACCCAAACGCTTGTAAAAGAAAACTATAAAATAAGTCTAATTTAGAATAAAGCAAGTAATCTGTATGTAATTACATAAAGATGGTATATTGATTAAAACTTGATAAATATATATGATAAGTTGTTGAAGGACTTGATAAAATCAAGGATAAACATTAATTCATCTGCCCATTATGTGTAAATTGTAATCTAATTAGTGAAGTACTCACTATATTTCAAGGAAAAATAATTTTTTTTTAATTTTTTTAATAATAAACTACATGTTTAGATAACATAAAGATGGTATGTTGAGCAAAACTTGATAAAGATATATGGTAAGTTGTTGAAAATTTGATAAAATTAAGGATAAACATTAATTTATCTGTCAATTATGTATAAACTACAATATAGCTAGTGGAATACTTAGGGTCCGTTTGGTAGAGCTTATTAAAAAAACTTTTAGAAGTAGACCTTTTAGGAGTTGAGTTTTTTATCAAAAAGTTGTTAGGTGTTTGTTAATAAAAAAAATATTTTTGACTTAAAAATAGACAAAATCAAAAGAGATTTTGCCTCTACTTTCAAAAGCCCAAAATTTAAACTTTTGAAAGTAGAGGCCAAAAGTGTTTCTGGAAGACCGAAAACACTTTTTGACTTTTCAGTCAAACACTCCAAAAAAAATCTAAAAGCCTTTTTGGCCTTTCCAAAAGCTCAATGAAAAGGGCACTTACTATCTCAAGGGAAAAGAGGACCAAGAAAAACTACTTTTACTTTGTTATTTTTTTTTACAGCAACTTCATGTTTAGATCATTTTTTGACATTAGGTTGCAAGAAAATATTTTTCACTACAGTAACCTCCCTGACAAGTTTTGACCTAAAGTCATTTTTCCCTTTATAACTATTTTAACTCCTAGTTCCGTATTACTGCTCCAACCAACATTCCAATAATTATTATCAACTTCTAATACTTAAAAATGTAATTTAATAACTACTTGATATGTTATCATTGGAATCGTGCTATGAGGTACGTGAGTAGTATTTTAAATTCTACTAATTTTAATACTGACAAATATGGTTACATTAAATCCATAGCCAATAATAGAACTTTGGAGAGAAAGAGCAATTGTGTTGTGTACAACAAATTAAGTTATCATACTCCTCTAGAAGAAGATTCAGAGGAATGATGATATCGCTAAGTAAATGAATTTAATTTGACTAATCGAATATATAATTATTGTAGTCATTTCTCAAGCGATCTTGTGGCTAATGTGATACATTGGATATTAGACGATTTTGATGCTACTAAGCACTTTTGTGTTAACAAGATAATTTTTTATTGTACACCCAAGCTAAAGAAGAATAATATCTTATGTTAGTGATTCAAGAATTAATCAAGTTCTTGAAAAGAAAAAGTTTTTCTTAAACTCACATTTAAAATAATTATTCATTAGCTGGGTGATCTATGTTTCTAATATTTGAGCCAATTTATTTCTTGTGGAATTATTAAAAAAAGTTGGAGGAATTTTTTTCACTCGGCCTTATTATTTAAAAAAATTGAAAATGAGAATTTGAGAGAAAAAAGTATAAGGAGGTGATTATTATATTTAGAAAATATAAAATGAATTAGCAAAAGAACATGAGAAGTATTCAAAACACGAAAATAGAACCATTATATAATGCAGAATGAACACAATAAAAAAGGGGAAAAGGATATAAATGACCATTCAAGGGAGGGAGCACGATCGCGGGCCTTGATGAAACCAGGCTCTCGTGATCGTGATTGCAAAGGTTGCAGTTGTGTGGACGCATATCTGGGGAGGCGAGTCGCGGTCGCAAGGTCTCTTCCGCGATTGCGAAGAATACTTCGGGGGCCGGGTCGGGTTAATCCTTTGCGAACGCGAACAGGATCTCGCGAATGCGAAAGAGAATGTTCAGCGGATTTTTAACCCCAAAAATTAGACATTTCATTCTCCATTTTTGGGACTTGTGAGTTCGGCCTAAGGGGATTTTTTGGAGAATTTTCAAGATACATCATTTGGGAAAACTTCTAATATTCCTTTTGTGATTATTTCATTAATTAGTGGATATTTTTATGCTAGATATGATGATTTGGATTGAGGATTTTAAGAAAGAATAAATCCTAGACTTGAACTTAGACTTTCTTCAATTAAACATGAATTTGTGGATAATTTTATTCATTTTTGGTATAGAAACTCTATAAGTCATGGGTAACTAATTTTAGAATAAATTTCCCATTTTGCCCTTTTAAGCTTGGAATCACTTTTTGGATGTCTTTTTAGGTTTGGATTTAAAGCATGTTAATATGGGTATCATTAGATTCGTATGACTTCCTAGAATAATATTATGACTTTATTGAACCAGATTACTATGAAATGACTATTTTACCCTTTGAGGTGGGAAACAGGTTTTCGAACTAACTTTTCTACCCGAATTTCTTCTAAACCTACTATGGGTAATTTTCGAATCTTATTTTAACATAAAATTCATAATTGTTAGACTTTTCTTATTCTGATACGTTTCGGAAGAAGAAAGCTCGCGTTGAATAGTTTATGGCGCCTGCTCGGCCTTTCAGGTAAGTTACAACTTGCCTTCTGGTTAGACTTCAGTTAGAGAAATATATGTAGGGTTAGTTATTGTCAGATAAAGCATGTACACCTTTAGCTATGAAGTTGGGGTAAAATACTTAGCTTCGGTATTGTTGACCAATTTGTGGGTTGGTTGCCTCTTTGTGATTTATTGATTGTTGTTATGTGTGTGATATTGGACTTGTACTTAGTTGCCCTGTTGTGATTATGATATGGTTGTCTCTCACTTATTTTGACACTATCATGGATAGAGGAAAGGACTTGACTTGATATTGATATTGTGATATGTGACCATGTGTAGCACGATTGAAATTTGACTAATATGATTTACACTTGAAATTGATACATGCATATTCATACACCTTTCACATGATTCCTTGTTGTGAACTGTGATTTGATATTAATAATGATAATAGGGAAAGTGAAATATCATAAAGTGTTATGTGGGCTTGTCGTCATATTTGATATGTTTGTGACTTGTATTTGTATTCATTTCTCTCTTGATATCTCACTTATCATCGAGAATGAAAAGATAATAAAAATGGCTTGAAATTATGAAATGTACTTTATGATAGGTGTAATTGATATCATGCATGACATACATTTTTATTTCATATGATGATTTGATATAAACCGTGATTGGAAATGAGGGTAAGTGAGAGAGTGTAGCCTCTGAGGTCTTTGCCGGAGAGCGTAAAAGAGACATGAGTGTCTGATACTCGAGGTCTTTACCGGGATCGTGAGAATGTTCGATGCATGAGGTCTTTGTCGGGATTGTGAGAGTGTTTGATGCCCAAGGTCTTTACCGGAATCGTGAGAGTGGTACATGGACATCGCGTATCCGATACTCGTATTGAAGTCCGACTATATCCGAATTCGCGCTGTGTAGGGCCCATTTATAGGGAAAGCGCTCCTTACCAAAGATTAATGGCGGAGTTATGGAACTAAGGTTCTTTTAAAATGGTAAGTTTGATGAATATTTTGACTAGGTATAAAAACTATTATTATCATATAATGCATGACTATAATGAGGGTGATGTAATAAGAGCTTTTCAGAAGGGTACTAGTTTGTTTGACAATTTAAAATAATAGAGATTATTGTGTGTGCTATAGATGATTGAAAACTCATATCATCTGCTATTTTAGAGGATTCAAATATACTGATAATACTTTAGAAGATTAAGCAGTCTAATCTTAGTATGAGGAAAAAAGAACATAAAATTGTAGATTAGTTGGTAATTATTTTTTATTTTTAGGATTTAAGTGAAATTAATTTTGGTTCCCTTTCTTCTTTAAAATTTAATCTATTAACGAATATGTATATTTCAATTAGTGAAGTGCATAATCAAATGTCAGACAATTAGCATTTTTCTATATATAGGATTTAACAAGAGTAATTTTGGTTTCTATTTAGTACAATTTATTAAAGTATGTTGTTACTGGCATTTTCAATCTAAAATACTAATTAGCTACTTAGTGATTATTATCTCTAATATAACGTTGGAGAATCAATCTCACATGTCTCCCAAAAATATGAGAGCTTTGATTCCGTTTGCATGCTCGCATATCTTTTACTATATATTTTGGCTTTTTTCTGCTTAAATATGTATAATCAGAGTCGGGCTAAATTGGTGCTTGAGTATTCGTTACCCACAAAATGAGTCCACCCATGCTACAGTGAGCGAATTATGTATAAATTTTGTGACATATGAATTCATGATTTTTTATATAATTAGTTATTTTATGTACATATTTTTTAGAATTAATTTAATATTGATGCCACTCGATCGTGCTACAGAAAAGGCTTAATGTTGAAATTGGTTAAAAACTTAATTATTTATAAAAAGGAATGAGGTTCAATTCTGTAAGATGTTGGAATAATTTTCCTTAGGAATTTCTTTCATTAATCACAATATATATAATTGTACAAAGGTGATTCCTAATACAGTAAGAATCCTAAGTTACCTTAAATATATGATATTAATAAATACAATATATACTGTGAATATTTGAAGAATATTCGCTAATACACCCCCTCAGACGGAGCGGGAGGAGGCCGAATGCTCAGGCTGGATCTGAAGTCTGTGAACAGTTGTCTGGATAGTCCCTTTGTGAAGATGTTTGCATACTGATAGGAGGAGGGTACATGTAGAATTTTGACGAGACCACATGCGACCTTCTCACGGACAAAATGAATATCCATATCAATATGTTTGGTCCGCTGATGCTGGACCGGATTATGAGACATATAAATAGCAGATATATTATCACAATAGACTATAGATGTCTTACGCAATGGACCACTGAGCTCCAAAAGAAGATTCCGGAGCCAACAGATCTCAGCAACTACATTAGCAACACCCCTATACTCTGCTTCGGCACTGGAGGGGGATAACGTGGCTTGTCGCTTGGCAGACCAAGAGATAAGATTATCCCCTAAAAACACACAATAGCCTGAAGTAGAGTGTCGCGTGTCCGGGCACCCTGCCCAATCAGCATCTGTGTAAGAGAGTAAACTGTTCGGAGCGGAGGGGTAAAGATGCAACCCATAATCAGGAGTGCCCTTAATTTATCTGATAATACACTTAAGAGCAGCAAAACGGGATTCCCTCGGAGCATGCATGAACAGGCACACCTGCTGAACGGCATATGCAATGTTGGACCTGGTAAATGTGAGATAGTGAAGAGCACCTGCAAGACTTCGATATAGAGTAGGATCAGACACTGAATCACCCTAAAAAACACTGAGCTTGGACTTCGAATCAACAGGAGTAGGCATAGCCTTGCAATTCGACATCTTAGCTCTGAATACAATTTCTTCTGCATACTTACGCTGATTCAGGAACATAGTATCTGCAGATCTAGTAACTGATATACCCAAGAATTAACTCAGCTTGTCCAAATCAGTCATAGAAAATTCAGTTTTGAGAAGAGCAATAATGTCATTTTTCAACTTGTCAGATGAGGCAGTGAGAACAATGTCATCAACATATAATAACAAGTAAGCAATGTCACTAACATGATGAAAAATGAATAGAGAAGTGTCACATTTGCTGCAAATAAACCCAATATGCATAATGTACCTGGCAAAACGGCCATACCAAGCACGAGGTGCCTGCTTTAGACCATAGAGTGACTTCCTGAGACGACAAACATACTGAGAAACGACAGGATGAACAAAATCATGTGGTTGATGCATGTACATAGTTTCTTTCAAATCTCCATGAAGAAATGCGTTCTTGACATCCAGTTGATGAATCAACTACTTTTTACCCATAGCAATACTCAGAACAGTACGAATCGTAGCCGATTTAACAACCGGGCTAAATGTATCACCACAGTCAATGCCCTCCTGTTGATTAGTGTCCTTTGTCATAAGTCTAGCCTTGTAGCGTTTCAAAACTCCACTATCTCTGAATTTGTGATGAAAAAGCCACAAGCATCTGATCACATTCACCCCTCTGGTCTAGGTACAAGATCACAAGTATGCTGCTTAGTTAAAGCATTATATTCCTCAGACATGATCGCATTTCAATTAGGGTCAAGTTTAGTCAATTTGGGGTTCTTTGTAAGTGGAGAAATGGTTTGGACAGACAGGTTAAACTGAACTTTAGGTTTGAAAATCTCGTGTTTGGCACGAGTTTCCATTTGGTGACTGTGAATATTTGGTGGTGGCACTGGCGAAGTGACAGGGTCCGAGATTTGCTCATTGGAAGGGTAGTACCGTGGTGCATCCTCGAGGGAATGCGGTGCTAAAGACGATGGAGGAACAGTGAACCCACAGAAAGGGTGGCACCGCGGTGCATCCTCGGGGGACCGCAGTGCTAATTGCGAGACAGAAGCATGAGACTCACTGGAAGGCAGGCACCGTGGTACATCCTCTGGGGACGATGTGCTAATTGTGAGGCAGAAGCAGGAGACTCACTGAAAGGATGACACCGCGGTGCATCCACTAGGGACCGCGTTGCCGAAGGCGAAATGTGAGTAAGCTGACTTAGAATGCTGGGAGATATGACTGGTTCATCAAGAAATGAATACTCTGGTTTTTGGTATTTTTGAGGATTCAAAAACAGAAATATCGTCTCATCGAATGTGACGTGACGAGAGATGTGAATTTGACGAGTGGACAAGTCATAACACATATAACCCCTATGGTTAGGTGGGAAATCGAGGAACACACAGGGTGTAGTTCGAGGAGCCAACTTATGAGGGGCGATAGAGGTAAGATTGGGATAGCACAAACAACCAAAGATCCGTAGATGGTCATAAGATGGAGTCCTACGATAAAGAATGTTTGTGGGTGTCTTGTTTTGTAGGGTGCTAGTAGGTAAAATATTTAGGAGGTATTCTACCATTTTGTCAGCATAGACCCAGAAAGATGATTGCAGACATGCATGAAAGAGGAGAGTACAAACCATGTTATTAATAGTGCGAATAATACGTTCTGCTTTACCATTTTGAGGTGAGGTATGAGGGCAAGAGAAGCGGAATACCATGCCTTGTTGGGAGCAAAAAATATGAAAAATCGAATTATTAAATTCATGTCTTTTATCACTTTGAAAGGATTTGATGGATTTTTCAAACTGAATTTTAATAAATCTGTGAAACTCAAGAAATTTAGCAAAAACTTCAGATTTGAATTTGAGTGGATAAATTCATAAAAAATGTGAAAAGTCATCTAATAAAACAAGATAGAATTTGTGACCTAGAGAGCTAACAACAGAAGAGGTCCACAGTCAGCATGAATAATATCAAATGGTGAAATTGTAATACTCATTGAAGACACAAAAGGAAGACGAGTATGCTTGCCAAGCGGGCAAGAAAACAATTTTGGACAAGTTTCCCATTATTACATTGGGTACGTTGATTATGTCTAAAAAGGGAAAAAACATGATCTCCTGGATGTCCGAGCCTGTTGTGCCAGGTGGATGGAGACAATGCACCAAGGGAGACTGACTTTGAATATTTGAAGAATATTCGCTAATAAATTCTCATTTAATCCTTTATTTCGTGCATTTCTGAAGAGCCAATAGCAAGTTATTTATCTTATTTTTAATGTTTATAAAAATCTTCATTTATTATACTAATAATTTCAGTAATTATCTTTAAATTCTTTTGACTGTTCAAAATCCATGTTTTAGCCCTTTGAATTTTCTAATGCTTGCATAAATTAAAATATACTCCGTATCATCAAATAATATGCATGTATGCCAACGCGGCTACAATATGAGTCCGTACCTTGCCGTTCCGCTCTTCAGTCTCTCCAGTCTCCACTATATAGCTAGCCATAGCCTCATTATAAATACACTTCTAGCCCTTCTCTGTTTCCACATTTGATTTTCCAGGAGTGATTTTGGATGCAATGGGTAAGGTAGGATTTTGAAACCGATTCTCCATTTCTGATTTCTCTTATTATTGTGTATCGATTATTTGATAAGGCTGTTGTTATTGTGGTTGTTTTGTTTGCAGAACAATATCGAAGGAGATGTGAAGAGCCAAGAGAAGGAGAAGAAGAATGAAGTTAGCAACCTAACTGTGGTTTTGAAAGTAGACTTTCATTGTGATGGTTGCGTTCTTAAGATTCTCAAAGCTGTTCGAAGCTTTGAAGGTAAAATGCTAAGTATTGCTTTTATTTCCTCGTATGTGAATATTTTTCTTAATATTTGGTTTATTACGGCGGCTAAAAGGCGTAGAGAAGGTGACTTGTGATAACGATGCCAACAAATTGACTATAATCGGAAAAGTAGATCCGTTGAAGCTAAAGGAGAAGATGGAACGGAAGTTGAAAAAGTCCGTACAGCTTATCTCTCCGTTACCAAAGGACTGCAAAAAAGAGAAGAAGCAGAATCAAAATGACACAAAAGGAGACGACAAGAAAGCTAAGGAGAAAGAGGTAATGCATACTACTCGCTGCATATTCTCTCTGTTTACTATTCTGCAACTTACTGTTTGCGTCGTTTTCATTCTGTTGCATGCCGTTCCTTTTCCGTCTGTTTTCTCGTTGTTTTGTCTTTTTATGCATTTGGTACAATTTAGTGGACGTTTGATTTCAATTTTATTGCTGTTTCTCTCCAAATGAGCAAAACTGGAGTGTTTGAATTTTCTCTCAGAAAATCAATTCTCGTCTTTAAAATTAATTTCGGAAGAAATTACAATTTCTAGCTTCTAAGTTAAGTAATCAATTCTACATTTATTTTAATTTGGATTTTTTCTTTTCCCTTCATTATCCTCTTTAATTTAATATTATAATAATATTTAATAATATTTTAAATATTATATTGCACTTTAAATTAGTATTGTAATAATATTCTACTAATATTTAAATACTATATTACACTTTAAATTCTATTATCTATTTGTAATTTTTGTTTACATACTTCCATTTTAATAATTTTTATTTATATGTCTTTGACTAAATATCCATTTTGATAATTCTACCTTCAAAAGAAATTTTGATCAAAATTATCTAAACATCATGAATTAATAACAATAACTTTTATATTGTTGCATCCAAACATAAATCAATTATTGTCAAACTCAATTCTGTCAAAATCAATTCTTTCAAAATCAATTATGTCCACCGCAAAACCAAACACACACTTAGCCTTTTAATTCACAGAGTATATTCAAAATTTACGTGCGCTTCCAGCGCATTTTAGTGAAACGGGGTAAGGGGTGGTTTCCCGATGAATATACTCAGAATTTGTTCTTTGTGTTTAGGGTGCGTTTGGTTCGCTAAACAGAATGAAATTCAGTAAGAGAAAGGAAAGGAATTACCCTGATTGTCCCTACATGTTTGAGTCTGTTTCAGAAAAAACGGGGTCCGGGGTAGTCCGGAGTCCGGGTAATTAATTGGGGAAAGGGAATGAAAATATCTAAGGGTGGAGAATCAATGTAAGGGAATGGAAAAAGAAAAGAGGGTAAAGGGAATGAAAAAATAGGTCAAACAAACAAATTCAAAGGGAATCAGGGAATTTCATTTCCTTACCCTGATTCTATTACCCGAGCCAAACGTACCCTTAGTTTACTTGATATATTTCGCTTTTAGAGATGAATTTTAATTAATATTTTAAAATATATTTTTATTAAATTGATTAGTATGATAAAAATTACAAATTATATATTTTTATAATTATTTAATATATAAATTTTAATTTTAAAATATTAAATTAATTTAATTTAATTAATTTGCAAAAAATAAAAAATATCATATAAATTGAAACTACAGTTTATTACGGAGATAATCAATAGCAAAACTCGAATATTACTCACAGTAGTAATTAATTATTCATGTAGCCTCCCGTCACCACTGCCGTACTGAAAATCCATCTACACTGTGAAGGATGTATCGAGAAGATTCACAAGATCATCACTAAGAATAAAGGTGAGATGGATTATCCAACACTCTGCTTTTTCCGTGTATTTTAACGGTACTTAACGGAATGTTCACGGCCATTGCAGGTTACAAGGAGATGAAGATGGACAGGGAAAAGGATTTGGTGACGGTGACTGGGTCAATAGACATGAAGGAATTGGTGGAGGCACTGAAGAAGAACCTGAAAAAAGATGTTGAAATTATCCCGCCGAAGAAGAAGGAAGGGGGAGAGAAGAAAGACGGCGGCGACGGAAAGGGAAAAAGGAAAGACAAGGAGGAGCAAGGCGGCGGTGACAACAAGGGGGTGGATAATGGAACGCATAATCAGGTGGATCAATTTGGGTATCCGTGCATGGACCAGATTTTCAGTGATGAAAATCCTAATGCTTGCAGTATTATGTGATCAGGGAGTACACTGGATTATTGGCCGTCTTTTTTTGTGATTGATGGATGATACAGTTTTAGAAACAATATAAGTTGAAAATTGTAGATAGAACTATAGGGGCTGGAGATGAATAGGGATCAATTTTATATACTACTTATGCTATTAGGCTATGGGAAGCTGATGATTGTTGAATCTTGTTCAATTGGCTTAACTATGAACAATATCAATCCCTTTTTGCTAGTAAAAACTTTTGTATAAAGACTATTGAGTGTCATTGAGGCTAGTTGAAGACATTTATCTCTTACATATTATGCAATCCTTATGGGGTACTTGATTTATAAACAGTCTGTTCTAGTTAAAATGGTTGGCATTGTCTGCTTATGGTGTATTGGTCTCCATTCATTGTGATTGTGTATTGGCATAGATTAGTAACTCATACTAGGATGGTCTATTTTCCTATTGATGAAATTATTTATTCATCAAAAAATGTTGCTACAAGTTACTTACGATCCCTTTAACCTTTGCTGCACATAAAGAAAACAGATACGTTATTATCAAAACACTATACCTAATCATGTTGCAGCAGTCCATCAAATAGTCGGTTTCTGCAAAGAGATCGCAAACAAAAACTGAGCAAGTTTTTGTAGGGATTTGTTGGGTGTAAAACACACAAGTAAGACACAGCGAAAGTTTAAAATTTTGAGTAAACTTACTTGCCCTAACAAACGTCTCTGGTATGATTATGCGATAATTCAAATCTGCAAAGACAGGAAGAAAACTTACAGTTTAAGCATTGTTAGTCTTTACTAAAGAGAGCGCACGCGATTGTCAATCCGGGTGCAAGTCTTGCTTCGGTATATTCTTTTGCCCAAGAAAGCTAGGAAATCTTGGTAGAGGTTTGAGAGAATTTTATTTCCTGAACTCTGAGTTCAGAAAGTGAAAAGTCAGTGCTACTGAAATTATGGATTGAGTGTCAAATATATAGTGGAGGAAACCTTAAACCAAATCAGATTTGGATCAGGCTTCAAGACCTGACCCAAATCCAAATTGTAGTGGGCTACGAACTGCCCATCATATCTTGCCTCTATTTATTTTCCGCACGTTTTAGTTCTAATTAAATCCAAGATTTAATTTTGATTTAATTAATTAATTTTTCATCAAATGAAAATTATCCCATAATTTATTATAAAATAAAATATCTTGATTCAAAAACCGATATTTTACATTCTCTCAATATACCCTTAGACCGAAAAGACAATCGACATAGTGTGACCTTTTAGGCCTTCACACATCAGCACTTGATCAAATCAAGGTTCATACGGAACTCCTAGACGGCGTCGGTGACAGACCCAATATGTGAAGTCTGTTTACAAGACTCAAGTAAACAGACCTCTATGTGAGATGATAAATTTCTTTCATTCGCGACACACTCGATCAAGCTTAAGATTTGCCAAGTGTCTATCCAAATGGCTTGATCACTTTATCTCATCTATATTAGTCGACAACTAGACCATATCCTAGATATGTCTCTTGCATTAGCCAATGACTTGGTCGACCTAACATCTCCGGTGTCGAGTGTTCTCTCGAAATTCCAATCGAGGAATGAATCTTATTCTTGGCTCAACTACCACCTTCAATCTACTTCGTAATGCACCCATTACAAGTCGCGTCTCAACCTATAAGGCATTTGAGTTTAGGACAAAATCAAAGTGCATTGCTTCGTAAACAAGGCGATATTGACCTCAAGTCTAAGGAACTCTATCTCCCACATGCTGATAATACTCTAGACATGTATAACAAATAGTTTATCAGCAGGATATGCCAATACTCCTCTAAGAGTATCCATGTGTCCATCACTAGCAACTATTGCTAGCAGTAAGCGAGATTTACTACATTCTCTAAGAATGTGATGCAGACCACATGTCGACTTATAACATATCATTGATATCTCATTCTCAATGATCATTAGTCTAGGCTATTTTAAGAACTACACTCTATCATTAATATCTCACACTATTAATGACAATGTAAGTTCAAGGGATGCACATTAATGAATAATATAAACAATCAAATAATAATTCAATAATTGCAAATGTCAAGTATATATTAATCTTATTAATAATATGAATGTGTTCAAGTACATCTGCTCCTAAAATGATTGTTTCTAGGACATATATACTTTCAATCTCCCACTTGGCCTAGAACCAATCACTAACATATCCAATGCCCATGTTTTTCAAAATGACCATTATGCTTGACTAAGTTTAATGATCTAGTAAATGGGTCTGCTAGATTTTCATATGTGGGAATGTAGTCTATCTTTATTTCTTCAGTCTATACCACCCCTCTAAGTATGTGATATTTTCTTGGTACATGTTTATTTTTGTTTGTTGATCTTGGTTCCTTAGCTTGCGCAATCGCACCAGGGTTGTCACAATAAATCGTTATTGCACACATCTGGCAATTGGAACAACCCTTAGTTCCTTTAAGAACTCATATATCGTAACAGCTTCTTTATAAGCTTTCGATTAAGCAATGTACTCGGTTTAAGTTGTCGAATTAACAGTGTTGTCATACTAAGTGCACAGGCCTCATCTGGACTTATACAGGTCATGACATACATGATTTATCCTATAGCTGAGGCATATGGAATTCTTTTCATGCGTTCAAGTTCTGCAACTGCAGAAAGACTATCTTTCTTTGATAACTTGATGCCTTGATCTATAAGAAGATCTCCCTTCTTGGATTTCTCCATAGAGAGATGTCTTAGCACTTTGTCTATGTATACAGATTGTGACAGCCCCAACAATCTACTAAGTATATCTCTTGTAGATCCTAATTCCAAGAATTTAGCAGGTTTCACTTAAGTCCTTCATCATGAAGGTACTTGATAACAATTCCTTGACTGATTGCATGAGAGTATTATTATCTCTCATTATCAATATGTCATCTACATATATGACAATGAAGACAATACTCTCATCTGTGCGTTTACTATAAACACATGGATCATCTTCGCTTCTAATAATGTCAAACAATTTGACTACTTTGTCAAAGCAAATATTCCAACTCCTTGAGGCTTGTTTAAGTCCATAAATGTACTTTTGTAGTTTGCATACTGCTTTAGGTTGAGTCTTGGATGTAAAACCCTCTGGCTGTATCATATACACCTCCTCAATTAGATTACCATTGAGGAAGGCGGTTTTAACATCCATTTGCCAAATATTATAATCATAGTATGCAACTATTGCGAGCAAAATCTGAATGGACTTAATCTTTGCAACAGGTGAAAAGGTTTCATCATAATCGACCCTAGGCCGTTGATTATAACCTTTAGCCACCAATCTTGCTTTATAAGTCTGTACTTTGCCATATGCATCAATCTTCTTCTTGAAGACTCATATGCATCATATGGGTCTAACCCTTGTTGGCAAGTCAACCAAGTTTCATACTTGGTTTATGTACATAGACTCCATTTCGGATTTCATGGCTTCTTGTCATCTCTGTGAATCAATGTCTAGCATTGTTTCGCTGTAGGTAGCAGGCTCATCATCATCAGGAATATCTATCTCATTATGTGTTTCAACAAGGAGATTAAGTCTTTCAGGTGCACGATGAGTCCTAGTGGTCCTACGGAGTTGAACATTCTGCGTTTCAGTGTTTGCTGTATTTTGATTTTGAGAAGATGTTTGTGTGTTGGAATCCACCACCTTGAGAACTTTCAGGAATATCATTTTGAATAGAAGTAGTACCCTCTTGTTTCCTTAGGATACCCAACAAAATAATACTTCTCACTTTTAGATTCCAATTTGTCAGTGAGCAACTTCTTTACATATGCAGGGCACCCCCAGGGTCGCATGTGTCTAAGTGCTGACTTCTTGCTATTCCATATCTCATATGGAGTTTTCTCTACTGACTTTGATGAAACTCTATTCAAAATATAGATTGAGTTTTGCAATGCATATCCCCATAGGTATGTTGGTAGAGCTGAGAAGCTCATCATGGATCTAACCATATCTAATAAGGTACGATTTCTCCACTCAGCAACACCATTCATTTGTGGCGTTCCGGGAGGTGTCCATTCTGAATGGACTCCATGAAGCTTCAATTAATCTAGAATTTTTTTACTTAAGTACTCACCTCCTCGATCTGATCAAAGAGTTTTAATACTTGTTTCAAGTTGTTTCTCTACTTCTGACTTGTACTCCATGAATTTCTCAAAAGCTTCAGACTTATGTTTCATAAGATACACATGCCCAAACCTTGAGAAATCGTTTGTAAAAGTGATGAAATAAAGAAAGTCTCTCTTAGCTTGAATTGGAAAAGGCCCACATAAATCGGTCATTTGGTAAATATATTTGCATACTGATAGGATGGTGGAACATGTAACACTCTGACATGGACTAGCGCAACTTTCTCACGAACGAAGTATAGGTCTATCTCAATGTGCTTGGTTCGCTCATGTTGAACCGTATTATGAGAAAGATAGATGGCAGAGATGTTATCACAGTACACAATAGATGCATGACGCAAAGGACACTGAAGTTCTAACAATAAATTTCTGAGTCAACAAATCTCAGCTACTACATTTGCAACGCCTCTGTACTCAGCCTCGGTACTGGAATGAGATAGGGTATCATGTCGCTTGGCAGATCAAGAAATCAGATTATCTCCTAAAAATACACAAAATTCGGAGGTGGAGCGTCGCGTGTCCGGACACCCTGCCCAATCTGCATCCGTATAAGAGAGCAACCTGTTTGGTGCAGAGGAATATAAGTGCAAACATAATCAAGTGTGCCCTTAACGTATCAGATGATACGCTTAAGAGCAGTGAAATGAGACTCTCTGGGGGCATGCATGAATAGGCATACCTGATGAACAACATAAGCAATGTATGGCCTTGTAAATGTGAGATACTGAAGTGCACATGCAAGGCTCGTATACAGAGTAGGATCGGAGACTGGAGCATCATTCATAGCACTGAGCTTAGATTTTGAATCAACTGGAGTAGGTGAAACTTTGCAATTCGTCATCTTAGACCTGTACACGATCTCCTCTGCATACTTACGTTGACACAAGAACATGTGGTTGACAGACCTGGTCACTGATATCTCCAAAAAATAACTCAGCTTCCCCAAATCAGTCATTGCAAATTTGGACTTAAGCAATGCAATAATCTCATTTTTAACCCGTCGGAGGAGGTAGTAAGAACAATATCATCCACGTAAAGTAATAAGTAAGCAATGCTACTACCTCGATGAAAAATGAAGAGTGATGTATCACTGTTGCTGCATACAAACCCAATCTTCAAGATATATCAGGCAAAGCGATCATACCACACACGGGGGGCCTATTTCAGGCCATATAGTGACTTACGGAGACATAAACATAATGAGGAACTGCTGGATGAGTGAACCCAGACGGCTGATGCATGTAGACTGACTCTCTCAGATCCCTATGTAAAAATGCATTCTTCACAATAAGTTGATGGATCGTCCAGTGTTTGCCTATGGCAATGCTCAAAACTATGCGAATAGTAGTCGGTTTGACAACTGGGCTGAAGGTCTCACCACAATCAATGCCCTCCTGCTGATTTGTGTCATTAGCCACAAGTCGTGCCTTATACCTCTCAAGATCTCCACTGTCTCAGAATTTGTGACCAAAAAGCCACATACACCGGATCACATTCACCCCCTAAGGTCTAGGTACTAGATCTCATGTGTGTTGTTTAGTTAAAGCATTGAATTCCTCATATAGTCGCATTTCAATTAGGGTCATGTTTGGCCAATTTGGGGATTTTGGGAAGTGGAGAATTCATTTGGGCAGACATGTTAAATTGGACTTTGGGTTTAAAGATCTCATGTTTGGCACGAGTTTCCATTTGGTGAGTGGGGACATTTAGTGGCTGTGGAGTCTTAGTGGCGGGAGCAGAAGACATTGTCGGGTAAGGGGATGGAGGCGGACAGTCCGTCGAAGGCGTCGCGGCTCCACTATCGAGGGGCCGCGGCTTTAAATGCGTTTCGAGAACTGGGTGCTCACTTGATCGGTGTATTTTACATACACTTTTTGAGTCATTTTTAGTGAGTCTTTTGTCCATTTTTGTACAAATACGTGTCGTCTTAGGTAGATTTTCTTTCGTTTGAGTCATATTGGTTTAAAGTTGCTCATTGGCGAAAAAGAAGCAAAAAGAGGGCAAAAACGGAGGTTTCAGAGCTCGAAAAGCGAGAAAGTGGCGGCCTGAAGCAGCGCATGGCCAGCCTGGCCAAACAAGAGCTGTAGCCACGCGCCTAATCTTCGAAGGGTTGCGAAGTTCTGACGCACGGCGCACCGCAGGGCCGCGTACCGTCGAAAAATCAAGTTTGAATTGTCAATGGGCCAGGCCTGAGGGAAAACCTGCATCACGTTTTGGAGACTATAAAAAGAGAACCCAGGTCGATGGTGGTTCTCTCTTGCCAAATCACGGACTTTGAGATCAAGATCGAGACTTTATCTTAGTAATTTCTTGTTTTTGCTTTACTTTCTTTACGCTTTATGTTGATATTGAATTAGTTCTCACATGTCTATGGCTAGGAACTAAATCTACTTAGGCTTTCCATATCAATTCACTTGAACCTTTTCTTTATGAATTAATGCATGTTCTTGGTTCTTCTTCTTATTGTTGATATTTATTCAATATATGTTTTGATTGCTTGGTAATTACACGATCATTAATTATCATAATTCTTATGATTTCTAACCAAACCGAAAGGAGGTTGTGAATATCTTTGTAGTTGGATAAACATAGGTTAAATCGTGGACGAAAGTACCCCGATACTTGTGTAGCATTAATAAGGTTTTTGGTCTTAATCCTCCTCTAGAGTCAATCTTATCACCAAAAGGTAGAAAGGTGTTGTACTGGGGTTGAGTGTTTATATAACCTTAACATGAGTATAAAACGGCTTAGTAAACCTGCTATCTCAAATAGAAGAAGAACCATAGTCAATTGCATTAATAAGTAAGTTAAGCGGATAGTTGAGGAGATTTGGAAGCCCTATTTCCACATTACTGAAGTAAAACAACATAGTTTAATTAGTTTTCATAATTAGAGTCATAAACAACAAATCAATTATCGGTCACCAAATAGATAACATAGAATAGAATTTGGTACTTGAGCACTAATCCCTGAGGACGATAACTCGGTCTTCTAAGACTATATTACTTGACTCGACACGTGCACTTGCGTAAGTGTGTGCATTAAATCGCGCATCATCACTGGAGAGAGGCGTCGCGACTCTAATTCACTGGAAGAATCTGGTTGCTCACTGGAAGGGGGGCGCCGCGGCGATGACGTCTGGGATGAATTAGTGAGTTGATTATGGATAATGGGAGAGATGACAGGCTCGTCAAGAAAGGAGTAGTCCTGTTTTTGGTATTTCTGGAGATTCGAAAATGAAAATGTAGTCTCGTCGAATGTGACGTGACGAGAGATGTGGATTTGACGAGTGGACAAGTCATAGCATAGATAACCCCTATTGTTTGGCGTGAAGCCAAGGTAGACACAAGGAGTGGATCGGTGATCTAGCTTGTGAGGGGCAGTAGAGGCAATGTTAGGATAACATAGACAGCCGAATATCTGTAGATGATCATAAGAGGGGACTCTATGATATAGGATTTCAGTAGGGGTCATATTATGAAGGGTGCTAGTAGGGAGAATATTTAGAATGTATTCTGACATTTTAGCAGCATATCCAAAAGGACGGAGGAAGGGAGACATGAATCAATAGAGTGCGAATCATATTGTTAATGGTGCGGATGATTCTTTCAGCTTTACCGTTTTGTGGGGAGGTGTGGGGGCAGGGGAAGCGAAAGACCATGCCATTATTAGTACAAAATCGGTGAAACATAGAGTTGTTGAATTCACGACCATTATCGCACTAAAAGATTTTATACCTTTTTCAAACTGTGTTTGAATGAATGTTCGAAACTCAAGAAATTTGGCAAACACTTCCGATTTAAATTTGAGAGGATACAACCAAACAAAGTGAGAAAAAAATCATCTAGTAAGATAAGATAGTATTTATGACCGAGAGAACTAGCAACAGGTGATGTCCATAAATCGACATGTATAATATCAAAAGGTGCAAAAGTAACACTAGTAGATAATTGAAACGGAAGACGATTATATTTGCCTAAAGAACAAGAAACACAGTTTTGGGCAAGCTTCCCATTACAAGTAATAAAATTATTGCCTCTAAGAAAATTAAAAATTGGGGCTCCTGGATGACCAAGCCTATTGTGCCATATTGAAGAAGAAATAGCCGCTAGAGAGACGGGAGAGCAAGATCTGGCAGCGAAGGTGAGAGTGAATAGATAGAGATCCCCGTGCTATTGCATCTCGTAAGAGGTGTCCCCGTATGAAGATCCTTCACAGTGAAACTAAAAGGGTCAAAATCAACAGAGACAGAATTATTACGAGTAAATTTACGGATAGAGATTAGGTTCTTAACTATATATGGGGCATATAGGGTATTCTGAAGAGGGAATAGATGAAGAGGTGGTGTGTAGGATGTACCATTACCCTTTACTGGAATGCGGTGGTCACTACTAACTGTAACATATTGAAGATGCTTTAAACTGAACAGTTTGAGAATATTACCTGCAGACTGAGTGAGGTGAGATGTGGCTCCGGAGTCCATGTACCAATTGTTGTCAGGCTGTTGCAGATTGAGGTCGAAAGTCCGACCCAACTCGGAGGGCCACGCCGAAGAGGTCGCTGAACCGCCCACGCACGAAGTGGGCCTGCTGGCGGTAATGGGCTTCGCTGAAATGTTGGCCGGGCCTAACAACCCGTGTTACAAATATGGGTTGAAGGCCTGCTGGTATTGGAAGGGGGTCGGCGCTGCGACCCAGTTGTTCTGCGGACCCTGCTGTTGCTGCTACTGCTATTGTTTCTGCTGACCGCGACCCTTGCCACGACCACGGCCTCCTCTGCCGTGATTGAGAGTTTTCTGGTGGCGTATGGTCTTGGGGTTGCGTGCTGACGACTAACGTCTGCTGACTGTGCTCATCCTGCTTAGCACGACGGGTCTCTTCAAGCAACAACTGCGAGCGAGCTTTGTTGAAATTGGGTAACGGGTCTGCCCGTTGAATCATGGTGGCTAACGTATCATAGTCGTCTTTGGGAAGGCCTGCAATCAATTGCAACACCATTTTAGTGTCTTCTTATTAATATCAAATATATATATGTGTACAATGTTTATCCCAATTACAATAGGAATCCTAGTTTTATATATAAGAGGAATTCTAGTCTTACCATAATTATATTTACACAAATATTCTAATTATCGGTGGGGATCTTATTTTAATACACATATACATTTACAATATTTACACAATGTCAAATGGGTCCCATATGTGGGAGCCTTTAGAGTAACCTTAGGCCTAAGGCGATCCCCATCACCTTCACCATCATCTCCATCCCTTCTCCTCCTAATCGCATGACGCTCCAAGCCATGATTATCCTCCTTTTCCTTCCTTGCGCCTTTGAGCATAATGTGCTTCTTCTTGAGATTGCGTGAACTAATATGTAGTATCAGAATCTCATCAATGGTGTCAGGAGATGGGTCAACGGATGCAGAAGGATGAACTTGAAATAATATATAAATAATTAATATTAATTTAAATTTAAATTTAATTAGTACATTATCTTTTGATAAAAAATCAAGTACTCTTGAGAGGGCTCCTGAAATAATCCATGGCTACTCCTGTTCTTTCCTTTTCACTTCCTGTAACAAACCAAGAAAACTGAGAATTAAGAACTTAAAATTACAAAATACATTCTTTGCATTAATTCTACAACAAAAACATCAAATTCTTGTACTCTTATATATCCATGTATGGCTGCTCCTGATTCGTTGTCTATAGTAATTTGGGTGTTGGTTGATCATTCTATTTTCCTCTTCCTTATATTTCTACTCTTTAATTACCAGCAATTAGTGTTAATTAATGGGTGTAACTGTTAGAAGATAGGAGTAATAGGAGCTTGAAACTGACGTCTTTTCCTTTCCATTTGCTTAATTGCTTTGTACATTAATTGAATGTTCTGAATGCAGTCAATTTTAATAAAAGGGCAGCTCGTGTCAGAAAGACTGAATCGAACCACCCCAGAAAGCAAATAGACCCGTTCACCAGCAACGGTTGCAATTCTAATCGCACACAGATAAGTTTCACATGCGGGGTTTGGAAAGAAATACCACAAGAGTCTATTGTACGCAATTTTAATTCATATTTCTGCAAGAGCTTGTTTCCACGGCTTAAACTCATGACATGTTATTCACATATCAGCAACTTTACCAATTACTCTATTTTTTCTTGCTTCTTTTAAGTGGTAATCTTTTTAAACCTTTTCAGTATTAGCGAAAAGCATGTGATAAAGAAAACACAAATGCAAAGACTCAGTGAAAATCAAATTTACTCAACTAGATGTAATCTTATCACAAAGTTACTATTTAAGTTCTTAATTTCTTGTGAAATTTTCATCTTTGATATCCGTTTCACTCTATTGTATGACCGCAAAAAAGGATCATTCAAAATAAAGAGATGTGACTTGAGTAAAAATGAACTTGAGATGTTATTGATGAAACTTGTTTAGTTACTCTCATGAGGAAAGTCAGTTTTTAATATTTAATAAATTTATTATAAAAATTATTTTTTGATCAATTAAATATAAAAAAATTAGAAATATACTTTTAGTTTACGATAATTAAATTAAAAGTCTTATTTATATTCTCAATTAAATTAAGATACATAAAACGAAACTAAATGAATTTTATATTGTTAATCTAGTAAAATCTTAGCTTTTTTTTTTTTTGTTATACACGAAATCAAATCAAATATAATATCAAATCATATACAAATACAATTAACGAAATAATAAGTTTGAATGAAGTTTTTGGACAGAGTCGAAATGAATTGTTTCTCATAACTTAAATAGTCAGATTGTATTTTGTTTGTCTACTCTTAAAAAAAGAGATTGGTTGGAAATCGTTGTTACGTTTTAGTTGAAGATTTTTTTTAAATTTAAATACCACTAATTTGAACGCTTGGAGGGTGGAAAATAACAAACCGACATCCAAATTTGATATGACACGTAATCAGTGTGATACATTTCTAATTCCTAGTCAATATACGCAACTTAAAGTAAGAAGTCTGCTACTAACTCAAAGCATCACCGATTATATACTCATGAAACCGACACGTGTATCATCTTCCTCCCACACTTTTCTTATAAATATTCCTCAACATCTGTCCACACTCATCATCGCAACTATAATCAGAGAAAAGAAGAAGATAGTAATACACATCTAATTATTATAAACCCTAGATCTTCTCAAGGTATTTTACACATATTATTGAAGTTTTTTTCTCTGTATATATTGTGTTTTTTTTAATGATCGGAAGTGTTTTTTAAAAATTGAATAGATGGTGTCGGATGCGAGTAAGAAGAGAGAGACGCAGAAGAAGGCTGCAGCTGCTGCGAAGAGAAGCGGTAAGTCTAAGGCGGCGGCGATGAAAGCGGCGGCGGCAGCAACAGCTACTCCGGTGGAGAGTAATAGTGTTGATGAGTTAACGAATGGTGTAGGGGAGATTCATTTGTCTGATCGGACTTGTACCGGTGTTTTGTGTTCACATCCACTTTCCAGAGATGTTCGGGTTAGTTGAGGTTCCCACTTCATAATACTCCCTCTATCCAATTCACGTGATGCAGTTTGACTAGTCACGTAGTTAAAAAAATAAAAGAACTCTTAAATCTTGTGGGCTTAAAATAAGTTAAAGGTATTTGTGTTGTTATAAATTATCTGGTTAAGCTTAATTGGTAAAACTTAAAGGGTATTCGTGGTTAGTTCTTGAATCTAGAAAGAATACAGAAATAGGCTAAGAATTCACTTCGAATGAAGAAATTCAGAAAATAAAATATTATTTCCTGATATCTCAATTGGTCAAATTAGAAATCAAGTGTCTCTTTTCAATGAATGATAGAAAGAACCACTTTAAGTAATGAATATTATTCAGATTTTAAAACGAACGAACTCCTTTGCTATCAAAATATCCAATATTTCGAAAAACTTCACTGATTAACCATAGTCAAGAATAGAATAATTGAGGGAAAGATATTACGATGATTAAAAAAATGACTGGCAAAAGATAAATTGGCTAGTTTTCATTATTTAATTAAGAAATTCAATTGTTGGTCATTAGAGAATACCGAAGAGAGAATTTCAAATTTACCAGATAGATCATCTAAAGTGTCAATTTCAACAAGTATTGAACAAAATAAATTTCGAAATGAATCTGTCATATAAATAAATTGAGACAGAGGGAGTAGTACTCTTTGATTTTCCAACAAGTATTGAACAAAATAAATTTCGAAATGAATGTGTCGTATAAATTGAGACAGAGGGAGTAGTACTCTTTGATTTGTTACCTTTTAAGCACCGGATAATTTGAATTTGATTCATTAATTATGTTGTAGTAGTGTTTATGGCTTTTGTTTGTAGTGGTGGCAGTTTTGTCTTCTGTAATATTGGAAAAAATAACTATAAACACAAACAGTTAGTAAATGTATAGGAATTGAGAGTAATCTAAAATAAGAAGACTGGGAATTGAAAATGTATGAAGTTGTAACCATTTCAATCATTTTTTTGTAACATCAGATGTTACATCTGTTTCCCTAGTCCAAATTGTTTGCCACTGTGACTATCTTATTTGGGAAGTCAACTGTTTCTTTCTTTCACGCGGGTTTTCCAAAAAAAAAAAAAAGGAAATTAGTTAATGTTAACTATAAATAACTCTGATTTGTAGTACTTTTATGTAGTTTCTAAATGTAGGCTAGTCTTTGCACTAGCTCCTTCCATTTTAATTCCAGCTTGGTTTCTGCTGGCTCGTATTGATTCAAATATTTTGCCTTAAATTTTGTAGAAATTGTCATATTATTGCCAATAGGAAATTATCTTCATTATTTGAAGGATAAAACTAGAAAGAGATTTTGGATTTTTTATATATAAGAAAACGATCCAAAAAACCAAGAAATATAAATAACCAACCTGAATTATGGAACACTCCAACGCGTCGTCTTGATGTTTTTAGCAATATACCCTCTAAATGCTTAAATAAATGCACTCGCGGTTCCTCTGCAAGAGATGAATGGGAGATTTAGTGCTTGATGTGGCTTTGTTACAAAATGAGAAATATCAAGTGGAGAACTGTATATTTGATCAGTCATGCTCCTCTGGTTTAGTGTTTACAGAGTTCTTTTTGGTTTTTGCTCCGTCATGCTCGCTGGTTTAATGTTTATGGAGTTTGTCTCGATTTTTGTTAATCCTGACTACTTGTCCATGCATAGATATAACGATGTCTTGTGACAGGGATATCCTTTTCTAATCATCGGTTTGTGCCCTGTCATTGTTCATCACCACAAACTTGTGACGCTTATGATCCTTTGATTGTTTGTTTCCTTTCCGTAGAATAATCACTTTATTTGGTGTTATCGCATAGTGTGATATTCCAAATCCTGGTACGTCAAATCAGTCAATAACCGAAACCCTGAGGCATTAGTGGTAACTGGTAAGAGTGCAATGCATGATGTGTGGGTTAGGCGCACGTCACAGGTTTGAACCCAGAAAAATCCTGGTATTGAAGTGGGAAAGGGTAGTGCGGTGAGCCCATCATCCACCGAGTTTCAAGTAATACACTACTAGTCCTCAGGGATTTCTCGGTTGGAAAAAATAATCAGTCAATAGCTGAAGATATCCCATTTTCTTAGAAAACAGTGACCTTGATAGATGAATTCGCATATGTTGTTATTACTCATGAACAAGCACCCCTGTTTATGCTTTTTTTGAACTTACTATAACTAATAAAAAAGATTATTACCTACACAAAGCTTTCTCTTTCATGCATGACCTAAAGTTTTATTTATTGGGGTATTCTTTGTTTGCAGATAGAATCTTTATCACTTACATTCCATGGACATGATCTTATAGTTGATTCTGAACTGGAGCTCAACTATGGCAGGTAAATTTTGTCATCTCTTTATATGGCTGTTTCCTTGGTATAACTGATGGTCAAATTCTGGGATACTAATTTCACAGGCGTTATGGTTTGCTTGGGCTTAATGGTTGTGGGAAGTCTACTCTTCTTTCTGCCATAGGATGTCGTGAACTTCCCATCCCAGATCATATGGATATCTTTCATCTAACACGGGAGATTGAAGCGTCTGACATGTCCTCGCTTCAAGCTGTTATTAGTTGCGATGAAGAGAGGTTGAGATTGGAGAAAGAAGTCGAAGTCTTGGCTGCACAGGTATTGTGTCATGAATTATAAACTGGTACAATTTCATGAGCTTGATCATCTATTTCTGCGTAAATGTGAACTCGTTTTGTGTCCAATTTTTAGGATGATGGTGGTGGAGAGCAACTTGAACGCATCTATGAGCGTTTGGAAGCTTTGGACGCATCAACTGCTGAGAAGCGTGCAGCTGAAATCTTATTTGGTCTTGGATTTAACAAGAAAATGCAAGAAAAGAAAACACGAGATTTTTCTGGTGGCTGGAGGATGAGGATTGCTCTTGCTCGGGCGCTGTTTATGAATCCGACCATTTTGCTGCTTGATGAACCCACCAATCATCTAGGTAATCTTCTGTTGCATTTTTTCTAGTATGTAAGATACTGTTGCGACATGCTTGGTCTGGGTATCCAGACATTGTTAAATTTCATTCTGGACGAATGAATATATGAAAGCTCACAGTACAGAATTTAATGTGGGACCTTAGACATGTTATTTCACTCTGGTTACAGCATTTCTCCTGGGGTGTGTTTGTTCCCCCCTGCTAAGTAGTTATGCGAAGTTCCTTGTTAACTGCAAGGAAATACAGGGATGCTGTATTATATTATCGTTTCTTCGCACCAATGGATCTAATGGAAGGTTTGCTAAATTCTTCATTCACAGACTTTTAGATTTTCCATGCTTATGATATTATTCTCCTGAACGCAGACCTAGAGGCTTGTGTGTGGTTAGAAGAAACCTTGAAGAAGTTTGACCGTATTCTGGTTGTTGTTTCACACTCGCAAGATTTTCTAAATGGTGTGTGTACTAACATCATCCACATGCAAAATAAGAAGTTGAAGCTCTATACGGGTAATTATGACCAATATGTCCAAACCCGTGAGGAGCTTGAAGAGAATCAGATGAAACAATACAGATGGGAGCAGGAACAGATTTCTTCAATGAAGGAGTACATTGCTCGTTTTGGACATGGATCGGCCAAACTAGCGCGTCAAGCACAAAGCAAAGAGAAAACACTGGCTAAGATGGAGCGTGGAGGGCTTACAGAGAAGGTGGTGAAGGACAAGGTCCTGGTCTTCAGGTTTCCTGATGTTGGCAAACTTCCCCCTCCTGTTCTGCAGTTTGTGGAAGTGACGTTTGGCTACACACCTGATAATCTCCTTTACAAGAATCTTGATTTTGGTGTGGACCTTGATTCAAGGGTAGCACTGGTGGGACCTAATGGAGCTGGAAAGAGTACACTGCTTAAGCTGATGACAGGGGATTTAGTTCCCCTTGATGGCATGGTCAGGCGGCATAATCACCTGCGGATTGCACAGTTCCACCAGCACTTGGCTGAGAAGCTTGACATGGAATTGTCTGCTCTCCAATTCATGATAAAAGAGTATCCTGGGAACGAGGAGGAGAAGATGAGGGCATCAATAGGGAGATTTGGCCTTACTGGTAAAGCTCAAGTAATGCCTATGAAGAACTTGTCGGACGGTCAACGTAGCCGAGTAATATTTGCGTGGCTAGCTTTTAGGCAACCTCACATGCTGCTGTTGGATGAGCCAACCAACCATCTCGATCTTGAGACAATTGACTCACTTGCCGAGGCTTTGAATGAATGGGATGGTGGCATGGTTCTTGTTAGTCATGATTTCAGGCTCATAAACCAGGTTGCCCACGAGATATGGGTCTGTGAAAATTTAACTGTGACACGATGGGAGGGTGACATTATGGACTTCAAACTACATTTGAAGGCGAGGGCCGGATTAGGTGATTGAACCGGACTTTCCAAATCTTAGTATTACTAGCAACTGATAATATGGCTGCTTCTCCTGGGTAACAGTTTAGTCCGAAGAGAAATTGGTCAACATCAGCAGCAGGCCATCAGCAGCTACAGTTTTAGTGAACACCATGCCAAGGTTTGTATGCCATAGAGAGGAAGTTATCGTGCTCACCATATGACTGGACTGGGTGATGTTTATCTTGGTGCAGTGTTTTTGTTGTCCAATTCATTCTGGCGTTTCTCCGTACTCACAGGTCATGAACCGAGAGGAGAAATAGCACGCATTACATAAACATCGCCATTTTTTTGTTATCCATGCTATGCTATAACTATTTTGTATTTCAGATTTGGGATTGAACTACTGTTGTGGATTTACCTTTCACGACATATGTTTGCCAAGTATGTGTTCAAAGTGGTGTTTTCAACGTAAACTGATTGGTAACAGTTTAACCTGCAAAGATACTTCGTCATAGTATATAGTACGTAGCTTCTAGCCTTGTACTGAATACTCTTGCACCAGCTCATGTCGACCTCCCTCTATCACCCTGAGTAGATTTCTACACTACAAACGCCTATGAGAAGTGAAAGACAAAGAGTAACAAATAGGTGTATTTTTTCTCTTTACTCAAACCCACCCGAACGGAAAAAACATGCCATTCCCCTTTAGATGAAGCCTTTAAGCCATTTGTTGGTTTACTGTATTTCATCCTGCATTGGTTTTCTAACAATAAAGCTAAATGCAATCTCATTGATTGAATGCAAAGGCAAACCAAAGGTTTTAAATTAGTAATGCACATCCAAATTGAATGTATGTCCAAATAAAATTAAGTCAACCTGATTTTAAATGAGGACAAACGGGCCTAAGAAAGTACTGAATTTGGAACATTGAAATGTGAAACTAACATTATTTTGCTTCTTGTATTGAGAATAGGAAGAATGAAAGATTGCTTGAGAAGGACTGATCATATATTGCAAAACTCATTAAGATTTTACGTTGGAGAAACCAACTTCAACTGGTAAACTACAATCGATGGGCCTTAATCCCAAAAAGATGGGAGAAGTACACAAATAGTTACTTTTAGGATTGTTTGTTTAAAGAATAGTACAAACTTCAAAATTTTAAACTCTAGCCGTCTCTGAGTTGAACTTTCAATTAATGCTTCTTAAGTTTGGATTCTGCCAAATTCTAATGCAGTTCAAAGGCTTTGATAGATTCTGACTTCAGACACGAAGGTATAAATTTGAACTTTAATTTAAATTTTCAGCCTGAAATTAGGGTTTGGCTATGTCCAACTTTAGACCCGAAGAAACAAGAACAGGTTCAGTTCAAAATTTGTCAAAGCTAGCTAAATTTGAAATTATCTTTAAAAACTAGATAATTTAAAATAGGAATGCTAAAAGTAGTTACCTGATGTGAATTCTACTAATATATTTAATAGGCGTTTGGCCATAAAAATAAAAAATAATTTACATTTTTTGAAATTTTTAAAGTTAAGAGTTGTGTTTGGCCATAATTTTTGCAAATGATATTTGGTTGTTGGAATGCACTTTTAAAAAATATATATATATAAAATATGATTTATACCCCCAATTTTTAAAAACTAGCAAAATTTTCCAAAAGTATTAAAACATAATTGTTTTCGGTGTCCTTATAAAGACAATCTGAAATCATTCAGCAAATCAATTTACTTTGCATATTGATTTAACGTGTGGTTACATGAATGTCAACTCATGTATTATAAGAGGGAAAATTAAGCGCCTATTTTGCTTTGCAATATTGTTTTTCAGACTATACAAGATCATATTTGCAAATTGAGCTTGTTCATTGATGCATACGACCTCTTTTATATTCCTCCGCTCATGCAACTCATCATGCGAATTAACCACGAGGTCAGATTTATAAAAAAAATATAGGGTAAATTTTGAAAAGTGAAAGATAAAAGCAATGACCAAAAATAAAAAGTAAAAATTGCGGAAACAAAGTTTGGGATGTTTTTCAAATACAACTTCAAATTGTATTTGGAATTTTTATGGCAAACCACCTATTTAAAAAAAAGTGGAAAAAAAAATCCGGAGAACAGTAAAAATTATTTATGGCCAAACGGGCTATTATAAAATACATTAGATTATGCTAAACTTTTTACTATAGGTTAACAATCAATAATATGCACTAGTAGAAGTATCTCTACAAGTATTAAAAAAAGAGAAAGAAAGTAGAGGATTTGAGGAATGACTTTACTTTAAAACTGCAGTATAAAAATTCTCACATTATTAATATAGTTCAACATGTGATAGATAATATGTTATTTATCATTTTTACTAAGTTACTAAAGTAATTAGTAATTACTACAGAATTTACTTGTACAGTAATACCTTTTAAGAAGAAGAAAATATCATAGTCAGATAAAATGCATATGGATCTTCAAAGTACTAATACTATCATAAAATAAAAGAGTACTAAATAACGAGATAAGACAACATGTGATGTGATGAGGTAAATAAAATAAGTGTCCAATTTTGAGTTCACATTTTAGATTTTACGTGATCTTCTTTGACATATAAGCAAAAGTAAATGCCTGGACGATCTTTTAAACTATGACATTATTTCAAAATTCATAAAGTTGAAATCTGACTCCTACCATACTGGGATCTCGAAAAACGGAAAAATTTATGAGCCTCTTTTTTTAAATTTTTATTAAGTAGTATTAGTCAGAATTTACTGTAAAAACTCATAATTCACAGGTCTTAGCCAATCAAAATAGAGTGATTCAGTTCCAGTGGTGCACGTGGAGACTCAAATTTATATTTCAAATCAAAGCTATTAGGCCTAGACACTTTCTAGTAAAACAGTAGGTGATAATTTGCTTACACACCGCCAAAATAGTAGGTAATAAATCGTATATTTACTTATATTAATGATTCACTTTTACGAATTAGAACATGACCTTAAAATGTTTGAGACGGTCCTAATTCTATATATATATATAATATTCAGCATCAATATTTAGTATCTCTCAAATTTAAATTTCAATTGGGACAAATAAAACAATGTTTTTTATCAAAGAAAGAACAAGTGAAGTATATATCACTACAATAATGCGCCAATGATGGACTAAATAAAAGGGTAGAAAGGTAAGTAAAACAAGGAATAAGAACTGAATAATTACAGGAGAAAAGCTTTATTACACAGCTAAAATCACTCCATCTAAGTTTTCTATCTTTTTTTCGCCACTTCAAAATCGAAGTAGAACTCACTATAAGACATAAACATGCAGGCGTGATATACAAAATCACAAATAAACAAAAACGAAAACAGAATTTCGAGTTAGATTTTGGAAAGGACAAAGGTTCAAATATACCCTTCAACTTTGTGATTTAGATAATATATATCCATTATTAAAAAGTGATGTATATACACTATTGTCGTTACACAAATAGTCCAAATATATCCTTTTCGTTGATATGGTTTTTTTTTAAAAATCATTTAACTTATTTTAATTAAAAAATGGCACGTGACTTTGAGAAAAAAACCTTTACCCATTTTTTTAGTAAACTTATTTTTAAAAGTCACGTGACAATTTTTTTCCCCGTGGGCTTGTTTGTGGTTTGTTTTAAAAGATATCTCTATGGCTTAAAAAACAATAGTCTGTTATTTTTTTAAAATGAACTAGACCCGACTAAAAAAAAGTTACCACATGGCTTTAAAAATATAAGTCTACTAAGAAATGGGTAGATTTATTTCTTTTAAAGTCACATGATATTTTTTTTAATTAACAAACAAGTTAAATGATTTTAAAAAAAGAATTAAGTCAGCGAAAAAAGTATATTTACGTTATTTATGTAATGACAGGAGTATATAATTACCATATTTTTTAACGAGCGATATATCTTCTCTAACTCGCAAAGTAGAATGGTATATTTACACCTTTTTCTCTTTTGAAAATAATCTACTCAAAATATAAATGTTTTCTCCCCCCTCTTCTTATTCTATTGGTAAGAATTATTCAACAGCCGACACACTAGTACAAAGATTTAAGCTACTAAATTAAGTTCGGGGTAAGTGCCAAAATTCTCTCCATCTCACTAGGACTGCATGGTAGTGTAAGTGCACCTTCGTGATCAAAACCATATTTCTCAGCAGCTTGTTCCAATAGCCTCAAGAATGAAGGGTGCGTTAAGCAACTCAATGGAACTACAAATCTCTTGAGCTCATCGTCGTCCGTCGCAATTACCGCTAAATGCCCTTCCTTCACGTCCTCCGGCACATCCCTCGAGTCGTTTCCTGACTGATCATCTATCGAAAATTTCTTCCCTAGTAGAAGACCCTTTTTGAATTTCTTTACTAACCCATTCTTTTTCACCCATTTGTTCTACCCTTTGACATTATGATATTTCTTTTGATTTGGAGAGGAGTCTGACGTATTTTCAACACTCACAGAATGTTTATATAAAGAAATGTCCAGCAAACAAAGAGATCTGATACTCGGCCTAATAAAAGAAGAGAAAAATAATAGTTCTGTAGTAACTAGTAAGTAATAAGCTACTAGGGTTTTTTTGTTTAGTTCTTTTGCTTTCTTGGTTTTTGTTAGTTCTTTTGGGGGTACGTTTGTTAAGTATATGTTACGTAGGTTGTGAGCATTATTTATAGTGTGAGTATGAGAAGCTGCTAGGGTCAGAGATAAGATAGGTAGTTGACATGGTTGGAGTGTCATTGGAAATAATGTGAGACAAAAGCATGTGAATATATGAATTCATGAAGTTTCATTTCATCTCTCTGAATGTACATCTCAGTGAATATATTTTCGTATATTCGTATATTTTGCAATATTCTGTAATTAATATTTTATTTGTATTATGTAAAATAGAGATCCTTATTTCATTAGAATTACAATTGTACACACTATATATATTGTATTAATGAAAGTACTCCACTCAAGGAGATTTACACTATTTTATCGGTATTAAGAGCCAAAAATCTCTAAACCCTATTCGCCCCCCACCCCCATTCTTTCTTTCTTTTTCAACGCCAAACCCTACTGTACACAGCCGATATACACCCTGTAACGCTTGATATACCTTCACTGTCGCCATATACAACACATATATTGGTCTATATACAGCTGATATACACCCTGTATACTGCTGATATAACCTCTCTGCCGCCATATACAACTCATATACATCCTCCCTAAGTAGATATACACCTCGTTTACGGCTGATATTGCCCATATACACCTCGTATACATCCCGAACCCCCTATTTTTCTCCCCTATCTTCCGGCAGACCTCATGCCCGCTTCCTCCTCCTCAACACCTAACGTCCAAATCCTCCTCCCTCTTCCAACCCCAATACCTTTCATCTGGCTTTCGTTTTAACCAATATAAAGAACTTCATCCCATTTATTCTTGATCAAGACAATGGATAATATGCGTCGTGGGTTGAACTTTTCCAAATTCATGCATATGCTTACAACGTGCTTGACCACATTGATACCACATTTTCCTACTCACCAGACGTCGACGACACGACGTGGAAACGGTTTGACGCTATCATCAAGTAGTGTATCTATGGCACTATCTCCAAGGATTTGCCTCACACTATTATGAAGAGCGGAGCTTCGGCTCAAGAGTTATGGATGTTGACACCCAATTTTGACCCTCCCGTCCAGTCATTAACTATAAAATTACACTAATTTTGTAAAATAATTTTTATGATAAAATACAGCGATAAAACATAAATACAGGCATAAATAAACATTTTATAATGGCATCGTGTCTTACGTAGAGTTTTAAGCACTTAGAGTCCCGCGCTCGCATTTATTAATTTTAAGTTCTATCAAACGATTCTTAATTAATAATAAATGCATAAAATAAATAATCTCGCAATGACGTCGTGTCAAGTAGCATAGTCGCATTTATTAATGCATAAAGCATTTTAATAATTTATTTTAATAATAATGCATAATAATAAGATTTTAAATAATAGCGTCGCATTTATAAAGGCATTAAGCAGCCCTTAAATATCATATTTTGCATTTAGTGTTTAAATAATCTAAACTCCTTTTAATAATATTAACTTCGCGGAGTACGCATAATAAATAAGTTTTAATAACGGCATCACATTATAAATATTAAGCACTAATTAAATGACACACTCGCATTTATTATCGTAATAGTTTTATAACCCGAAATTAGACTAATTTAGCACCTAAATAATTATAATAAAGCACCTAAATAATTTAGCTAGATTCATTAATTAATTAACTAATAACCCACTAACTTAATACCCAATACCTAAATAACTCACCCACTCCTTCGCCCTACTCACACCAAATTTCTTTATTTCTTTATCCGCCCAGCCCACGCCCAATTCACCCCTTCTTCCCTTCACTCGTCTCTTCCAAGAAAACAAAACGCAAACCACGAACCCTAAAAACCTAAGTAACCGCCAGACTCACTCACTCATCGCACTTCGAGATTCTCACGAGAATCCGAGCCTTCCTTACCCACGCACCCTAGCCAGCTCTTCTTTCCCTAACCAACCGAATCTTTTCAAATCGTTCCCGTATGGAACCACTTCAAAGCGAACCAAATCAGCACCTGTGTTAGTAAACAATCAAAGACGTAAATCACCTTTTAATTACTTACCAAACTTAGAACTCGAACGAGGCTACATAAGCACATTTGCAGAGCAGCGACGGAGCAAAGAATTAAGAACCACCACGAGAGCATGCAAAGAGCGATGACGACATAGCAATTTAGAGGCAGAGGAGAGATTCGAAATCGTGAGCACCCAAAGACCGATAGGCATCGATTTGCATCCCCTAGCAGCAGTCAACTACTCGCAGCAAGGACAGAACATCCAAAAACTAGTACGCATCGACACCTTTTAGTCAGGACCAGTCGACCTTTCATTCGCATCGCAAAACCCAAAACGTCGAGCGGACGACGACTTGATACTGGCCGGGTCGTCGGAGAAGGTAAACTCACTCCTTTCGAATTTCAATCCTTGCGCAATTTTGTGTGCTTTGTGTTGCATATGCTTGTTAACGTTGTTATATAGTTCTGGCCCATCCAAACAATTCTGATTATTGAAGTCGGCATCAGGATAGGCAGTCTGTCGCGCTTTAACGGATATCATATACTGTTCTTTATTTTAGTCGCATATTCATGCATAATAGTTTTACCTTTAATGCTCTCATGTCTACAATATAGCATAAATGAAACCTTGCACATTCCGAATTCGGCCACTGCTTTAAACATAACAACATTCATCCTCACCGTACCATCATGTAAACCGAGTTAACAAGTTTAGTGTATTGCACAAGAGATCTGCTTTACCCCATAGAGTTAGTTCATTAATATGATATTAAAAATGTTGGTTTTGGGGGTCATGTGGAGTCGAATACGGGAAATGCCTTCATGAGCACGCGAGCATCGCATACAAAGACAACATCTTGGAATATTTGTAAATCTGGGTATTAAATCAAAACGGGAGGAAGTATTGTGTATATTTTTAATTATTTGTGGATCATGTTAAACCTAGATGGTGTTGAATTATGTCGCCTTGCTAAGTCTCTTAAGTTAGTTCACTCTAATATGTTATTAGTGTCCATTGAATGATACCTGTGACAATACCATGTTAACCATGGGCTCTTTGTTTCTATATACATTTAGCCTTCCCTAATTTGCATATGAGGCTTAAGCATAAAAGCTGGGATATTTCAAACTATCTAAGGAGAGAATTGATCGTAGTTCTTTGTCTTGTGATCATGCCATCGCTTACCATCCATTGTGACATATTTGGATTCTTCTGAGTCTAGTTCTATTAGTATGCCTCAAAACTAGTGCAGGGAGTTTTAGACCTGTGTGTATTTCTAGTCTAGCATTGGCGCCTTCTCTAAAAGCCTTGCGTGTGAGCGTGTACACAATATTTGTGAGTCCGTGTTGAGTCCTTATACTTCCTTGCCCTCCGTGACATTGGTTGCATTTATTATGCTTACAATGGTGTGGTATGTCTGTTTGAGATCGGAAAAGACACATAGTGAGTTGTACATTTTTGTGTGCTATTTGAATCTATATGAACATATTTCTTTTCCATTTCTTACGATGTTCGTCTTCCTTCACTTTCCATCCATTTCTAATGGGTATATGGTGATATATTTCGAATATACAAAGTATAAACTTCCCGCCTTTAAGTGTGCTTTATCTTTCAATATCCGCTATTTGGCGATCGTAGGAATCAATGAGCGCAGAGTCTTCTTCATGTGCTATCTAAATGACCATGTGCGCAACCCGCTTGTATTTCTACTTTCTTATCTCATGGGAGGTTTGCAGAATACCTATTCCGAACGGGTCAAGAATAGATTATTAAGATGTTACCATTTGTCGATAAATGAATTGAATATGTAAGCTCGCGTGTTGTTTACTTGGTCTTTGTTGTGTGCCATTTGCTGCTCTGTCCACATAAGCTCGAAATGTTGGTGTTTCCTTTTGATTTGAGCCAGCAGCAGCAGGAATAGTATCCTAGGGGTAGATTTAGGTCCAAATGTTTCCATTGCACTCTTGAAATGTTGTCCTGGACTGCTACAACCAAATTCCATATGTGCTCAAAGTCGTATGAACATTTATCTGCATTACTAATATAATTTTTGTGTATACTAATCCTTATCCTTTTCTTATTTTTACATGGCGCGCATCGGAGCAAAATAAAGAGTCTCACGGCGAGACTCATCTTGAGCTACTTCAAAAGAAGGCCCGCATTTATGTGCATTCATCTCGCATAGGAAATTCCAAACCGCGGCGAAAGGACATCGTCATTCTTCGAGTCACCCCTTTTTTATATATCCTCCTTCATTCATTTGTTGTAATTATTCGCCTAACCTTTACCCTTAACATTAATATATTCAGAATAGTTTGAGCTTGGGTCGCCTTAGTAAGGGTTTAACATTAGAAATTTACGTGCCTCTAAGTAAACCATTTTAGCTTAAGCTATAATTAAACCATTTAGTCGCATAATTAATCATGTAGCTAGGATATTATTTTTTTAACATCCCTAAATCATTTGCTATAAAATCCATATAAATCTTATTTTTTTACATATATGGTAATGAATCCTTTAAGCATATGGGATACTAATTAAGGTAGCCAAATATATATATACATTTAGTCAATAAATTCACTTTGCATCACCTATTTTTTTATAAATAATGTAGGACATGCTTTAAACTTTACATGCGTTTTATAGCACTAATTTTATTAATCTTTTGCCAAAAAAAACTTTCTATTAAGTATCTTTCAAACATGCATTCTTAGCAATAAATAATTAACCCTAGGTTTGAACGGACAACCGCAAGTTAGCGGATCCTTTAGGGTGCCTAACCCCTTCCCTTTAGGATAATAAAGAACCCTTACCCAGAATCTCATTAAGTTTAGCAGACCATTAAATGGAGTTAATGTTTACTTTAAACTAGTTAACATTTAGGTGTCCTAATTCACCCAAACTAATTAGGTGGCGACTCCGCGAACCCTTTAGCATTTTTAGCACTTTTAAACGAACCCTTAGCATTCTAGCAACCCCTTTTTAAACCTTTGTACTTTTAGCACCTTTTAGCATTTGTTGCACTTTAGCATCCCTTATTTAAAATTAATATTTTAGCACTCTTTTCAACACTTTAATCTTTTTAAACATTTTAGCACTTTTATTTTTATTTTCTAACACTTTTATTAAGCAGGAGTTTATTCATAATGTCGCGGTCGGAAACGGGCGCGACAGAAATGGCGACTCCGCTGGGGATTTTAGGTTCTTAACCATAACAGACATAGGGTTATTATTTGGCAATTATTTTTGCATTTAATTTTTGTGTGTTGTATTTTGTTTTATTTATTTTAATTGCTACTTGCTTTACTGCTTTCCCTAAACTGGCATTCCGCTCATATTGCTTCCACTCTGGAAAATTTACACAATCACACACTACATGCGAGGTGCGCTGGGTGCATCAGCAAAATTCTTTCTTCAAAATCCAAATTTAGGAGAGTCGGTAATATACGTGGAGTTCCCGGTCTAACCGGTGGCCGCGTAGCCTTCTCACTCGAGTTGTCCGCTCGGGAACCTTGCGTCCAGAAAAGCCAAATCTTAGAAACTTAAGATAGAGCTATACCACCCTTTATTTTAGGGCATGCATGCATTTACCTTAGGTGGGTCGGTCCTTGGCATCGACACCACAATTAGGAAGACACCGAACTTGTCGACGGGTTTCTCAACCCAACGGCCAACCAGCATATTATGTGTAGCGTGGCAATGACAAACAGATCCAAGCCCAATCATGACATGCTAAAATTGGGAAAAGTGCACCGTCATTTGGTCGCCATTTCCAACAAAGGCATTATAGTTGGACGACTTGGACAAATCCATCATAATCTCGCATAAGTGACGTTTAGGCCTACCTACGGCAAAGAGGTCCCCGCATGTTAGGAACGCTTGAATGTGCATGCGATATATCTGCTACATACCTGCAAATTATGTGCTTTATGCTAACACCGTTTGTTGCATTTTTTAGAAAATTTATCATCTTCCCCAAAGGGTCGGTTCGTATTTGACTCAATAATGTCGGAGCATCCACACTTCACCAGGTCCAAGGCACGAAACGAGGATATGACTGGCTCGGGGCGTCTGAGCCAAATGGTTTGGGAATTATTCTGCCAAATAACGAAACTTCGTATGGAGGAATATCGCCGGTCAAGAAGAATGTATTGCTCAGTTGCTACAACAAATTGCTGATATGCAAATTGAGATGGAGAGGCTACGGAATCTGACCAACCTATCCATTAGTTTGAATACCCCTATGCCAGAGCAAAGGGCCACGACCTCGCAAACCATTCCAGATCGACCTCCACCACCACATATCTCCCAGAACTCCCCACAAAGGCTACCAGTCACCAATCAAACCGTCCCTCGCCCAGCCAATCCTCAACCCCACCTTCAAAATGATCCTCCCACTACCCATGCACCTCATCCCCCGCCTACTTACTTCACCATAATCAGCCCTAATCGCCAGGCCAACCAATGCCTACGCACCACACCCATTACTAGCCCCAGCAAACAACCTGCATACCGACTTATGCAATGCGAAGTGGCGCTTTTTACCGCCCCCGTGCTTACCAAGGATCATTATGTAAGAGATGGAGAGAAGTCCGAGCCAAAATGGACGAGGACGTGGCCAAAGAAATTCATAGTCGAAAGAAGCGGTTCGGGTACGCGATCGGACAAAGGTCACGGGACTAGACTACGAGGATCTTTGTACGCATCCAGACGCGAGTCGCATGGGTACAAGGTGCCAAGTTTGAACTATTTGACGGGAAAGGAACCCCGCGCACACCGAGGTCATATCGCGACAAGCTAATCGGGGTAGGAAGAACCCAATGGTCATTATGAAGTTGTTCATTCGAGCTTGACCGCGAGGCACTAGATTGGTATACCACCAAGATCCGCGAAACGGCACAACCGAATGCATTGGCCCAAGATTTTGTGGCCGGTTCAGTTCAACACGTAAACCGCTGTGGGCGTGTTCTACTTAATGAAGTTGGAGAAGACTACGAAACATTCAGAGAATACGCCATGAGGTGGCGCCGTAAGCGAAGAAAGTACAACCACCCACGTGGAGAGTGAGACGACCACACTATTCGTGCAATCTTTGAAAGATGCAACCTACTATGAGCGGATGATAAGCGTCATCGGACGGAATTCTGCGGAAGTTGTTAGAATGGGAGACTTCGTAGAAGAAGGTATTAAAACTGGTAGGATTACGAATCTGGCAGCATTACAGGCAACTAATAAGGCGATTCATCGGGGACACTCGAGTACTTCAGAGGAAGAAAGAGACGCTTTCCTTCCATGTTTGTACAAGAACGCAAACCCGGCGCTCATAACATACCAAAACCCATCATACTACCACAACTACCACACACACCTATATATAACACTTCACAAGCACCCGCTTATCCAAATTTCGCATAGATCCACCCATCAAGCCCGCCAACAAAACAGAGCACCCAACGCACCCAGAGCAAATAAGAATTTTGAAGGAAAACCACCCAAAGTTCGCACCCACTAGCCGAACCCATACCTCAAATATATGAAGGTCATGAGTCGCAGCCTAATCCAACCGGCCCAGGAAGGATTCTGACCTATCCCAAGATGGTATGATGAGAACAAGTCGCGCAGATCACCCGATAGCCTGTGACATGACATCAAGGTTGCCACTCCTCAGTGACGTAATCGAGGCGCCGATCGTAGGGTAATTCGGCTAAAGGATCCGCCCCAAATGTGCATGATAACCCTTTGCCAAACCACGCCACGCTAATGTGCACTGATAACCTTAGACGAGGAATACACTTCGCTTATGCCCATTCCGCCTCGAATCGGCCATTTATCCGAGCATACGCACGCAGAAGCCAAAGAGGAGACGCGATAGCGAATACGAAGACCCACCATCCACGAGCGAGCATGAAGGCGTATTGATTGGATTTGCACTTTGTCTTGGTCCGCCTAGAGCCCGGATAAGAAAAGCGATTTAGTTTAGCGTAATAATTTATAAACTCATATTTTTATAATGTTTTCCGCTTTGCTTGTAATGAACTACGCTTGACCCGATTCCTCGGTGGATACGTAGCGGCCGCCTCGCCTGGTCCCACATCTAGAAATTTTAATTTTCCCAACATTTGCTTGTAATGAACTACGCCATGACCGATTCCCTCGTGGGGATACGAGGCGCCTAAATCGGCTTTCGCCACACCATTAGGAAACCTTCCTTCGCTCAAAATAACAAGAATACAAGCAACCCCATTGAGACCCATTTTAGGCCAGACACCCTTTTCAAAACTGGGACCATGTAGGAAACCAAACAGGGGTTGCAAGCCCAAACAGCGTGCACACACGGATATCAAGGGACAAGGCGGCGAAGTCAAATGCGAATCGACCCCAAAACTCACAAATTTTCTTTGAGCGCAGGTCTTTTCATATTAACAGAAGCAGAAAGTGCAATAACCGGGCGTAAAATACGGCAAAGTTTCTTCAGATAGCGTATGAAGAAAAAGCAAAGGCAGAGTATGACAACAATCCAAAGTCTGCAGCAAAAGCAGCAGCAGAAGGGCATCAACAATCAACAAAGTTCGTAGTTCCGACAAAACCTAGCGATCAACTCCTGCATAAAGTCAAATTGGCAACCCACGATCGCACACCACAAAGACATCACGGCAATTCATCATTTGCGCTGTTTAGCACGTCCGCAAGCGACAACACCTCGCACTATCTCGCATATCGTGGACGTATATCTCTACCCATAAAATTGCACTTCTCATATGTATATATCATTTTTAAACAGGTATACACTAACGTTTTTTCTCAAGCTTAGCTTGCAGGAGCATTTATTCTACAGGAGCAGCAGCAATACGTCCAGACAACGACGTGATCAGCAAGTCCACGCAACGACGCCAAAGAAGAATACGCCCAGCAATGACGTTATCAAGACAAAGAAGTCCACGCAACGACGCCAAGAAGAACATCGCCCAGATAACGACGCGAACAAAGAAGTCCACGCAACGACGCCAAAGAAGAATACGCCCAGTAATGACGTTATCAAGACAAAGAAGTCCACGCAACGACGCCAAAGAAGAACATCGCCCATACAACGACGTTACAAGACAAAGAAGTCCAAAACGACGCCAAAGAAGAACACGCCCGCATAACGACGTGATCAAGAAGTCCACGCAACGACTCAAAGAAGAATACGCCCGCATAAATGACGTTATCAAGACAAAGAAGTCCACGCAACGACGCCAAAGAAGAACATCGCCCGCATAACGACGCGATCGAAGTCCACGCAACGACGCCAAAGAACAATACGCCCGCATAACGACGTGATCGCGAAGTCCACACAACGACGCCAAAGAAGAATACGCGCAGATACCGACGTTATCAAAGACAAAGAAGTCCACGCAACGACGCCAAAGAAGAACATCGCCCGCATAACGACGTGATCAAGAAGTCCACGCAACGACGCCAAAGAAGAACACGCCCGCATAACGACGCGGATCAAGAAGTCCACGCAACGACGCCAAAGAAAGAATACGCCCGCATAACGACGCAACGACGCCAAAGAAGAATACGCCCGTGCAATGACGCGATCAAGACATCAAGTCTACGCAACGACGCCAACAAAGAACATCGCCCAAGCAAATGACGCTTATCAAGACAACAAGTCCGAAACGACAAGATCATCAAGATATCACATCCACGCAGGACGATTTCTATACTTTCAAATTGCATTTCTTACTCATGCTTTATTATTCGCCTTAGCGCTTATGCACTAACTCTTTCTTAAGCTCTAGTCTATGTGCGGGCAAGAAGCAGGATTTACATATCCGCATTCGCTATCGCAACACGCCCGCAAGGACGAAATCACAAGATTCAAGCATCGCATCAACACAAAGCAGCATCACATTTTGCAGATAACCTTTTCTACTCACGCTTGCATTACTTTCAAAATTACGATCATCATTTGCCTTAATAGCATGCACTAACCGCTTGTTCAAGTCTTAGTACGCAAGAGCAGTGAGCACAACGTGGATTTTCTCTACAAATAACCGGCAATTTGTCGGGGCCAACCTTCCCAATGAACGGCGTAAGCCGCCTCGTTGCCGGTCCACTCGCCCGCATCACCACGTAACCCAAAGACCATAAGCCATAGCAGACACCCTGTGTTCAAGCCGCTTATTTTTATTCTTTACTTTTGCACCATAGCCCGTTGTCATCATAACTCGACATCGATGCTTTTTAAGTCCGCGTTAGCCCGCCTGGTGTTTTTGACATCGAAGCCCGTGTCGCCATAACTCGACATCGACAAATTTTGAGCCCGTGATAGCCCGCTCGTGTTTTGACCATGGTAGCCCAAAGGTCGCCATTGCCGACATCGACACTTTGAGTCCGCGTAGCCCGCTCGTGTTTAGACTATGGTAGCCCAAAGGTCGCCATAACTCGACATCGGGACAGATTTTGATTTTTTCATACCTCGTTCACCGCCAAAGATTTTTGCAATTTTGAAGATCGAGACAAAATCACATGAGTCAACGTCTTTGTCCGAAGATTCTTCCATCATCTCCATACAAAGAGGGACAGCTGTTGACACCCAATTTTGACCCTCCCGTCCAGTCATTAACTATAAAATTACACTAATTTTGTAAAATAATTTTTATGATAAAATACAGCGATAAAACATAAATACAGGCATAAATAAACATTTTATAATGGCATCGTGTCTTACGTAGAGTTTTAAGCACTTAGAGTCCCGCGCTCGCATTTATTAATTTTAAGTTCTATCAAACGATTCTTAATTAATAATAAATGCATAAAATAAATAATCTCGCAATGACGTCGTGTCAAGTAGCATAGTCGCATTTATTAATGCATAAAGCATTTTAATAATTTATTTTAATAATAATGCATAATAATAAGATTTTAAATAATAGCGTGATTTATAAAGGCATTAAGAAATTTCTTAAATATCATATTTTGCATTTAGTGTTTAAATAATCTAAACTCCTTTTAATAATATTAACTTCGCGGAGTACGCATAATAAATAAGTTTTAATAACGGCATCACATTATAAATATTAAGCACTAATTAAATGACACACTCGCATTTATTATCGTAATAGTTTTATAACCTGAAATTAGACTAATTTAGCACCTAAATAATTAGACTAATTTAGCACCTAAATAATTATAATAAAGCACCTAAATAATTTAGCTAGATTCATTAATTAATTAACTAATAACCCACTAACTTAATACCCAATACCTAAATAACCCATTCACTCCCTTCGCCTACCAACTCACCCCAAATTTCTTTATTTCTTTATCCGCCCAGCCCACGCCCAGTTCACCCCTTCTGCCCTTCACTCGTCTCTTCCAAGAAAACAAAACGCAAACCACGAACCCTAAAAACCTAAGTAACCGCCGACTACTCCCATCGCACTCGAGATTCTCGCGAGAATCCTGAGCCTTCCTTACCCACGCACCCTAGCCAGCTCTTCTTTCCATAACCAAACGAATCTTTTCAAATCGTTACCTTATCGAACCACTTCAAATCGAACCAAATCAAGACTGCTTTAGTAAACAATCAAAGATTAAATCACTTTAATTACTTACCAAACTTAGAACTCGAACGAGGCTACATAAGCATGCATTTGCAGAGCAGAGACGGGAGCAAAGAATTAAGAACCACCACAAGAGAGCATGCAGCGAGACAATGACGACATAGCAATTTAGAGGCAGAGGAGAGATTCGTAAATCGTGAGCACCCAAAAACCGATAGCATCGATTTGCATCCCCTAGCAAATAGCCAACTACTCGCAGCAGCGACGTAACATCCAAAACTAGTAAGCATCGACACCTTTTAGTCAGGACCAGTCGACCTTTCATTCGCATCGCAAAACCCAAAACCCGTCGAGCGGACCGACGACTTGATACGCTGCCCCGGGTCGCTGTCCGGAGAAGGTAAACTCACTCCCTTTCGAATTTCAATCCTTGTGCAATTTTGTGTGCTTTGTGTTGCATATGCTTGTTAACGTTGTTATATAGTTCTGGCCCATCCAAACAATTCTGATTATTGAAGTCGGCATCAGGATAGGCAGTCTGTCGCGCTTTAACGGATATCATATACTGTTCTTTATTTTAGTCGCATATTCAGTGCATAATAGTTTTACCTGCTTTAATGCTCTCATGTCTACAATATAGCATAAATGAAACCTTGCACATTCTGAATTCAGTTTCACTGTTTTAAACATAACAACATTCATCCTCACCTGGTACCATCATGTAAACTGAGTTAACAAGTTTAGTGTATTGCACAAGAGATCTGTTTTACCCCCATAGAGTTAGTTCAGTTAATATGATATTAAAAATGTTGGTTTTGGGGGTCATGTGGAGTCTGAATATGGGAAATGCCTTCATGAGCATGCGACATCGCATACAAAGACAACATACCGGAATATTTGTAAATCCGGGTATTAAATCGAAAATGGGAGGAAGTATTGGACTGTATATTTTTAATTATTTGTGGATCATGTTAAACCTAGATGGTGTTGAATTATGTCGTCTTGCTAAGTCTCTTAAGTTAGTTCACTCCTAATATGTTATTAGTGTCCATTGAATGATACCTGTGACAATACCATGTTAACCATGGGCTCTTTGTTTCTATATACATTTAGCCTTCCCTAATTTGCATATGAGGCTTAAGCATAAAAGTCGGATATTTCAAACTATCTAAGGAGAGAATTGATCGTGTTCTTTGTCTTGTGATCACGCCATCGCTTACCATCCGTGACATATTTGGATTCTTCCGAGTCTAGTTCTATTAGTATGCCTCAAAACTAGTGCAGGGAGTTTTAGACACTGTGTATTTCTAGTCTAGCATTGGCGGTCTTCGCCTCTAAAAGCCTTGCGTGAGCATGTACACAATATTTGTGAGTCCGTGTCGAGTCCTTATACTTCCTTGCCCTCCGTGACATTGGTTCTGTTTATTATGCTTACAATGGTGTGGTATGTCTGTTTTGAGATTGGAAAAGACACATAGTGAGTTGTACATTTTTTTGTGTGCTATTTGAATCTATATGAACATATTTCTTTTCCATTTCTTACGATGTTCTGTCTTCCTTCAGCTTTCCATCCATTTCTAATGGGGTATATGGTGATATATTTCAGAATATACAAAGTATAAACTTCCCTGCCTTTAAGTGTGCTTTATCTTTCAATATCTGCTATTTGGCGCATCAGAGGAATCAAATGAGCGCAGAGTCTTCTTCATGTGCTATCTAAATGACCATGTGCGCAACCCGCTTGTATTTCTACTTTCTTATCTGTCATGGGAGGTTTGCAGTAATACCTATTCCAGAATGGGTCAAGAATAGATTATTAAGATGTTACCATTTGTTGGGATAAATGAATTGAATATGTAAGCTTGGCAGGTTGTTTACTTGGTCTTTGTTGTGTGCCATTTGCTGCTCTGTCCACATAAGCTCGAAATGTTGGTGTTTCCTTTTGATTTGAGCCAGCAGCAGCAGGAATAGTATCCTAGGGGTAGATTTAGGTCCAAATGTTTCCATTGCACTCTTGAAATGTTGTCCTGGACTGCTACAACCAAATTCCATATGTGCTCAAAGTCGTATGAACATTTATCTGCATTACTAATATAATTTTTGTGTATACTAATCCTTATCCTTTTCTTATTTTTACATGGCGCGCATCGGAGCAAAATAAAGAGTCTCACGGCGAGACTCATCTTGAGCTACTTCAAAAGAAGGCCCGCATTTATGTGCATTCATCTCGCATAGGAAATTCCAAACCGCGGCGAAAGGACATCGTCATTCTTCGAGTCACCCCTTTTTTATATATCCTCCTTCATTCATTTGTTGTAATTATTCGCCTAACCTTTACCCTTAACATTAATATATTCAGAATAGTTTGAGCTTGGGTCGTCCTTAGTAAGGGGTTTAACATTAGAAATTTACGTGCCCTCTAAGTAAACCATTTTAGCTTAAGCTATAATTAAACCATTTAGTCGCATAATTAATCATGTAGCTAGGATATTATTTTTTTAACATCCCTAAATCATTTGCTATAAAATCCATATAAATCTTATTTTTTTACATATATGGTAATGAATCCTTTAAGCATATGGGATACTAATTAAGGTAGTCAAATATATATATACATTTAGTCAATAAATTCACTTTGCATCACCTATTTTTTTATAAATAATGTAGGACATGCTTTAAACTTTACATGCGTTTTATAGCACTAATTTTATTAATCTTTTGCCAAAAAAAACTTTCTATTAAGTATCTTTCAAACATGCATTCTTAGCAATAAATAATTAACCCTAGGTTTGAACGGACAACCGCAAGTTAGCGGATCCTTTAGGGTGCCTAACCCCTTCCCTTTAGGATAATAAAGAACCCTTACCCAGAATCTCATTAAGTTTAGCAGACCATTAAATGGAGTTAATGTTTACTTTAAACTAGTTAACATTTAGGTGTCCTAATTCACCCAAACTAATTAGGTGGCGACTCCGCGAACCCTTTAGCATTTTTAGCACTTTTAAGCGAACCCTTAGCATTCTAGCAACCCCTTTTTAAACCTTTGTACTTTTAGCACCTTTTAGCATTTGTTGCACTTTAGCATCCTTTATTTAAAATTAATATTTTAGCATTCTTTTCAACACTTTAATCTTTTTAAACATTTTAGCACTTTTATTTTTATTTTCTAACACTTTTATTAAGCAGGAGTTTATTCATAATGTCGCGGTCGGAAACGGGCGCGACAATGGACACGTTTGAAGGAGATTTTTAAAGACAACAAACATACATGTGCCATGTATCTTGAGGGACATTTCAACATCACCTTCTTGAAAATTTTGCTAATATGACCGACTACTTCAAACAGCTAAAATTGATAGTCGACCAATTATCTAATGTGGGTACTCCATTTTCAGACACAATTATGATTTTACAATTAATTAATGGTTTAACGAAAGGTGAATTCGACACACTTGCAACGATGATCCAACATGCCGATCCCCTACTGAGTTTGCACGATCTCAATTGCTATTGGAGGAGATTAGACGAGCCAAACAGGATGAGTATAATCTGAAATCATTGGTGGCTGAGACCAACCACATCCACCGACTGGCAGACATAATATGACCACCTCCCATCGCAAAACAACCACGGTGGCGGCAGAGATAAAGGCTACGGGGGTGGTCAGGGAGGCAAAGGCAAAGGCAAAGGCTGTGGCAATCGAGCCAACCCTACAGCATACCCACATCGCCCAAAGAACCGCCTCGCATACCGTCCACTACCCGCAATCAGACGGTCCTGGGACTCACCATTAGACAGTTTTTCAGTGGCCCAAGCCCAACAACTACAATGGGCACAGTCGAGGCCCATTATCATGGGAGCCCATCCAATGGCTCGCTAGCAAGGACTAAGCCATCAAGCCCACTATACCGCAGTTCAGCAGTCGACGACGAGCCTCACTCCAACAGATTTGGCCAAACCTTTAGCTCTTTAAATATTCAATAACCTGATGATGTGTGGTATATGGATACGGGCATTACGTCCCACCTCACTAACAACTCTTGTAATCTCCCTCAACTGCGTATTTTAAATACTCATTAATTTATTATGATAAAAAATGGTCATTGCATTCCAATTCACGGTTTTGGCCCCGACACACTCCCGTCACCCTGCCAGTCTCCTCCCAACAACACTGCCCCGACACCAAGCCCGCCACTAATCCATCCCTCTGCTCAACTAATGAACATCCCAATGCACCGAATGGAAACCATTTTCAAACCAAAAGTTCACTTTAACCTATCCACTGAAACTATCTCATATATTCCTAAAAACCTAAAATTGGCCAAACTTGACCCAAATTAGAATGCGGCCATGCGTGAGGAGTTAAATATGTTAACCAATCAACACACTTGGGATCTTGTCCCAAAACCAGAGGGGTTCAGATGTGATTCGCTGTATGTGGCTCTATCATCACAAATTCAGAGATAGTGGTGAGCTTGAACGCCATAAAGTAGGAGTTGTGGATAATGATATTGGTCATCAAGAGAGAGTTGATTGTGGTGAGACTTTTAATCTGATGGTCAAACCAACCACCATTCATACAGTGTTGAGCATAACTATGGAGAATAATTGACTTATTCACCAACTTGATGTAAAAAATGCTTTCTTACATGAGGATTTGAAAGAAACCATTTATATGCATCAATTGTCTGCTTTGTGCATCCGTAGGTTCCCCAGTATGTTTGTCTTCTTCCTAAGTCATTATATGGTTTGAAACAAGCCATCAATACTTGGTATGCGAGGTTTGCTCAACAAGAGTGATCATTCATTTTATTTTTCATCGAGGTACTGATATGGCTTATCTTCTTCTATATGTGGATGATATTGTTGATCTGATACACTGAAACATGAGATTATTTTCCTACTCAAGTCCAAATTTGCTATGACAAATTTGGGTAAGTTGAGTTATTTTTTTGGGATATCAGTGATCAGATCCTCACATGACATATTCTTATGTCAACGTAAGTATGAGATTGTCTACCAGGCTAAAATGGCAAACTGCAAGATCATGCCTACTTTTGTCGACTCAAAGTCAAAACTCAGTGTAGATGGCGGGAAACTGGTCAACGATATCTCTCTTTATAGGAGTCTCGCGGGTGCTCTTCAATATCTCACCTTCACTCGGCCCGATATTGCATATGATGTTCAACATGTGTTCTTGTTCATGCACGCTCCTTTACAGCTCTTAAGTGTATCATTTTGTACGTTAAGGACACTCTTAACTATGGATTACATCTATATCCCTCTGCATCGACTAGGTTGCTCTCTTACACAGACGCTGATTGGGCAGGTTGTCCGGACACCGATCGCTCTACGTCCGGCTATTGTGTATTTTTGGGGTATACTATTATTTCGTGATCTGCCAAACGGCAAGCCACGCTTTCCCGTTCGAGTGCAGAAGCAGAATATCGAGGTGTTGCAGTTGTCGAGCTGTGTTGGCTCTGAAATCTCATTCTTCAGCTTCATTTTCCCTTACGTAAGGCCTCTTTGGTTTACTATGACAACATATCTGATGTTTATCTGTCTCATAACCCGGTTCAGCATCAGTGAACCAAGTATATTGAGATGGATATTCACTTTGTTCGCGAGAAGGTTGCAATTGGTCACGTTAGGGTGTTACATGTTCCTTCTTCATATCAGTACGCAAATATCTTCACTAAGAAACTTCCTAGGCAATTGTTCCTTGACTTCAGATACAGTCTCAGCGTCCGGTTCCTCCCGCTCCGACTGAGGGGGTGTGATAGTGAATATATTTCCATATATTCTGTAATTAATATTTTTGTGTAATTATGTAAAATAGAAATTTTTATTCTATTAATTAGAATTACAATTGTACACAATATATATATTGTATTAATGAAAGAATCCTCTCAAGGAAATTTACACTATATTACACTTTTTCATTAACGTCATATCTGCCTCTTCTCTTCCAATTACGTGTAGTATTTGGCCTAACTTCAACTTTCCTATTTAGCCTTACTAACAAATCACTAAACTGTTTCCATTAAAGAACCTATAATCGTACAAAAGCAGGGGGGAAAACAATTGTCGTTATAAGCATAAAAATGGAAACACAAATTGCTGATGAGACATTTCCTACATTAAAAGTAACTAGATCTACATAAAACATAGCAGTTGTTGAATATAAACATGTTACCTCCTACAATATATAAAAGCGATTTAATAGTGTAAAAGTTCTATACATCATCGATGGATATTAGTTAAACTCGATTGTTTAATACAACGAAGTTAAGCTCTTGTAAATAACATGTTTAAGAGGTTCAGAATTACTCTTTGAGTTCAAAATCCTAATTAAGGTCTTACCACCTAATTTTACTCATTTTCCATAATTCCAAATGTTTATGTGACTTAATAAGTTGTCAAACACTTCAAAGATACTCTTTATGTCTCAATTTATGTGATATTTTTTTTATTAGTTTGTCTTTAATGAGATAATTCATAGGCATATAAATGTCTAAGACCTGTTCATACTCTCAAAAGTCTTCATCTTTTTTTAACTCTCTTTCTAGCTAGTTAAATAATAAGTATCACATAAATTGGAAGGTATGGAGTACATATTTAAAGATGCATATTTAGTACGTACTTAGTGCTGTAAATTAATGTGTTGACAGACAGGCAAAGATTGGTCTACTGCCATATTATATATATATAACACTAGGTAACATTTGAAAAATTACACACAGGCAGTCATGAGATCATCTACTGCAATCAATTTTCTTTATAACAATATCGTTGGTTGTCCAATTTTTTATTGTTATTGCCAAATGCTATTATGTAGAACATTTACTATTATAGCATAACATGAAAATTAGTTCCGACAAAAAATTTGGCCGCAATAATGAAAATTATTATAAACTAAAGAATGATTGTTATATAAAGGTTTGACTCTATATATTGCAAAAACATTAAAAAGGAAGAAGTAAAGAACTGTCACGCTAGCTGAAAGAAATAATTCCTTGATTATTTTTATTGATTGAAAGACAATATATACACTTTATAAATAGGAAAATCCTATTTCTATTCTACTTTTAAATCATATTCTATTCGAAGACTAACAATGCAATTATGATAAAGTGTATAAGACTAATTAAGGTACAATACTAATATACAATATTTACCAAATCTTTCTATTTTGACTACTTTGACCGAGACTCACGATATGGGCTGGACAAGGCCTTCTCGGCTTTGTATAGATATCCCATATACATACAATATACATGTATATCACGTGTATATTGTATGTATATCTAACACTAGCATCTAAGTAGTTTTTAACCATTCGCCCATGCTCTTCGTTGTGAAGCAGCTCATTCGCTGATCCCCTCATCAAATGAGTTTGTTCTATACTTTTGGGGTCGAAAGCTACAAAACGAGGACAAGTGAGGAGATTTCTCGAGCACATGATGTGTACCTTTTTGTAATTTATTCAACTCTTAATTAAAAAGAGTTAGCAGCATTTCGAATAAATTGCGAGGGACAACTTATGTTGATGACTCCTCATTCCTCTCCATGGTACTATACAGTAAATAATGGATTTTGAGGCTAACTCAATCTCAAAAGCTAACTTGTAGGGTGAGAATTGTCCAAATCCATATAAAGAGTCCATGTTCCCATTCCATTTTCGATGTGGAACTCTTAACACTCCTCCGCACGCTCAGACCCATTAACTGGAGCGCTTGTAGGGTGATGATTGTCCAAGTCCATATAAAGAGTTCATGTTCTCATTCCATTTTCGATGTGGGACTCTTAACACTCTCCGCACGCCCAGACCCCATTAACTGGAGGGACTCTTAACACTCCCCGCACGCCCAGACCCCGTTAACTGGAGCGTGGATGACATAATTTGGGGACCTAACATCGGTGAACGTAGAATTGGAATGGCTCTGACTATGATACCATGTAAAGAATGGATTTTGGGCCTAACTCAACCCCAAAAGCTAATTTGTAGTGTGAGGATTGTCCAAGTTCATATAAAGAATCAATATTCACATTATATTTTCTATGTGTTATTTCACATAATTAGTAGCAGGCCTAGTGTACACGGGAACATTAACTCTGATGAGAACCACACAGGAGCAATACGTACTGCTTGGAATTTACTAAGATATTATTTGGCGCAAATACACACACAAAGCGAGTGGAAAATATACGACTATCATATGTACAAGCATGCATGCATGCTTCTCATCCTCTTATATGGACGGTGAGCAGTGTAAGGATTTTTCGCCGGCGGTGTGACATTTTAAAATGAGAAACGGTAAATAGACCAATGTAATACCATATGAAAAAAATAAGAAACAAAATACATATAAGTAAAACACAATTCATGTACAACTATAACACTTTCTTTTTTTTCTTTTTTTTTTTTGATGACCCAGGTATCGGGAACCCTCATTCCCCCCTATCGCTAGCACCTGTACACAAACACCTGTGCTGGACTCCTGGAGGCGATGGGACCGGCTCTTCAGCACCCCACCATCAGGTAAATCGCGGGATGTGCACCCGTAATCGCGTGTCGCCATAGGCCCAACGGATCAATGCATACAAGGTCGACTTCTACTGCGACTCATGCGGAGAATCAAACCCACATCGCAAAGCATGCGCGGCTTTTAGCGTCCAGGCTTAATCACAAGTATATGCCCCGGAGAGCGATGTCCTAGTGAGAATCGAACCCGTGACCCTAGGGCCACGAATTCGACCTTCGCCCAGCAAGCTAAACGATTCGGACCACTTTCTTTTTAAAAGGTACTATAACTTTTCTAGATGAATGTTTTTTTGAAATGTATTCAAAATAACCTCATTAGAAATAATATTAAATACTTGACCAATATGATTTCGTAAATTATTTTTAAGTAATTTCATTGGCGAGAAAGAAGGTGAAAGAACAAAAAAAAAAAGAACCTCACAACAATTAATTAGGGACGCAGCGAGACTCTTCTTTATAACTTATATAAATATGTCGCAATTAAGATAAATTTAGTTTGGAGCGATAGGTTTAAGTTTTCTTAACTTTCAAAAAGTCATGGGTTCGAACCTAAGCATCCATCATTTGTAGATGAGTGAGCAAAACTTTCATAAAAGCAAAATGATGCTGTGGTTTTCGAACTCGCAGCCTCATTAGAAAATTGAAGCCCCTGACCAATTGAGTTATGAAGTCCTTTGTGTCAAGGGGTGTCACCTTAAAAAGATGCATGTTTTTTTCTATCTTTCAATTAATATACGTATTGTTAAAAAAAAAAAAAACAGTGTCACGTGACATCCTTCGGCCTAAGGTAAATCCGCACGTGACGATGAGTGAAACATATGAAGTATAATCTCTACTCAAGCTTATGGGTTGCAGAGATCTAGATCATTTGTGTAGTGTATAATTATTTAGATACCTCTCTTGTATCTTTATATTTATGTATGTCAGAGTTTTGTTGGTTTTCCAAGCTAAGGTACTGTTACAAGCGCACGCTCCATCCAGGGCCGGCCGAAGGGCCAAGCGACTAAAGCGGAAGCTTTAGGCCCTTCAACCCGTGAGGCCCCATTATCTATTAATAGTAGGTTTTAAATTGCTGTGTTAATTTTCTTTAAAAATATTGAATATTTTAAGGTGAAGAAATAAAATATCTTCGAGAGCATTGAAGAAATTAAATTTTACGTTTCTTTTCATTAATTTTCAAGTTTTCTAGCATTATATCAAGCAAAATGATTGGTGAAATTTTGGATTAATACCCGCTTCTAGAATCAGGTTCTATTATTTGAATTTTACACTCTCTTTCCCAATTTATGTAAGTTTTTTGTTTTGTTGAGATTCAAACTATGTGAACTTTTATCAACATTTTAAAATATATATTTTACATCATATTAACGGGAAAGAATTGCAATTTATAATACTTTTTACATAATTTCTGAATATCTAACATTAAATTTTAAAATATTGAGTTGATATCATTCAATTTAGCTTCGAAGATTATTAGATTAGTCAAATTAACTTTGAATAAACAAAAAGTGTCACATAAATAGAGACACAATAAGTTTCTTTTTTTCGCTTTTTTGTAATTCAAATTTATTGTTTTTCATATATTTAGTTCGTAGGTGTATATTACTTTTTAATTAGTATTTATTAGAACTCAAATTAAATACGTCAAAAGTATAAAATATGAATCAAGTAACTCAACACACACAAAAAAATGAAATTTTAGTTTAATACAATCTCAAGAAGGAGCTATATATCCCTTGTCTCAAGAAAAATTAAAAGACATCTGTTATTTGTTCCATTATAAAAAGAAATTGTTAGAAGATATCCATTATAAGATTTATTAATAATAACTTCACATCTCAAAATGCTAGAAAAATAAATTTTAAATGAAATATACATGAAAAGTTATTTTTAAGATTCAAGGCCTCTTAACAAAGTTTGGCTTTAGATCATCAAATTTATTGAGGCGCCCCTGACTCCATCTTAAGTAATTTCGATTTGAAAAATCTAAAGAGGCTGAGAATTAATAACTGGTTACTTATTTATGGAACGTTTTGAGCCGAGGGTCTATCGGAGTCTCACTATCTTTACAAGGTAAGGGTAAGGTCAGCGTAGACTCTATCCTCCTGTCTCTCCTTATACCCCGCCTGATGGGATTATACTGGATATTGTTATTGTTGCAGTAGTATTATATATGGAACTAAGGGCTAGTAGTGATATACTCCTACAATTGAACGAAGAACTAATATTGAAATATACCCTGGCGGTGGTTTGGTTTGCAAACAAGTAATAATAATGTCATTACTTTAAAATATTTAGTACTACTTTTACTTTGATAGATATTTGATTTATTGGATTAATATTATATATATATATATATATATATGTGTGTGTGTCTATGGTCATACTCTAAATAGATTTGGATAAACTTTGAGTTTATAATTTTAATCTTAACTTTCTTAAAGTACTTTGGAAGAAGACCTTTAGAGAATGACATATTTGTCATTTTAATGTTTTATACCAGGCTTCATATGCCATGATTTTTATCCTACATTATATATGATATTAAAATAATATTATATAATTGTGATATTACAATTCCCCGAAGTTGCTAATCTCAATTAAATACAAAATAAAACTTCATATTTTTTCAAAAATTATACTAATTTCTTACTCCTTTAACAAATTATGGAGCTAAAATGCAAAACTGAGCTAAGAGCTCATTTATAGAAACTGGAAGCAGTTGCGTAGAGAAGAAGAAAAGTCTTTTTATTGATTCATCACAAAGCTCTCTCGATCACATTATACACATGCACATATATAAGATCAGTGCATAGTAACTGTATTTTGTTACAATTGTTGCCAAATGTCACTTTATCATAAGCATCATTAACTAGTTAATCACATAACTAGCTCCCTTACTAACTATCTTAGCTCAGTCGTTGGTATGATATACTACTTGTTATACATCATGTTTCAACATTCCCCTTCAAGTTGGTGGATGAAATGCATCCAGAAAATCCCAAAGCAGCTTTATCTGATCCGAATTGGAAAGTTGTCATGTTAGATGAAATTGATGCTCTTATTAAAAATAAGACGTGGGAGTTAGTGTACCGTCCATCTAATGTCAACATCATACGGTTCATATGGGTTTTTTTTGTCATAAAAAGAATTTTATGGCTCTTTGCGAGATACAAAGCTCGTCTTGTTAGTGATGGAAGGTCTCAGCAGATTAGTGTGGATTGAGGTGAAACATTCAGTCTGATGGTTAAGCCAGCAACTATCTGGACGATTCTTAGTCTGGGATTATCAAAATCCTGATACATTCATCAGTTGGATGTCAAAAATGTTTTCTCACATGGCAATTTGGAGGAGACAATCTAAATGCACCAGTCATTGGGTTCCTGAGACTCTACACATCCAGATTATGTTTGCCTATTGAAAAGTCCTTACATGGTTTGAAACAAGCTTCACGGGCATGGTATAACAGGTTTGCAGGGTTTGTATCCACATTGGGTTTCTCACACAACAAGTCTGATCAATCCTTGTTCATTTACAAGAAGGGCATCGATATGGCTTATATTCTTTTATATATTGATGACATCATTCTCACGACCTCATCTACATCACTTCGTCGGTCTACTACGTCCATTCTTGCATCAAAATTTGCGATGGAAGATTTTGGTCCATTAAATTATTTTTTGGGAATTGTTATAACCCAATATGCAGGTCATGTTTCTCAGTCAAAAAAAATATGTCGATGAGATTATTGAAAAAGTTGGTATGTCCTCCTGCAAACCATCACACACGCATGTGGATACAAATGTCAAATTGAGCAACGTTACAAGGATCCCATACAGTGATCTAACACACTACCGCGGTCTTACAGGAGCCTTGCAGTACCTCACTTTCACGAGACCTTATATCTCTTATACGGTTCAACAAGTGTGTTTACATATACATAATCAGAAGGAAGAATATATGGGGGCTCTCAAGCGAATTTTATGGTATATCAAGGGTACTCTTCATTTTGGTTGCATCTGTATAAGTCCTCCATTACAAGTCTCTCATCTTATACAGATGTGAATTGGGGTGACTGCCCGGACACACATCGTTCCACCTCTGGTTATTGTGTGTTTTTGGGAGATAATCTTATCTCATGGTCATCCAATCGACAACCAACAATGTCTCAGTCGAGTGCAGAAGCAGAATACAGAGGGGTAGCCAATGTGGTTGCTGAATCTTGTTGGCTCCATAATTTCCTTTTAGAACTCTATTATCCCATTGAAAAGGCAAATGTGATTTATTGTGATAATGTGAGTGCGATATACTTATCTGATAATCATGTCTGGTGTCAACGCATAAAACACATGGAAATAGATATATTATTTGTCTGAGAAATGGTTTCACGTAGACAAGTCAGTGTTCTCCATGTACCGACCTGTTATCATATTGCCGACATTTTCACAAAAGGTCTTTTGCGCGTACTATTTGATGATTTCAAGGATAATCTCAGCATACGAGAACCTCCTGCTAAGACTGTGGGGGACTGTTAAGACAATTATGGGACAATTATGGGTCCAAAATCAATCAAGAATATTCTAGATCAATTAATTGTAAATTAGTATCATCTATTATGATTAATTAGATCAATTACATTAATTAATATATTTTTATAGATAACAAGACTTAATTATTAGAGTTGTATATATTGTAAACTTGAGAATGAAATAATCTCATGGAATAAACTTCCTTCAAAGCACAAGAAATCATGTAATACAGTATATACTTGACATTTTAATTTAATAAGACAAATCCAAGTGTATCTGCTAAAATCATCTACTATAGTAACAAAGAACTACTTCTTGTAAGGTTCCCACAAGTCTAGATGAACAAGCTGAAAACAAGCATCTGCTTCACTCTCACTGATAGGAAACTCCAGTCTTGGTGTTGCTAATGGGCAACATTATCATCCACTTGAAACTTCAAGGAAAGGATATGATGCATGAAAACTATAGAAGACGGCATAGTCTCTTGTGTCAAAGTTGACCATCTTTATTGTTAGAAACCATAGAATTGCCTATTGTGGGTGCTTTCATTTGACAAGTATCATGTAGTATGTACAAACCATCCCTCTATATTAATTTCATCACCTTGTCGTTGAAGAATCCCTAAAATACACATAAATCAGGCAAAAAAATTGCACAACACATCTCTTTGGTGAATTTTGAGACCGATAGAAGATTAAACTTGAATTCAGGTACATGTAGCACATTTTTTACTGTGTACTCTCCTAGTACTCTAGCATCTCATGTGTGTGGTATATGTGATTTTTCTTCATTTGGTATTTGCACTTCACTATTTCGTTGATCACTTAAGCTTCTCAAGGCAATTAACAATTTCTTACAAGGTGTGATATAGTGTGATGCACCTGAATCTACTATCCATTCATATGCTTTGGATGATAGAGATGTCATATCTGCCATATTAGCTACACATCTTATAGAGGTAGATCTATCAAGTTTTCTTAGCACTCCTAATACTGCTTTGGTGTAAATAATCCTCCATCTGTGTTATTTGGTGCACTGTTCTCTCGTGCATCATTTGCTGTAATTGAATTAGAAAAATGCTTAGGCTGTGAAGTGGCTTGTTCATTCTTCTTCTTGCTCTTGAAATTGGGTGGATATGCAATAGAATTCCACAGTATTGTGCCCATTATATCCACATTCCTCACAAGCTGGTCCTCCCACTACTGGTTTTAAAAATCTGTATCCATGTGATTTCCCTGCATACATAGTCAATACTTCCCTTTATGCATCAGTTACTTACTCCCATAGATCTCCCCTTGTGTACGCTTCATTCACTGTCACGCTGGATTTTTTTATCAATAAATTTCTCCTTATATTGTTATAACTCTAATTAAGTCCCATGAGAAATTGAATCAATCTCTAAGACTAAGATGATCAGTATACTGCTTTGACTGAGCACAACATGGTGGAAAAGGAATCATGACATATAGTTCATCCCACAACACCTTCATCTTGGAATAATAGCGAGTAACGGTTTCAAATTCACAATCTATTGACTTAGATGACAAATCTTTGTGAGATTCGATTGATCAAATCTCTCTTTGAATTTATCCCAGATTTGTTTAGCACTAGTTTCACATACAATACTAGATATTAATTCACTAGAAACAGTACTACCAATCCATGATAATGCAACCGCATCACATTTCTCCCACATTTTTTTCTAAATCACCTTGATACTTACTTTTCACACAAGTTTTATTAATGAAACCTAGTTTTCCTTTTCTCACAATGCTAATGTCATAGATCTTCTTCATAAGGTATAATTTGCAGGTCCAGTAAGTTTAGTAGGAATTAGCACCAAACCTGGTACATCCGATGCCTGTAAATATAAAGGATAATGATGATCTATTGTTATTGCTGCCATTGTCGTGGTTGTTGTTGCTTCGCCCATTTTCTTTTCCTTGTTGCTCTATTGCTTTTCTCCAATGGAGCATTGCAATCGCGGATATCAATCTATGGATCTTCGTTTTGATACCAAAATAAATTATCGAGCTAACATGCAAAACTGAGTTAAGAGCTCATTCATAGAAACTGAAAGCAGTTGCGTAGAGAAGAAGAAAATATTTTTTATTGATTCATCACACAGCTCTCTCAATCACATTGTACACATGCATTTATATAAGATCAGTGCATGATAACCGTATTTTGTTACAATTGCTGCCAGTTGTTACTCTATCATAAGCATCATTAACTAGCTAGTCACATAACAAGCTCCCTAACTCACTATGTTAGCTCTGTCGTTGGTATACCTATGATATACTAGATATACTACTTGTTATACATCATGTTTCAACACCCTTTGACCAGACGACCTTTCTGAGAACTAGTGTGGCAGGATTGAGGAACGACAATAGAACCCGTATGATGCTTTTAGACTGTCACTTTTTAGGCAAAATAATGCTTGATTAGCATCTTTGAAAAAAATACCGGTGGTTTTTTTATTTATATTTTCGGAGTTTTTTGCCTTGTCCACTCAGTTTAGTTTTTGTTAGAAATTAAATCTCACCAAACAAATAAATCGGTTTTGATAGTATATATTATTGTCCTTAAGAAAATTAAGCGTTCCACTTATGTTGGTGCAGGGATGATGACATACACTACAAGAAAGTATAAAATTGGCAACAAAACTTTAACAACAATAAATATATTGTTGCTAATAAATGTAAATGGCAACAAAAATTTAATATATTGTTGCTAAAACGTAAATGACAACAAAAAAAACAACTTCTTGTTGCGAAAACTTTTCGCATCGGATGTTATTGCAACGGCATGCAACAAATTTTGTTGATGTGAAAAGTACTTTTATCAACGATATCTAACATACAGGGTCGTCTTTGGACCAGTGCGAGATGTGCTACCGCACAGGGCCCCCGAAAAATGACAAATTTTAGGGGGGTTTTTCATTTTTTATTAAATAGTATTAGCCAGAATTTACTGTAAAGACCTATAATTCGCAGGTCTTAGCCCAATCAAAATAGATGTTGATTAACTTGAAGTTGTATTGTGTTGTTATTTACAATTTAAAATAATTTCTGATTATTGAAATCGTATATTTACTTATATTAAGGGCCCACTTTTACGAATTAGAACAGGACTCCCAAAATGTTTGAGACGGCCCTGCTAACATATGGCAACAAAAAAAGTTGTTAGCAAATATCTTTGTTCTTATAAGTAGTGATAGTTCCTCAAGAATTTTACAAAGCCAATGAAATTTGAGTTTTCAACAATTAACCTAAATTTTCCGAAAAACAAGAAGTGATGAATTCTGATATATCGTTGTTTGAGAAAATACGGATATTTATAATACCTCTAGGAGTCTGTTGGAATTAAAAGACCAACAGTTTGTCTCTCGTATTTTGGCTATAAATAAAACATTTAGCTCTTGGTATGTTTTGTAGAGAATGAATTATGAGATTAACTCAACCCCAAAAGTTAGCTTATAGGGTGAGGAATGATCAAGTCCATATAAGGAGTCTATGTTCTCATTTCATTTTTCATGTGGGGCTCTTAACACTCCACGCACGCCCAACATCGGTGAATATAGAATTGAAATGGGTATACCATGTAGAGAATAGATCTTAGGCTTAACTCAACCCCAAAAGTTAGCTTATAGGGTGACGATTGACCAAATTTATATAAGAAGTTGATGTTTTCATTCCATTTTTTATATGGGACTCCTAACATGTTTATTGGTAAAATGTCCTAATTATCACCTCGTCCGGGAATCATCTCGCTAGGCGTGGGAAGATAACCACCTTGGAACAAAAAGAAAAGTACTCTCTTTGAAATATCATCAAAGGCTTGACAAATCAAATGAAAAGTGAAGTAGTAGATCCAAAGTAGGGAAAACAACAAGAAGCCGTGATAAGAAATGAGGGTCCAGTAACCCGCATGGGTGTAGCCCAGTTGGTTCCAGGGTGGCAGATTGCTTCCAAGAAATGAGGGTCCAGTATATTCACGTATAGTTCTATCATCATAAATAACCCTTCTAACGTAACTTATAGCATGCCAAACTTCTGAAACGCGAAGTTAGGAGCGGCAATTGGTAGATCCAGTCCGATATGTGCGGATCGAAAACGGGTTAATTAAAAACAATAAAATATCTAACCCGCTCATATTTAACACGGATAAAAAATGAGTAAACCCATGGATAATATAAATAATTATAGGGGTGACAAAGAGACGGATTGAGCTGAATTTGGGTGGGTCAAAACTCAAACCGTCCAATTTTTACTATGTTTTAATTGCCTTATTTGTTTTTTATAATTTTTTAGAACCTATAAATTATTATTTTACTTGATTATGCCTATATATAACATATCAAATAAATAAAAAATTGAATATATTTTGATAGATTTCTCATTATTTTACTTGATTATGCCTATATATAACATATCAAATAAATAAAAATATAAATCAAGTTAGACAAGCGTGTTACAATCTGACTTATCTAATCAAAGATCCTAAAAGAAGAATTAGGCACGTTTAAAAAAACAAAGTGAAAATCTTCAAAACGACATTTATTTTCTCTTTTCTTATTCTTGCTGACCCCAATAACCTGTTCATTAATAAAAAGACAAAGGACATATACTAATTCATTAAATTTCTTGGCGTATTTATTTGACAAGTTTTAAAAATAATTTTAAAACTCAAAACACTAAGTTTATAAAAGTTGTACTTGCAAAAAGTATTGTTAAAAGATTAGCTATTATATTCTATCGTTAAATAGCTTATAGCAAATATGACTTTTTGATAATTCATCACTAATTTATCGTGAAACTTGGCAACATATTTTGTCAATTTAGCGACAAAAGTTGTCTATCACTAATTTCTATTCTTTCATAGTCGACACTAAGCTAATGAACGTTATTTAGGCATGAATTGGACGAGAAAAAGGGGAAAAGGTTCATGATCAAATGATTGATGTTGAAGATACGTGGGAGTAATGAGATCTCTAATTCACTTACAAAATTGAATAAAAGAAAATGATCTTTTTAGATTTTTTTATGGGTAAAAACGAACATCTCTTACAAAAAGATCATAAAATTTAAAATAAATTTGTAAAGAACTACAAAATCAATTCTTCACTATATGATATTTTTTATATATGATTGGCACATATTTTCGAAAAAGTATTACTTTGAAGTTGAATGAACAAACAAATAATTGAAAAATGGTGCATAATCCACGAGGAGTGGCAGTGTACGAGTCTGTCATCCGGGTAGAACTCCAACATGGTGGCACACAAGGGAGAAAGCTATTTTCAATTTTTTATAAGCTAAGTTAGTGTAAAAATTGAGTATAAGTAAATATTTCTCTTTCTGTCACTAAGATTTACTAATATTACTTTTCTGTTTTATCACTTTACTACTACTTTATTATGAAAATTGAGTGTGGTGGCGGACAAGGACATTATGATCGAGTCAACTCGAAGGATAGTGAGAGGAGATACGAAACACTTCTTAATTTGTTTTTATTTATTTTGGTGATGAATGAATTGACACGATATATTCGAAAGAATGTATTATGGTGTATGTTATTCGCAAATGATATAGTATTGATCGACGAAATACGCGACGGAGTTAACAATAGACTAGAGATATAGTCTAAAAGCTTCCGAGCATCAAGACTAAAAAAAATAGAGTGCAAGTTCAGTGTCGTTTACATGAGGCGGATGGGGAAGTGAGGATTGATACACAAGTCATCTCCAAGAGAGGAAGCTTTAAGTATTTTGGGTCTATATAATCTAAGAAAATAGGGAGATCAACGAGGATGTAGCACATCATATTGGTGTGGGGTGGATGAAATGGAGGCTTGCATCTGATGTCCCATGCGATAAGAACGTGACATCAAGACTTAAAGGTAAGTTCTATAAAGTAGTTGTTAGATCGACTATGTTGTATGGGGTGAAGTGTTGACCAGCCAAAAATTCGTCCGCTCAGAAGATGAAGGTAACAGAATAAGGATGATTATATGGATATGTATGGTCATACTAGAAGAGATAAGATTATGAACAAAGATATATGGGCAAGGTTGGAGTAGTCGTCGTAGTCGTCGTGGTCCATGGACAAGATACTGAAAGTGAGTTTGAGATAGTTCGAGTGTGTGAAGAGGAGAAGCACAAATGCCCCAGTGAGGAGGTGCGAGAGGTTGGCGGTGATAGACTTGAGGATAGATAGAGGTAGACTAGGGAAGAATTAGGGAGAGAGGTTATTGGGCAGGACATGACACATCTGCAGCTCACCGAGGACATGACCCTAGATAGAAAAGCATGGAAGTCGAGGATTAGAGTAGATGGTAAGTAGGTAGTGCAATGTTTTCTCTGCATAGTAGTAGAGCAGGTTTCCAGGCTAGAGCATTTATATGTTCCCTTATCAATATTATAATATTATGCTAGCATTATCTTATTCTTCGATTTTATTACTACTGTTGTTACTTTTACCTTGGTTAGCCCTAATATTCGTATTGTTACTTTTACTTTGGTTAGCTCTAATATTCGTATTGTTGGTACTTATTTTCATCTCAGCCTTTTACTTCTACATTTTTTCAAACATTTTTTTAAAAAAACGATTTCTTAAGTTAAGGATCTATCAAAATTCGGAAATAGTCTCTCTATCCCCAAAGGTCCCGTAAGGTCTGCATATACCTCATTCTTCTCAGATCGCACTTGTCATAATATTATAGTGGGTATGTTGTTGTTGTAATAATTTTCTTTAGCAAAAATATCAGGAAGCTTTGATATTCTTCGTTTGATCTTTATGTGGGTCTCTAAACGACTAAACCCAAAAAGAATTAAGCTGTTAACATCCTAGGAATCTTTCCTTGTTTGGAGAGAGTTTGTATTTTTTCAAGCATGAACTAGTTGCTCAGCAGTTGCTCTCTTTCTCTTTCAATTTTCTGCCATGTTGCTTTCATCCATGCAACTGGGGATGTGGCTTATTAAAAGCTACTGCATATATCATCAAACATCCTACTTGGGGTAGGGGTGGGACCACTATTTTTGAACTGTCCTCTTCCCTCTCTATTTCTCTTCCTCTTTTATTTCTGAGACTCCATTTGTGGGGTTACAATGGATTTGTTATTATTATTGTTTATTTCCTCAGAAAAGGTAAAGAACCTACACATTTTGAGGCACTTATTAATCCAACAAGTTCACTACCGCTTAAGTTATTCTTGCAGTATTTAAAAATTCATTTTGCAATTTCTTGAGCACAAATTTGTCTGCTAGATTTGGGTGTGCCGACATTTCGACTTCTGTTTAGGAAGGACGATGATATTGACACTGATATTTTCAACACGATGTGCTATGTCCTCAGTTTATGTGTATATATTGTTCTACTTCAGTTAAGCTGACATAACTGACTTTGAAACGTAACTTCGATCTAAGTTATGTACTTCTGTCTCAGACAAGCCAAAATCAAATGAGAATCAGCTCTAAAGAAACATGAAAATCTCGTAAATTCTCCCGAAAAAGAACACTCAAGATCGATGTATATGGAACTGGTGGCCTTTAAGGTTGGGGTGCACAGGTAGCCTATTTTAGGACCCCCTATCTAAGGCATTGCGGAACTTCATAAATTTTGTAAGTATAACTGCTTCAAAATTAACTTCAGAAAATGCAAACATACGCGTAAGAAGTTTGGTTCACCAAAGCCTAACTTCAGACATACATGTATGTCTAAAGTTGGCATTCAGACATCTATCCTTCCACTTTGAGTTGATCTCTTAGTTCTTTATTTTTTCTTAAGACTTGACAATAATGTTGTTCTTCTTTGTTCATCAATCCATTACATTTTCTTCTGCATCAATTTACTGTAAAAAAATCTTCTTATTTTTTTGTTTATCTGTTCTGTTACATTGAATATGTTTGCTAGAGAATTACTTATTTCCATACCATATTCTCAAGAATGTAGCACCGAGTTTTGAAACCCAAAGAACACGTTGAAGGTACAAGAGAACAATTTTCATTGTTCAGTTAATTGTCGGTAGATTGAAAGCAGGCCTAATTCGAAGACAAAATGTTATTGTGGGGGACAAGAATGAATGACTGTGCTATTATCGGAAGGGATTTGTATCCCGTACTTCACTTGTTCATTTGACGTTCTCATTCACAAGAGATGAGCAGCTTAATCAGAAAAACGCAAATTTGACATAAGACAATGCTCTACTTCAATAGAATTATACATTTGAAGGAGGGCCAATATTCTCAATCATGCACTACTGCTCGTTTAAGTTCAAAATACCAGTACATAACATGGAAATTTCGACAAATAATTTTCTCCTGGTGCATGTAAACGCTAATTGACTATTTATTTACATCCAAACCGCAGGAAGGAGGATGAAGTATGAAAGGCAAAAGTTACAACTACAACATTTCATAACTAGTTTTACTTGTGCCTTCCCGGAAATGAATTCTACATATAGATTACAAAAAGAGTAGCTTTTGCCTTTTCTCCTATCAACCTATTGTACATGTCAAGTAACTCTAAAGCAGTAATATCTACAAAAAGAATGTGTGCTCAAACAATACTGTTGAAAGATCACCATGCTGTCTTTCAGAAAAGTGGTTTAAAGTTCAGGACTTCAGGTCAGCAAATTAGGTGTTCACAGACAGAGGAGGCTATAGAACACCAGAGGTATGAAGGCATTATCCAGCTGGGCAGTGTAGGCTTCCAACAGACCACTTATTGTCACCGCGAAAAGAAGAGAGTACCAGTTCTGCATAATTGCCAATACAGCATCAAAGATCAACCACAAAATTCATTGAATGAGAATTAACAACATTTGGCTTTCATAGTACGGCAATTTGTGAGGTTGCGCAAGTTCACTTGTTTCAGTGCCTACATAATTTGAGGATTCAGCCCCAAGTAGACATGAAACCAGCATGAATTTGGATAATAACTGGCCATTAAGGAATTAGAATGAGGTTCATTATTCTTAAGGAAGGAGGTTAATTTTAAGTTTATCACATAAGTATGCCTCTTCAGCAGTCCGAAAAGATTTAAGTTGCATAACAGCAAATGGTATAGAAGCATGACCACATTATTTCTCATAATACGCATGGTTAGGAGCAATTTTTGGTCCGAATCGGGATGCATGCAGACACCCATTTGTACATGTGCTTGGTAAGGGAAGGAGAGAGAGAAAGAGATACCTGAGCTAAGATGTATCTAGTTGTAGCTAGAAGTGGAAGTAGAATGGAGCATGCAGCCAGGACAGACGTTATGCCAGCAGCAGTGCCTTCAATTGTTTTCTCTGCCAAAGAGAACTTATAGATTCAGATGGTGAGGGGATACAAAAGAAGCAATGTCGAAACAAGAGAGGGAACAGAGACATACTGCCAGTTTTGCTCCAGCGGAGGACCCCATACTTGTATCCAACCACTGATGCCTACATATAAGATTGCAATTAAATTTACAGTGCATGCATAATCAATAATTATCCAGCAGCTCTAAGTTAAATTCTCTACTGCCCAAACTATGTATCAATAATTATCCTGTCTTCACTATTGCAGTTCCTTTCCCCCGTGCAGAAGTGAAAGAATTTGTTGTGCTCGCTTGGACTAAAGCCAAGTCACAACTTTATGAATCTTTCTTCACCGCATTTGATAGTTCTAGTCTTCTAGAACACCAATAAGGAAGCAAGAAGGTCTGCCAGCCACAGGACAGCCTTCTACCAAAAGATCAAGGAACACCAATCCGTTTACATCAATATAATCCTTTTTTAAGGCGTGATCTAATGAAAAGCTGCCTTTCCAGATTTCTTCACTTTTCAAGCATGTTAGAGTTAGACTTCCTCTCATGCTTGAACCCTAAATTTCAGGAGTTCTTCAGAAAGTATATTTAGACCATACACCAGCATATATAAAATGGTGAACTTGACAGGATGTCTTTCTAATTGAGACTACTACATCAACATGTACACATACAGTCAACTTTCAGGCTATGGCATCTGACTAAGCAAATAAATAGTAGAAAAGTATGAGAGATATTGTTTACAGCATGATTCAAGAATAGTCTACAAGATATTCACAAGCATATAAGCATTGTTACAGAAGTAGTGAATGTTTATATAGATTCAAGATAATTGATGTCTTAAAGTTCTGAGTGGAGTATTCCATAACTTCATAAAATTTTCACTATTAATAAATTACCCAAGTATCTCTTGTATTTTGGAAGTAGACAATATATCAAAAACCAAAATTTTGAAGGTCCTGGACAAATTAAATTTCATATATGAGCAGATACGGAGAGATTGTAAGGTAGGTGTTCATTCTCCTGCACGATTCACATGGTTCCAACTTCCAAGCAAGCATCAAGTGGGTTCTGTCGAAGTGGATAATACTAGTGCATCGAGAAAGGTACAGGCAAGCAAGGAATAGCAAATTTTACCATTGTATCTCCAATTCCAAGGCTCAAGATCCCAGCAAAAGGGGCTAATGGCCGGTCATTGAAACCAGAGGACAACCAGATAGGAAGTGCACATCCTAATAAGAGTGAAAAATGGCTGAAAGTGGAAGGAAGGCAAATGGTTAGAGTTAACAAGAGGTATATGCTGCACCTAATTTCATGCTATGAAGGAACCATTTCAGACCTGACAACAAGAAGATCAGTGTCACGATGATCTGTAAAAGCGTTCATAAATTGGTGCACAAGCTGTCCCAAGGGCCAGATTCTCCATATCTGTCCCAAAAGGCATGACAAATCTTGTGAAGCATCATGTCAACAGCATCATAAATTGTTTAAGCATTGCCAGAAATTTTAAGAAGTTACCCAGAACTTAGGTAACATTGAAAAAGAAAAAGAAAAAGAACATTAGAACATGTTGTATTTACAAGTACATACTTCCATGTCTGAAACATAAGTGCAACAAACTATTCAGACTTCAGTTATATTTCTGATTGATTGATGTTTAATGTGTCAAGAAGCTTCATCAAAGTCAAAATGAAGTGAATATAAGATAATGTTTAGTTGGCGAGCTTGGCTTCATTGGAACAGTGTGCATAAGCTTGAAAGTGAATACAATATTTACCACCCTCGTTGATCTATGTGACAGACATTCTGATTTTAGTTTTTTTTTTCAATTAATACTGGGAATGTTCTTTTTCTTCAAACATTTTTTGCATCGTAATATCCAGAAACAAGATGAGAGTGCAGTGAAACCTTACTCTTATAATCTCCAACATCAAGAAAACAGCCAAAGCTGCACCAAAAGCCAGATCAAGAAACTTCGGCTGCAGAAAGATATAGATGGTCAACACAACTCCGATAAAAATAAATAATAGGCACAAAAGAAGGAGAAAGACTGCCTAAAGAATTTCAACTCAAATCACCTGAAGTATGAGAGCAGGAACAAACATTGAAACAGCCATTAAATGGTAGTATTTTCGAAGAAGAATCCTCTCAATCTTACTGCTCTTAGAGATGTTGTAAAACCGGATAACGGATACATAAATAACAACCAACCAATAGATACACAGCGACAACCTTTTAAGTGGTTCTGACAGAACAAAATCCAATACCCTGCAGCAATCAGAAGACAGAGAAAACTAAAATATAAACAAAGGATAGTAACACTTTATATATGTCTTGAGGTAAAGGATATATAATTTAATTCATAGAAAAATGATATGAGAGCTAGTAACTGTATGAAGAGAAGGTAGCTGAACAATTTTAGTTTTTTCATCCTACACTGATGGTCCGCCAGTTCGACAGATGAAGCAGCAAGCCTATGGCTGAGTCAAACCTCATGGACTCAACTCGGTTCATAGGTATGAGGCTTTAAAGTCAAGCTTAACCTAACTGCCCAAATGAAGTTTGATGTCTTTTGACTAGTAACATCAAATCTTAAACAATTTGTTTAACAAATCCCATCAGAAGATGGAAATCCTTATCATTTGTGAATGGTTCAGGGTAAAAGAAAGCTGTTTCCCAGGAAATAACCTCAACCATAAAAATCAACCCAAGCTCCAGATTTAGAACGAAAAAGTGGCTACATGCAAAAACTTAAAACACAATCTTGATACTAAGCATCGACTTTTGAGTCTTTAAGCTTCAAAACGTCATGCCTCTACCATTATTTAGGATCTTCAGAACTAAAAGTTTGTGAAAAAGAGTCACTGAGAACAAAACAGTAATATTGGAGCTAGCCACCAATGTTGAAGTAGAGGCTGAAAAATAAATATGAAAATAACAGGTTACAATTGCGCAGTTTTGTGGCTTAAGATCTGATTCAGTGTCATATCCACCCAGAGAAAATAGGAATAACAGAGGCATTACAAGAGCTTACCCCATTAACGAGAGGTCGATGAAAACCATATGTAAGTCTCTCTTATACTGCTCCACCAACCACCTAATAAGATGAATGGCTTTTGTGGTCGAACATCCCGGCATGAATCCAAACTGGTTCTCGGAAATAGACACGCCTCTGCTCACCCTCATCTCCACGACCCTTTCCCAAACTTTCATAGTGTGTCTTAGCAGCTTGATACCTCGAGAAGGCATACAATAAAGTTCCTATGGAGGTTCTATGGAGATGTTTGGAGGCTAGAGGTGTACTTGTGGCGTACACTAGGGCGATCAAGGACATGTATGATGGAGCCAAGACCAGGGTACGGACAGTGGGAGGAGACTCGGAGCACTTTCCAGTGATGATGGGGCTGCTTGCCTTGGTGATGGATGGACTGGCGCGACAAATTCAAGGGGAGTTGCCATGGTGTATGTTATTCGCAGACGACATGATCCTGATTGATGAGATTCGCATCGGAGTGAACGCTAAGCTGGAGGTTTGGAGACAGACTCTGGAATCTAAAGGGTTCAGACTGAGTAGGACCAAAACAGGATACTTGGAGTGCAAGTTCAGTAACGGGAGCGCCTTGAATAAGACGTGGAGGTGAGGCTTAGTACTCAGGTCATTCCAAAGAAAGAAAGATTCAAGTACCTCGGGTCTATTATCCAAGGAGATGGAGAGATTGATGACGATGTCACACACCGTATTGGGGCAGAGTGGATGAAATGGAGGCTCGCATATGGAATCTTATGCGACAAAAATGTGTCATCAAAACTTAAAGGCAAGTTCTATACGGCGGTGGTTAGACCGACTATGTTGTATGGGGCGGAGTGTTGATCAGTCAAGACTTCGCACATCCAAAAGATGAAAATTGCGGAGATAAGGATGTTGAGATGTATGTGCGGGCATACAAGGAGGGATAGAATTAGAAATGACAATATCTGGGACAGAGTGGGAGTGGCCTCGGTGGAGGATAAGATGCGGGAAGCGAGGTTGAGATGGTTTGGGCATGTGCAGAAGGGAGAGACAAATGCCCAGTGCGGAGGTGTGAGGTTGGCTATGGATGGGTTCAGGAGGGGTAGAGATAGGCCGAAGAAGTACTGGGGAGAGGTGATTAAACGGGATATGGCGCAGATGCAACTTACTGAGGACATGACCTTAGATAGGGGGTTATGGAGGACACGAATTAGGGTAGAAGGATAGCAGGTAGTCAAGTGTAGTCCTACTTACGCTTGCAAACTGATAGTTGTAGTGTTATTATTGTAGGCCCGCTTAGCCTATCATACTAATAGGCGCAGTATTGTTTGTATAAGAAGAAGGCCTTTGTTTGCAAAATGACTTTCCCGCTTTCCTTTGTGAGGGAGGTTTGGGCACTCTTGTAATTGACCCTTTCTTTTCTGCTACGCCTATCCATCCGTCATATTGACATCCGGCCGCGTGAGCGATAGCGGCTCCTGTTTACTAATATAATCTCCTGTAGTTTGATTTCTGTTGCTATGTGTCATTTAGTGTACTTTGTTTAGCCTATTTACTTGCGCTAGTTACTGGTTATTTTTTCGGAATGTGCTATCATGGATTATTTGCCTTTGATACCAACATTTTCATACTGCTTTAATTTTTTTCCTAACCGGATCTGACTGTTTCTCTTGCTTTGCTTTGCTTTGTTTTGCTTGTGCTTTGTCTTGAACCGAGGGTCTCTCGAAAACAGTCGCTCTACCTACCAAGGTAAAGTCTGCGTACACTCTACCCTCCCCAGACCCCACGTTGTGAGATTTCACTGGATATACTGTTGTTGTTGTTGTAACTCTGTAACTTAGATGTTTATAGCAAATTCCTGGCGAATTAAATTATTTTTTTCTCTTTTGCTTCAAAATACAAAAAGAATGCAAACTTTTTATACCAAAACTCTTAGTATACTTAGTACAGATACACCAATGAAAAAGAAGCAAGCAGAGTATCTAAACTGCCCATTCAAGACACTGCAAAGTTCTTCTCTACTCTATTAGCTTCTCATTCTGTACCTATTTTTACATAAGCATCCTTTACCTACAGCTAGATGCCACACAAAACTTTTTGCGTCATATAAGGTAACTGTGTTTTTTAATAATTGTGGTGTCTAGGCCAGTTTGCACGCACCTCGACTAATTCCACAGGGTACCTGCTACCTCCCACCAACACAGGTACGGGGTAACTCTGTCTACCTAGGCTTGGATAACTTGAAAAAATCACCTAGTGTTTTGCCTTAGCTAGGATTTGAACATGAGACCTCAGGGTGTTCTCAACCCACTTCATTGACTCATACCCTCCGGTGCTCAGGCAACCGTTTATCAATATTCAACATTTGAAAATTAGATTGACCGCGAAGAATAACATACTTCTGATTTACATGCATAACGAGGGTGACGTCCACAGACCTGATCAGAGGTCATGCAACATTTTATATTTATCAAGGATCAAATTGTCAAGGTCTATCACATGCTTGCCTATCCAGTTGAAAAAGCCTAATTGTCTAACACAAAGTGTAAATCATCCTACAAACCACTAAACCTCCATTAACAAACTAACAATATGCAGCATAATATATATCCGAAAGAAACAAGTTCCAAAGCGAGGCTTACCATAGAAAAGGGTGCACATGAAAATCTTGAACAAGCTGCATCCATGATGGAACAGCTATAATGAGAACACACGCGAGGGAAATGTAGAACACAAAAGATCGCCTTATATGACAATCTGCACTATCTCTAGAAGATGCCAAGCTGACCCGCTCCAGAATTTGAAGCATGTATTTGAACAGCATAGGGAAAAGAAGAAGGCCAATAATCAATCCCTGAAACATAGTGTTAGGTTTCGTGATCAATACTGTGAATTAGAAACCTTTACCCTATATCACCGGAAGAAGAGGATAGTCTAGAAAACTAACAGCTTGTACAATACCTGAATAATAACACTAACTTCACTTCTTTGGATTCCATATGCTACAGTTACTACCTTAGATGCAGTAAAATACCCATGGGACTGTTCACGGAAAAAACACTGCTTGTGAGGTATCTATATCATCTACTATCAGAGAAAGTAAAATGTGAGGAACTAACCTTAGCAGCAGTACAAGCTAGCATGTCACCAAAATAGATAACAAGGCCAACAGTGACCAGTAGAGCTTCTCCTAAGAAGAGAAATAAGAATGTAAATTACTGTATAGAGGACTAGAGGATCATTCATCAAACAAAGCAAACCGAATAGGACACATCAAATGATTTTGAGGCTCTGATCTATGAACTAACAAGTAATAAAGATTGTGTGGAATTAAAACATGCTCTAACAACGCAAGATTGTGTGGAATAACATAGGTTCCAACAGTGCAACTGAATATCTGGCACATTGTTCAAAGTCGTCGAATCAGATATGTACCAGAGGGTCTTTATTCCATAGATTGGACATATGCATTTTAGTTACATATATGCTTAAAATATTCCTATAACTATTTTTGCCTTTACACGTTATTATCACCTACGTTTCGACAACATCAGTCTTACGTCCTACCTTTTTGTGTCATCTGGTGGAACTACAATAGTCAGTGCCACGAATCTGCTATGGGTACGAATCAACATATATGTATCAACAGAGCAGATACATATCAGCAGATATGTAACTATATCCATCAATTGTTGAAACCATGACCCAACGGAGCAGGAAAACGGGCAGAAGGAAGATCTAGATAAACAATTATTGCTTCATATTGTCTATAACAACATCCCGAGAAATCTTAGTTTTGTTGTGATTAGTGGAGAGAGAATGAAACTGAATTTTCGCACAACAGAGTGGACCCTCATATTAAGTGCACGATCTATATATTTTTGATAATTGTGGTGTCCGGACCAGCTTGCGCACACCTCGACTAATTCTATGGGATACCTGCCATCTCCCCCACCAGCAACAAGTACGAGGTAACTCTGCCCACCAAGGCTAGAACATATGGAAAGAAATCACCTAGTATTTTTAGCCCAGCTAGGAATTGAACCTGAGACCTCATGGTGCTCAACCCACTTCATTTAGGCCACACCCTTGGGTGTTGCGCAATTTAGTAGTCTGTGATGCTAAAGATCTAGTAAAGTAAAAATATAGTAACATGACCAACCAATTGAAGCGCATGCTGGAAAAGTGTGGAGAATATTCTGAATTAGTTTTACTGCTGCAATTCCATGAGAGAATAGCCACAATAACATAGCTGGTGTACACCACCCTACAGGAAAAGTTCACCACGAGTTGTTAAGAAATGCACAGCTATCAATCAGTAACTTATTGGGTTGACCAATGAATCAAAAAGTGAACATAAAGGAGGAGGAGTTAACCTACCCCCATGAGATTTCACAGCAAAAGACACACAGCAGACTCCAAAATACAATGCTATACAAGTTAAGCTACAGCGAGAAGTAGCACAACTCTTGCGATCTGATTGATGGTAAAAAATGAAGTAGAGATAAGCTAGCACAGTGTAGCAACTTGCAGATGTCACCCAATACAGTAGTTGCAGATTTTCAAGCTCTGTTAAAAGGTCAAAACTAAAAGAAGTCAGTCGATGGAAATCGATCTATTAGGTGAAAAAATATTTTAAAAAAAACAGCCACGCTTCTTCTTGGAAAAACAAACAGAAGCAAGATTATACCTTTCCTGTACTAGAATATTTTTTCCATGTTGAAACATCACAAGATAGAAAGTAACTTGAAAATATTTTGAGATAAGAGATGCAACAACCAGCTAGATAAATACAAAAAGTACATAAAAACTTATCAATTTACAGTACAATTATCCGTCTTCATACTGCACTTTCACTGTCATTACTGCTTCAGTTTTAATTATATGTTTTAAATGGTACTCCATTTGCTCATCAATGAGTGTTATCCTTGCAGGAACAAGTTTACCGAGACAATTCAAGTGGTTCGAACATAGCATTTTAGAGATGGAGGGCAAATAATAAGAACAACTCAAACCACAAAGCTCCATTTGCTCAACAATGAGTTTTCTACCTTCACTTCCAACTTGATTTAAAGATACTGCTCTTGACATTTGAATTAACTTTGATACCATAAGCCCAGGCAGCGCTACCGCCCCCAAAAATATCCCTGATGAAGCACCAGGCCTAAAAAACAGTACCAAGACTATATAAGAGAGAAAATTTCACAAATAGCTATAGTTTAGAATGTAATTACGAAACGTAGCTGCAGTTTTCGTATTTACAAAACATAGCTACAATTGTTGTATTAGGCGGGTATCAGCCGAGTATCTGCACATACTGTATCAACGCATATAATTACGTGTGTGTATTATCTAGTTGCTACAAAAACCCAAAATGTAGCTACGATCCATAAATTTTTTTGAAACTATAGCTATGTATCGCAAAATACAGTCTAAATGTTTGCCACGATTGCATAATATTTCCTAAAATAAACAGTACTACAAGGAAACAAACTACATTACACAAAAACAAAAAAAAACAAAAAAAACTCAATTCAGAAATTAGCCCTGATCAACCCCAAATTTTCAATCAATCGAACAACATAAATCAAAGCAAAAAATACTACTAAAAATCATAAATTGAATATCCACCCCAGTGGTTGCAACTTCACATGTTTCAGTTTCACTCCCACTCTCTTCTATCTTTCATATTTCGGGCCGACCCGACCCGACCCATCAAAATATGATTAAACAGTGTAAGGGATTAAAATTAACCTGATTTTGAAGAGGGAAAGTGAAGAAGAGGCATCGACGGAGATCTCAACGGATAGGGCGATGAGAGATAGGAGAGAAAGGGAGAGAGATTCGGAGAGGAGAGATTGAGGGGTTGAGAAGATAATACGAGCAATGAAGAGTGCTACTACAGCTCTCTCGCCGGTGAGAAAAGACGACGTAGCCATGGGATTTCCTACGTGGCTACGTATCAGTTTAGCTGAAATTGAAATTGATCCATTTTGACCACTGGGGGAATTCGGATTATAGTATGTATGCTGTTGCAACGACTAATCTACGATCTGCTTCGACGTCGGTTCGTTGTTTTGGTGGAACTACGCTTTGAATTCTTTTTTTCCTGAATTGATTTACTTCTATTTTTGAGTCCCAACTCTCACCCCATCAATAATTTCACGCGTTTGGCAGTGTTTTTATTTATTTGTTTCTCATACCGCATTGAAGTCTTATTATATCCGGTTTACTTCTTATTTTTTTCTTTACCAAAACTCAAATAGAACTTCTGCTTAAAAAGAATCGCGCCACATCATGTGGTACGCGTTTCTCAATGTTAAAAACAGAGGAAATGTTTTCAACTTGCGCAAAAATTGTAAAGCATTGTTGGGGGAGTAGTTTTCATTTTTCTCAGATGACGTTTGGTATCAGTTTATCAAAAACTACACAACTTTCTGAAATTTTGTTTTTGTTATTTTTTAAGCAAATGATTTGAAAAATAGTAATCATACAAACTAAGAGTCCATCAAATCATATAGAGAATTCGTTTTTTCTATACTATTTGGTGGACTCTTAGTTTCTATGAGCACTAATGTTCAAATCGGGTTCTTTATCTGTTTCCTTAAGCAAAACAGAAAGTAAAATAACACACAATATTTACGTGGAAAATTTCTCGCTCAAGGGATTAAAAATCATGACCTACCAACTAGGATTCCAACTTTACTAACTGAGCAACTTCAGATTACAACATATTGCAACATAGGAATTAAATCATTAATCTTCCACCCCTTACAATACTTCTATTGTAAGCTCTTTACAATAACTCTATTGCAAAGCTATAAACCTTGACTAATTCTAGCCAAGACTATGACACTTCTTAAATGTAGTATAGGATTAGGAATAAAATGACAAAGACTCAAAACAAACTAAAGGACTTAGACATCTTCAGTGTTGGAATCTGGTCCTTCAGTTTGCAAACAACTTTGTTCTTGGGAACACTTGGAGAAACTTGTGTCGGCTGCACTTTTAAAGTGATTTTAAATTTTCAAGTGTTACGTTAAACCTTGTAACATGTTGTGTATATATTTCGAAGCATTTGATTTGGCTTTGTGATATTACCAATCAATACATAAATATACAACAAAGTGATCAAAGATTTAAAATAAGCAATAATATAAGAGAAAATAAAGTTCATATTATAGCTCATCCGCCAAATAATCCCCAAAAGCTTGAATTCTAAACAAGTAGGTCAGATACATGACATCACATTCAAATTTCTAAACAAATAAAACTATAGGTTCTCCAAACAGTTGCTATTAGAAAAAACAAAAAGGTGAAAATTATTAATGATGAATATGAAACGGTTACCCTCTCTGTATTGGCCACCTTAGAGCTTATAGCTTACATGGATGAGTAAGTGAATCCTGGTGGAACGCCCAACGCTGCATAGTGCCTGCCTGAGTTATACAGGAAAGGCTAAATCCTCATTAATATCTACGATTTCATCCTACCATACAAAGATCAAAGCTCTTCAGTTTCTAGCTTCAGAGATTAGTTCGGACAGCTAAATGGACGTAATTAGTTTTAGAATTTTTATGCCAAACACGATACATATTAACAATAATTAATACAAGTTACAACCGCTTGTGTTATGGTATTTTTAGAATTTTAATTTAAAACTCAAAATTTCTCAATTTAAAATTTAGGAGTTTTTTAGTTAAGTAGATAGTTTTTTTTTTTTTTGTTGACGAAGGAACCCGCAGCCGCTACTCTTTCGAGTACAAGACGCAGAAACCCCTGACCGACTTGAAGATCGCAAAACCACGCCACCATGTAAACTACACTGGCAGTTCACGCCGATATGCGCCAACCAAGGTTTATGCAGGATCGAACTCGCGATTTCTCTTCTTCTGGGCCATCAACACCAATCATTACTCATGGTGTTAAGTAGATAGTTAGCTTTGTCTTCATGTGACTTTTTTCTAGGCTGTCACTTGACTTAATGTGATGCCTTTTTCTTTGGCTTTTAATAATAGATAGATGTTTACGTTTGCAAGTGTTGATGGAAACAAAGTGACAAAGGAGTGAAAATTGAAATATTTAAAGGAAAATAATTCCCGCTTGTAAATGAGAATATTTTCTCTGAACTGCTAATTCCTGGGTATAAACTGAACCAGGAATACAAGACAAATTAGCTCTACTGTTCCTCTTAAATTATGCAAACTTGGATAACAGCTCCAAGGTTTGATATTCATGCTCTAAGTTGCAAAATTTATAAGCAATAAAACCCAAGAAACTGAAACTGAAGTTGCTAAGTATAGCATCTATCTTGGATTGTTTGTATTTTGGTTACAGAGGAAAAGTTTGTGGATACAGAGGTTTTTCCTGATACAGCACTTCAGCAGAATAAATACAAGAACTTTGTATGCAACAGCCATAACAAACAGCACCAGTAAATTTTTCCACTTAGAGTTACTGTCTTCAGATATATCATATACATTTTCCAGAGCCTCGTAACCAGATATGGTTCTCATCTGCCCAACTGCAAAAGAAGTTCCGATGTACTCGTTTTCCAATAGTCCCTGGTATAAAGAAGTTTAGTAAGTATACTTCAGCAATAATCAGTGATCACGAACATGCAGTTAATTATGAATTTAAGCCAAGTCTCAAACTTGCCTGGATAGAGCAAGTATGAAAAGCAATATAAGAAATGGGGTACATCCATGCTGGTGCAGGCAAAGCACTTCTGATTCTAAAATAGCCAGCGGAAAGCATCATTATCACCTGAAACAAGAGAGATGATCGCCGTTGGATGAAAAATTTAGGACTAGACTCAACATGAAATGATAGTTAAATAATACTCCTAAAAGTATCCTATATAACACTAGAATCGCAAACATTTCAGATGCCCAACTTCCCCGATTCCCCTTTTCAGAAAAAATTGCCCTTACAATAAAGTACAGACAGCCAGAATCCTACATATTTTCCAATCAATGGAATATGACAATAACCAAAAGAGAAAGGCAAAGAACGTATTGTCAACTTCATCCCATAGTAAATCTTCTCTTGCAAATTAAGATTTAAGGCAGAACTTACATGTATGGACAGAAAACTTAAGATGCTCCAGAAAATATTTTGGCAAATGGAAGCAACAAGCAGTAGCAACCCCTCATTTACCAACAGACACGCAAAGAAATTCAGCACAAAGTACATCAGCAAGCTGAACTCATTCCGCAACCCAATAAGAAAATAGAAGACCAAACTTGACGAAATGGAGATGAGAAACAAGAAAGGGAGGCTGGCAAAAAGCTGCCCAAGTAGGAAAACAAATGCCCCAGCATGCTTGTTTGATTCTTCACTGGTGTATATCTGCAAGTCATCAAAATGTTGATTATGTTGGTTTTTGAACTGGATGAGGATACTCACAACAGCATATTATCAGGGCCATAACAAAACCAAACTTTCTAAAGAGCAAGTAAGAATGAATAAACCAACGATAAATTGAAAAGTTTACTCGGTTTGAAGGAACTATCTAAAAACCCTATTTTGCAGAGGAACAAAATACAAGACCTAGATGTACTTGGCATACCAAATGGCCATAAGAAGGTGTATAGCCCACTCTCAGCCTACAAAACAACCCTTGGTTCCTAAATACGCGAGCTGATTTCTCCGATGGTCACTCAACTAATGGTTATTATCTCAGAAAGTCACTTTCTTTGTTAAAGTAAATTGGAATCAAGAAGAAGGTGACTTTCTGAGATAATAACTTTTAGTACCATATGAGAAATGAACCCTTAAATACACACATGTACTGGATTCATTCAAACATGACGTTCACATATAATTAGTTTCAAGAAGCATGCTTGTGCATTATCCAGAAGAAACACGAAAAAGTTACTGGACATCACCTTGATCTCTTTCAACTGTGAAGGTACACCGGCGACACCTAGCAGAGAGGTGAATGAAACAAATACAAATATTGCTGCTGCTCTTGTCTGCATGGCAAGTAAAACATCATAGTTTGCATACTGAAAACAAGATCAAGTAATGGCAAATATTTACCATGAGAAAAAAAATCAAACAGCAATATCAACTCACTCCATGATTATTTCATGGACTGTGTGTAAACAGAAAAACGTGGTCTGGTGCACAAACATCATATGGATGGACTACTGAATTAGACAAATGCAAAAGGAAAGAGACGCGTTTGATTCTTTAGTTATTAGCTTACCATGACAGACGACAAGGAATGCCCCAATCCAGAAAACACAGTGCCAATACAAAGGGCAAGAAACATATAAAGAATCAACCTTAGCCAATAATATTTCCACTCCCTTGACATAACCAATAAAGATCTCCAAGTCAAAACTGCAACTCGTGTTACATTTCCTGCCATTCCCTTTCTTTTGAGAGATGGACCTTCCTGTAAGGAAGGAATGCAAGAGATCAGAGACAATATTGAAGCTCAGGCAGTAAGTATGATCATTTGACCGCTAAAACTTCTATGGTTGAACACTCTAAGGCTTTCTAAGCCACTGTTTTTCTACTTGACAATGATATTATCAAATATTTCTTGAACTAGTTTTAATTGTAAAAGATTATGACTTACGTACTTTTTATGTAGTTTTTTTAATAAAGACTTTTTATGTAGTTTCTCAATAGATAAATTATTCTTTTAAAATATTAGAAATCAATGTATGAAATAGACCGAAACTAAATCATATGACCCTCTTATTCCATTCCGTCATTCTTTTAGTAATGCATCGAGTTTAAAAATACTTCATAAGGTTGCCAAATTACCTCTACTGTTAAAGAACTTTGGTATTGCAAAGAACAAAGATTAGAGGAAACTCTAACTTAGACATTGGCATAAATAACTCTTTATGTGGTACTAACACAATAGCAAGGACTATAATTGTTTCTGGTATACACTGACCAAGGAACTAAAATTAGTAGCTCTTAAAATGGACAGTGACAAAACTTCTGCTTCATTCTAGGCCTAATGAAACCACAAACTTCAGTTCACACACAAGAAAATGATAATTGAGGACGATCTAATTTGTCAAAACAAACCAAAGCCAACAAGAGCATCCTTCAACAGAATGCTCAAATTATATTACTACCCAGAGCACACGGGCTTAATATCTTATGTATGTAGTTGGTTCATATCAAGAATGGGAATACTTCCTAGTATCTAGTGGTCACATTACAGTATGCATTGCTTAGATCTTCAGTTGACACTTTGAAAAGTTCTTGGAGAAAGATTGAGCAAAGTCGATAGTAATTATCCATGATGTCAATAGTGACAACAGTGAAAAAACATACCTTCTCGGTAAGTTTCATTATTACAAACATACTCTCTTTTTCTATGATAAACGTACCTTCTCAGTAAGCTTCATTATCATTGATTCAACAGCAGTAGCATCTTCTGATGATCTATAAGTTGCTTCAATGGTACGTATAGCAACGGCAGTATCCATGGTAACTGATGATAAATCTCCATGGTTATCCTGTTGAGATGACAAAAGCACAAACTTGAAGGAACATCTTTCCTTTTTGTATTGAGGAGGGGGGAGGGGATAGGGTAGCCAGAGAGCAAGCGAGAATCTTTGAACTTTCATTTTACATTGATTAACAAAAGCAAAATCCTTGTTCCTTTCTCAAAGAGCTTTCCACAGCACAATAAAACAAAAGCATGAATATGAAGAAAAGAGGTAGCACACTGAACTGAGTTAGAACTGTTTCCAACATCCTAACAACTTTCAACAAATCAATCACTATCTTTAACCGCTATGATTGAGTTTTTAAAGCGAAAAAAAAGGCAGAGCTTTGAATGCTTATAAGCAAATACCTGCCAGCTTTTGCACATCGTAATAATCCTGTCAAATTCTGTGTTTATAGCACGCAAGAAGTGATCAGAAGGACTTTGCATAATTGGGCAAGGGAATCCAGCATTCGAGAAGTGCTTCACAATTAAATGATATGTTAGTCTCTAACAATCAGTAACATTAAGAACAGAGTATTGATTCAAAACATAATGACCAGAAATTAAACATCTTAAGTGCTATTTATTTCTGGTAGTATTTCATAATTGTGCACATGCTTGGTGAACTAATCCTCCTCCATGCCCCCTTAAGTAAGTTTGTCCAGTCTGATCCCCGTTAATATTGACTGATTTTCCAGAGGAATTCCTTTTCTTTCTTCCAACCACTATCCATATATTCTGAAACATTTAGTCCATTTGGAAAATTTGTCACTGCTCACCAATATTTCTCTAGACAATTTTCTATTTGTCAGAAAACAATAAATTGAACTTTATTGATTTATTCCAGTTTGTAAGGATACTGTATAAGAAGCTATGGGCACCTTTATTGGGCAATAAACTTCTAAGCAACAATTTGGACTTTGCAAACAGGACACTCGCACGTCAGCTATGTCCTACTGACACAACCTTATCCTGCAAAACTTATCTCCACTAAAAGACATGTTCCCCAGAGTAACCATCATAACCTGAGTAAATATTTACTTCAACATCGCTAGACCATTCTTGGCTCCTTTAATGCAAAATGAGAATAAATAAAGAACTTCAGCCAAACTGCATGGGCTCATTTTCTCTCATAAAATAGGGTATCATCTGACTAACAATTGACTTCTTTCTTTTCAGATAAACCACGCCCATTTCTGGATCTCTCTTATTAAAGGAAAAGGCAAACAAACCTTTATTGCAGCATAAACAATATCATTCGTTATTCAGTGCTTTTGTTTGATGCAGTTATGACTGCTAAAAGACCAACGCCTTACCTGAACAAAGATGGACAGTGGAAGGAAGCATACCAAGGTAAAATTACCTGTAAGCAAGCCAATGTTTCGCCAAAGAACAATGTCTTTCCATTTGAGAGGAGGCATATTCGGTCAAAAAGGCCAAATACTTCAGTACTGCTTTGGCAAATGGTGAATATTAGAGTGCAGCCAGAGTTGGCAAGCTTCTTCAATGTAACCATCATCAGAAGTGCGGAAACGCTAAACATAACAAGGACATCAGCTAAATTAGAGTAGGTAGAAGAAATCCAAGAGCATCAAGTCTCAACCACTAAGAATAGCAAGTCAAAAACACACAATTAATAAAGAGAATTTTAGAGAATAGGGTACCGGGATATCCATTCAGTTGGAACCTGGAAGAACATTTTCCTCATCTAAGAATATATACATGTAATACAATAAATATGTAGAGTGATCTTCTCCTTAATATCTTCCTATTTAATCACCTATTTAATTCTAATAATATCTCCTATTCAATTCTAATAATATCTTACTTACAACATACCATAATAAGAAGATCTTTACATTAATACTATTATTGAGAATATTATTCTTTATTGAGAATATTATTCTAACACTCCCCCGCAGTTGAAGCTGGAGGGCGCCGAATGCTGAGACTGTCCCGAAAATCTTCAAATAAAATCAGCGGAAGCCCTTTCGTGAAGATATCTGCGATTTGATGACGCGTTGGGACATGTAATACTCGCACCTGTCCGCGAGCCACTTTTTCACGGACAAAATGGATATCCAACTCAATATGTTTAGTGCGCTGGTGATGTATTGGATTTCCAGAGAGATATATCGCACTAATGTTGTCACAGTAAACCATAGTAGCCTTCGGAATTGGGCAATGAAGCTCTAGTAAAAGATTCCGAATCCAGATTTAGTCGACACAACATTAGCAACAAAGACGGTATTCACTTCAAAGACCGAGCGCGAGCATCGCTGGTTGCCGTTTGGAAGACCATGAAACTAAATTATCACCGAGGAAGACACAATACCCAGATGTGGATCGTCTGGTGTCCGGACAGCCTATCCAGTCTGCATCTGTATAAGTGACAAGTTTGGAGATGCAAGATGGGTAAAGATGTAATCCATATTCCTGAGTGCCCTTAATGTAGCGTACAATGCGTTTGAGTGTCTGCATATGTTCTTCCATCGGATTATGCATGAATAGGCACATTTGTTGCACGGCATAGGCTATGTCTCGTCTGGTAAAAGTGAGATATTGCAACACGCCTGCTAGGCTGCGGTACAATGTTGGATCAGCAAAGGGTTTGCTAGAGATGGCACTTAATTTGGACTTTGTGTCCACCGGTGTCGCTGAGGGTTTGCAAGAGGTCATTCCAGTCCGTTCCACGATCTCAGATGCATACTTATTCTGGGAGAGAAAGAGTCAACCTGCATGTCTTGTCACAGCAATTCCTAGAAAGAAGTGCAGCGGACCAAGATCCTTCATAGCAAATTCTGAACCAAGCTGAGACATGATATTCTTGCGCGAGTGCGAAGAAGTTGTCGAATAATATCATCCACATACAATAAGATAAGCCGTATGATTACCACGATGATAGATAAAAAGAGAATTATCTGACCTAGTGTGAAAACCCCATTTGTGATACAAAATCAGAAAGCCGATACTGTGCTCGCGCTGCTTTGAGACCATACAAAGACTTATTTAGCAGCATACATGATTTGGATATTTTGGATCTCTAGATCCCAATGGGTGACGATGTAAACAAATTTCATTTAGGTGACCGAGAAACGCATTTTTGACATCCAATCGCGGTTGACCATCCTCCGGAGAGACAAGCCGAGCACCGCTCGATAGTAGATGGTTTGACTCGGATGAATGTCTCCCACAATCGATACCAACTCGCTGCGTCTTCCCATCACCTACAAGACGGGTCTTACGCCGCCAAAAGAACCATCGGATTTATCTTTATGGCTAAAAATCCACATAGACCGAATGATATTAGCATTAGATGGACGGGGTACTAAATCCCATGTCCTATTTTTAATAAGATCTTGATATTCATCATCCATGGCCATTTTCCAATTTGGGTCTTTTAGAGCGCATACGCGTTACACGGTAGCGTGATTTGGATACTTAGGTGTGCATCAGTATTTAGTGTTGGGTTTGACAATATCATGTTGACTACGGTGACCGAACGTTGTCGCCAGCTGATCGACGCCATCGCCAAAGCGTGGTATTTGTAGAGCCGGGCTGGATCGGGGCTCGTCAGACAGGGGCAAGTTGCTATCGTTGGTGTCAAAACACACGGGCTCGAATGTGGCCCATTCTTGCATCGGGAGAGATCGCGGACTGATGGGCCGACCGTATTAGTTTCAAGACAGCTGGTTGGCGTCATTTGTGAAGGCGACACGTAATGAGTTTAAAGAATTTTGTCCATTAGTAGTGGCAGTGACCGAACTATGGGACAATGGTTGGGTAAAAATTGGGTGTATCCCGGCATCCAGAAACTCATACGTGGGAGATCGTGACTCATGGATTTTTCTAAACGGGAACTGAGTTTCATCAAAGATAACATGACGACTAATAAAAATCCTATTGGAGGATAGATCATAGCATTTGTATCCCCGATGATGGGATGGGTATCCCAAAAAAATACATGGAGTAGATCTTGGTTGTAATTTATGGATGGTGGTGGATGGGAATAATGGATAACACAAGCAAGCAAAGACCCGGAGATGAGTATGTCGCTCGGCGTACAGAATCGGGTGTTTGGTGTGATGTATGTTTGTTTGTAGTATATTCAACAAATAAGTAGCCATCCGCCGCATGATGCCAAAAGTTAGGGAAGTGAGGCATGAGCAAAGCGGATGTCCCGACAATATTATTTATGGTTCGTATTTGCATGCTCACTCGTCCATTTTGTGAAGATGTGTGGGTACGAAACGAAAATTCAAACCATTTGTTTTGCAAAAATCCCAAAATTGTCTATTATCAAACTCCCGCCCGTTATCACATTGGATGTTTTTGATATCCCGTTCAAACTGTTTTTGGATGAAAGCTCTAAAACTAAGGAATGTAGAAAACACTTGGGATTTTTTCGATATGGAAAATGTCCACAAGAATTTAGAGCAATCATCTCAAACAAGCAAATAATATCTATGTCCCGAAGAGCTCAAAACAGGGAATGTCCAAATATCACAATGTATAGTATCAAATGGCAAAAAAGTGCAATTAGAAGAAGACTCAAATGGTAGTTGAATATGCTTACTCAAAGGAGAAGATTGGCACTTATTAAGAGTTCGTGTACATGAAATTGAATTATTGCGTTTGAGAGAGTTTAAAACAGACTCTCCCGGATGTCCCAAACGTTCATGCCATAAATTGGAATTAAAAACAACAAAATTAAAGTGTTTCTTGTCTGGTTGTAGTAGTGAAGTAACTGGATAAAGTTCTCTCTGGCTATCACATCTCATTAGTTGTGCCCCTGTCTGAAAATCACACACATTAAAACCAAAAGGATCAAAAGCTACGGTAACCCAGTTATGTGAAGTAAACTTTCGAACGGAGATTAGGTTTTTGATTAATTGTGGTGCATGAATAACATTTTTCAAGGCTAATGGTGGATTTGGTTTGGACAATTTAGTAGAACCATATCCTTTTATTGGAATGGAATGGCCATTTCCGACAGTTATACCATTTGATTTGCTCAAATTAAAATAGGACGTAAGATTACCTTGGGAAGACGTCATATGTGACGTTGCACCCGAGTCCATATACCAATTCGTGTCTGGTGGATTAAGCGGCGTGTAATGGCATGTTCAATGTCCGGTTGGCCGCCCATCATTGAGTGGGCCTCGTTCCACACCGAGGCCCAAAGATACGTTGTTGTCCCGCCATGTTATCGCCGCCTCACCTCACTATCGGGCTTGTTTAAATTCGCCCGATGGTCGACAAATCCAAATAAAGCCCGAGACCGGCAGCCGTTGATTTCGGGTAGGAATATGTGGAATCGGGCCCGCCCATTGGTCAGGTAGGTAAGACGCGGGTCCAAATTCCATTGTGGCCAGGCCCACTGTGATTGTTGTCGGTAGTGTCCACCACTGCCACTCGCCGCCGCCGCCGCCATACCCGCCACGCCATGGCCACGGAACCACGCCGAATCCCCGCCACCGCGGAATTCGATTGTTCCGCTTTCACGGTTTCCACCTTTTTATTCTCATATCGCCCTTTTTACCGGTTATTTCCATCATCGTGACCATGTACGCCGATTCTTGGCGTTAGCAACCTTTTGCAGGTTTCGTTCTTCAGATTAACATAGATCTTGCTTTGTAGAATAATGGAAGCGGGTTACTTTGACGGATAACGGTGGCAACTCCGCTATATGCCTCTGTCAATCCGACAACAAGTTGTAGAACCAAACGGTTGTCGGAGACGGGAGAACCAACATTTTTTAATTGATCCGTCAACACTTTGAGGCGTTGACAATAAGCGGAGGCATTAGGAAAATCCTCCATATCAACACTGGAGAACTCTTGTTCCAAAGCAACTGCCCGGGAGCTTTGATTATCATAAAAAATGTCCCGTAATCGATTCCAAGCATCAATTGCTTTAGAATTTGTTTCCATGATCGTGTGCAACAAATCAGCGGAAATTGTTGAATATATCCAACCAAGAACAGTGGCATCTAGGACATCCCACAATTCTTTGTCTTCATCTGATGCCAAAACTTTTTCTTTGTCTTTTTCCGGGGAAATGATGTGGTGAAGAACCCGGTGAGAACGACAACATATTTTGAAAAGTTCCGCCCAAGAAGCATAATGCACATTCTCCATTTGTAAAGTTATGGGGACATGAGTTTTGATATTAGATACTGTGAGAGCGGAGTGATAAAATGATTTGGATTCAGACATGTTGATGATAGTTGGATAGATGATCAATGGAAAAACACAATGAAAAAAAAAATCAAGAGGATTTCGGCTAGGAGGAGGAACCGGAAAAAAAAATGTTTTGAAAAGAAATTTTTGGTATTTAGGAAGATGGATCTTTTTCCTTAAGCTTTGATACCATGAAAGAACATTTTCCTCATCTTTCTTCATTCCATATGGTAAGAATATATACATGTAATACAATAAATATGTAGAGTGATCTTCTCCTTAATATCTTCCTATTTAATCACCTATTTAATTCTAATAATATCTCCTATTCAATTCTAATAGTATCCTACTTACAACATACCATAATAAGAAGATCTTTACATTAATACTATTATTGAGATTATTCTTTATTGAGAATATTATTCTAACAGAACCCACATTTGATTTGGAATATGCTACAAAATATCAATTTCCAGACAATAAAATAAGAAAAACCATCAATCAGATGGTTCTCCCTCAACCCTTAAAAGTGATGCTTTCATGTATGACAGATGAACTTCAGTACTAATCCAATCAAAGCACCTCCACATTATCTTCTGGTAACTAACTCCTAGAAGAGACCTGCATGCCTTATGCTAGCAATCAACAACAATAACATACCCAGTATATTCCCACAAGTTGGGTCTCGGGAGGGTAGAGTGTACGCAGACCTTACCTCTACCTTAAGCTAGCAATCTAAGTTTCATTTGTGGGTCTTTTCCCAAAGAAAGCTTGTAGCCTTTTTATATTAACATGTTCTACCCAAAATGCTGAAATATTTACTGACCTTTTTTATATACTAATAGACCTTTCAAATCATATAAACTTCCAGCATGATTTGATATGTACCAACTTTACTGACATCCTTCAATAGTTCAACGAATGACGTGGTCTTTCTCTATCACCACATGCATACTATACAGGACAAGCAAATCCATCTTTATGCCTAATTAACTCGTCAAATAAATATAGAGCATTAGTACTTTTTTACGCTTTATTGGACAGAAAAACTACAACATACTTAGGAAAATAAAATGAATTTCTTCTTGTCTTAGGTATATAATTGGAAATTTTGGCGGCTATTGTGTGCTACTAATTCAAGTAGTCTAGTCACTACGAAGATCACCCATGCAGTTATGGTTAATGAATATGTCAATGTAAACTCAATGAAGTTCAATAAAAACTGTTGTGATTTCTAGCACAAGAAAGTCGAAGTATATACTTTATTCGATATAAAGTTTTTTTTTTTGGAAGATCCGCTATAATAATGAAAAAGATTCAACGGGTAAGAAGAGAACCTGTCAAGATGATAAAGGGGTTCATCAATAAATACAATATGTGGGCTCATGACAAGTTCCCGGGCAATGCTGACACGCCTTCTCTCACCACTTCGAAGACCTCTCATGTAACAGTGGCCACCTATAAGTTTGTTAGCATAATCTCCCAGTGACATAGCCTCTATAACATCCTCCACCACACTCCTTTTCTGACAAAAGAAACCAGGAAGTTGAAGCAAAGCTGAGTAGTACAGGAATTCACGCACAGTTAATGGTCCAATAAGAGTAGTTTCTCTGTCAACATACCCCTGTAAATGAGCAAACTTTCCATGTCAGAAGGCACAAGCTGACAAAACAAGGAAAACTACAGCCCCCTTCCTAATTTACTTGATTCAATTGAAGTTTTCTTCCAAAAAGCCGAAAAGTACCAACACTTCTTTAACCCAAATTCAAACCAAATAAACTAGTCATACATTATGTATTTTAATATTAACATGATGATTAGCCTCCACCTTAAACGTTTGAGCTATTGTTTTCAATATCTATATTGGATGATGTTTGTAGATGATCATAGATGTGCTCAAACTTAAGGAAAATATGTTTTTCAGAGTCCCTTGGGCAAGAAGGACCATTGGTTGCGATGCAAAGAATGATTTAATCTAAAGCTTGGGAACAGGAAGGGGTTCACAGGCCTAAATTCGTACCTGCATCTCCTAATCAACCAGGGAATAAGCCTCATTGCGCTATTTAAAAGGGATAAAAAATGGAAAAGGGATTTCCAAACATCAGTTACATGAAATTATACCACATACTTAGAACCAGTTGCATGAATGTTTTTCTTCAAATGTGACATCTTCTTGCCAAAGGGAACACAGATGATTTTGTGGAGGATAGCCAAAGGATTGGTCGATGAACTAAAGAGAGAAAGCCGGAGCAATTAACTCACTGAACCAGTGGTCATTACTAGGAGAGTGATTCTGATTTTATATTCCAAAAATCAGTTCAGAGTGAACAAACAGCTAATGTAATGTAAACTATAAAAACAGGAAGTCAAAGTCCACAGTCCAGACATATATCTTTTCGTATTGAAAATACAAGCATGACCACAAGCGAAAGTAAATGCTTACAACATACATAGGAACCATACGGCATGTGCCTTTTTGTCCCGTTTACAAACACCTCACCATACATTCTCGCTGAATCAGGTAACCTTCCTAAAGAAGAGAAAGAAAACTAGCTCAGAATCATATATAAACAACCAGATGCTTTTCTATAAACTGACTATGAATTGAATAATACAAACCTGCAAGGGCTCTCAAGAGTGTCGATTTCCCTGACTTAGCCGGACCCATTATTACAGTCATTGTTCCAGGTAATGCATAACCATGCGAACTCTTGACCACCTTATCGGAGTACTTTCTTTTTCCATTTATAGTTACAGTCAAGTCCTTCCAGGCAATAGAAGCTCCTGCAATCTTCCTTGTAATAACTTCCCTCTCATGTAAAGATGGAGATGGCAAGGAACCACTATTGATCTTTGACAAGGAAGGGGAGGCTGCATTAATAGAATCACCTCCTTCGTCCACTTTGACCTCTATATCTGTCTCGTCCCAAACAGGTGAATCTTCAAATGAAATTGGTTGTCTAAGTGCACCAGGTTTTCGCAAGTAGAAGAAATTACTTGATGGCACCCTGACCCTACTAGCTGGACTACTTGTTGTAGAAGATGGAGACATATACTGATCTGATTGGGAGTGTATTTCTTCCATTCTTTGGAATTCTCCAATTCTGTCTAACTACTCCGGAAATGGAACTCTGAGCTGAAGGTTCACAAGTAAATCAATATATCGCAACTTTTTCTTCCCTAGAGGCCTAGACCAACTTTACCAGTTCCGTAAAACGTGTTCCAACCCTGTAAAGTTAGTAATAATTAACAAATACCATAGATAGCTTGTTATGGAAAGAACACCAAAAGACAATAGACAAATAAATGACATTCGAAAATTTTAAGCACCGGGACAAAAAATCTCCTTTTGAGCCTTCAGCACCAATTGTGGTTGCAAAGGGTAAAAATATATTAATCAATCAATAAACTACACCTCTAACCCAAGTTAGTTGGGATTGGCTCTATGAATCTTTCTATATCTATTCCTTCTACAGGTTCAGAATATATTCTTATGCTGGCTGTCACCCTATTTTTAGGCTGGCCAGATCCTGCAGCAACCCTCTTCTCTTTTCCTATGCTTTGGGATGCTCACAAAGGTTGAGTTTCGAAAAATCAAAAGATATTCAAGAAAATAAAAACAAGCAACTAGGTATGGGAAGCTTATGAGCTTGAAAATGTCTTATAATTAAGGGAAAAGGGTCAAATATACCCTAAAACTTTAGTAAAAGGATCACATATACCCTATGTCAAAGTATGGGGTCATATTTACCCTCCGTGAGTCAAAACTTATCAAATTTACCATTTTTTAACGGATTGGACACGTGGCACCCATGTGGCGGCAGCCACATCATCCAACAGATTCGCCTTCACCTCCCCGTCACTTCTACACCAACCTTGCACTTCGATTCAACTCCTAAAGCTACAATTACCAAATCAAAAATTGCATAAACCCCAGCCGCCGCCTTCAAATTTCCGGCCACCTGAGCTCGGCAGTGGTACCACTAGACTCGCCATCACCTCGCCGACGTCCTACACCCAACCACCACTTTCAGTTCTAACCCAATTCGCTTGTCGACCAAATCGAAAAAATCGACTGGTTTTTCGTCTTTTCCGGCCACCTCGGTTATCGACGACAGCAGTGGGTGGTACCATTGTGTTCGTCTCATCAATCTCTACAATCTACACCCAACGCCGTTTCTCGATTCAACACCATTGTTGATCGAAAAGCTTGACTTCGGGATGTTGGATAATGTGGCTGCCATGTGGCAGCCACGTGGGTGTCACGTGTCTAATCCGTTAAAAAAAAGTAAATTTGATAAGTTTTGACTAACGGAGGGTAAATATGACCCCATACTTTGACATAGGGTATATGTGATCCTTTTACTAAAGTTTTAGGGTATATTTGACCCTTTTTCCCTATAAATAAATCTACTACTCCCTCTGGATCAAAAAGAGTGTTTATTTAGTCATTTGCACACCGCTTAAGAAAATACAAACTCCTCGACAAAAAGAAGTAATTTGACTAAACTGTTCCTAATTAAATATGTATTGGGATTTGATCACATAGTACTTAATAGGGTCAAATATGAAAAAATAAGGTTAATTATTTCTTGATTTGATAAGTGGACACTTTTTTGACTCTAGAGAAAAAAAACTAAGTGGACACTCTTATTGATCCGGAGGGAGTAATACACATGAAAATATCCATAGTAAAAACCCTTTTTCCTTTCCTCTTATAGAACAACTTATGTGTAAATTTGGCCATTTGGGGACTGAAAGTACAAAAAGCACAAAACTTTTCAGCTCTAACAAACACCTTGGCAAACAGAACACTGGACTCACATAACCTCATAAATCCCCAAAAGTGAAATTAGAGAAGCAGACTACAAAGAAAGATAAAACCAAAAGCTTAGGAGTCGTTTGGCCATGAAAGTTATTTACTTTTTTTCAGAATAATTATTCATTTTATTTCAAAATCAAATTTTTAGTTATAAAATTTCCAACTCCAACTTGGAGTTTGTTTTCAAATTTGGAAAGGTGCTCCAAACCTGTTTTCCAACTCCATCTTCATAAATTCCAAATAAAGTATTATCTTTTCTCGCAAAAACTATAACCAAACACAACTTCATAAATTACAAATAAAGTAAAAAGATATTTAAAATATATAGTCAAACGCCTACCTAAGTGCTTAAATGCTAACAAGCACCAATGAACCGCTGAAAAAAAAGCTTAAAATGCTTCAAATGATAACACAAAAAGCTGCAAGTAGGCTCGAACTTCAAAACGGAAAGTCCACAAAAAAACAAGTAAAATTACTGAACAAATAATGAAGTAAATGAAGAGGGATAACAGATAATATAAACCTGGATCCAACTGAACAAATATCACATTAGAGAGAAAGGTGAAGAGGCTGATAGTGGAAAACAGTGCAAGTAAGAAGAGTGATACTGAAGTGTGAGTCCAATTATGAGATTGATGGATCCTTTTTTGACACGGACATAAGCAATGCCGGTGTGTATGTCTCTAAATATATTTTGGTCCAATTGAGAATTTCCTAATTTTTTATTATTTTTTTAAGTTAAAGGGACAAACAACAATAATAATATACCCGATAAAATTACACCAAATGGGGTTTGGACAGACTAGAGTACGCAGAGTTTGAAAAAATAGAGATGTTGTTTCCGATAATCTTCGGCTCAAGGAAAAATAAAAGGCAATAATAAATACAAGACAGACTTCCGTTGCTATAACAGGTAGAAGTACATTATGGCAAGGTAATAACTGTAAGATGATATTAATCTCCCTTAGAGAGTTTTCTCATTAATATTAAAGTGTATATAGAGTACAATATCCATCATTTATACAATAGGAATCATAAGTCTATACAAAAGAGGAATCCTAGTCTTACTATAATTATATTTACAGAATATATTGAAATATTCTAATTATGGGTAGAGAATATTATGTGTACTCAATACACGTTTACACACCCCTTCAGTCGGAGCGGGAGGAGGCCGGACGAGGCGGATTCAAGTCGAAATAATAAGCATGCGGAAAGTTATTTGGTAAATATGTCTGCATACTGATAGGATAATGGAACATGTAACACTCTGACATGGCCAGCGCAACTTTCTCACGAACGAAGTGCAAGTCTATCTCAATGTGTTTGGTTCGCTGACGTGGAACCGGATTATGAGAAAGATAGATGGCAGAGATGTTATCACGATACAATAGATCTTGGCGTAAAGCGACATTGAAATTCTAACAAGAAATTTACGAGCGACAAATCTCGGCTACCATTTTCAACGTCTCGTACTCGGCCTCAAACGCTGGAGCGAGATAGGGTAGCATGTCGCCGCGGATCAAGAACTCAGTTATCCCAAAAATACATAAAAGCGGAGGTGGGCGTCGGCGTGTCCGAACACCGCCGATCTGCGTACGTATAAGAGAGCAACTTGTTTGGTGCAGAGGGGTATAGGTGCAACCCATAATCAAGTTTGCCCTCAATGTATCGAATGATACACTTAAGAGCAGTGAAATAAGACTCTCTGGGGGCATACATGAATAAACACACTTGCTGAATAGCATAAGATATGTCTGGCCTGGTGAAGATGAGATACTGAAGTGCATCTGCAAGTGTCCTATACATAGTATGATCAGAGACTGGAGCACCATCCATGGCATTGAGCTTAGATTTAGAATCAACTGGAGTAGGCACCTCTTTGTAGTTCGTCATTTTAGCCCTGTACACAATCTTTTCTGCATACTTACGCTGACACAAGAACATATGATTGGCAGACCTGGTCACTGATATCCCCAAAAAGTAACTCAGCTTCCCCAAATCAGTCATTACAAATTCGGACTTAAGCAAGACAATAATCTCATTTTTCAATCCGTCGGAGGAGGCAGTAAGAACAATATCATCCACGTAAAGTAATAAGTAAGCAATGCTACTACCTCGATGAAAAATGAAGAGTGATGTATCACACTTACTGCATACAAACCCAATCTGCAAGATATACCTGACAAAGCGATCATACCACGCAAGGGGGCCTGTTTCAGGCCATTTAGTGACTTACGGAGACGACACACATAGTGAGGAATTGCTGGATGGGTGAACCTTGTCGGCTGATGCATGTAAACTGTCTCTCTCAGATCCCCATGTAAGAATGCATTATTCACATCAAGCTGATGGATCGGCTAGTGTTTGCTCATGGCAATGCTCAAAACTGTGTGAATGGTAACTGGTTTGACAACCGGGCTGAAGGTCTCACCACAATCAATACCCTCCTGCTGATTTGTGCCATTAGCCACAAGTCGTGTCTTATACCTCTCAAGATTTCCACTGTCTCTGAATTTGTGACGAAATAGCCACAGACAATAAATCACATTCACCCCCTCAGGTCTAGGTACTAATCTCATGTGTGTTGTTTAGTTAATGCATTGAATTCCTCAGACATAGTCGCATTCCAATTAGGGTCTTGTTTAGTCAATATAGGGTTCTTGGTAATTAGAGAAATAGTTTGGGCAGACAAGTTAAATTGGACTTTAGATTTGAAGATTTTAATGCTTGGCACGAGTTTCCATTTGGTGAGTGGGGACAGCGGGAGTAAGGAGGGCTGAGACTGATGGTAGGGTCGGAAAAGGAGAAGGTGGGGGCGAAGCCGTCGGAGGCACCACGACGCCTGGATCTAGCGTCGCGGCGCTATCTGAGTGACAGGCCTCTCTGGAAATATGGTGTTGCGGCTCCTCTTCACTGGGCCGCGGCACTGTTGACGGGTTAGGAGAACAGACCTCTCTGGAAAGTTGGCGCCGCGGCGCTGTCGACGAGTCAGAAAAGATAAGCTGATCAAGGATGATAGGAGAGATAATAGGCTCGTCAAAGAATGAGTAATTTGGGTTTTTGGAATTTTTGAAGATTCGAAAACGGGAATGTGGTCACGTCGAATGTGACGTGACGAGAGATATGGATTTGACGAGTGGACAGGTCGTAGCATAGATAGCCCCTATGGTTCGGTGGAAAGCCTAGGAATACACATGGAGTGGACCTAGGAGCGAGCTTGTGAGGGGCGATAGAGCTAAGATTGGGATAGCACAGACAACCGAAAATTCGTATATGATCATAAGAAAGGACTCTATGATAGAGGATTTTGGTAGGGGGCATGTTGTGAAGAGTGATAGTAGGGAGAATGTTGAGAATGTATTCTGACATTTTAGCAGCATGTACCCAGAAGGATGGAGGGAGGGAGGCATGAATCAATAGGGTGTGAATCATATTGTTAATGGTGCAGATGATTCTTTCAGCTTTACCGTTTTGTGGTGAGGTGTGAGGGCAGGAGAAACGAAAAATCATGTCATTATTGATACAAAAATGGTGAAACATAGAGTTATTGAATTCACGACTATTATCGCACTGAAATGATTTGATACATTTTTCAAATTGTGTTTGGATGAATTGTCGAAACTCAAGAAATTTGGTAAACAATTTTGATTTATATTTGAGAGGGTACAACCAGATATAGTGAGAAAAATCATCTAGCAAGACAAGATAATATTTATGACTGAGAGGACTAGCAACAGGTGATGTCATAAATCGGCATGTATTATATCAAATGGTGCAAAGGTAACACTAGTAGATGATTTAAATGGAAGACGAGTGTGTTTGCCTAAGGAACAAGATACACAATTTTGGGCAAGCTTCCCATTACAAGTAATAAAATTATTGCCTCTAAGAAAATTAAAGACTGGAGTCCTGGGTGACCAAGCCTATAATGTCATGTCGAAGAAAAAATAGTCGCTAGAGAGACGGGAGAGCAAGATCTGGCAGCGGAGGTGGATGTGAATGGATAGAGATCCCCGTGCTATTGCATCTCGTAAGAGGTGTCCCCGTACGAAGATCCTTTACAGTGAAACCAAAAGGGTCAAAGTCAACAGAGACAGAATTACTACGAGTAAATTGGCGGACAGAGATTAGGCTCTTAATCATGTGTGGGGCATACAAGGTATTTTTAAGGGAGAATGGTGTATGGGGATGTTGTGTGTATTATGTACTATAACCCTCTACTGGAATGTGTTGTCCATTACCAACTGTAACATATTGAGGATGTTTTAAACTGCACAGTTTGAGAATAGTACCTGCAGACTGGGTGATGTGAGATGTGGTTCCGGAGTCCACGTACGATTGTTGTCGATTTGCATGTTGAGAGTCTTTGGCGACCAACTCAATGGGTGTCATGGCGGAGGAGGACTGCTGGAACTGTTCCTGCATGAAGTGGGTGTTGACACCCAATTTTGACCCTCTCGTCCAGTCATTAACTATAGAATTACACTAATTTTCAACAATAATTCTAATAATTTTAAAATAATAAAATGCAGCAATAAAACATTAATACAGGCATAAATAAATAAATAAATAATTTAATAATGACACCGCGTCTTAAGCACTTAGAGTCTCGCGCCCGCATTTATTAATTGTAAGCTCTGTCGTAATTCTTAAATAATTAATTAATAAATACTTTAGCAATGACGTCGTATTAAATAGCACACCCGCATTTATTATTATAATAATTTAAATTCAAACTTAGGCTAATAAAACACCTAAATAATTTAATCACAATTTGAATAATTTAATTTATCACTAATTAACTAATTAAACACCTAAAAATTAAATACCTAATCACTTAAAACTAATACCCTAATTCTCTACCCAGCCCACTATCGCCTGGCCCAATCACCTGCGACCCGCACCCAGAGCCTTTACTGTGCCCGAGCCTTATAACCATCGCCCTATACCTCATCACTCAAGAATTTAAAAACATCGATACACCTTCATCCATTAGCGAAACCTAAACCCGTCGCTTCCACGCCGCGGATTTCGCGGAGAATCCGGCTTCCACGCTACCAAGCTCACCCCTTCTTACCATAGATAAACCAAATCCCTACCCAAATCTCGTCAACAAATTGTAAGAATCAATACAAAATCAGTAACAAATCGCACGATTCAAGCACGAATCAACACGAATTATCAATACCCAGAATCAGCCTTGATTACCTACCAAACTTGGGGCCCAGATTATTGGCTATAAATACAAATCGATAAACATGCAATAGATAGGTTTGGACCGGGAAAACCACCCTCACTTTTCAATTGATTCAGAGCTCAGGTGACACCCTTGGCAGCAGTTAAGAACCACCACAGTAGAGCAAGCAAATGAGACAGCCGACGACATAGTAATTTAGGGCAGAGAGGGGAGAGATTCAGAAGTCAGGGGCACCCAAAAACCGATAGGTGTCGCGCCCTTTTTCGGCCGCGGCATTCTAAAATAGCGAGCCCTGCTCAAAATGCAAATGTTAGAAAATAAATAATAAAATGCTAAATAGTTTAAGAGGCTTAAAAATGCTAAAAGGGGTGCTAACATATTAGAAGTGCTAAGGTTTAAAAGGGTGCTAAAATGTTAAAGGGTTGCTAGAATGCTAAGGGTTCGCGGAGTCGCCACCTAATTAATTTGGGTGAATTAGGACACCTAAATGTTTAACTAGTTTAAAGTAAAACATTAACTCCATTTTAATGGTCTGCTAAACTTAGTGAGATTCTGAGTACGGGTTCTTTATTAATCTAGAGGGAAGGGGTTAGGCACCCTCTAAGATCCGCTAACTTGCGGTTATCCTGCCAAACCTAGGGTTAATTATTATGCCAAGAACGCAATGCAAGTTGCAAAAGGTATTTGGGTGGAGAGTATTTAGAATATGAAATGTATTATTACTTAATATAAAATATAGCGCCAAAATACGTAAAGTAGGTTTAGTGAAAACATGCATTTATAAAGTAATTATACTTAATATAAAATATAGCGCCAAAATACATAAAGTTGGTTTAGTGAAAGCATGCATTTATAAAGTAATTAGAAAATTTATTCTATAACATACTCATACTGCTTAGCATAATATATGCAAATTATTATGACAACATCAGATGCTTATAAAAATAAAATAAAACGTCTTTTATGCAGCAGAATACATTTTTTTGTTATGAATGTTAACAAGTATTTATAAGAAGATGAGTTTCTCATGTTAGAATTTAGTGATAAATAATGTTTTGACTACCTAAATAGTTATGTGGATGGAGGATTACTAAATAGTTTGATTATAACTTAAGCAAGCTAGAATAATCAACTAAATGGGGGAAAGCAAATTTTTAATGTTAAGCTACTTTATAATCTATTGGTTCAAGGTTTAACTATTATGAATATCCTACTAATTAATGTAGCGTTAGACATATAATTTACAACAAATAAATGAATGGGGCGGGGTAGAAAATAATTAGAAGGACTCGAGGAATGGCGAAGCTATTTCGCCTCTGGCTTGGAATTTCTGATGCAGGGATAAATGCATGTAGATGTGGGTCTTCGCATTTGCCACGATGAGTCTCGCCATGAGACTCTTTGTTGCTCCAGTGCGTGCCATGTAAATAAAGAAAAGATAAGGATTAGTAGATTTCCAAATCCTTATTGATCAATACAAATAGACAAGATTTTCATATAAGCTCAACATGTATATAATTTCATTTTCAAGGCTAGCACAAGTTAGGATTTCTTTGATAAACTGGAAACCAAATAATCCCACCAACTAGGAGGTTTCCCATAACCATTAGTCGAATATGTACATTTGGTTCTACACACATTTGCTACAGCAAACACATGATCAACCCAAAATATTTAAAGATCCAAGAATGTCCAGAGAAACCTACACAGTGGTCATCATCAGAATTGAGTAGAACCACATTTATTTGTATGGACAGAGCATCATATCAATAAACAACCTAATCATGGACAGTCATTTTTTCAGTTTAACAGACAGGGCAATGCATAGGTGTCGTTCGGCAACTCAGTAGATATAGGGTGACACTAAATGATCCAGAAGTACTTCTCATGCTGACGCAGTGACACATTTTACATCGAGGCAGACAAGGTGAGCCCATCACAAGATTAGAGTGGCATATAAACATAAAGACAATCACATCTTTCCAATAGTAATGTTTCAATGAAACCAACTAGCACTAACTTGAACTTCACAAATACAATTACATTATGCATTTAAGGATGATGATCTTCAAATAGATGTGCACACAACAAACTGAGAGCTATGCTATTATAAACATGGTCCAACTGTCCAAGTAATCTTGAAAGACGTGGAGTGATCTAGAAAACGATATAACGCTGCCATGAAATCCCTTTTTACGTTTAGACAAATAATCAAAACCTATGGCAAGTTTAAAGATGTAAGAGAAACTTCATATAGGCTCAGGGATACTGAATCAATCAATCAACATACGACATCAAATATATAAAGATGTTGCACTAGTCTATTCAAAAGATTGGCAAACCATAAACTCGAACAAGAACTATTCTGTTCAACCACACAACTAATGCTTAGCAAAACACAGTAACAATCACAATCGCGACTCTTAATGGTAATTAATATTAACGGAACAGGTTCAAAGATTAATTCGATGGCATAAGAAGCTATTAATATCAACTTAATTCATGCTTAATCAGTCGTACAGAGAGGGATATTGTGCACACTAATATCAAACGAATATAAAACAGAAAAGGTGACGAATTTACCTTCTCCGGACAGCGACCCGGGGCAGCGTATCAAGTCGTCGGTCCAATCGACGGGTTTTGGGTTTGCGATGCGAATGAAAGGGGTAAAACTGCTTACTGATTTTTTGGCTAGAATTGATAGAGAAGGGTTCGAACTTCCTATTCTATCAGACTGTCGGTGATCGCCGTGCGAGTTGTTAATCGCACTTCGACGCCGCGAGCTCTGAATCAATTGAAGAGTGAGGGTGGTTTTCCCGGTCGAAGCCCTGCCTATTGCATGTGTATCGATTTGTCTTTTATAACCATCATTTGGGTTCTCGGTTGGTAAGTTATTGGTACCACGATTTTAGGGTGCTGACTTAGCGCGATTTGTGTATGATTCTGTCGGATTCTTGGTGCGAAATCGTTCTTGTTATGGTAAGTTATTGATTTGATTTTTGAAAGAATTTCCACGAGATTTGGTATTGATTTGTAAGTGATTTCAAACCGGTAACGATTTGAAGGAAAATCTGGTTTTATGGTAAGAAATCGTTGGCTAGGTTAGTATGGGTAAGGAAGGTTGGCTAGGTGCGCGTGGTTAAGGAAAAGCCCGGATTCTCCGGCGAGAAATCCGGGCATGGCGGCGATCGATTGAGGCTTTCTCTCTTATTTTTTAGGTTTTCGTTTTTTTTGTTGTTTGCTGGGGACGAAATGGCTGATAAGGGAAAAGAAATGAGGGGCCCCGAGTTGGGCTTCTGCGGGTAATGAAGTAAAAGGGAGAGGTTAAAGGCTTAGGGGAAATGGGCTGAGGGAAATAACGCTGGGGCGTGGGCCTCTCGGGTTGGGCTGGGTAGAAATAGGTATTTAATTAGTTAAGTTATTTAATTAGTATTAGTTTTAGGTATTTAATTGTTAATTAGTAGTGAATTAAATTAATAAATTGTGCTTAAATTATTTAGGTGTTTTATTAATCTAATTGTTATAAATCTAAATTATTATAATACTAAATGCGGGTGTGCTATTTAATTAATGCTTAATGCTCTAGAATGCGGCGCTATTATTTAGGAACTTATTATTATGCATTATTGTGAAGTTAAATTAAAATTAAAATTGAGTCTAGATTAAATTACTTAAATGCTAAATGCGAGTATGATATTTAAGAATCGTTTAAAGCTTTATAAATGCGGTGCTATTAAATGCATATATCAGATTAAAATTGATTTTAAATTACAAATGATTACTAACAAATGCGGCTATGCTACCTGACACGACGTTATCGCTAAATTATTTATTTTATGCATTTATTAATTATTTAAGAATTACGACAAAGCTTAAAGTTAATAAATGCGGGCGCGGGACTCTAAATGCTTAAAACTCTACGTAAGACGCGATGCCATTATTAAATTATTATTTATGCCTGTATTTAATGTTTTATTGCTGCATTTTATTATAAAAATCCTAAAAAATTATTTTACAAAATTAGTGTGATTTTATAGTTAATGGCTGGACGGGAGGGTCAAAATTGGGTGTCAACAATAGGCATCGATTTGCATCCCCTAGCAGCAGTCAACTACTCGCAGCAAGGACAGAACATCCAAAAACTAGTAAGCATCGACACCTTTTAGTCAGGACCAGTCGACCTTTCATTCGCATCGCAAAACCCAAAACCCGTCGAGCGGACCGACGACTTGATCTGACGCCGGTCATTTATGCGGAGAAGGTAAACCCATTCCTTTCGATTTTCTTATGTGATTTACAAATTGCAACTGTTTGGTGATATGCTCTGTTGGTAATATTTAGCATTTTAGTCATTTGTTGTGTATGGTCGAAATTACTGGTTTAGTGTCGATACTATTTGCTTGAACGTCGACTTGTCTACTTTTACAGTTAATATTCATATCCATATGTTATAAAACCTTAGTTTCCAGTTTGGGTTAATACGTATTCTAGTGATTTGTTCTTTGGTTCAAAGTGACATTGTTTACTTGTTGAAATCTGTGTTGAAAGGGGATTCGGAATCTGAAATTGAACTCTTATAGTTGCTTGATGTCTACTTGGTCCATTGCTTGTCCTGTTTATCGGTTATACCTTGACAATGTTTGGCTATAGTAGTTTGGTTCAATGGTTTTAGATCTTGGAATTGTGACTAGTATATTGCTGATTTGAAGTTGTCTGTTTATCTTCCGGTATGTATGAATTCACGCAAGCTTATAGACTAAATAATCTGCCGGATATGTCTTTTATTCTCCGAAGAACATAGTCTTTGGAATCTGCAGGTTTTGTTTAGTATTAGGTGGCCTTATGTATTCAACCTAGTCCCTGTCCGTATTTACCGCTGAATCGCCTTTCCTCATCCGATTTTTGCATTCTTGATGAACCATCCGTGGGTATATTTCGTGATGTATGCTTCAGTATACATTTGGTGTATGTCGAGGTCACACATATTCTGTAACCTATCCTCAATTCCGTGTATATCTCCCTTGTATATTAGCTAAAAATATTTTCAAATGTGTCGTTGGGCTTGACATATTCCTGGTAACCTTCAGTCTATTTACTTCATAATTGAGTGTTGGGCCTAGTCCGTTGTTTGCTCTCCTCTGCTGTCTGCTTGTGTGCTACCTGACCTGGGCCCATAAAATACTCATTTCTGCCTCTGCATTATCAGTTGTGACCCATGAATGTGTTAGATCCAGTCCATCCTTATCCAGTTCTCGTTGATAGCTGTCTGTTGCTCACCACTGTTTGTATGGCATGTATCGATTCTTATGCTGAGGGCTTATTTATTAGTGGATAAAGTTAGGACATCTGTGATATTTAGCACTCAATTATTCATGCCTAATATTATTTGGACGGATGCTAATCTTTATCTTTTCTTATTTTTACATGAAATGCATCGGAGCAAACAAAGAGTCTCGTTATGAGACTCCGCATGACTCTCGCCGAATGAAGACCCGCATCCACACTTCTCGCATTCTCGGGCCTCGAAAAATCCAAAACAAATAGGGCAGGATGACATTACCATCCGTCCTAATCACTATTCTTACTCCTTTGATCCCGTTGTTTGTGTATTTCTTTATTTGTTAAAATTTGTGTAATTGTTAGAACATCTAGAACAATTAAACCTTGAACGAATATGGGGAGGGAAGATTAAACTTAAAACACCTCCTAATTTTTTTTTTTTTTAGGATCGTCATGCATGTCGGAATATTTTTTATCATTGCAAAGAAAGTAATTAAAAACTAAACTATATTTTTGCATAATTAACAAAACAAATCCATAAGTAACTAACTTTTCCTTTATTTTTTATTTGCCAAAAAGAGTATTTTATAAACAACACGAACACATATTTTAGAACTTTATACTATGTTTTATAAATTATGACATGCCTACTTACCTAAATGCATTTTTTTTGTCAAAGAAGTCGATTCTTGCATTATTACCTTTGCACTATACTATGCAATATATATTTCATCTAATATAGCAAATTTATGTGTTCTTGTATCTTATGAACATATATTTTCATCCAAAATTATTTCTACTATAAACCTTTTATGTCATCGAAGAACACATTTTTTTCCTTACTTTATATAAAACACCTGCAACATTCTTTACTTCAAATACTTTTTTTTTTACATGCCTTTCTTAACCAGATAATTAACCTAGGTTTGAACGGACAACCGCAAGTTAGCGGATCCTTTAGGGTGCCTAACCCCTTCCCTTTAGGATAATAAAGAACCCTTACCCAGAATCTCACTAAGTTTAGCAGACCACAAAGAATGGAGTTAGTGTTGACTTTAACCTAAGTTGACATTTAGGTGTCCTAATTCACCCAAATTAATTAGGTGGCGACTCATGAACCATAGCATTCTAGCACCTTTTTAAAGCACCCCTTTACATTTAACACTTCTTTTAACATTTAGCACTTTTATTTATTTTCTAACATGTTTTTATTCAAGCAGGGTTCGCTAGAATTCCGTTTTCGACTCCGGTTTAAAATGGGGTGTTACAGATGGCGACTCCACAGGGGATTTAAGGTTCTTAACCATAACAGACCTAGGGTTATTATTTGACATTATTTTTTGCATTTAATTTTGTGTGCTATATTTTGTTTATTTTAATTGCTACCTGCTTTACTGCTTTCCCTAAACTGGCATTCCGCTCATATTTCTTCCACTCTGGAAAATTCACACAATCACACACTACATGCGAGGTGCGCTTGGTGCATCAGCAAAATTCTTTTTTCAAAATCCAAATTTAGGAGAGTTGGTAACATACGTGGAGTGTCCGGTCTAACCGGTGGCCGCGTAGCCTTCTCACTCGAGTTGTCCGCTCGGGAACCTTGCGTCTAGAAAAGCCAAATCTTAGAAACTTAAGATAGAGCTATACCACCCTTATTTTAGGGCATGCGTCATTTACCTTAGGTGGGTCGGTCCGCGGCATCGACACCTGATTAGGAAGACACCAAACTTGTCGACGGGTTTCTCAACCCGATAGCCAACCAAAGTATTATGTGTAGCGAGGGTAATGATGACAAATCCAAGCCTAATCGGACATCTTTGAAATTGGAAAAAGTGCACCGTCATTTGGTCGCCATTTCCAACAAAGGCATTATAGTTGGGCGACTTGGACAAATCTATCATGGCCTCGTATATGTGACGTTTAGGCCTACCGGCATAAAGAGGTCCCATGCATGTTAGGAAGCGTTTGAATGTGCTATATGCGATATATACATTACATACCGCAAATTACATGCTTTATGCTAACACCGTTTGTTGCATTTTTAGAAAGATTTATCATCTCCCAAAGGTCGATTTGTATTTGACTAAGCAATGGCGAACATCGATATCTCACAAGATCAAAGGCACGGTCGGCATGGCGATTCGAGGTATCTGGCGGAGCAGTCGGAACTGTCTTGGTTCCTATAGGCAAGCAGGGTCTCGAAGAAAGGCATCATAGATCGGTCGGCGGCTACTCGCCCAAATACCGCAACAAATAGCAAACCTGCAGGCCGAAATAAGAAGTCTCAGAAACATCACTGAAGTACTCGTCACTGCAAACAACCAAAACAGTCAAAATCCTCCAAATTACTACCAGTACCCTCTTACTACATATCTCATTCAGCCAATATACAATGCACCCATACATCCCACAAAACCAAATTATGCTCGGCCCAAACACAAACCAAAGGCCACCACCAACCCGCTTTTGCAATGATACGACAACCCTTACGGTACCCGTCGTGCATGCGCCACACCGAATGCCCGTTCACTAAACACTTTCAAACCCCGCATTGGTGCTAAGAGAAAACCAACCAGAACCTATACACCTTTAGCTGAACCCATAACCCAAGTGTATGAGGAGCTGAAAGCCGCAGGAATACTCCAGCCAATTCCCAGAAATATCCCCAGGCCTACTTCCCGAGGGCATGATAAAACCAAACATTGTGCATACCACTCCGGTGTCGAGGGGCACGACATCGAAAATTGCTATGCACTCAAGGACAAAATAGAGGAGCTAATCAAAGAAGAGTCATTCGACGGAGGAGGCCTCCCACAATGAGTACAATGCACCCCAAAGGAAGAGAGGTGTTCCCTGGCCAGAACCCGCCCCGCCTGAATCAACCATTTATCCTGCCCCTCGTAGATCCACCCAGCAAGCCCGCCAATAAAGTAGGGCACCCAATGATTCGGACCAATAAGAATTTTGAAGGAAAACCACCCAAAGTTCGCACCCCACTTGAACCCATACCTCAAATATATGAAGGTTGCGGTGCGTGCCTAATCCAACCAATTCGGGAAGGATTCCCGACCACATCCCAAGATGGTATGATGAGAACAAGCGTTGCGCGTATCACTCCGATAGCCGGGACACGACGAAGGTTGTCATTCCTCGAGGACAGAATCGGCGTTGATCAAAGAAGGGTAATTCGGCTAAAGTGCGCCCCAAATCCGCGCAAACCACGACCATGTCAATATGCACTGACGACCTTAGATGAGAATACACTCGCTTATGCCCATTCCGCTGAATCAATCATTTATCCGAGCACGCGCGCGCGAAGCCAAAAGATGAAGATATTGATAGCGGCGTGAAGACCCGGCCGGCCATGACCGCGAGCGAAGGCGTATTGGTTGGATTTGCACCTTGTCTTGGTCCGCCAGAGCACGGATAAGAAAAGCGATTTATTTTAGCGAGAATAATTTATAAACTCATATTTTTATAATGTTTTATTCAGTTTTGATTTTAATGAACTACGTTTGACTCGATTCCGCGGTGGATACGTGGCGGCGTCTCGAGCGGTCCCACATCTAGAAATTTCATTTTTACCCAATATTCGCTTGTAATGAACTACGTCATGACCTGATTCCCTCATGGGGATACGTAGGCGGCCTAAATCGGCTTCGGTCACACCATTAGGAAACTTTCCATTCGTTCTGAAAATAACAAATACACAAGCAACTTCCTTTAGGCCAAACACCCTTTTCAAAACTGGGACAATGTAGGAGACCAGACAGGGGTTGCAAGTCCAAACAGGCCAGGCACGCAGATGTCAAGGAACAAGGCGGCGAAGTCAAACACGAATCGACCACCCCAAAACTCACAAAATTTTCTTTGGCGCAGTCTTTTCATATTAATGCGAAGCAAAAAGCGTGGCGAAGATGACAACAATCCAAAATCCGCGGCAAAAGCAACAGCAGCAGAAAGGGGCATCAACCAACAGTAGCCAAAGTTCAGAGTTCCGCAACAAAACCTAGCGCATCAACTCGGGCATAAAGTCAAATTGGCAACCAGCGCGATCGCGACAACAAAGACATCATGGCGATTAAATCGATTGCGGCATTTAGCATGTCCGTGCAAGGCGGCGTCGATGATTCATCGGCGTATCGGGGGCGACATCTACCCATAAAATTGCACTTCGTATATATTTATCATTTTGTTTAAACGGTATACACTAACGTTTTCTCAAGCTCGGCTTGCGAGCATTTATTCTACGAGGAGCGGCCACGTCCGAACAACGGCGTTATCGGCGTATGTCGGCGGCGACATATATCCGACTTCGATTTCGTCGATCAGCGGGACAATTTTTAAGGACTTCGCCACGAAAGGACAGCAAATATGATTCCATATGCCGAGAGAAGCGCAAACAATCAGCGATAATTCAAAAGTCATGACAAAGTCTAGCGCGGCTCGGGCATAAAGCACACAACAAAAGCATCGTGGCAATTCGTCGATTGCGAGAAACATCTTAGGGCGACATCTACCCACATAATTGCCTTTCTCAAATATTTATCATTCTGTTTTATGATTTATACACTAACTTTTTTTCAAAGCTTAGCTTGCGAGGCGTTTATTCCACGGGAAGCGGATCAACACGCCCGCAACGGCGTTATCGGCGATATGTCGAAGCGACAACATATCGACTCGATTACGTCGATCGACAATTTAAGGACCTCGCACGAAATGACATCGGCGGATATGATTCCATACGCTCTAAAGATCGACATAAACTGGGACAATTTTAAGGACTTTACTACAGATGACATCAATGGACATGGTTAATTTACGCTAAGGGTTCCATGCCCCAAAACTGGGACAAATTTTAAAGAGAGCTGGCGGTGAGCAATCGAGTATGGGAGAATACACCGATTTCGGATAAGGAAGTTTTCTTTGTTTATGACATGTCACTATTCAAATATCAACATAAGTTCCTGCTAGCACATACTAGTATTTTCTCAAGATAGAATATTTTCAACAAATGTTTTCGACCAAGACTCGAAGTCAGCCAGGGGTTACATGGTCCAGACAAGACAACGCGTGCAAATATCAAGAGCCAACACAAATCGTGACACCTCCCGAACTCACAATTTTCCTTTGAGTGAATTTTGCAGTCAGCGAGGCAAGGAGGACAACAACATTCCAACAGATCCGCTCACGAAGTCCATCTACAACAAGTCTACATCAAATACATCTCGCAAAAACCACATTTTCGTTACTCAAAGCATCATTTACACTTTAATTATTTCATCTAGCTTTGATTATGCATAACACAAATTTTATCCATGCCCTAGGAGGCGTCATATGCATCTCGTCCATACAAGACGATAACGCCCATACAAGGCGTCATATGCATCTCGTCCATACAAGACGATAACGCCCATACAAGGCGTTATTTGCATTTCGTCCATACAAGACGATAACGCCCATACAAGACGATAACGCCCATACAAGGCGTCATATGCATTTCGTCTATACAAGACGATAACGCCCATACAAGGCGTCATATGCATCTCGTCCATACAAGACGAGAACGCCCATACAAGGCGTCATTTGCATTTCGTCAATACAAGACGATAACGCCCATACAAGGCGTCACTTGCATTTCGTCCATACAAGATGATAACGCCCATACAATGTGTCACTTGCATTTCGTCCATACTGAGCGAAACGCCATACAAGGCGTCATACGTCTAAATCCATCTGAGCGAACGCCCATACAAGCGTCATATACTTCGCTCATACAAGCGAAACGCCCATACTGGCGTCATGTCATCTCGCCCATACTGAGCGAACGCCATACAAGGCGTCATATCATCGCCCATCTGAGCGAGAACGCCATACAAGCGTCATTTGCATTTCGCCCATCAAGCGAGAACGCCATACTGGCGTCACGTCATCTAAATCCATACTGAGCGAGAACGCCCATACAAGGCGTCATGCATCTCTCGCCCATACAAACGAAACGCCATACAAGCGTCATGCATCTAAATCCATCTGAAGCGAGAACGCCATACAAGCGTCATTTGCATTTCGCCCATACAAGACGATAACGCCCATCTGGCGTCATGCATCTCGCCCATACAAAGCGAACGCCATACAAGGCGTCATTTGCATTTCGCCCATACAAGCGAAACGCCCATACAAGGCGTCATTTGCATCTCATCCATAAGGCGTCATTTGCATCTCATCCATACAAGACGAACGCCCATAAGCGAGAACGCCCATCTGGCGTCATTGCATTCGATAACGCCCATACTGGCGTCATTTGCATCTCGTCCATACAAGACGAACGCCCATACTGGCGCCATTTGCATTTCGTCCATACAAGATGATTCCACCCATACAAGGCGACATTTGCATTTCGTCCATACAAGCGATAACGCCCACATGGCGTCATCTGCGTCTATATCTGAGCGGCGTATCATCACATCATTTCATACACGATCTGACTACAACCACAACACAAAATTTACATTCTTACATTGTCGCGCCCTTTTTCGGCCGCGACGTTTCTAAAAGCGAACCCTGCTTAAATAAAAATGTTAGAAAATAAATAATAAAGAGCTAAATGTTAAAAGGAATGTTAAAATATTAAAAGGTGCTAAAAATATTAAAAAGGGGGTGCTAAAATATTAAAAGTGCTAAAGGGTATGCTAAGATGTTGCTAAAAGGTGCTAAATGCTAAAAGAGGTGCTTAAAATGCAAAAGGGTTCGCGGAGTCGCCACCTAATTAATTTGGGTGAATTAGGACACCTAGATGTCAACTAAGTTAAAGTCAACACTAACTCCATTTAAATGGTCTGCTAAACTTAATGAGATTCTGGGTAAGAGCTCTTTATTAATCTAGAGGGAAGGGGTTAGGCACCCTCTAAGATCCGCTAACTTGCGGTTGTTCTGCCAAACCTAGGGTAATCATTATGTTAAAAAATGCCTGTTTTGAAAATATATAAAAAAAAATGCTTCAAAATATTTTATAAAAGGCATGTTGATAAAAGTTTATAAGACTAAGGCAAAAAATGTAAATGATGCAAAGGTTATTTATGGACTAATTATGTGTGCTGCTAGCTAAATTAATCTTGCTTAACCTACGTATAGTATTATATAAAAAATGCTTAATGATTCTTGAGAGTTTAGGGGAAAATTTGTTTATGGATTTAATAAGAAACAAAATGTTGGTTTTATGATGCAAGTTAAATCATTTAAATTACTTTGGTAAAATTTAGATATGCATAACAATCCTAAAGACACATAAAATAGAAGTGCATTTTCTAATTTTAGATTACCTCCCCTTATGCGTTCAAAGACTAATTGTTGTTGGTTCCCTATTAATTACAAAGTCATAAAATTACAATAACAAATAAAATGAGATGAGGAGGTTAAGAGAGTAAGGGACTGAAGCGGATGACTCCGTCCTATTTGTTTTTCTAGGAATTGCGGAAGAGGGAACTCGATAGATGTAGATGCGGGTTGCCATTTGAATGAGTCTCGCCATGGGACTCTTTATTTTGCTCCGGTGCGTTTCATGCAAAATAAGAAAAGATAAGGATTAGTATGCACTCCAAATACTTGAATCATGATAAATAAACATAGATTTAAACATATAGTATTAAACAAGAAGAATAAACAATGTGCTGCACATTTTTCCCAATTCATATAATAGGCATATCATGTGCTTAAGTGCATAACCAGCAGAATAACTAACAGACAAACACGACATAATGGCCTCAACAAGGAATCTCAACTAGATATGACCCTTAACCGACAGTACATTCATTATACGACTACCTACCACGAATGTATGATGGCATGCTACGTATCTAAGCCTCATATACTGTGTATATTATCTACACATTCTGCGTATACCTCAGTATTTTAATTCGGGCAACAAACCAACAAGCGGATAACAAATAACAAGGAAATGACATGCCCAATACTTGAATTTTCAGATTTCACAAGATATATATGATGGCTTCAAACAATCGAATAATTATACTAGAAACGATTGAGGATTAGGCGAGTGCTAACAGAGAAAAGGCGGCCTTGACAACCCTCAAATTCTACCCAAAAAGTTTCAGAGGATCAATATGCCTTGCTGACTTACATGAATCATGACATTACGACTCTCAAATTTTATCCGAAACAGGCATTAAATCGGGGAATGAGAGTTCCAGTTAATATGTTTTAAACTTGACCTCAGACAAGAAACGTCATTAAGTCGCACATTATTCTGAGTTTCCTAAGAAGCGTCGACTTCATCGCTTAAGCTATTCGATCCTTTTTTTTTTAGTCGAGACTAGTGTTATGACATGGGCAGTTGATAGAAAAGCATACATAAGTTCATCCTTAATTATTAATTCAATAAGGATCCAAACATGCTTTGGAAGATATATTTTCAGCAAACACAGTAGTTACTCAACTAAACTTGCATTTTTTCCTTGATGCCAACGAACATATATACAGTCCTCCAAACAGAACATTTCGACTAACAAAGGACAGTACCAACTGGGCAGTTACAAAATAGATGAGATACAACTAACAGACATGGGGGTCAATCGATCTTCAATATATATTAAACATGCTTAAATGCGAAATTAACCGATCTAAAAATTGAAACTGAAACTTGAACTGAAAGCTTTTAACACATAATTACTCCGCAAGACACTCACAACAGAAATTAAAGAGTAGAACTGAGAGGGGACGAATTTACCTTCTCCGGACAGCGACCCGGGACAGCGTATCAAGTCGTCGGCCCACTCGACGGGCTTTAGGTTTGCGATGCGAATAGAGGGGCGAGGTTTGTTTGCTGGTTTCTTGGCTGGAAAAGAAAGGATTCTTAACTGCTGCTAAGGGGGTGTTCGACAGTGAGTAAGGTGCTACCTCACTGAGCTCTGCCGTCTTCCTCCTTGAACTCTGTCGTCTATTGCTATTCGACTCCCCCTGTTGCTCTCTGCCCTACTGTGCTTATATAGCCCCCGTTTGGGTTCCCTATTAGGTAAGGTTTTAGACCATTTAATGCGAAATCTTGGTATTAATATCAGTAGTTAAGGGACGATTTTGGTGCGATATTGGCTGCCTATTTTGGATTGATTTGCTACTGATTTTGTAGATTCAAATGGGTTCTGATTTGAAGGGATTTGTGGAAGATTCGTTTGGTTATGGAAGGAAATCGTTCGAGAAGGTGCATGGGTAAGGAAAGCTGGCTAGGGTGCGTGGGTAAAGGGAAGCCCGGATTCTCGGCGAAATCCGCGGCGGCAATGAAGTTTTCTAGGGTTGCGTTTCGTTGTTTAGTCGACAGGGAAGGGACGATGTGAGGGTAAAGGAAAAGGCTGAGGGCTGCTGGCTTTAGGCGTGGGCTTAGGGAAATAAGGGAAGAAGGGAATGGGGCCTGAGTGTTGGGCCTGCGGGTAAGATAAATAGGTGGGCTGGGTAGAATTAGGAGTTAATTAATTTAGGCTTAGGTTATTATGGGTAGAGTTTTAAGTGTATTAATTAATTAGTAGTAAATTAAAACAAAAAAATTGTGCTTAGATTATTTAAGTGCTTTATTAAAATTATTACAAGAATAAAATGGGCGTGCTATTTAATTAGTGCTTGAGTTTAAGAAATAAAGACGGACGTACTATTTAATTAATGCTTAAATGCGGCGCTTTTATTTAAAATCTTATTATTATGCATTATTGCGACGTTAAAATTGAATTGAGTTTAGATTAAATGCTAAATGCAAGTATGATATTTAAGAATTGTTTAAGGCTTTTATAAATGCGTATTTATTAAACGTGTGTTAGATTGATTACAAATGATTATGAAATTATCCTGCGTATTAATAAATGCGGCTATGCTACCTGACACGACGTTATTGCTAAATTATTTATTTTATGTATTTATTAATTATTTAAGAATTACGACATAGCTTGCAATTAATAAATGCGGGCGCGAGACTCTAAGTGCTTAATACTCTACGTGAGACGCGACACCATTATCAAATTATTTATTTATGCCTGTATTTATGTTTTATCGCTGCATTTTATTATAAAAAATCATAAAACTTATTTTACAAAATTAGCCTAATTTTATAGTTAATGACTGGACGGGAGGGTCAAAATTGGGTGTCAACATACATTATTTTGTTTTGACAGTTATGCACCAATGCTTCTATCTTAGCTTCAATCTACAGGAACTGCACAAGATGGAGCATAACGTGGATTTTCTCTTACAGCGAACCGGGGCAATTTGTTGGGGGGGCCAACCTTCCCAATGAATGGCAGAAGCGGCCTCAAGCGTCGGTCCACTCGTTCCACATCACCATAAAACCCAGTACCATAAGCTATAGCGGTACACCCCAGGTTCAAGCCAGTTATTTTTATTTCTTTACTTTTTGCACCATAGCCCAGTGTCATCATAACTCGACACTGGGACAATTTTTGAGTCCGCGTCAGCCTTGCCTAAATTGCCCGACATTCTAGTTCTGAGGGTCGAGACAAAATTGGCTATGAGTCAACGTCTTTGTCCGAAGATTCTTCCATCATCTCCATACAAAGAGGGACAACTGTTGACACCCAATTTTGACCCTCCCGTCCAGTCATTAACTATAGAATTACACTAATTTTCAACAATAATTCTAATAATTTTAAAATAATAAAATGCAGCAATAAAACATTAATACAGGCATAAATAAATAAATAATTTAATAATGACACCGCGTCTTAAGCACTTAGAGTCTCGCGCCCGCATTTATTAATTGTAAGCTCTGTCGTAATTCTTAAATAATTAATTAATAAATACTTTAGCAATGACGTCGTATTAAATAGCACACCCGCATTTATTATTATAATAATTTAAATTCAAACTTAGGCTAATAAAACACCTAAATAATTTAATCACAATTTGAATAATTTAATTTATCACTAATTAACTAATTAAACACCTAAAAATTAAATACCTAATCACTTAAAACTAATACCCTAATTCTCTACCCAGCCCACTATCGCCTGGCCCAATCACCCGCGACCCGCACCCGCGTAGCCCTTTACCAGGCCCAGAGCCTTATAACCATCGCCCTATACCTCATCACTCAGCAGCCCTAAAAAACATTGGGATACACCTTCATCCCTGTTAAACGAAACCCTAAACCCGTCGCCTCCACGCCCGGATTTCTCGCCGGAGAATCCGGGCTTCCCTTTACCCACGCGCAAGAAGCCAGCCCTTCTTACCATAGATAAACCAAATCCCTACCCAAATCTCGTCAACAAATCGTAAGAATCAATACAAAATCAGTAACAAATCGCACGATTCAAGCACGAATCAGCACGAATTATCAATACCCAGAATCAGCCTTGATTACCTACCAAACTTGGGGCCCAGATTATTGGCTATAAATACAAATCGATACACATGCAATAGATAGGCTTGGACCGGAAAAACCACCCTCACTCTTCAATTGATTCAGAGCTCAGGGGACACCTCGGGCGGCAGCTAAGAACCACCACAAGAGAGCAAGCAGCGAGACACCGACGACATAGTAATTTAGGCGAGAGGAGAGATTCGTAAGTCGTGGCACCCAAAACCGATAGCATCGATTTGCATCCCCTAGCGATCGCCAACTACTCGCAGCAGCGACGTAACATCCAAAACTAGTAAGCATCGACACCTTTTAGTCAGACGATCGACCTTTCATTCGCATCGCGAAACCCAAAACCCGCCGAATGGACCGACGACTTGATACGCTTTCCCGTCGTCAGACGGAGAAGGTAAACCCATTCCTTTCGATTTTCTTATGTGATTTACAAATTGCAACTGTTTGACCGATATGCTCTGTTGGTAATATTTAGCATTTTAGTCGTCATTGTATGGTCGAAATTATCGGTTTAGTGTCGATACTATTTGCTCGACAAATGACTTGTCTACTTTTATTGTTAATATTCATCTCCATATGTTATAAAACCTTAGTTTCAGTTGGGTTAATACACGTTTCTAGGTGATTTGTTCGTTCAAAGTGACATTGTTTACTTGTTGAAATCTGTGTTGAAAAGGATTCGAATCGAAATTGAACTCTTATAGTTGCTTGATGTCTACTTGTCCATCGCTTGTCCCGTTTATCGGTTATACCTTGACAATGTTTGCTATAGTAGTTTGGTTCAATGGTTTTAGATCTTGGAATTGTGACTAGTATATTCTTGATTTGAAGTTGTCTGCTTATCTTAGATGTATGAATTCACGCAAGCTAATAGACTAAATAATCTGCCGGATATGTCCTTTATTCTCTGAAGAACATAGTCTTTGGAATCTGCAGGTTTTGTTTAGTATTAGGTGGCCTTATGTATTCAACCTAGTCCCTGTCCGTATTTACCGCTGAATCGCCTTTCCCTCCCTCTGATTTTTGCATTCTTCAGTAGACCATCCGGGTATATTTCGTGATGTATGTGATATGTATGCTTCAAAGGTACATTTGGTGTATGTCGAGGTCACACATATTACGTAACCTATCCTCAATTCTCGTATATCTCCCTTGTATATTAGCTAAAAATATTTTCAAATGTGTCTGGCTTGACATATTCTCGGTAACCTTGATCTATTTACTTCATAATCGGTGTTGGGCCTAGTCCGTTGTTTGCTCTCCTCTCATGCCGCTTGTGTGCTACGACTGGGCCCATAAAATACTCATTTCTGCCTCTGCATTATCAGTTGTGACCCATGAATGTGTTAGATCCAGTCCATCCTTATCCAGTTCTCGTTGATAGCTGTCTGTTGCTCACCACTGTTTGTATGGCATGTATCGATTCTTATGCTGAGGGCTTATTTATTAGTGGATAAAGTTAGGACATCTGTGATATTTAGCACTCAATTATTCATGCCTAATATTATTTGGACGGATGCTAATCTTTATCTTTTCTTATTTTTACATGAAATGCATCGGAGCAAACAAAGAGTCTCGTTATGAGACTCCGCATGACTCTCGCCGAATGAAGACCCGCATCCACACTTCTCGCATTCTCGGGCCTCGAAAAATCCAAAACAAATAGGGCAGGATGACATTACCATCCGTCCTAATCACTATTCTTACTCCTTTGATCCCGTTGTTTGTGTATTTCTTTATTTGTTAAAATTTGTGTAATTGTTAGAACATCTAAAACAATTAAACCTTGAACGAATATGGGGAGGGAAGATTAAACTTAAAACACCTCCTAATTTTTTTTTTTTTTAGGATCGTCATGCATGTCGGAATATTTTTTATCATTGCAAAGAAAGTAATTAAAAACTAAACTATATTTTTGCATAATTAACAAAACAAATCCATAAGTAACTAACTTTTCCTTTATTTTTTATTTGCCAAAAAGAGTATTTTATAAACAACACGAACACATATTTTAGAACTTTATACTATGTTTTATAAATTATGACATGCCTACTTACCTAAATGCATTTTTTTTGTCAAAGAAGCCGATTCTTGCATTATTACCTTTGCACTATACTATGCAATATATATTTCATCTAATATAGCAAATTTATGTGTTCTTGTATCTTATGAACATATATTTTCATCCAAAATTATTTCTACTATAAACCTTTTATGTCATCCAAGAACACATTTTTTTCCTTACTTTATATAAAACACCTGCAACATTCTTTACTTCAAATACTTTTTTTTTTACATGCCTTTCTTAACCAGATAATTAACCTAGGTTTGAACGGACAACCGCAAGTTAGCGGATCCTTTAGGGTGCCTAACCCCTTCCCTTTAGGATAATAAAGAACCCTTACCCAGAATCTCACTAAGTTTAGCAGACCACAAAGAATGGAGTTAGTGTTGACTTTAACCTAAGTTGACATTTAGGTGTCCTAATTCACCCAAATTAATTAGGTGGCGACTCCGCGAACCCTTAGCATTCTAGCACCTTTTTAAAGCACCCCTTTACATTTAACACTTCTTTTAACATTTAGCACTTTTATTTATTTTCTAACATGTTTTTATTCAAGCAGGGTTCGCTAGAATTCCGTTTTCGACTCCGATTTAAAATGGGGTGTTACAGTGGGCGTGCTGTGGTGCTGGAGCTGGACCTAACAACCTGTGTTGGGAATAAGGGTTGAAGAGTACTGGAATGCCGAATGGGGCACCGCAACTCAGATCTTGAGACCGCATGATCTTATGCGATCTTTGAGGATCCGCCGCGGTCTTTGGTATGTTGTTGTCCCATGTTGCTTAGCACGCGGGTGGTCATCGATGTCCGCCTGGCCGCTTAGCACGACGGGTTTCTTCGAGCAACAACTGTGATCGAGCTTTGTTAAAGCTGGGTAACGAATCCGCCTGTTGAATCATGGTGGCCAATGTATCATATTCGCCTTTAGGGAGACCAACAATCAATTGTAACACCATTTTGGTGTCAGTAACAGGCGAGTCGACAGCAGCAAGTTGATCCGTCGGGAGCTTTAACTGTTTGCAGTACTCAGTCACATTGAAAAAGTTTTCAAGACGTGTATTGTTAAATTGCTCCTCTAAATACACATCACTGGTGTGCTTGTTGTCCTGAAAAATTTCCTCCAAACGATTCCACAAGTTACGGGCTATGGAGTCAGATTTCATGATAGTAAGAAGTAGATCCTGAGAAATACTACCATATATCCATTGTTTGACGTCGGCGTCTAGGCGACGCCAAGTAGAAGCATCAACCTCCGAAGGGCGCGGAATGATGTCATCAATATGATAAAGCACGTTATAGATTCATGCATGATTGCGAAACAGTTCAACTCAATGATAATACTGACTGATTTCTTGATCAAGAAGGATGGGGATATGGTTCTTGATGTTGGAAACAGTGAGAGCGGGATGAAAAGAGGGTGACGACTTGGTGGTGGGATTTGTGGAGGTAGAAGCGTCAACAACAGTGGAAGAATCCTGAGTATCCATTTAGAGAAGAGAGGAAGAAAAGAAAAATCAAGAAATTTCTTGAAGAGAAGAAGGGAGTCGCAGCGTCGTGGAAGGGGTGGTGGTACCGGCGGCTGGGGAAGAAAATTTCTAGAGTTTTTGGAGTTTTAGGCTCTTGATACCATGTAAGATGATATTAATCTCCCTTAGGGAGTCTTTTCATTTATATCAAAGTATATATAGAGTACAATATTCATCCCTTATACAATAAGAATCATAAGCCTATACAAATGAGAATCATAATCTTACCATAATTATATTTTATATTGAAATATTCTAATTAAGAGTAGGAATACAATTATTTCTATAATATACATATTTATAATAACATAAACAAAAAGAAAACCACAAGTAGTTAGTTTCTAGATCTAAGAATAAGCAGCCCTGGAGATTTAAGAGTAAAACTACTAATCTTGTACCGTGGCACGAGAAAGAGATTCACGCGACAATTTACTAACCCTTTATGCAGGGTCATTTTTGGATTCGTGCGAGGTGTACTACCACATAGGGTCTCCGAAAAATGAAAAAATTTAGGGTCATTTTTTCACTTTTTATTAAGAAGTATTAGCCAAAATTTATTATAAAGATCCATAATTTGCAAGTCTTAGCTCAATTAAAAATTCACTTTTACGAATTAGAACAAAGCCTTAAAATATTTAAGACGATCATTCGACCTCCTTGGTCATGGTTAGCTGAAGCAAAGAGAGATAGTGACAATTAAATTTGTACGTGTTACCGCTAAATTATACTATATGCTTTGGCTGCTTTAGAAAACAATGACACAGCGGCAAGAAAACTTTTGTTTTTTCTTCTTAAAAGAAAAACGCGTCCAAAATTCCTCTTCTATTTGAAAATTTGTTGAGTCGGAGCTAAGTGTCTTAGTTAATAAGATTATAATATAAGTAATACAGTTTATACAACCCAGAAAATCATAATTAAAGATGGATACTGACACTTTCTTTTTCATTTTCCAATTTGAGAAAGTTACTATCAGTGAGTAGAGGAGTCGGATGGACCGTTTGGACTGAAGTTGGCGGGTCAAGATGGATTGAAGTTGGAGATGAGTCAATGCTCAACCCGTCCAAAACTTATATGGGCTAAGATGACGGGTCAAGATGGGCTAAATGATGGATCATAACCCAACTTGCCTAACTTGACCCATTACTTTTACAAATTTTAAATTTACCTTGTATGATGTTATTATTTTGTATGATATTTGATTTTTTTCATATCTTTATTTTTAAAATAAGAATAATTTTTTTCATTTTTTTTTCATTTTTTATAAAAGCAAAAAAATATGAAATAAAAATTTGAGGATGGAATGAGGGTGGAAGGGATAGGTGTGGATAAGGTCATATTTTTTTATAAATTATTTATAAAAGTAAAAAAATATAAAATAGAAATTTGAGAATGAGGTGGGAGGGGGGCATGTGGTGTTAGGACAGATGGGGTAAGAAAAAATTCATATTTTTGATAAATTATTTATAAAAGTAAAAAAATATATAAAATAAAAATTTGAGATCGGGGAATTCCGGGCACATGCAGTAGCCGCAGGGATGGGAAAGACAAATAACCAACCAACTATATATGCCTAAAAGGGGAGGTTAGGTACGGATTTTTTTCTTCATATTTTTAATAATTTGTTTTATAAAAGTAACAAAAAATATGAAATAGAAATTTGAGAATGGGGTGGGGGTAGATGTAGAAGTAATGGGGCGGTGTACCACAATACCCTGAGGTAATGTGTAGAGAATTAGAATTATTGGTAATCAGTTAGTAGTTAAGTTGTGTATATGTCGGTTAAATGAGGTAGTTAGCATTGTAGTTAGCGTTGTGTATATAATACACATTTCTTTACTTGTAAATGTAATAATTGAATATATAGAAAATATCCCAGAAGAGCAGTTATTCTTTGCTCCCAAAATATCTCCACATCTTTTTCATCCGAGAGCTTCTCCTTTACCGATTTCTTCTTCGATTCCAATCTTACGAATGTAGATTGACCGCATGCAGTGCACGATCTCTAACATGGTATCAAAGCCCAAGGTTTTGACATAGCAATGGAGCGATTTGATGAAGAATCGATGCAGATCGAAGACATGTTCTGGAAGTGCTGGTGATGAGGTAGATTTAATACCGTATCAAGGTAATTTTGAAGTATTATTGATCGAATTCACTGTGATTCTGCTGCGAGTGACACAAAATCAACAAAGGAGAAATATCGATTATCGATTCTGGAGAAATATCGATTTCGATTTGATTCGATCTTATTTGCTAGATGCATCTGTCGAGTGTGTGTCTATTCAAATCTGGATTACAAGTTTTGGTCTGATTTTCTGATTTTGCATGTGAGTTTATATCACTTCGTCTCTACAATACGAAAGAATGAGAAGTGTTGAAGGAATGTCGGCTAATGGATTGAAGCAGGAGTCGTTAGTATTGATCATAACCATCCCTTGTACTTGTATCCATCTGTTGCTCCTGGATCATTGTCAGTTGGAGTTACACTTACCGGAATGGAAAATTATACCCTGTGGAGCAGAGCCATGAAGCTTGCACTGCTAGGGAAGAACAAAATGGGATTTATCGACGAGATAGTGAGGAAGGAAGACTTCTCTGGTAGTCTTGCCAATATGTGGGAAAGAAGCAATGCTATTGTAGTGTCTTGGTTAATGAGCAATGTGAGTAAAAGCTTACTACATAGAATGCTCTTTAATTCAGACTCTCGCACAATATGGGAGGAGTTGCGAGATAGGTTCGACAAGGTTAACAGTTCTAGAGCATTCCAATTGCATAAAGACATATTTACATTGCGATAGGGAACACTTCCTGTTTCTGTCTATTACTCGAGGCTTAAGGATTTGTGGGATGAGTACGACTCGATTATACCGATACCAAATTGTTGTGATAAATCTAAGGAGTTGGTGGTGCACATTCAGTACAAAAGGATGTTGCAATACCTGATGGGACTCAATGATAGTTATGGTCAAGTAAGGAGCCAAGTGTTATTGATGCATCAGATGTCGAACCTGAATCAAGTATATGCCATAGTGAATCAGGAGGAAAACCAAATATGCCTTTCTGAAATCAGTTAGAAGGAGATACATAAGATAGGGGAACCTTCTGCAATGTTCACTGCCAACAACCAAGGAGGTGATGGTTACAGGAAGAAACCACCATAGAATCCAAATGTAGTGTGTGACTATTGTCATGTCAAAGGGCACATAAAGAGAGATTGTAACAAATTAAAGAAGTGCACATTCTGTTTAAAGACAGTACATGTGCAGAGAGATTGTTATAGACTGAATGGGTACCCAGATGATTCAAAAGGACAAAACAAAGAAGATTAACATGGTGACTGGAAATGAGGTTCACTGTGAGGATGCTGGGCAAGGAAGTGAGTGACAACAACATTGTCCAAGACCTGAACAAACATATACACAACACTATAAATGTCCACAAAGGGCTGAGAGGCAAATGGAACTACATCAATTCACTCCTCAACAACATCAACAATTACTCGATCTGCTGAAGGATCAACTGGAATCAGGAAAATCAGGGAAACCAATCAACTTTGTGGCCAACATGGCATGTATCAATAAACTATATACACAGACTCTAATAAAATGGATAGTAGACTCTGGAGCCACAAACCATATGGTTGGTAACCAGCAAAACTTACAAAACAAACACATGACAGATAGTGCAGGTAAGGTGCAGTTGCCTACTGGAGAGTCGACTAAGATTTCACACATTTGTGATTGTAATTTAAGAGGAGGTGATGTCCTGAAAAATGTCTTTGTGTCCCAACTTTTAAGTTCAACTTAATGTCAGTTTCTAGGGTGACAAAAGAGTTACATTGCAGTGTAACTTTCTTCCCCAAATATTGTATATTTCAGGATCTCTCATCTGGGAAGGTGAGGGCGATTGGTACTGAGGAGGATGGCTTGTACATACTGTGTCTGGATAAGAAGAATAAAGGGAAGGAATGCGTGATCAACGCCGCGGAACTCAAGTTATCGATGCAGCACCGCACCGTGAGGCTATGCCATATCCCAATGAATGTGTTGAAGAAAATGCCTTACTTTAAGAACAGTAATTTTCTTGCTGCATACGTTTTCTTGCTGCATCCATTTTCTTGCTGCTTACGTTTTCTTGCTCGCTTCAATTCATTAAGATATTATTATAGCCTTCTAAATAGTCAGAGTGGGAACTCAAAAGACTATTGGTACCAACAAAAAATGGGGGGCGGTCCTGTAGCCAAGTACAAGGGTCCCGCTAAAGCTTGGACCTCTAGTGTTTCATTTACACTGAAGAGTTGTGAAATATGCCCTTTAGCAAGACAATCTTCTCATTCTTTTCAATTGCTACATATGGATGTATGAGGGCCTTATAGAGTTGATACTTATAATGGGATGAAGTATTTTCTTACAATTGTTGATGACTATTCTAGGTGGACATGAGTGTTTCTTCCAAGTTAAAGTCGACGTGTGTCTACCCATCAAGAATTTCTTTGCAGTAGTGCATACACAGTTTGAAACAAAAAAAAAATTGTGAGGTCGGATAATGGAACTGAATTTTTTAATAGAAGTTGCAGGGAACTCTTCCAGGAGCATGGTGTAGTACATGAGAGTTCATGTCCCTACACACCTCAACATAATGGAGTGGTTGAGAGAAAGCACAAGCACATACTAGAGACAACAAGGGCAATTAAGATTCAAAAAAGTTTGCCAGATAGATTCTGGGAATTCTGCATTGAGGGTGCAGTATACATTTTAAATAGAATACCATCTTCTGTTCGAAAGAATGTATCTCCATATGAAAAGTTATACAATACAGTTCCTTCATTATCACACTTGAGGGTGATTGGGATTTTATGCTTTGCTACTAATCTTGTCAACCATGACAAGTTTAGCCCCAGGACAGTAAAAGTTGTTCATCTGGGATACAGTTCAGTACAAAAGGGATACAAATTGTATGATCTGGACAATATGATTGTTTTTATGAGTAGAGATGTAGTCTTCATGGAGCATATCTTTCCTTTTCAAAATAGTACTGAGGAGAGTGGATTGGGGTCCATTCACACACATAATTCCTTTTGTTATGATGACCTAGTGCATCCTGACAGAATTACGATTCTCATCCGTAATCGGTTCTCAGAGTCGAGGATGACAATCTTTGCTATTTGGATCACAACTTCACTTCAGGCAATAACCAGGTGGCTGAGGCTGATAGTGCAGACATACATGTTCCTAATTCAGACTTGAGGAGATCTATAAGGGCCAGCAGACCATCCATTTGGCATAAAGATTATGTCACACATCAAGGATCAACTAATTGCTTGTATTATGTGTCTGCAGAGCTGGATTATTCTAATATGTCTCTGAAGTATCAGTCCTTTATTGGACAGTCTTCAGTTGTAACTGAACCTTGTAGTTACAAGGAAGCTGCTAAGGATGCTAAGTGGATTGAAGAAATGCAGGCTAAGATGCGGGCATTAGAAGATAACAAGACCTGGGAGCTGGTGATACTGCCAAAGGGGAAGAACGCCATTAGATGCAAATGGGTATACAAGATCAAATATAAGTTTACTGGGAAAATCGAAAGGTACAAAGCAAGACTAGTTGCCAAAGGATATAACCAAAGGGATGGTCTAGATTATCAAGAGACCTTTCCCATGTGGTTAAGATGGCTACAGTCAGGACTGTCCTCTCTATAGCAGCAATTAGACAATGGGTTGTCTACCAAATGGATGTATACAATGCTTTTATGCAATGTGACTTGGTTGAAGAAGTATTCATGCAGTTGCCAGAAGGATTTCATGTAGATGGAGGTGCTGGGAAGGTTTGTCGATTATTGAAGTCTCTCTATGGGTTGGAGAAGGCTTCCAGGCAGTGGAATCTGAAACTAACATCAGCTTTTGTTGCTTCTGGGTTCACACAAAGCCTATGAGATTACTCTTTATTCACTAAGCACGAGGATGGGAAAATTGTCATTGTGCTGGTATATGTCGATGATCTACTGATCACTGGGAATGATAGCCTTCTGATACAGTCTACCAAAAGGACATTGCAGTCATCCTTCAAGATTAAAGATCTTGGTGAGCTTCGATACTTTCTTGGTATTGAATTTGCGAGGAGTAACCAGGGCATTGTCATGCACCAAAAGAAGTATGCTTTGGAATTGATATCTGACATGGGACTTGCAGGGGCAAAACCATCTCATTCCCCTATGGAAATGCATCAGCAACTAACCATTTTGGAATTGGACAATTTTATTACTGCACAGAATGAGTCTGAGACTTTTGGGAGTAAGTGTATGCCCAAGGATCCTTTGTTGCCAAATCCTGATGTTTACAGAAGGCTTATTGGACGATTGATTTACCTCACCAATACTCTACCAGACATTGCATACTCAGTACAATGTCTCAACCAGTTTATGCAAAATCCCAAACAGTCTCATTTTGAGGCAGGGCTCAGAATTGTCAAGTATATTAAAGGATCTCCAAGAGCTGGAGTTCTGCTGGATAGTGCAGGTTCTCCTTCCTTGAAAGTTTATTGTGATGTTGACTGGGGTTCTTGCCTCAACATCAGGAAGTCTATCACTGGTTACTTGGTCATGTTTGGCACCTCTCCTATTGTTTGGAAGTCCAAAAAGCAGGTGACCGTGTCTCGTAGTTCAGCTGAGGCAGAGTATCGTGCCTTGACATCCTCTGTTGCTGAGGTGGTGTGGCTTGAAGGACTCTGAAAGGAGTTGGGGGTGCCTGTGAATTTGCCTGCCAGTATACACATGCAGCCATTCTGCTTTACTTATTGCAGCAAATCCGGTATTTCACGAGCGTACAAAATATATTGACATTGATTGTCACTTCACTCGGGAGAAGATTGTGGCTGGCCTCATTCATCCAGAATATATTCCTTCTGCTGATCAGCCAGCTGGTTTACTCACGAAAGCAGTTAGGCGTGGCCAGCATACATACTTGTTGTCCAAGCTCGGCATGAAGAACATTTTCATCTTTCCTAGCTTGGGGTGTGTGTGTGTGTATAAGTAATGGAACGGTGTACCACCGCACTCGAGTGCTTGTGTAGAATTCAATTATCGTAATCAGTTAGTAGTTAAGTTGTGTATATGTCGGCTAAATGAGGTAGTTAGCATTGTAGTTAGCATTGTGTATATAATACACATTCATTTACTTGTAAATGTAATAATTGTATATATAGAAAATATCCCAGAAGAGCAGTTATTCTTTGCTCCCAAAATATCTCCACATCTTCTTCATCCGAGAGCTTCTCCTTTACCTATTTCTTCTTCGATTCCAATCTTACGAATGTAGATTGACCGCATGTAGTGCACGATCTCTAACAGTAGGGGGGTAGGAGGAGGTAAAAAAAAAATTCAGATTTTTTATAAATGTAAAAATAATATGAAATAGAAATTTGAGGATAGTGTGTGGGTGGAGGGGTAGGTGTGGGTATGAGGTAAGAAAAAAATTCATATTTTTATAAATTATTTATAAAAGTAAAAAAAAATAGAAAATAGAAATTTGAGACTGGGGTAGGGGCGGGGGGAGGTGGGTAGGGGGAGATAAGATAAAATTTCATTTTTTTAAAATAAAAGTAATAAAAAATATGAAATAAAAATTTGAGACCGAGGTGGTGGTAGGTGGGGTCAGGGCGGTAGGGGGGAGGTAAGAAAAATTTCATATTTTTTTATAAAAGTAAAAATAATATGAAATAATAATTTGAGGAGGGGTGAGGGTATGTGTGGGTAGGGCGGGGGGGGGGGGGGGAAGGTAACAAAAAAAAAAAAATTTTTTATAAAAATAAAAAAATAAAAATTAGAAATTTGAGAATGTGGTAGGGCGGGGAGATGGGGGTAGGTAAGAAATTTGAGGATGGGGTAGGGCATGGGGTGGAGGGGGTAGGGGGAGGAGGTAAGAAAAAAATTCATATTTTTAATATTTTTTTTATAAAAGTAAAAAAATATGAAATAGAAGAATTGGGTAAACAATAGAATTAATAGATGAGTTACTTTGGGCTAATGTAATAAGTTGATTTAAGCTATTAAAGATGAATGTGTTAAGTTGGACAAGCCCAAATTTAGCACATTTAATAGCATGTCAATGGTCGAATCCATTAAAATCTGAGCTGGTCAATTTGTCTTGGGTCCAATTTGTCACCAGTGATTAACATATTTGACAAAATGCCAACTCAACAAAATAGGATAAAAAAGAGCATCTTCTCGTCCTCCGGGGCATAGTCCAGTGGTAAAACCTGGGCGCTATAAGACGCTCTGACATGAACAGAGTGGGTTCGATTCCCCGCAGACGCGAAGAAATTCTGCATGTTAGGGAATTTGACCTTATCTCATTGATCAGTTGTACGCTACCAGAAACTAGTCACTAAAACACATCCGCGATTTACTGGTGATGTTGTTGAAGGACCTGTATTACCTCGAGGACGTCTGGGTAATACCAGTGAAGTAGTCAGACGCAAGCCTGGAAACCTCGATTATCAAAAAAAAAAAGCATCTTCTCCTTTTATCTTTTTTTCAGTCTCTTTCTATGTGCTTATTTGTGCGGTAATTTTTTTTGATAATCGAGATTTCTAGGCTTGCGCCTTACTACTTCACTGGTATTACCCAGACGTCTTCGAGGTAATAGAATCGGTCCCTCTACATTATTATCAGTAAATCGCGGGATGTGCTCCGGTGGTCAATTTCTGGGAGCGTACAACTGATCAATGCAACAAGGTCCAACCCCCAACAAGCATTGTGAGTGCATGCGGGGAATCGAACTCACACTGTCCATGCTAGAGCGCCTTATAGCGCTCAGGCTTTACCACTGGACTATTCCCCGAGGGACTGTGGTAAATTTTTTCTAACGAATTCCAGTGATATGCATTGGTAGTGTAATATTTTTGTATATTACAATGTAGTGCCACAAGTTAATTGTCATTTTTATATTGTTATAAATTAATGTTTATTAATAAAATTTATATATAATTACTTTATAAGTGCCGATTAAATAAAATACTTTTGTATTATTTTCCGTCCGGATAAAAACAGTGTTCACTTCACCCCTACTAACTTCAAGGCAAAAATAGGTAATTTGATTAAAATGTATTTAATTAAATATGTATTGAAATTTGATAACTTAACACTTAATTATGACAAATCTGAAAAATAAGATTAATTCTTTCTTGATTTGGTAAGCCGACACTTTTTTTTAATAAAAAAATAAAGACTAAGTAGACTTTTTTTTTTTTTACTATGAGGAAATAATATATAGGTTTAAATTTTTTATTTTATATTTAATTGTGCGCTAAGGCCGCAAGGGGCGGAGAATTTTGCCGTGTTCGTCTGGAATTTGTATTCACAAGACAAGATTACACGGGTCCCTAATAGTAATAGGCAAACATGGAAGTGTAAGAAATAGGCGAATAATTATAGCCCTTTGTTGTTTGAATAGGTACATTTCAGCTCCATCTCAAGTTCCCATTAAAAGATTAGAACAAGAAGAAGGTAAGTAAAATAGAGGCTTCGACTTTATTTTTCGAAAAATAGTTGTTGTACTTTGAACCACTTCAAGGATAGTACAAGTTTAGTAGCCACTTTTAGCAAGTAGTAATACTACATGAACATGAAGGTCGAATTGCATATATTAATCCATCGAGCACTTGTAAATTCATTCCACGAACCTATATCACTTTAAAGGAAGATTTAACATGGAGGATAACATTACTTGCTATAAAAATATTGCCCAATTGCAAAGCTAGATTTTTTTATGGGAAAAGTAACTTTACTAATAAGCCAAAGAAATTCGATATCTACTAGTATATATGCATAAAAATAATTTTAATCTTATATATACAATGTAATTTTTCGATAAATTGGATTAGAATTCAAATCTTTTTTTCCCCAAGTTCAAATTCGAAGTCGCATGATCAACAAAAAACTCGAAATCTCTTCTTTTTCTTCTGTTGATATAACCCGCTAAGTAGATTCACTCTACCGAAGAGCAGCAAAGACCGGAACTATTCTTGCCAAAAACAAGGGACCTACTTAACCCCTTTGCCCCCGATTGCATAGAACTTAACACAAACTTGGATATGTAGAACTAGCAAGAAGACTATAAATGATCTCAAACGTCAACCTTTTTTTTAACATTGGAAAAGTCTAGTGTTGGTTAAACATAAAGTTAGCATATATACTACTAATAAATTTCCAAATCTATAAAATGTCACGAAATATTTTAGAATACTTTCTCAACGAATAACAATAAATTATACCCTTTATTTGTTGTCTGGCTTGAATTTGAAGTTAGCCTTTTTTTAATCAAGGCCTCACATATAGTTGCAACAGTAAGTAAAATGATTATTTCCCACGCATTGTAATCATTCTACACCACGCATGGTTGAGACATTTCAATTAAATTTTAGTGTTACATGCATCATTGTTAGTTTAAAAAAACAGTGGCAGGATCACATAAGTTTAAATAATAAGAAGAGAGTATGAGGTTGTCAAAACATGAATGTCCGAGGCGGAGACTGAAGAGTGGAAAATGTACAAGTCGGTAATCTTTTCTTGCTTAAATCCCTCACTTGTAAGGAGGAGCTACTGTTTCGGTTACGGATTTAATTTAGTTTAATATAGTTCAAACTTTGTATTGTCTTGAAAATTCATTAAAATATGTACATGTTATTAATTTAAAAACAATAATTAAAAAAAATAAGAATCCAAAATTCATAATTTTATATCCCGACTCCATCTCTATCGACACGATTGATAAATTATAGTCAAAGGCTTAAAGTACGATTAATTTATTAGCAAATTAAATGAAGATATTTTGAGGAAAAAAACTTAGCACACCTACTAAATCTTGTTGAGTTAACATGATCAAGTGATAAACTGGGGTAAAAATACATCTAATTTTACATCTAAACTTATCCCAGTAATCTAATTTTTATCTGTCTTAACCACTTAAAACATGCAGTCATTTACCCCAAATTTGAGGCGCTTTACTATACGAATTTCTCTGGCAACATATTTCTTATACATGCTCTCTGAAACGGCATTGATGACTTTTCTCTGTTTTTCTGTACTATACATTTATAAAGAACTATACATTTAATTTTACATCTAAACTTAGCCCAGTCATCTAATTTTTATCTGTCTTAACCACTTGAAACATGCAGTCATTTACCCCAAATTTGAGGCGCTTTACTATACGAATTTCTCTGGCAACATATTTCTTATACATGCTCTCTGAAACGACATTGATGACTTTTCTCTGTTTTTCTGTACTATACATTTATAAAGAACTATACATCTAATTTTACATCTAAACTTAGCCCAGACATCTAATTTTTATCTGTCTTAACCACTTAAAACATGCAGTCATTCCCAAATTTGAGGCGCTTTACTATACGGATTTCTCTGACAACATATTTCTTATACATGCTCTCCGAAACGACATTGATGATTTTTCTCTGTTTTTATGTACTATACATTTATAAAGAACTATACACCTAATTTTACATCTAAACTTAGCCCAGTCATCTAATTTTTATTTGTCTTAACCACTTAAAACATGCAGTTATTTACCCCAAATTTGAGGCGCTTTACTATACGAATTTCTCTGACAACATATTTCTTATACATGCTCTCTGAAACGGCATTGATGACTTTTCTCTGTTTTTCTGTATTATACATTTATAAAGAATTATACATCTAATTTTACATCTAAACTTAGCCCAGTCATCTAATTTTTATTTGTCTTAACCACTTAAAACATGCAGTTATTTACCCCAAATTTGAGGCGCTTTACTATACGAATTTCTCTGACAACATATTTCTTATACATGCTCAAACTAAGCGGCATTGATGACTTTTCTGCTTTTCTCAGACTATACATTTATAAAGAATTATACATCTAATTTTACATCTAAACTTAGCCCAGTCATCTAATTTTTATTTGTCTTAACCACTTAAAACATGCAGTTATTTACCCCAAATTTGAGGCGCTTTACTATATGAATTTCTCTGACAACATATTTCTTATACATGCTCTCTGAAACGGCATTGATGACTTTTCTCTGTTTTTCTGTACTATACATTTATAAAGAACTATACATTTATAAAGAACTATACATTTAATTTTACATCTAAACTTAGCCCAGTCATCTAATTTTTATCTGTCTTAACCACTTAAAACATGCAGTCATTTACCCCAAATTTGAGGCGCTTTACTATACGAATTTCTCTGGCAACATATTTCTTATACATGCTCTCTGAAACGACATTGATGAGTTATGCGTGTTATTTCTCTTGAGGATAAAAATTAAAGACCATCACAAAATAGGGGATAAAAGTGCAAATGACCTTTATTAATTTGATCACGAATTTTATAAATATTAAATTTCATGTCAAATATCAAAATTGTGTGTTCAAAATGTATTTCTAGTCGTCGTTCATAATAATTTTAAGTTTTTTGCAAATTACTAATGGTTCCTCATATATAACTTAAATTCCTAACTTTTCATAAACTTATTTTGTTGATTTTATAACTTCAAAAACCAAATATTGTCCAAATACTGAATACCCTTTTCTTTTCCCACCCAAATACGGAATGGAATACCTTACCTACTACTACTACTAGTACAAAAATCAGATGATACGTTAATAATAAATTCGTAATTCACTTTCTCCCTTTGTTGCACTCTACTCATTGTTCTCTTCTCCAACACAAAAGTCAGTTTCTCTTTAATTTATTTATCGTCTACCCTAATCCAGATCTCGCAAGCATGACTAACCAAGCCGAGTCATCTGACTCGTAAGTTCTCGATCGGTTAATCAACTCAGTTATTATACTTCGTATCGTTTCTAGAAATTTGTATTGTGATTTTTCTTTTTTTCTTTTGTTTTTTCAGAAAAGGTGCGAAGAAGGATTTCTCAACGGCGATTTTGGAGAGAAAGAAGTCGCCTAATCGGCTTGTCGTTGACGACGCGGTCAACGATGATAACTCTGTTGTCGCACTACATCCTGCTACCATGGAGAAGCTTCAGCTCTTCCGTGGAGATACAATTCTCATCAAGGTTATCTAATTGTCTTAATTTTTTGTGTTTTCCCCTAATCTCGAGTTTGTTAGGGTTTCGATGTGGATAATTAGATTGCCGAGGGTTTACAGTGAAGACAACTTTTTTTTGGTTGTTTAGGTTAATATCTATGTTGTTATTGTTATTTCTTGGTGAATCTGGCGGATTGAGTTGAAGCAACACTTACAAATAGATTTGATAGATATGATATTAGTCTTTGTTCTGCTTGTTTGATTGATGGGACTGAGAATGACAGGAAAATCAACTTATTATTTAACTTTAAATCTCGTGTTTTTTAGGGTTTCTATGTGGATAATATGATTGCCTAGGGTTTACAGTTGAAGGTAACTTTGTTAGTAGTTTTTTTTTGGTTGTTTAGGTTAATATATAAGTTGTTTTGTTATTTGTTGGTGAATCTGGTGGATTGAGTTGAAGCAACACTTATAAATAGATTTGACAGATATGATAGTAGTGTTTCTACGTTTTGAGGTGCTGATGTTGGGGTAATAGCTATGACCTATTTGTTCAAACTGAAAAGCAACTTATTATTTAAAGATAGTCACAAGCTGTAGAGGTGTAGTGACAAATTTATTCACGAACGTGTAACAAGTGTGGTTCAAGTCCAGAAAAATAACATGTTCATATGGCTTCCCACACTCTTGAAATTGATGTGGATTTAAGTAAGAAGAAAATACATCTGAAGCTAAGGTTTTTCATGTAACTATACCAATTAGTTGACATTAAGTTTTAGTTGTTATTGGTTCGCTTACATTAGATCCCGGTGATTGTCGGGAGTCTTTTTAGTTGTATTAGACATATGTTTGTGTAAGGATACATGTTAGGTTTAGAAAATTTTTAGTTATAAAGAATCATTCATTTATGTTATACAAGGCAAATCATTTGGTATTGGTATGAAATGGACTAGAATATAACTAAATGTATACAGTGAATCATAGCCAACTTCAACTAATTTTGGTTTGAGGTATAGTTGATTGATTGTTTATTTACATACTGCTTCCGCTTCTTCTGCAAGTGGATTTTGTGATGTGGTTCATGGATGGCCCTCTCCCTATATGTTTTAGAGTCTCCATTGATCTGTTTCGAACTTCTGTACATTCAGAATTTTATATTAGGTTAAGAGTGTTGGATTGTTCTCATAGTGGGCTTCAGTTTTGTTTTCATATTTCACATTGTTTATTTAGTTTTGTAGCTCTCCTCAAGCGTGACAAAACTAGCTTGTCCTAGTCACGGGTGGGGATTATCTGTGTTCCTAGCTTATGACGTGTCATTGTGTCTGTATGCTGTTGATCCTTGATGAGCAGATGTCAATGGTTTCTATAAGTGACATGGGAAAATGACTTTCTGAATCATAGCAATGAATTTACTAACTTCATAAAAACAAGAGACTTCCAGAATCAAAGTAGATATGCCAGTTTGAGAATACTGTTACTTTTGAAGAAAAACGAAACCAATTTTGAAGTGATGAAGTATGGTGTAGTTATGTTCATTATTTAATAAGTGTGTGCTCAAACAAAGACGCGCAATGTGATCCAATGAGAAACTGTTGATTCTTTGAATTTTAATGTTGAGGAGTTGAATTGATATTGGGCATTATGGTATGTTGGATGTTTAAATTAGTTATTTTAATTGCAATTTGATTATTACTGTACTACATTCATTTATGTATATATATGTGTGTGCTTGATACTTTAACGTCTCGTAAAATTGTGTGCTTTACTTTTCACTTTTCACTTCAAGGCTGTGTCCGTGGATCTTGTTGCGTTTTTATTTTTGCACTTTTTTGCTTTTAAAAACAATGTTTGTAATTTTCTCGTGGTGCGTGTGGTTTAATTTTAACAACTAGTTAAAATGAGGTTACCTGTCTGACTATGTTTTCCCGTCTGTTTGCATGTCTATCCGATTGACTCAATAGTTTTGTGCTGCATTTTTATCCAGGGAAAGAAAAGGAAGGATACAGTTGTCATTGCTCTTGCCGACGAAACATGCGATGAGACGAAAATTAGGATGAACAAGGTTGTCCGTTCAAATTTGAGGGTCCGTCTTGGAGATGTTGTGTCTGTGCACCAATGTCCAGATGTTAAGTATGGGAAGCGTGTCCACATACTTCCTATAGATGATACAATAGAAGGTCTCACCGGGGATTTGTTTGACGCATTCTTGAAACGTAAGTGTCTCGGTGAACTCGTTATGTTGGGTCATAGATGCCATTTTAAGTTTGTGAGTTTTATAGAAGTATAATTTCTGTCGTGTTCTGGTATAACAGTTGAGATGATAGTACAGGAGAATTCTAGTTTTTTGGGAGAATGTGGAGTTGCAGTTGCCTGTCCTCTCTATGTGCATCTCTTTTGGAATTCTCCTGTATTGATTAAATTATCTCCAATTCATGGTCTTTCCTTGATTTTGTACATTCTACTCTTTGATTTTGTCGATTGGCAGTGAAAATTAGAGGGTGAAAGTTGTCATTCTTTGATAGTAAATTCTATCCACCTTATTTGCTAGCTCTGTTTGTGTTGGCCTCAATTTTAAATGTCTTTCTTTTTCTAGCTTACTTTTTGGAAGCATATCGTCCTTTGAGGAAAGGGGACAATTTCCTAGTTAGAGGAGGGATGAGAAGCGTGGAATTCAAAGTCATTGAGACTGACCCAGGGGAGTATTGTGTTGTTGCTCCAGACACTGAAATTTTTTGTGAGGGGGAGCCTGTTAAAAGGGATGATGAGGAGAGACTGGACGAAATTGGCTATGATGATGTTGGTGGTGTGAGGAAACAGATGGCTCAGATTCGTGAACTGGTGGAGTTACCATTGAGGCATCCTCAACTTTTCAAATCCATTGGTGTGAAACCACCAAAGGGTATTTTACTTTATGGACCTCCTGGTTCAGGAAAGACCCTGATAGCCAGAGCGGTGGCTAACGAGACAGGTGCATTTTTCTTTTGCATTAATGGACCAGAAATCATGTCCAAGTTGGCTGGAGAGAGTGAAAGCAATCTCAGGAAGGCGTTTGAAGAGGCTGAGAAAAATGCTCCATCTATTATATTCATTGATGAAATTGATTCAATTGCTCCCAAGCGAGAGAAGACACATGGTGAAGTTGAGAGAAGGATTGTTTCACAGCTCCTGACTCTGATGGATGGACTGAAATCTCGTGCTCATGTCATAGTTATGGGAGCTACCAATCGGCCTAACAGCATTGATCCTGCTCTTAGAAGGTTTGGTAGGTTTGATAGGGAAATTGACATTGGTGTTCCTGATGAAATTGGACGTCTTGAAGTTCTTCGTATCCATACCAAGAATATGAAGCTTGCAGAAGAAGTAAGCCAATTTATTGAATTCTTATTTTGTTTTGGGGGATCAACTTGTGACTGTAGTATAATGAGGAGTATTTGATTCTGCAGGTTGATTTGGAAAGAATATCAAAAGACACACATGGTTATGTTGGTGCAGATCTTGCTGCTCTTTGCACTGAAGCTGCACTTCAGTGCATTAGAGAGAAAATGGATGTCATTGATCTGGAAGATGATTCCATTGATGCTGAAATATTGAATTCAATGGCCGTCACAAATGAGCACTTCCAAACTGCTCTAGGAACAAGTAATCCATCTGCATTACGTGAAACGGTAAGTAGCCTATTTATGACCCAGTTATGTAATGTAGCTTGCTACCTGATCATGTGCAATGTTCATTGTTGCTTGTGATTCTTTTGTCATTTTGTCTGTATGGGGTTTATGGATGGAATAGATGGGTTTTGTTGTTTTAGTTCACAAGTTTATTGGGTTCTTTTTTGAAAACTATACACAGGTTGTTGAAGTGCCTAATGTGTCCTGGGAAGATATTGGAGGTCTTGAAAATGTCAAAAGAGAGCTTCAAGAGGTAATTGAATTCAATAAATTGGTCTTGATGCATTGATATACACCACTAAGTTCTGTCTTTAGGAGGGTTTTCATTGTTCTTGTTTCATATTTGTAGACTGTTCAATACCCTGTGGAGCATCCAGAGAAGTTCGAGAAATTTGGTATGTCACCTTCAAAAGGTGTTCTTTTCTATGGTCCCCCAGGATGTGGGAAAACTCTTCTTGCCAAGGCAATTGCAAATGAGTGTCAAGCCAATTTCATTAGTATCAAAGGACCTGAGCTACTCACCATGTGGTTTGGAGAGAGTGAGGCCAATGTTCGTGAAATTTTCGACAAGGCTAGACAATCTGCACCCTGTGTCCTCTTTTTTGATGAGCTCGACTCTATCGCTACTCAGGTAAGATAGTTTTCAAGTTTTCCGAATTATTTGTAGTAGCAAACACTGACACTTTTTGATGAATTTTCCTGGACTTTGAGACAGCACATATCCCAATCTGGCAATCAAGTAGATATAAGTAGATAAATCTGTAAAAAGGAGGGCAAAAAGAAAAAAAAAAGTTATCCTTGTATCACTGCTTACGAAGAATGGTGCTTGATTTTATTGCAGAGGGGAAGCAGTAGTGGAGATGCTGGTGGAGCAGCGGATCGGGTTCTGAACCAACTTCTTACTGAAATGGATGGCATGAATGCGAAGAAAACCGTTTTTATTATTGGGGCCACAAACAGGCCTGATATTATTGACCCTGCACTTCTGCGACCTGGTCGACTTGACCAGTTAATTTATATCCCACTGCCAGATGAAGACTCACGCCATCAGATTTTCAAGGCATGTCTTAGAAAATCTCCCCTATCAAAAGATATTGATTTGAGAGCTCTTGCCAAATATACTCGTGGATTCAGTGGAGCTGATATCACTGAGATCTGTCAACGGGCCTGCAAATATGCCATAAGGGAGAACATTGAGAAGGTATGCTCTTCATCTGCTCTTGATTTTTTATATTTGGTTTTGTTCTTTTAAGTCTGAGGTCACATCATCTGTCTTTGTTCTTACAGCTTTTTATCTGTGTTGTTTACTGTTGTACATCTACTGATATTGGGTGGGGTGGGGGGGGGGGTGGTGGTGGTGAATCTATGATTTTAAACTAGTGTGTGGAGAGAGTACCACTCCACCTTGATGCACTGAGTGTGGATTTAGTATAAAGATATATCCCTGAAAATATAATCACAGTTTGTGTGAATGTGTAACATTGTTAGTTGCTCGTGTCATCATCTGTGCTGAATATTGAAGCAATGGTGCTGCGGTGCTTTGTTAATGGTTGCCAAAATAAATATATGAAGTCAAGTGTTTATCCGCTCTCCATTTCTTGAAAAACTATGTGCTACGTGTCTCTTGCTTTGAACTGCATGTTAACGTGCTAGCTGGTCTCTTATGTCAATGTTTGCAATTGGTGCTAACCTCTTTTAAAAATTAAGTTAATGGGCATAGTTTACGTCCTAATACTTGTCAAATGGCGTTCTTGTTACAGGATATAGAAAAGGAAAAGAGGCGAGCAGAGAATCCTGATTCTATGGATGAGGATGCTGATGATGAGATAGCAGAGATTAAGCCTGCTCATTTTGAGGAGTCCATGAAGTATGCACGACGAAGTGTGAGTGATGCCGATATTCGTAAATACCAGGCATTTGCTCAGACCTTGCAGCAGTCTCGAGGTTTTGGAACTGAATTTCGGTTTGCTGAGGCCAGTGGTGGGGCTGCTGCAGCTGACCCCTTCACAACTTCTAATGCTGGAGCTGATGATGATGACTTGTATAGCTAAACTTATGGACAACCCTGTTATTTTGCTGCGACATCTTTCTTTTCTGTTGTTGCAATAGAGTTGCCTAAACGATCTTCTACGAAAACATCTGGAATTATTACTTTGTTTCTGGAAGCTGTAGGGCTCTTGCTTAACTTCTGGTTTATTTCGCCCACTCTTTAATGTTATCTTGAGGTGTCTGTGACTTCTTTAAAGAATCCTCAATAGCTTTGCTTATATCGTTGGACCTTGGTTATTTTCCCTCTACTTCTCATTTCCTCTTCTGGTGAATGGTGTTCCTGTTACCTAAGCTGCCATCATATCTTAGGTGTTAATTTTCTCTTTTAATATTATGCCATTTCCTGTTTTGCTGAAGTAACATGGTGTATGTTTGAGAACAAAATAGACAACTATATAATTTAATTATGCGAAAATGTTCAAATTTTGATCTATTTTTGGTTAGCATGGAACACGATATTTTAAGGAATTACTTTGTGTTGTAAATGCCAGAAATTATCTTCCCGCAGAAGCTCAACCCTTTTTTGCCAAATTACAAAAGATTACATACTTGCAGCTCGAAACAACCATGATTTAAGTTACTACTATTATTATGTTTGAACTTAGAGATGTAATCTTAATAAGTGAGCGACAAATTGATTAACAATTTTACTCTATTTAATACAAGCACATCTTGTGCCAGTTACTTGCGTTTATTTTCTTTAAAAAGAAATTGAAGTTTCCTCTTTGACCCGTTGTTGTTCCTTTTTTTTCCACAAGGGGTGTTTGGTTTGATTGCAGTACAAAAGCTTACATAACTAATATGATCCTCCATATAACAATAATATATTAAGCTCCACATATAAGCTTAGCGTAAGGTATGAAGTATTAAAACGAAAGCAAAATACACTGTAGTGATTCATAGGGCGTCTTTGTACCCGTGCGAGGTGTGCTACCGTACAAGGCCTCCGAGAAACGAAAAATTTTAGGGCCTCTTTTTTCATTTTTTATTAAGTAGTATTAGCCAAAATTTATTGTAAATGTTCATAATTTGCAGGTCTTAGCCTAATCAAGGGCCCCCAAAATGTTTGAAACGGCTCTGGTGATTCAAAATAAATATACTGCATGAAGCCGGCCAGTCCTCGAGTCCTTCCTCAATAGAAGTGAAGCCAATTCAGGAGAATAGGGACAGACTGGAAAAACAAATTTGTATACAGAAACAAAGTGCACAATGGAGGTTTCGTTTTTATTTCTTGATAAGTACTAGCAAAATTATCTAGTAAAGCAAAATGAACTTACATATAGAAATATAAATCGAACTCCCCTATATAGTCAGAACCCAAAAACCAGATAAAAAAACTTACGTGCTTTAGATATAAAGAATACCACTTTGTATTTATTAGTTCACTGATTCTCATAATTAACAACATTGGTGGGCTAAGGTTGCTTGAAATGCTTGTCTTGAGAACATCCAAGTGAGCCAAATATGTGATTGTTCACGTATCTGCTTGGACCAGATGCATGCCTGAACCCTTTTGGTAGGCAGTTCTTGATTTCCTTCCCATGAAAAAATTGGGCGTTTATTGTGACGTTTCATTATCATGTATTCTTCATATCTATTTTATCATAATTATTAGTTATTGAGTTAAAAATTTCAAAGAATTTTTAATGGCCGCATAATTTTTAAAATGTTTAATTAATTTTAACAATTAAATGACTTAATAAAATATTTAATTGGGACTGATATGGTAAAACTGTCATTCTATTTATGATTTCTTAAAATCAATTCAATACATGTCAAGTAAAAATAGAAAGAGGAAGTATAATTTAAGGCACAAATCTTTTTTGTTTATGGAGTCGATCCAGAATGCTAAGTTTGTGTCATGCAAATATAAGAGTCCTTTTGTAAGACCATATCTAGTGATCTGTCACGTGTTTTTCATTATTTGGGATAAACTATCACTCTAAAATCAACTGAGTTACGCCTATTTTCCATTATTACAACTACAAACAATCCTCATTGCCTATGCTAGGTGGCAAGCACACAACAGACCTAAGTGAGGAATTTAATTTTAATTCTTACCATTTTTATTTTATTTTTTTGAAAATGGTGTTCGAATTTATTTATGCACATAAGTACCTTAGTTGATGCATATATCAGTGCGGGGTTGAGTAGAATATGTCTATTATTATTACATTTCTCCGTGTCAAAATATTTGTTATATTTTTTTTAAATTAATTTAAATTATATTAAAAGAGCCAAATATATCCATTTAATTTATTTTAATAGCTAACTTTATCTTCCGTTAGTAATTGTGAACGAATATAACACTGATTAGAAACAGGGGTGTTTAGCCGGTTTGGATACGAGAACATGATTAGAACACTGTTTGGGCGGAGTTGAAGTCCTAAAAATGCAGTTAAAGGCCGATTGAGCTATCTGGTTCTTCGAATAACAAAATATAGATGTTCGAATTTTTTTGTAGTTGTTGTTCCTTGTGTAAATCTCTTGGGAGTGACTCCATTAATGGAGCTCGGAGCTTGAGTTCAAATTCTGAATTTTCGCAACTGAGCTATGTTTCGAGTGGGCATTATTGCAAAAGATCAAGAACGTCTTGGGGAGTTCATATATATGAAATTTGGGGTTTCTTGAAGAAGATTTGAGGTGGGTTTTGAGTGAAATTCAATTGCAAATTAGTGGGGAACTTCGGCTGTAAATTGAGGTTGAATCCGCTCAACATGGATAATTTTAATAGAAATCGGGGCTTTTAAATTGATTTGAGCTTTTTCATCCAAATAAGGATATTTTGAAGACGGCGGAATGTATTCGTTCACCATCACCAGCGAAGGATAAAATTAGTTAATACACAATATTATCATATTAATGGTATTAATTCTAGAATATTCTAACATTAATTCTAGAACATTCTAACAATTACAATAAAATAGAGAGGTATAATTGACCCTTTTCCCTTAATTTAATATTTTAAAATTGAAATTTAAATATTTGGAAAATATACGAAAAGTATTACAAGTTGTTCTCATATTAATATGATAAAAAAATATAGCTCAAAATATTGATCAAAATTAATATAATTTAACTCTTAAAAAATATAATTTCACAAATATTTTGAGACAGCGGAGGTATATAAGAAATGCTTGCTATAAAGATTTAGATGGTGAAAGTAAATGCTTACAAATTATTGTTCTAGTATTCTGTCTAGATTCTACCACACTAACCAACTAATTCAAACTCTACAAAGTACTAGTTTCTTGCCTGGGAGCTCAATATTATAAATAAGTTTGTTTGCAAGCCAGCCCATTTACATGTGAGAAAATGTGAGTAGTGGGAGTAATATTGTAAATATAACGATTACAATAATGATAGGATGAACGGGAAGTAAATGACAATTACAAAGCTTACAATCTGAAAATGAGAACAAAATAAGAAGTTCGATGAGTCGAGTGATATTCACTCTGTCCTTAAGACAATATTGTCTCGTATATATATCCTTTTACGGTGATTGTCAACTTGTCTCCTAAGATAAAACATCAACAAACAAATGAGCAAAGAAAACTCAAATGTTTACTAAAAGAAGAGTCTTTGAGTGTGTGAAAGAAAGCTAGAGAGAAAATCAGAAATCTGAATTTTTGATGTGTTCTTCCAATTGAGTCAAATGCCTCAATTTATAGTGTAAGAAAGATGACCTCCCAACTAGCCAAGTAATCACTTTCAATAGCCATGTAATGACACTAATGGAGGGGTTACAATTCAGCCAAATAATGGTTGAATTCAAGTGCCAAGTAATGGAGGTTCAATGCTCCAAAACCAGCCCAAATGTCAGAAACTTTTCATCTCCCGTCGATCTCACTGCCGGTGAAGCGCCGAGACTCTACATGCGAGGCGCCGCGGCGCCTGTGCTCCAGTAGGTGACGGTCCAATTAAAGTCGCGGCGCTCCGGCACCACGGCTCCGACGAGGATCCGCCGCGACCCTTCACAACGATTTCCGACTTGTTTCATCTCGCACTTCACACAATTCTTTCATTTATCAATGTGGAATACTTGTCATTTGACCAATAACCATACATCATTCTATGTCTCAAACACGTTACTTACGTACCAATATCTCTTTCATTAACGAAATTTGCGATACTTGACACTATGTGTGCACGTGTGTGGAAACGACGTTTCCAACGTGTGGGGCCATAAATTGTTCGAGTCATAAATAATGAGATAAACTTAATTCCACATTTAGTAAATTTCTAACAATCCCCCTTTGAAAGAGATTTTTGGCGCACTAACATAATGTCTTTCTAGCAATCCTTCGGCAGACCGATGTTGCATCTGTATAGGTAGCCGTACTTTGACGCTTACATAGTTGAATACCATCGGACTTACTTAGTGCGCAGTGAACGTGATATCTTGAACCGTCAGTGTTTAATCTAAGCTAAGACAATGGTACCAACACAACAACTTTCCTTACTCTGTTCTTGTCCGTTGTGGCCGTGGACACGTCTTGGATTCTTAAGTGCGTTCAATTGAGGCAGTCTGTCCTCGCACTTAAATAGGTGGTCTCCTACAATGTATCATGCTATATCCTACTTCACAAGTGTTAGAAACCATTAAAAGTTTACCCAAACCTAACCTCAACCGTTGAAGATCATTAAAGGTTTTGGAAACTTAACATCTACCCACACTGCAGATAACATTTAATGTCTATCACGGGAACGACCTTGGACTCATGTTTCTTTGCAGAAATCATTATCCGAAGTGCTCTTGCTTCCACCGAAGCGCTCAACAGAACCTTTACGATTTAGTTTTTTCATTGAATCTAATTCATTGGATCTCCAGTCAGTAAGGTTGGGTATCCACCGTATCACTTCTTATTGATTGAGTTTTAAGTTCATTCCCCTAGACAGAAAAAATATCTGATCTCTGGGTATGCCCTTAGTCAAAGGGTCTGCTATGTTTTCCTTTGAATTTACATAATTAATGGAAATAAATACCCGTGGTGATCAGCTATCAAACGATCTTATGTTTTCGTTGAATATGACGAAACTTGCCGTTGCACATAAAACTCCGTGTCCATCATAGAGCAGACCGGCTGTAGTGGATCATTATTGAGTGGCCACTCACATGTTTTGGGTCATTAAATTTGTACTACCTCATACCTACTACTAAATTAGCCCTTTAAAATAGTTGCACATGTCTTTTCAATTCCATTTACTCTCCTGGGAATCGCTCAAAGCAGTTCCGTGGAAAGGATACAAGATTCTCCAATTCATCAATGTGATAAAAATTCAAAACTTACAAATAAAATGAAAAATTGCCAAAGAATTGTTCCCCAGGGCCAAGGCCATGAGTTTTTACCGGAATAGGGAGTTTGCCGGCGAGGGGAACCAAATCTTTCCATGCCAGAAAAGGTGGAATCTTGTGAATTTCTTCTGAGAAAGACCCAAAAAAGAGTCCCTTTCATCTTCATATTCACCTAATAAATTGGTATACATTTTGTATTCATATACATTGGTTCGTATATTTTGTATTCATATACATTGGTTCGTATTCACCTAATAAATTGGTATACATTAGTCCGTATTCATCTAATAAAATTGGTATTAATTTATTTTGTATCTTTATATTGGTATACGTTGGTCTGTATTCACCAAACAAATTTGTATACATTTGTTTCAATGTTGCTGCAAAAAACGTGAGATTAGTGAAACAAAACAATTAAATCTCTAGTTTAAAGGATATTATAAAAATATACCGGACGTAATATTTTTTTTTATACTCAATGAGATTGATAAGGAGTTGTTTAATGATTCTCGAACATGTACTTATTTTGAGTGATTATTTATTTTCTATTGATATATACGAATTGATCACAAGTCGAAATATGGTTAGAACTTATATATACATATACATACTATATATACAACCAACTTTTTATAATCTGTTAGGGAGAATAGATGAAAGACAAGCAAGCAATTGATGGTTTCTTCAAAGACCAACGCGGCTTCCTTAATTATTAATACTGACACTAATACAGAGCAAGAAGAAAGCAACAGAAAATAATGAAGACAGGCACAATCGATGATGGAAAAAGACGTAGAGTTAGGCTTTTACTTTGATGAGGGGAAAGTCCCGAAAGTAAACCCCACTGCAGGCTCTTGGCGGGTGGGATGTAAATCGAGGGATATGCGCGAGTGGCAGTGTTAATTATCACAGATTGCATGAGAATCCATTAATGAAGGAAACAGAAGAGAGTAGGCAGAGGAAGAACGAGAGAGACGAAGTATTTGGGAGCAAAGCAGAATGCTCTTCTGCGTATTTTTTATTATAAAGCTCAAAAGAAATATTACAACTATAGGGAGTATTTATAATAAGTGACTAATGAAATATCTCACTAACCTTCCAACTAATACAAAATATCTATCTCACAAATACAAAATATCTATCTCACTAATATATCCAACTAACCACATATATATCCAATGTATATATGTGGTATATCTCAACAGGCAGCCCTGCAAGGGAGAGTTAGGCTTTTACTCAACATGATTTAAGGGGCTGAATATAATATTGGCTATAGAATGCCATTATTTTGAGGCATGCTTTTGCTAAATATGTATGTCAATTCTATATAAGAATTGTATGTATATGTCAATTCCGAATTGACGTTTTGGTACAAATATTGTATAGTATTGGCATATTTTAGCCCAAAACATAGTAGCATCTGTTAGGCCTAAAATAATTGGCATTAATTAAATAGTAATGAGGCCCCTTACGTGTATATCTAAAGAATATTAACCGATTCTAAATCCAATAAAATAGAGAGTTGCGTTAGTAGCACAATATCAAATACCGTGAGTGAATCACTTTCTACTAGAGTTCTAAGGACTGATTTTAGGAGAATAAACTGGAGAGAATGAGAAAATACCGTATAAAGAGCTATTTTTACTCATGGATTTATGGCGTTTTAGCCCAAAACGTGTATATTGGTTATTTTGTGCTAGAATCTTAAAACTGGTTAATATATGCCAATTATGTGTACAAGTTACTACACGGTGCCAAATTCCCGTAATTACTGACATGGATGGATGTATGCATCAAAATTGAGTCACCATCTCATTTGGAATTTTAAACTGTTCACTTTAATTTACTTAATTATAATTTGGACAAAAAATTTAATGACGTTTTATAAATCACTATTTATAGCTAAGTTGGTGTTTGACCATAGATTTCAAATATTTTGCACTTTATTTGGAATTTGGAATGATGTTCATGTTCAAATGTCTACAACTTCACTCGCATGAAATGAGTTACAGAAGAAGAGAAATACGACCGCAAGGCCATTTAGTTCGATCCTCGCATAAACCTTCTTTTGCTGCCACATACGCTTGCCAAGTGGTTTACATGCTTAACGTGGTTTGCGCTGCATCACACACCGATTTACTCACGCACTGAAAGAAAGAGTACCGCATGTTCCTTCACAACAAAAAATGTCTACAACTTCAAAAGTAAAAAGCGAGTTGGAATTTTTTTTATAAGTTGTTTTCCGAGTTTGAAATATAACTTCAAGTTAGATTTGAAATTTTCATGGTCAAACACTATTTTTCAAGTAAAGTAATTTTTTTTTTTAAAAAGTGAATAATTTTTATTACCAACGAGTCCTAATAATTTTTTAAATATATTTAAAACTTGCATTTTGATTTCTCAAATAACAAGCTGTTATTCTTTCTGAAATGAATAGAATAGTTTACAAGCTCATATGAAATGCTGTTATTAATTAATTATCCTATTTAGTCTTTATGATTTATTCTGAATGAATTGACACTTGAGAGCGAACTAATCTTCTCATTTGATTTAAGAGCACCTTCAATTGATGGATCTTTCCTATAATTTGCCTCTCTTATATTACTTTATCGACATGTTCAGATGTAAATGCGATTGAAATATCTCCTCTTCAGAAAATATAGAACTTGTCTTTAAGAAAAGAAAAGAAAAAATGTGTAAACACCACCTAAATCTCTTACTACTAAAGAAAAATTGATGTTATAATTGTGGGAACAAAGTGTAAAAATAAAGGAAATGAGAATATAATAACAACAACTAGTATGTTAGAAATCTGAAAATGATCAAATAAGAGGGCTTGTTGTGTCGACCAAATTCTTGATCTATCCTTAAGATAATATTGTCTCGTATATCCTTTCAACGGTTGTAATGACAACTTATCTCCAAAGATAAAACAACAATCAAACAAATGAGCAAAGAGAACTCAAGTGTTTGCTTAGGAAGAAAGATCTTTGAGTGTTTTGTGATTGCAAGAGAGGAAGACAACTTTAGAGAATTGCTTAGTGAATGTGTTTTGCAATTGTGCCAAATGCATCAATTTATAGGTAGATGAATTTGTCTTCTCAATTAACCAAATGAATGGCCATCAATGTCAAGTAATGACCATTGATATTGAGGTTAATTCAGCCTAGTAATGGCTGAAATCAATAGCCAAATAATGGAGATTAATTGCTCCAAAGTCAGCTCAAGAATCAGCCTTAATTCGCCTCCAACATTACTGAAAAACGCCGGCAATCATGGTGCCTAAATTCGATGAAGTCACCGAACTCGAAATCAAATTTGCACCGCGGTCCTAGGTGGAGGCACCGCGATCCTGTCCTTGTGGCACCGCGGTGCCTCTTCGTATTTCCGTGGCGATTTTTGATTCGTTTCATCTCTTACACATTTCTTCCTTTCATTTACCAACGTGAAACCATTTGGCCAATAACCGTCTATTCTCTTACGTCTCAAACAATTCGTATACGTACCAACATCTCTTCCAATTAAGGAAATTACGATCATTGACACTTCATGTGCACGTGTGTGGAAACCATATTTTCGACGTGCGAGACCCCAATTGTTCGAGTCATAATTAATAGGATTAATTTATTTCACATTCACGCACATGGTGCCTTTCGAGCAATCACTCGGCGGATCGATGTCGCATCTAGAGAGGTAGCCGGAGCTTTGAACCTTCCATAGTAGAATACCATCGGACATATTTACTGCGCGGTGAACGTGATGTCTTGAACCGTCAGTGTTTAGTATATGCCAAGACAATGGTACCAACACAACACCTTTCCTTCTCAATCTTTCTAATGTTTTGTCCGCCGTGGGCCGTGGACACCATTGGATTCTTAAGTGCGTTCATTTTGAGGCGGCCTGTCCTCACACTTAAATAGGTGGTCTCCTACAAGGTATCATGCAATACCCCGCTACACAAGCGTTAAGAATCATTAAAAATTTCCCCAACCTAACCTCAACTATTGAAGATCATTAAAGGTTTGGAAATTTATCCTTTACCCCTCTTACAGGTAGCACTTTTTGTCTATCGCGGGAATGGCCTTGGATTATATTTCTTAAGAAAGAAATATTATCCGAAGTGCTCTTGCTTCCACCGAAGCGCTCACGGAACCTTTACAGTTTAGTTTTTCCATTGAACCTTATTCCTGGGATCTCCAGTCTGTAAGGTTGGGTGTCCACTATATCGACTCTTATTGTTTGGGGTTTAAGCCCATTCCCCTAGACAGGCAGAACAACTGATCTTTGGGTATTCCCTTCATCATGAGATCAACGATATTTTCCTTAGATCTTATTTAATCAATGGAAATAATACCCGAGGTGATCAACTGCCTAACAACCTCATGTATCCATCGAATATGACGAGATTTACCGTTGTATATAGAACTTCGTGCCCTTTCTAAAGCCGACTGACAATCGCAGTGGATCATTACAGAAGACACGGGTTTATCCCAACATGGTACATCCTCTAGAAAGCCATGATGTCACTCAACTTCTTATCCCGCTTTATCTAAAGTGATAAATTCCGACTCCATCGTGGATCGGGCAATAAGAGTTTGCATAGACGATTTCCAAGACACAGCCCCACCACCGATTGTAAAAATATATCCTCTGGTGGACTTGATGTCGTCGCTATCAGATATCCAGTTTGCATCGATGTACCCCTCTAGTACCGCTAGATATCTCGAATAGTGCAGCCCGAAATTTAGCGTGAACTTTACGAATCGTAGTACCCTATTCAACGCTTTCCAGTGATCTTCACTTGGATTACGGGTGAACCTAGCCAATTTATTGACTGCATGAGCGATATCAGGTCGAGTGTAGTTTGTGATATACATCAAACTACCAATCACCTGCGCATATCGCTCATGACGTACAGGCTTACCAAGATGTTTGTCAATCTTTTGACTTATATCCAATGGTGTCGATATCGGTGAACTGTCGAACATCCCAAATTTCTTCAATACATCCTCGATGTAGTGAGATTGAGACAAGACTAGTCCATTAGATGTCTTAGAGATCTTGATCCCTAAGATGACATCTACAATGCCCATATCTTTCATGTCAAAACACTGTTTTAACATGTTCTTAGTCTCTAGGATTATCCAGGACTGCTTCCAGTGATCAACAAGTCATCTACATAAAGGCATATCATGACAAAGGATTCGACATTTTCTTTCATGTAGACACATTTGTCATCTCTATTAATGGCGAACCCTTTTGATAGTAGAGTACTATCAAATTTCTCATGCCATTGTTTAAGGGCATGTTTCAGCCCATACAACGATTTGACAAGCCGACACACTTTTGTCTCTTGTCCTGGAACCACATACCCCTCGGGTTGAACCATATATATTTCTTCTTCCAAATCACCATTTAAGAAGGCAGTCTTGACATCCATTTGATGGATTTCAAGATTCCGCAATGCGGCGATAGCTATAAACATACGTATGGATGTCATTCTAGACACCGGAGCGTAGGTATCAAAGTAATCAAGGCCTTATTTTTGGCGATAGCCCTTGACTACTAACCTAGTCTTGTACTTGTCGATAGAACCATCCGTTTAAGGATCCACTTACAACCCAACGATTTGTGTCCCGGGGAATTTCAGCCAACTCCCAGGTGTGGTTATGCAGAATGGATTATATCTCACTTTCTAAAGCTTCCTTTCAGAGCGGTGCTTCTGAAGTTGACAATGCTTCGGCGATTGTCCGTGGTTCATCCTGAACCAAATAAGCTTCAAAGTCTGGACCGAAGGACTTGTACTTCCGGGCCCTTTTGCTTCTCCTTGGTTTCATCTCTGAATCTTCCAAGTCCTGAGAATCTGGAATACTGAAATCCGGATAATCAGCCACTTCAGAATTCACTAGATCTGAACCGTTTGGATCTAGGTAGTCATCGACTCCTTGATCCTCAGAGTTTTGATCATAAATTCATTTGCGAGAGGTTATGTTGTTTTCCTTGTATGGAAACATGTCTTCAAAGAACCATGTGTTCCTTGATTCCATGATCGTACCTTCATAAATGTCTGGTACGTCCGACTTATACACTATGAAGCGATAAGCACTACTGTTATTGGCATATCCGATGAATATGCAATCCACAGTCTTAGGTCCACTCTTGACCTGCTTTGGCATATGTACTTTTACCTTGACCAGACAACCCCATACCTTAAAATACTTGTAGGTAGGTTTATTTCCTTTCCATAGCTCGTATGGAGTCTTGTCTTTATCCTTGTGTGGAACTCTGTTAAGAATCATATTCGCGGTAAGGACAGGTTATCCCCACATGGTTTGAGGGAGGCCCAAATTGATGATTAAAGCATTCATCATTTCCTTTAGTGTTCGGTTCTTGCGTTCAGCAACACCGTTTGATTGAGGTAAGTAAGGAATCGTTGTTTGATGGACTATACCAGATTGGGTACATAATTCTTCAAAAGGCGCTACATATTCTCCCCCTCTATCGCTACGGATTATTTTAATCCGTCCGCTTAGTTGATTCTCAACTTCTTCTTTGTAGCGTTTGAATGCTTCAAAGGCTTCATATTTACTTTTTAGTAAGTAAAGGTAACAAAACCTTGTGTCATCATCTATGAAAGTCACAAAGTACTTGTTCCCCCTTCTAGTTTGAACGAACTTCAAATCACATATATTAGTGTGTATAAGTTCTAGATGAACGGTTTCCCTTTCGACGAATTTAAAGGGACTCTTGGAAAGTTTTGCCTCTACGCACACTTCACACTTACGTTGAGGGTTTATGTCGATAGACGTCAATAATTCCAGCTTTACAAATCTTTGGATAGATTGATAGTTAACATGTCCTAATCTATGATGCCATAAATTAGATGACTCAATCAAGTAAGTAGAAGACTCAATTTTATTGATAGTTGAAACATAAGACATTACAGGTGCAACATTAAACTTAAAGAGGCCTTCACAGACGAAATCCCTTCCTACAAAGGTTCCATTCTTAGTGATTACAAACGTGTTAGCCTCTAATACTAGCCTAAAACCAGCATTTACTAACAAAGGTCCATAAATTAAATTTCTTCAAATTTCTGGGACATCCATCACTTCCTTCAGAGTCAGCTCCTTCCCGGACGTCATCTTTAGGATCACCTTTCCTACCCCAGTACCTCTGAAGAAGAATTGTTACCCATGAACAACTTCTTGTCTGAGACTGGTGTATAAGTGGAGAAGACTTCTTTATTGGAACATATGTGAAGGGCAGCACCCGTGTCTAGCTACCATTGCACCGGATTCTCAACGAGGTTAGCTTCAAGAACCACCGTTTGTTGAGACCCAATTTTGACCATCCCGTCCAGTCATTAACTATAAAATTACACTAATTTTCCAAATAATTTTAACGATTATTATAATAATAAAATGCAACAATAAAACATTAATACATACATAAATAAGTAATTTAATAATGGCACCGCATTTTACGAAGAGTATTAAGCACTTTGAGTCTCGCGCCCGCATTTATCAATTTTAAGTCCTATTCTATTAATTCTTGATAATTTTAATAATAAATACGTAAATAAATAAATAATTTAGCAATGACATCGCGTCAAATAGCATAGTCGCATTTATTAATACGCAAATCAATTCTATAATTATGGTAATAATTTAAACCCAAGCTAAAATTAATAAAGCACCTAAAGTCATAATAAAATAATTTAATAATGATAAATATGCACAATAAATAAGATTTTAAATAATAGCGGCGCATTTATAAAAGCATTAAGCAACCATTAAATATCATATCCGCATTTAGCATTTAAATAATTTAATAATAATTTAAAACCCATTTATTTATCACTAATAACACACTTAAATTACACCTTAAACTAATTCCCCAGCCTTTAATTAAGACCCAACCCAACAATTCCCTTAGCCCAAACCCACGACCCGCAGTCCACAACCTTTATCTTCATCAACAACCATTTTTTGTCCAAAGGCTTTAAAAAAAAACACTAACCTAAAAAAGAACAAGAACCCTAGCAGCCAAGAAAAGCCGCTGCAACCCCATCGCCCATCGCCCAAATCTCCCCAAAATATTTCCTTACCTTAATAAATCTTACACCAAATCAACTACCAAACCGACACCCAATCTTACCATAAACAAGAAGTAATTACAAACGAATCCCCAATGATAAACTTACCAAAATCAGCATTGAGTAAAAATCGCACCAATTAGTACCGGGATTCGTCCGAGATTAAGAGGAATTAGTCCAAGTTTAAAACCCAGATCGAAAACTATATAAAGGGGTTCAATTACACATAGAAGGGGGGAGATTTTTGGCAAAAAACATCACAAATCGGAGAAATCAGAGTAAAAGAGCAATAAAAATCCTAAACGGTAGCAGCAAGAACAGAAGTTCAAACAAATACCTTCTTCGCAATATCAGTCAAGAACGAGGTAAAGTTTCATTCCCATTTTCAATCGCATCGCAATACACTCCGAGTGGATAGACGACTTGATACGCTGCCTCGGTTCGCTGTCCGGAGAAGGTAAACCCAAATTCTTCTCAGTTTTATTCCGTATTATTGTGTGTCTTTGTGTTATAAAGTGTGTTAGTTTAGATTAATGTGTTCGTCGTCGATGCGTGAATATGATGTTTATGTTTGGTATGTTGGCAATCCGTATCGATATGGAGTTAAAACCCGAGGCATGATTTGGTTAATTTAGAGGCGAGCTTACTGTTTTCTTAATGAATATGTAGAATTAGTTAGGAACAAGGATTAGAAGTCAAAATAATTCAAAGTAATCGTTAACTTATGATATCGAGGATATCACCCCTGCCTGAAAGCGCGACATTTGTTGGTTTGTTTCGATATTTCATTAAACTTTGCCCTGCTATGTGGATCGATTAATAATTTATCTCGATATGTCGCTATGAGTCGACTTATATTAATTTGTGTACTCTTTGTATGCCCGACTCATGTGATGACTAAACATAAGATGTACCCCCCACTGACTCGACTGTGCTACACTATCCTGCCCCTCAAGCACTTTGATTAGGATATTAAGTTGATTTGGGTCGGTCCCTTCGCCTTATTAACTCTGTGGAAATCTGGAAAAAGAGGAACTGAGACTTCATTTTCGCATGTGCCCCTTCACGTTGATGAATAGAAAAGCTGCATTTATTTTTAAATAGGAGTCTAAGCCTCTAAGGTGTGGATCTGGTGTTGTCTATGCCAAATGATGTAAATTGATTTCGCTATTTTAAGTATGTCTAAATCACAAGGTCATGAGGCATGCCAGCTAGTTTAAACGAGTCTACTTTTAAGATGTAGCATTTCCATTTGTTCATCTCTGTTCTGAGTATAAAACTGAATAGGCTAATTCCGATTTATTTCCAACTGTGGGATTACCATGAGTCATTTACCTTGCTATAACAGTATATTGAAAGCATTACATATGTAAAATAGGGTCCCCTAAGGGATAACTAACTTTACTTGGATAGTTCAGGTCCTTATTTTCTACACTTGGTATGTAAAGTGTGCATAGATGCATTGGAAATACTGTGGGATGTTTGAAATAATCTCGACTTTGGTATGCTATTAGGATGACTAAGATCCTTATTTTGACCGAAGAAAAATTTATACTTTTTGAAAGGAGTTAATAGTTCCCAGACATATCTCTAATGGGTGATTCAGACCTTACCTACCTTAGTGAAGTCCCTTCGACGAAGCAGTATGCATGATAGCAGTATATTCAACGTAACCCATAATGTTGTTATTGTTTGGGCCTCTTCTGTGTTTTTCTCCCATGCTCTCTATATCCTGCAACCCATTATCTGCTTACTATCTTGGATCCATTTCGCTTTTATTTTGAAGTACCGAAAATGAAATTAAATTTCATGTCAATGTTTGTTTGCTGTTTGATGTTTTTTTTGATACATACTAATCCTTATCGTTTTCTTATTTTTACATGAAATGCAATGCCTTGGAGCAAAAGGAAGAGTCTCAATACGAGACTCGTCGCAACTCACGAAGACCTGCATTTATGTGCTTCATCCTCTCCGCATCAGAAATTCCAAACCATGGGTGAAATGACATCGCCATTCCTCGAGTCGTCTTATTATTTCCTACCCCGCCCCCATTCATTTATTGTAAATTAATTGGCTAACATTACATTAGTAGGACATTTAGTATATTTAAGCTTGAAGTCGTTATTAAGAGGTAGTTGTGACATTAAAATTTGTTTCCTTTTAAGTTAATTATTTAAAACTTGCCATATAAAGTTTAAGCTATACTAAACCACTTAATAATCCTCACTTGCATAATTAGTCATATAGTTAGGGCATTAATCATCAAAATATTCCTAACCCATCTTCTCATAAACTCTTATTAACATTCATATAAAAATATATATTTGTATCATACTTTATTACCCCTTTGCATAATAGACGTTTTTTTTTACATTTTTACTTTATACTGTTATAGGTACTTATTTTGCCATAAGAATTTTTGCACTATTATTTCTATGTTCTGTTAAGCAATATATACACCTTGTAAAATAATTTCATATGTTCTCCAATTACTTTAAGAGGTATGTTTTTAACCAAAGTTAACTTTATATATTCTAAATCTTGCATTCTCACATTGGTCAAAAAATATGTTTTATACTTACAAATATCTTTACTTAAAGTACCTTCCAAAAATGCATTTTTCTTAGCAATAATAATTAACCCTAAGTTTGAACGGATAACCGCAAGTTAGCGGATCCTTTAGGGTGTCTAACCTCTTCCCTTTAGGATAATAAATAACTCTTGCCCAGAATCTCAATAAATTAGCGGACTATTTAATGGAGTTAGTGTTGACTTTAACCTAGTTGACATTTAGGTGTCCTAATTCACCCAATTAATTAGGTGGCGACTCCGCGAACCTTAGCACCCTACTTAACACCATTTTAGCACCCTTTTATCATTTTTAACATTTAGCTTTTATTATTTTCTAATATTTTTACAAGCAGGGGTTCGCTAGAATAATGTCGCGGTCGAAAAAAAGCGTGACACCGTTGAGAACTCCTGAATCATATCGTCTACGAGCGTGTCTTCGATGATGTTAGTCGTGGCCTTACCTTTGGCCTTTTCTTTATTCTCACGTTTGAGCATGCGGTAGTCTTTGGCCTTGTGACCAACTATACCACATTGATTACAATTTCCCTTGAACTTTTCAGTTGTTTGGGGATTGCCTTCCTTCTGAAACTTCCGCTTCTTGCTTGAGTTCCCTTTGACTTCCGTCAGGTTCGCCTTAGCCTCAACGAGTTGTTTTCCCTTTGTCATGGCCTTCTTATTGTCCTCCTGAATCTGGAGTTTGACAATAAGTTCATCTAAGGCAATCTCCTTCGTTTTGAGTTTTAGATAGTTCATAAACTCAGTCCACGAGAGAGGCAGCTTCTCGATCAACTCCCCAACCAAGAATTGTTCGTTGGGATTCAATCCTTCCAAATCTAGGTGATGTAGAATCATTTGAAATTCCTGGACTTGAGATGACACACTTTTGTTATCCACCATTTGAAATTTCAGGAATTTCCCAATGATGAACTTCTTGGTACCCGCGTCTTGGGTGTTGTATTTCTTCTGAGTTTGTCCCATAACTGCTTGGCAGTTTCAACGGTGCAATACACCGTGTTGAGAGGATCGGACAAACAGTATAGAATATAGTTCCTACACATGAAATCACTATGTTTCCATGCTTCGCGAACCATCCTCATGTCGTCAGCGACATGGTTACCTTGGCCCCCTCCCGCTAAATTATTTGGCTGAGGGTCCACGTCTTCCCCAACTAGTGGAGGGTCTTCGGTTAGGAAACATGATATTTTCATAACCGTCAGAAAAAACAACATCTTTTGCTGCCATCTCTTAAAGTGAGCACCCATGAACTTTTCAGGACGTTCTTGGTAAAAATCAGCAGGTGTCGGGGCAGTGGCGCCCCCTTGAGCAGTTGAAAAGGCGTTGGGAATGCCTCTAACAGTAGCATAGATGTTGTTGACGCCTTGGGCAGGAGCATAGGCACTATAAGTACCCGGAGCAGCAGTTGAGGCATTGGTTGGACCAAAACCAGTGTTGACACTCGTTGTGCCAAAAGCAGTGGTGGCACTTGAAGTACCAAACACAATGGTAGCACTAGAAGTGCCAAAAGCAGTGGTTTGAAAGACATTAACAATGGCATGATCAGTGGTGACACTAGTAGTGCCAAGAATAGTGGAGTTGAAGGCAGCATTAGTGCCTTGAGTAGTGGGATTGAAGGCAATGAGATTGCCTTGAGCATCAGTGAAATTTTCAGTGTTGAATTGATTGAATTGATCTTGTCCAGTCATGTTGTTGTTGAAATGTTGAAATCCCGAATATTATCTTAAACTTGTGGGAACAAAGTGTAGAAATAAAGGAAATGAGAATATAACAACAACAACTAGTATGTTAGAAATCTGGAAATGATCAAATAAGAGAGCTTGCTGAGTCGACCAAATTCTTGATCTATCCTTAAGATAATATTGCCCCGTATATCCTTTCAGCGGTTGTAATGACAACTTATCTCCCAAGATAAAACAACAATCAAGAAAATGAGCAAAGGGAACTCAAGTGTTTGCTTAAGAAGAAAGATCTTTGAGTGTTTTGTGATTGCAAAAGAGGAAGACAACTTTAGAGAATTGCTTAGTGAATGTGTTTTGCAATTGTGCCAAAGGCATCATTTATAGGTAGATGAATTTGTCTTCTCAATTAACCAAATGAATGGCCATCAATGTCAAGTAATGACCATTGATATTGAGGTTAATTCAGCCTAGTAATGGCTGAAATCAATAGCCAAATAATGGAGATTAATTGCTCCAAAGTCACCTCAAGAATCAGCCTTAATTCGCCTCCAACGTTACTGAAAAACGTCGAAGCACCGCGGTGCCAAATTCCAGTAAGTCACTAGAACCTGAAAACCGAATTTGCACCGCGGTCCTTGACACTTTACGTATACGTATCAATATACGTATCAATATCTCTTCCATTTAAGAAAATTACGATCCTTGACACTTTATGTGCACGTGTGTGGAAATCATATTTCCGACGTGCGGAGCCCCAATTATTCAAGTCATAATTAATAGAATTAATTTATTTCATATTTAATAAATTTCCAACAATAATTAAAACTATATAAAACTACACATACCAACTAATATTGCACTCACGACATGAACTTATGGTAAACTTAGTGTGAAGTTTCTTTTGTTAGGAAGGGATTTATCTAAATATAATTTTTTTTCGAATTGGGATTTAATGAGGTCATAATACAAGTATACAACAACAACATACTCAGTGAAATCCCACAATGTGGGGTCTGAAGAGAATAGAATGTACACAGACCTCACCTTCACCTTGATAGATAGAGCGATTGTTTTCGGGAGACCGTCGACTCAATAATACAAGTATGAGACACCAAATAGAAAACAATAATATTGTACTTTTAAACAACTGGATTATTATTTGAACAGAGAAAGCAGACAAAAATGTTAAACCTCAAGGACATTCACCTGGAATAAGAAAATCTGACAAGCACATGAAACTCATCAAATGTCTAATTTCTAAAACAAAAATGCGTGTACGCCAATAACAAAGGTTTATATATGCATCAATGTTATATTCTCTCATTGTTTTATTCTTCTTAATTTAAAGGACTTTCACGCCGTAGAGGAAACAAACAAAGAAGTTGAGACCGCGGCCATGTTACCAAGTCTAAATACAATGGATGAATAAGAAATCGACATTAGCATTTTGGGGTATGAATATTATATAGTTTTGTCATCATTATTCTGTTATATGATATACATGCATATATGTTTTTGTTTGATTATAGTACTAGTTAGTTGGACCGTTTCAGCGAGGATTATTGTTTATTCAACACCATTAAGCTACTTGAGGTTAGGTTCTTGGGACCAGGAGCTACACTGAAAGCCCGATGCAGCAGCTTCAACATGAGTTCCAATTGAAATTGAGTATTTCAACGTAACATATAAATATTTCTTCGGATTCATATAATTTGGTTTACTTTTAACGCACCCCTAAAAAGTATTTTAGTGTTAAGAGTTCACATCGGAAATTGAATAAGAACCTGAATTCTTTATATGAACTTGGACAATATCACGCATGCCTGGTAGGTTTGGGATTGAAGCAGCCAAAATCCATTCTTTACATGCAGACGAATGACTCATTTCAATTCTTTGTTCACGATGTTGCCCCAAATTATATTATTCACGCCCAGGTTAACAAGATCCGGGCGTGCGAGTTTTAAGAGTCCCACATCTAAATGGAATGAACCCTGACTTTTATACTTAAGCTGACAATTCTCACCTTACAAGCTAGCTTTTGAGGTTGAGTTAGACTCATGATCCATTTTTTACACTTAGTACTAAAAATGAAGAAGAATTTTAATTAAATTATCCTTAATTAGATTTTACATCTTTTTAAGTTGATAATTACTATAAATAGCAAATGAGTTTGAAGTTTAAATAATTATGATTGTAGTATCAAAACAACAATAATGGTAAATTTGAGATATAAAATTAATATCATTTTAATTATATAATTTATTATTTATTTGCTTAAAAAAGGTTAAACACCAAATAATATGTACCGTAGAGAGTATATAAATAAAAATTTGATAAAATTTTAAATTAATTTTATATCTACAATAAGCTACTACTAAGTATTACTCCATCCGTTTCAGAATGTTTACTTTTTAGTCCGTTTAAAAAAATTGTTCTTTTTTTAGTAATTTTTTAATTTTAACTTTTCACATAACATGTTTAAAATAATTAAATTAAAGCATAGTTTGATACATTTAATTTCATGTATCTTAGTTGATCATTACAAGGTTTAAAAGTATTTTTTATTTTTAAAATTTAATGCTAAATCAAAATAATACAAACATTTTAAAACGAATCAATTACTTGGTAAATCCCTCACTATTATTCACGTGGCTTGGCCGACTCCATTCTCCAACTCATGATCTCCTTTTCCGCAGCTGACAAATTAATAATTAAATAATCGGGGACCGATTCACCTATTTGGCAGTGGATGCAAGCAGACCCAGTACACGTATAGTTGAAATATTAACTAAAAATTGTACTATAAACAATTATGACATATTTCCTCCGCTTATAAAAGAAAAAGATTGTCTAACTTTACTTTTTAACCCCATTAAAAAACTGATTCTTTCATTTTCAACAACTTTTTCATTCAAACAATTATGTACCTCTTCCCGAGATATTGATATTTATCGACAAAACACGAACTACGGATTATAAAATCTTTCCCCTTAGGAACATTCGTACTCGAAGTTTGAAGATATTTATGGACTCGAGGATTCTAAAAATTTCGACAAATTTTTCTTTATAAACAAGACTATCCAAAACCTGTTAAACAACTCAAATACATATCCAATTCCACACAAGGCAACATAATAATAAAATCATATCAATTAAGTCTCACACGACCTTCTGTATGTACCATAATCAAGAAGGTTAGATATAACTCACCTCAATTATCCTCTGTCCTGCTCTGAGCTATATTTGCCACATTTGCCTCCATGTTAACACCTAAACAAGACATAAGACTTAGGTTTGTCGAATAGAATAGAAATGAGAGAATTGTATCGCACGAATATCGGTATCAACCTGAAGGCTGAAATAAGTAAGGATATCTGGATCGCATATTTTCTTCGGTCTTCCAAGTCATCTCTTATGTATTGTTATTTCTACATAACACCTTGATGGAAGCGACTTCCTTAGTTCTCTGAACTTACTGATCCAGAATAGCTATTGGAGTCTCTTCATAGGTCAAATCTTCGGTGATATGTACATGTTGAGGGAAGTTAGCTTTGTTTAGTTAATTTGGTTATTTAGCTTTGTTAATTTTGTAGTTCAATTAGTACTTTACTATTTTGCCATTACTTAGTACTTTGCTATTTTGCCCTTACCTAGTTCTACAAATGTAATTGTGCTCTCACAGTGTACGTTTGAAGAAAATAAAAATGAAAAGCTTCCACAAGGTTCCTTCTCCTTCTTCTACTGTTCTTCTCAACTGATGAAATCTGTGCATTTTAACATGGTATCAAAGCCATTACAGTGAAGAATCGAAGAAATCTGAACATGCAGCAGTCGAATCTGACTCGTTGAAAGTTCTATGAAAATCTGATCTGATTTTATGAGTTTTCGAGATTACAATCGCATCGCTTCCTTTACAGTTTCAGTTTCGATTGCAAGGTCGATTGATTGAATAGTTATATGGAGAACATCAACACACTTCCAGCAGATTCGACAATTATAGTAGAGAATCAAAGTTCTGGTTCAAATATAGCAGATCACAATCATCCTCTCTTCCTAGGAGTATCGGACACAGCGGGAGCAATACAAATGGAGATTCAGCTGGCAGGTACAGAAAATTATACCTTATGGTGTAGATCTATGAAGCTGGTTCTGTTGACGAAGAACAAAATTGGATTCATAGATGGTTCTATTAAGCGAGATACATTCGGTCCTAATCAAGTAAGACAGTGGGATCGTGTGTAATGTTGTGGTTATCTCTTGGATTATGAAAAATGTTAGTAAGAATCTGTTGAGTGGTATACTGTATAGGTCCACTGCCTATGCAGTATGGAAGGATCTAAAGGAAAGATTTGATAAAATAAACTTATCTAGGGTTTATCAATTGAAAAGAGAACTCACAATGTTGAGTCAAGGAGTTTCACCTGTGTCGAGTTATTACTCTAGGTTGAAGGATTTATGGGATGAGATCGATTCGATTATTCCTCCACCAATATGTGATTGCACAAGTCCAAGAGAATATATAGAGCACTTATCTAATCAAAGGTTATTGGAATTTTTGATGGGATTGAATGACGGATATAATCAGGCAAGAAGTCATATACTTTTGATGTCTCCTACTCCTAGCGTGAATCAAACTTACGCTATGATTGCACAAGATGAGAGTCAAAAATACATAGCAGAAGGATATTCATATGGAGGAGAAGCTGTTGAGAACATTGCACTGGCTAGTCGATTTCCTCAGAATAAACATCAACAGCAGAAAAGGCCATATACATTATGTGATTCTTGCCAAATGAAGGGACATACTAGAAAATGATGTTTTAAGTTGATGCATTGCGATTACTGTAAAAACAAGGACATGTTAAGGAAAAATATTATGAATTGATAGGGTATCCGCCAGATTATAAGGGAAGAAAAAAGGTAAATGTAGTCATGACAGGTGTGCCACAATTGGAAGGATCTGGAGGTTGCATACAGCTATCCCAGGACCAACAAGAGCATCTTAATTACTTGCTGAGGACATGTACTCCAGAGAAGCTTGAGGAGATAAAAGCTATGGTGTATCCAATTGAAACAGGACCACAATATGGTCCTCCACCAGTTCATAAAGCTCATATGGCAGGTAAACTTACACTTGACAAAGAAAGCTCCTGGATAGTTGATTCAGGAGCAACTAACCATATGGTAAATGATAGAAATATGATTGAACAACCTGATACGTTAGAGAATGCAGGGAAAGTTCAGCTGCCTACTGGTGACACTGCTTCTATTACACAGACTGGGAATTGCAGGTTAACCGGAGGTGACCTTATAAAACATGTGCTATGTGTACCAAGCTTCAAGTTTAACTTGCTTTTTGTTTCGAAGCTAACAAAAGAATTGAATTATAGTGCAAGGTTCTTTCCTGATTTCTTTGTGTTACAAGATCTCTTCACTGGGAAGGTGAATGAGATTGGTAGAGAAGTAGATGGTTTATACATGTTGGAGTCAAGAGGAAGAAGTCTTGAATGTATGAAGACACAGGCACATATTGCAGTTGTGACAACAAATGAGTTGAATGCAGATCTTTGGCACGTATACAGATACGTGCCAATGAGTGTTATTAGAAAGATAGACAGTTTCAAGAATAAATCTAACTTCACAATTCAACACTGTGGAGTTTGTCCCATGGCAAGACAAACTAGAATGAAATTTCCTGTTAGTAGTAGTAAAACTGACAGTGCATTTCAATTGTTACAACTTGATGTATGAGGACCATATAGGATTCCCACTTATACTAGTATGAGATGTTTCTTGACTGTTGTTGATGACTATACTAGATGGACTTGGATTTTTCTACTTCATGTCTAATCTGATGTTGTTACCATTCTTAAGAATCTCAGTACAATGGTTAAAAATCAGTTTGGTGCATGTATTAAAAGTGTTAGATCAGATAATGGTTCAGAATTCTTTAATAGATCCTGTAGTGAGTTATTTGCACGGCTAGGAATTGTGCATCAAAGTTCATGTCCATATACTCCCCAACAAATTGGAGTAGTGGAAAGAAGACATAGACACGTATTAGAAATTGCCAGGGCCATCAAATTTCAGAGTCATTTGCCATCTAAATTCTGGGGAGAATGTGTGGAAACAGCTGTATATGTGATCAACAGGATCCCATCTGTAGTAATAGGAAATGTTTCACCATATGAAAGATTTTATGAAAGAGTTCCTAATCTATCACATCTGAGAGTGCTGGGGTGTCTTTGTTATGCCACCAACTTACAGAAGAAGGATAAGTTTGACACTAGGGCCATCAAATCTGTATTGCTTGGATATTCATCTAGGCAGAAAGGCTACAAGTTGTTCAATCTCACTAATAGTACTATTTTTGTGAGCAGAGATGTGGCCTTATATGAAAACATATTTCCCTTCAGAGATCAGCAGCAGGACACCACTCCAGATATTAACAGCTTTATTCCTTCAGTCTCTGAAGAATATATTGGTGACATGCCAAATGAAGGTAGAGGTCAACAAACTGTTGAGTCAGATGGAGCAAGCAAATCAGCAGCTCAGTATGAAGATACAAATGTTATTGCAGATGGAATCAATTGTGGAGACATAGTAAATAATTCAGATTCTATTCCCTCTGAGATGCTTTGCCTATTTCACAAACTGCTCAGACTCCAGTAGTAAGGAGATCTGACAGGACTAGAAGACCCCCCTCATGGATGAAGGATTTTATTCAACCTGCAGCAGATTCAAAGAGTATGCAGACATGTCTATATCAACTGTCTGCTACTTTCAGCTATGCAGGGTTATCATCAACTTATCAAAGTTTTTTAGTCAAGGAGGCAGAAGAATGTGAACCCCAGTCATACAATGAAGCAGTGAAAGACAGTAGATGGGTAGAGGACATGAAGTCTGAAATTCAGGCTTTGGAGGACAACTATACCTGGGAAATAATGGATCTACCTGCTCAAAAGAAGGCTATAAGTTGCAAGTGGGTGTATAAGATCAAGTACAAGGCATCTGGTGAGGTTGAGAGGTTCAAGGCAAGGCTTGTGGCAAAGGGCTACAATCAAAAGGAAGGCATAGACTATCAGGACACCTTTTCCCCTGTGGCAAAAATGGTCACTGTAAGGTCTGTCATCTCAGTTGCTGCTTCAAAGGGCTGGAATATATACCAAGTGGATGTCTTTAATGCTTTCTTGCAAGGAGATCTCACTGAAGAAGTCTATATGACACTACCACAGGGTTTTAATAGTCACCAGGGAAAGGATTGTAGGCTGTTGAAGTCCCTATATGGACTGAAACAGGCTTCCCGACAGTGGAACATAAAGTTAACCACTGCCTTGCTCTCTTTTGGTTTTGTCCAGAGTCATTTGGATTATTCTCTCTTCACCAAAAGGGATGCTCACAGATTGGTTGTGGTACTTGTCTATGTGGATGAATTTCTTATTACAGGGGATGATGCACTCCTAATCCAGGAGACTAAATTTTTGCTCCAACAGAACTTCAAAATTAAGGATTTAGGTGATTTACGATATTTTTTGGGTCTGGAATTTGCCATAAATAAGACCGGCATTGTGATGCATCAACGTAAATATGCATTGGAGTTGATTACTGACTTGGGTTTAACAGGAGGGAAATGTCACGCCCCAAATTTTCCTAAGTCTTTACTTAGGGCGTGATGACACCTGAACAATTATTTTCCACCAGGAGCACCATTTAATTCTCTTTATTCAGGAATTTAAACTTATATTCAAATACGGAGCTATTAATAAAAATAACAATAAAGAAATTTGTTTATGACTTTATTGAAAATATAACGCGAGCCCATACTCGTGCAAATATTGTTTCTACATAGACATACTGACAAATATTATTTTAAGTTGGAAGGGAGACCATTCCACACGGGCATTTCCCGAGACAGGCGACATTACGAACTCGACGAGTACCAAGCCCAAGCAATGGACTTGGTATGACAAGAGGTCATGACGATCGCTAGCCTTGGCGTGGAGCCTTTCTATCACGCTTTCTGAAACATGTTAAATAAAGAGTCACCCTACCATCCAAATGGTGAGAACCTACCACGCAATTCAAAGTAACACCACAATATTCCAAGTGCAATCACATTATAACGTAATAAACATATTGCAAAAACATATCAGTTACAACATCTTTAAATATGCAACAACTCATAGGAAATTCTCGGTTTAACTAACACTTCATTTTATCTCGTATTATACGTTAAGACATTCCCTGCATTTCCACATGTTTATTACATTTATATATTTGTGACAGCGTATTCACTTTTTTATATTTATATATAGGTGAACACGTATTCATCTTTCATATTTGTTGCGGCGTGCAACCCGATCCATTATATTTACGTATTTGTGAACACGTATTCACTTTACGTTTTGTTGCGGCGTGCAACCCGATCCATTATGTTTACGTATTTGTGAATGTGTATTCACTTTACGTTTTGTTGCGGCGTGCAACCCGATCCATTATATTTACGTATTTGTGAACATATATTCACTTTACGCTTTGTTGCGGCGTGCAACCCGATCCATTATGTTTACGTATTTGTGAACGCGTATTCACTTTACGTTTTGTTGCGGCGTGCAACCCGATCCATTATATTTACGTATTTGTGAACATATATTCACTTTACGTTTTGTTGCGGCGTGCAACCCGATCCATTATGTTTACGTATTTGTGAACGCGTATTCACTTTACGTTTTGTTTCTGCGTGCAACCCGATCCATTATATATTTATATATTTATGTGAACACGTATTCACTTTTCATATTTTTGAAGATCAAATAAATACTATTATCTTTCTAACATTCCGTCATTCATACTTGTAACGATTATAACTTTTAACCATAACTCCAACTAAGGTGTTTCTCAAGCGGAAACTAAGGTAAGACGTGGATCTTTCACTGTACCAAATTTCATTTAAAACTACTTTGGGTAACTAACACAAATTTATCCTCAAAACAGCCACATGAAATTTATTTCGGCAGAATATTTATTAAACAACACCCAATCTTAGAATAGTCATAACTCCTAATCGTAAACCCGCTCAAGCCCCATAAAATCTCAAAACGACGAGAACAGAGAGCTACACGTCTCCATGTGAACCATCCTTTCATATTCTGTACCATTTGGTACAGTTTTACACTTTTATTCGCTGCCCTTCCTGAATCTCGATAGATCCGAGGCAGAAACTTTAAACAGCGATAACTCTCAATCCGTAAGTCGGATATACCCCCGTAAGGTCTCAAAATGTCCACAACAAAGAGATCTAGAACTTTCATTTAGAAACAATTTTCATATTCCCCACAGATTAGTACAGTTTTACGTTTCAACGTCCTGCCCTTCTGGATTCCGACGAATCCGAGGCAGCAACTTCAAACTACAATAACTCTCAACTCGTAAGTCCGTTTTAATAAATATTTATATATATCTGTCCGTAACAGAGAGACTTACAACCATGGAAATTTTCATATAATTCTAATAAGTAAAACTCAATAAAAACAGTCCGTAATTATGCCTTTTCGAATTTCGACCAAATCTAAGGCAGGAACTTTGAACTATGATAAATTTCAAACCGTACGTCCATTTTACCTCATTTTTGGTTCTATATGATCATATTAGAGAGGTGTACAATTCCTCCGAATTTCATCAAATTCTAACAATTATAACTTAGTGAGAACAATTCGTAAAGTTCATGACGCAACTAGTTGTCTAAACAATCAAAAGTTCAATATTTCTTTTCAACACTCAATTCTTATTCTAACATGTATTGAACTAAAAATAAAGGATGTTACCAAGAATTTCTGAGTGAGAAAACTCACCTTGTAAGTGTGAAAAATATTGTGGTTCGGTTGCTACAAGTGGTCCTTGCTCCTTAGTGTTTCCTAATTTTATTGTTCTCCTTCCTCCCTTGATATTTTCTTGATTTTTTTTCCCTTCTTGTTCACTTGTTTTTTTTTCTGATTTTCTAACCTTTATGTTATATCCTTTGTTTGTGTGTAAATACAATGTATAAGTGGAGGGTTTTCTATAACCTATGGGATGGGAAAAGCCAAGGGATTGAAGGGAAATGAAAAGGAGGGGGAGGGGAAGGAGTGAGACGTGCTTGCTGCATGCATGTAGTGGGTTAGTGAAATTTTTCTGCCCTGGCGTCATCACTTCATTGTCCTTCTAAAGTCTTGATGTAATACTCAAATATAATTGGTATAGTCTTTTTTTTTTAGCTAATGATACGTTATTATGTTTTACTAATTAGTGTTGTCTTCATCTCTGGCACAGATGATAATACTTAATATGTAAAATATCATGAAACACTACTTATAAAAAAAAACTATTTATTGTTAAATTATATTTTTACTAACCCAACCACAACTATATATTATTATTATTTTTTTCCGGATTTTACATTCTCTCATCCTTAAGCAACATTCGTCCTCGAATGTGAATAAGGTCGTAACATAATCACATAGACACAATAATGTTTATTGTTATTGTAACACTAATTTGGGGCTTCACATTCTCCCTTCCTTAAGAAGCATTCGTCCTCGAATGAGAATAAGGTTGTAACACATGCATATAGACACGCAAATGACACACATATGAAGTACTATGTAATGCATTTTTTTTATTACCTTAGTCAAATAGGAATGGATATTTGACTTTCATCGCCTCTTCCGCTTCCCAGGTGGCTTCCTCTGTGGAGTGATTCTTCCATAGGACTTTCACGGAAGCAATATCTTTATTTCTAAGGCGTTGGACCTTTCTATCAAGTATTTCTACCGGAGCCTCTTCATATTGAAGCTCTTTATTAAGAACTATCTCCTGGGGAAGGATGACGTGACTTGGATCGTGCAAGTATTTTCGTAACATTGACACATGAAATACCGGATGCACTGCTTCCAGCTCTTGTGGAAGTGCTAATTCGTAAGCCACATTCCCCACTCTTCGCAAGATCTCATATGACCCAATAAACCTTGGGCTCAATTTCCCTTTCTTACCAAAACGCATCACTCCCTTCATTGGGGACACTTTTAAAAATACTTTCTCCCCCTCTTGGAATTCAAGATCTCTTTTCCGATGATCTGCATAGGACTTATGACGGCTATGAGCTGTTTTGATCCGCTCCCGAATCATCCGTACCTTATCATTTGTTTCTTGAATGACTTCAGGTCCGAACAGTTGCGTCTCACCCACCTCGAACCATCTAAGTGGAGACCTACATTTTCGTCCATATAATGCTTCCAACGGGGCCATTTGTATGCTAGAGTGAAAACTATTGTTGTAGGCGAACTCAATTAGACATAGATGGTCCAACCAACTTCCCTGAAAATCTAACATACAAGATTGCAACATGTCCTCAAGTGTTTGAATTGTTCGCTCAGCTTGCCCATCTGTTTGCGGGTGGAAAGCCATGCTTAACTTAACTTTTGTCCCGAGACCCTGCTGGAAACTTTGCCAAAAGTGTGAGGTGAACTGGGAACCCCTATCTGAAATAATTTGTAAGGGAATCCCGTGTAACCGCACAATCTCGCTCAAATAAATCTGTGTGTACTGTGGTGCGCGATACGTAGTCTTGACCGGTAAGAAATGGGCTGACTTTGTAAGTCGATCAACAATCACCCAAATAGAATCATACCCTTCTCGAGTTTTCGGTAGACCAGTTACAAAATCCATATGAATCGCCTCCCATTTCCACATGGGGACCCCAATGTCTGAAGTAATCCGCGGGTTTTGATGTTCACTTTCACTGGCGACATATAAGACACCTCGACAAACTCCATGGCGCCCTTCTTCATCCCGTCCACCGAATTTGCCTTGAGGTCCCGATACATTTTTGTCGACCACGGATGAATGGAATATCTTGTGTTGTGACCTCATCTAAGAGCGTCCTCCTGAGATCCTTTACCTTAGGACCACATAACCTACCCTTATACCGAAGGGTTCCGTCATTATCTCCCAATGTAAACTGTGAAGGTTTTCCCTGTTGGATCCTCTCCCGAAATCCAACAAACTTCGTATCCTCAAACTGACTTTCTTTTATTTCTGAAGCTAAGGCAGACTGCGAGGTATCATGTACCACCACCCTACCTTCACCGATCTCAGTTAAGCTAACCCCGAGGTTTCCCAATATTTGTACCTCCCGAACAATACCCCTCTTTTGTATTGCCAAATGGGCCAAGCTGCCCATTGATCTCTGCGTCAGCCACCACGTTAGCTTTCTCAGGATGGTAAAGAATACAAAGGTCATAATCCTTAAGCAACTCTAACCATCTTCTTTGTCGGAGATTCAAATCCTTCTGCGTGGTTATGTACTGCAAACTCTTATGATCTGTAAATATGTCCACATGCACACCATACAAATAATGTCTCCATATTCGTAAGGCAAACACCACCGCAACTAATTCCAAGTCATGAGTTGGGTAATTCTTCTCATGTATCTTCAATTGTCTAGATGCATACGCAATAACCTTTCCAAACTGCATCAAGACACATCTTAACCCAACTCTAGAGGCATCGCAATGATAGGCGTGAACCCTTATTGTCCCGATGGTAAGGTTGGGTGGTGCGATGAGTCAACAATTCCTTTAGTTTCAAAACTTGCTTCACATGCTTCGACCATCGGTACTTAACCGCTTTTGAGTCAACCGGGTCAAATGAGCAAAGAAGACTAGAAAAACCTTTTACGAATCTTCTATAATACCACCAAACCCAAGAAACTTCTAACCTCGCTTGAGTGGTGGTTTGGCGATTCTTCATTGCTTCTATCTTCCTGGTCTACCATAATTTCATCCTTGACACAACATGACCCAAAAAGGCTACCTCTTCCAACCAAAATTCACACTTTGAAAATTTAGCATATAGTTTCTCCTGTTTCAAGACTCAAGACTACCTCAGACGCTTCTTCATGTTCTTCAACACTCTTCAGAGATTAGATATCATCTATGAACACAATCACGAACAAATCTAGGAATGATTTGAAGATTATGTTCATTAAATCCATAAAAGCTGGGGCATTGGTTAACCCAAAAGACATGACCAAGAACTCATAATGGCCGTATCGGGTTCTAAAGGCTGTTTTGGATATATCATCTGGATTTATTTTTAGCTGGTGATATCCCGAACGGAGATCAATCTTGGAAAAATAGCTAGCTCCCTGAAGTTGGTCAAAAAGATCATCGATTCTTGGTAATGGGTACCGGTTCTTGATCGTGACCTTATTGAGCTGCCGATAATCGATGCACATTTGGAGCGATCCGTCTTTCTTTTTCACAAACAGATCGGTGCACTGAGCGGAAAACACTAGGCCTTATAAAGCCTTTATCCAGAAGATCCTTCAATTGTTCTTTTAACTCCTTCAATTCAGCTGGGGCCATTCGATATGGAGGAATAGAAATGGGTCTTGTACCCGGAATTAACTCTATGGCAAACTCCACTTCTCTATCCGGAGGAAGGCATGGAAGATCTTCAGGAAAACCTCCGGAAAATTTTGAACAATAGGAACATCATTCACCGGGGATTCTTTTGGGTATCCACTATATTAGCCAGATATGCATACTCCACTCTGTGACTTCTCAATAACTTTTGAGCCCCAAGGTAGGAAATAAACTGACCTGAGGATATTCCAACCCTACCCCTTATAACAACTTCTGGTTCTCCGGGAAAAGTTAACCTCACTATCTTTCGTCGACAATCTAACATGGCATAACATGCCGACAACCAATCCATACCCAAAATGACGTCGAAGTCTACCATATCAAGTAGTACTAGGTTCACCATTGTTCCCCTGCCATTCACTTCTAATGGGAAATTATTTACCACCCGAGAGGCCCAAATTGAGGCCCATCGGTGTCATAACCTCAAAAGGTTCACTTAAATAAGAAGGTTCTACATGTAAATTCTTAGCAAAGCCCATTGACACATATGAAAATGTAGAGTCAGGATCGTATAATACAAATGCAGGAATACTCGAGACTAGCAAAATACCTGTGACCACCGCATTAGATGCTTCTGCCTCATTCCTCTGGGGCAAAGCGTAGAGCCGATTAGAATTGTTGGGTTGTTGACCTCCCTGACTCTGGCGGGGTTGATTTCCCTGATTTCCCCTGTAGGCAGTTGTGGTTGCTTCTGACCTCCCCTGAATAGATTGTATCTGAGTCCTCTTTTTGCAATCCCCGACATAGTGGCCTGATTCTCCACAGTTATACCATGACTTCGTTAAGAGCCGACATTCACCACAGATTTCCTTTGACAAATCTTACAAACCGGTTTGTCCCCTCCTGTGTTAGGATTGGTGGCCTTGTCCTTGCTCACTTGGTGATTAAACCAACTGTTCGCCTTAGGCTTGAAATAAGACTGGCCCATAGATTGGTTCGGTCTTGAAGATCCCTTACTAAACTCCTGCTTCTGATTTTGACTCTGACTAAATGATCCTGATGTCCGAAACCTTTTCTGCGAATACTTTTTTTTTTGTTGCTTTAGCAAAACCTTCTATCCTCATTGTCATACCGATGATCTGAAGGTATGCCCGATAATGGGCTAATGTCACTACCTTCTCTTCCAAGTTTGGGTTTAAACCCTTAACAACTCTTTTGACCTTCTCCCTTTCTGTAGGAATAATATGTGCGTTGTATGCTGACAATCGGATGAATTAGGTATTGTATTATATCACATTGCGGTCTCCTTGTTTCAATTGTTCAAACTCCCGTCTGAGCGCATCCTTGCGCGTATTAGGCATAAATTTCTCAATGAATGCCGCTCAACCTCCCTGTGTCATTGGTGGTGACATCGGGGGACGATTTTTCCTAAAATTTCTCCACCACACCCGTGTGTCGTCCACTAACCGTTCGATTAACAAATTGACGTCATGCGTCTCTACACATCCTCGTGTAAAAAGTAGGTTTTCTACCACATCGAGAAATACTATTGGGTTAGACTTGTAGTCCTTCCCTGTATAGATATGTTCCCTTATTCTCACAAAATTTTCCCCATAGTCTATCTGGTACCTCTCACCGCACCTTTCGGTGGTGCGATCACATCCAAGTTATTTTATCGTTGTACACTCCCTTCCACAATCCTTTGAAGGAGGTAGTGCGAGAACCAAGTCTTTGAAAAGACTCAAGATAGGCGAGAAGAGTATGAAAGAAGTGAAACTTTAGGATGTTATTCCATTTACTTATTACTAAGGTGGCGCGCCAGTCATGCAATAAGTAACCGCTCAAACACCCAACTCGAGAAAACTTCCTAGAATCTCTTAACCTGGTTTAGCTTTGATACCAACTTGTCACGCCCCAAATTTTCCTAAGTCTTTACTTAGGGCGTGATGGCACCTGGACAATTATTTTCCACCAGGAGCACCATTTAATTCTCTTTATTCAGAAATTTAAACTTATATTCAAATACGGAGCTATTAATAAAAATAACAATAAAGAAATTTGTTTATGACTTTATTGAAAATATAACGCGAGCCCATACTCGTGCAAATATTGTTTCTACATAGACATCTTGACAAATATTATTCTAAGTTGGAAGGAGACCATTCCACGGGCATTTCGAGACACTGGGCGGCATTACGAACTTTGGCAGTACCAAGCCCGAAGCAATGGACTTGGTATGACAAGAGGCTGCGGGACGATCGCTAGCCTTGGCGTGGAGCCTTTCCTCTATCACGCTTTCCTGAAACATGTTAAATAAAGAGTCAGCCCTACCATCTGGGGCTGAGTGAGAACCTTACCCTGCAATTCAAAGTAACACCACAATATTCCAAGTGCAATCACATTATAACGTAATAAACATATTGCAAAAACATATCAGGTTACAACATCTTTAAATATGCAACAACTCCTCATAGGAAATTCTCGGTTTAACTAACACTTCATTTTATCTCGTATTATACGTTAAGACATTCCCCTGCATTTCCACATGTTTATTACATTTATATATTTGTGAACGCGTATTCACTTTTTATATTTATATATAGGTGAACACGTATTCATCTTTCATATTTGTTGCGGCGTGCAACCCGATCCATTATATTTACGTATTTGTGAACACGTATTCACTTTACGTTTTGTTGCGGCGTGCAAACCGATCCATTATGTTTACGTATTTGTGAATGTGTATTCACTTTACGTTTTGTTGCGGCGTGCAACCCGATCCATTATATTTACGTATTTGTGAACATATATTCACTTTACGTTTTGTTGCGGCGTGCAACCCGATCCATTATGTTTACGTATTTGTGAACGCGTATTCACTTTACGTTTTGTTGTTGCGCGTGCAACCCGATCCATTATATTTACGTATTTGTGAACATATATTCACTTTACGTTTTGTTGCGGCGTGCAACCCGATCCATTATGTTTACGTATTTGTGAACGCGTATTCACTTTACGTTTTGGTGCGGCGTGCAACCCGATCCATTATATATTTATATATTTATGTGAACACGTATTCACTTTTCATATTTTTGAAGATCAAATAAATACTATTATCTTTTCTAACATTCTGTCATTCATACTTGTAACGATTATAACTTTTAACCATAACTCCAACTAAGGTGTTTCTCAAGCGGAAACTAAGGTAAGACGGGGATCTTTCACTGTACCAAATTTCATTTAAAACTACTTTGGGTAACTAACACAAATTTATCCTCAAAACAGCCACATGAAATTTATTTCGGCAGAATATTTATTAAACAACACCCAATCTTAGAATAGTCATAACTCCTAATCTGTAAACCCGTTCAAGCCCCATAAAATCTCAAAACGACGAGAACAGAGAGCTACACGTCTCCAGGTGAACCCTCGTGTCATATTCGGTACCATGTGGGCCAGTTTTACACTTTTATTCGCTGCCCTTCCTGAATCTCGATAGATCCGAGGCAGAAACTTTAAACAGCGATAACTCTCAATACGTAAGTCGGATAGACCCCCGTAAGGTCTCAAAATGTCCACAACAAAGAGATCTAGAACTTTCATTTAGAAACAATTTTCATATTCCCCACAGATTAGTACAGTTTTACGTTTCAACGTCCTACCCTTCTGGATTCCGACGAATCCGAGGCAGCAACTTCAAACTACAATAACTCTCAACTCGTAAGTCCGTTTTAATAAATATTTATATATATCTGTTCGTAACAGAGAGACTTACAACCATGGAAATTTTCATATAATTCTAATAAGTAAAACTCAATAAAAACAGTCCGTAATTATGCCTTTCCGAATTTCGACCAAATCTAAGGCAGGAACTTTGAACTATGATAAATTTCAAACCGTACGTCCATTTTACCTCATTTTTGGTTCTATATGATCATATTAGAGAGGTGTACAATTCCTCCGAATTTCATCAAATTCTAACAATTATAACTTAGTGAGAACAGTTCGTAAAGTTCATGACGCAACTAGTTGTCTAAACAATCAAAAGTTCAATATTTCTTTTCAACACTCAATTCTTATTCTAACATGTATTGAACTAAAAATAAAGGATGTTACCAAGAATTTCTGAGTGAGAAAACTCACCTTGTAAGTGTGAAAAATATTGTGGTTCGGTTGCTACAAGTGGTCCTTGCTCCTTAGTGTTCCCTAATTTTATTGTTCTCCTTCCTCCCTTGATATTTTCTTGATTTTTTTTTCCTTCTTGTTCACTTGTTTTTTTTCTGATTTTCTAACCTTTATGTTATGTCCTTTGTTTGTGTGTAAATACAATGTATAAGTGGAGGGTTTTCTATAACCTATGGGATGGGAAAAGCCAAGGGATTGAAGGGAAATGAAAAGGAGGGGGAGGGGAAGGAGTGAGACGTGCTTGCTGCATGCATGTAGTGGGTTAGTGAAATTTTTCTGCCCTGGCGTCATCACTTCATTGTCCTTCTAAAGTCTTGATGTAATACTCAAATATAATTGGTATAGTCTTTTTTTTTAGCTAATGATACGTTATTATGTTTTACTAATTAGTGTTGTCTTCATCTCTGGCACAGATGATAATACTTAATATGTAAAATATCATGAAACACTACTTATAAAAAAAAACTATTTATTGTTAAATTATATTTTTATTAACTCAACCACAACTATATATTATTATTATTTTTTTCCGGATTTTACAGGAAACCTGCTGGTTCTCCTTTGGAATTGAATGTCAAGCTTACTTCATTCTTTTATGATCAACATATACCTGCTGATTCTTCTGATTATGTGCACAGTGATCCATTATTAGATGATCCAGTCAGCTATCAAAGACTGATTGGTCGCCTTTTGTATCTGACTCATACTAGGCCAGACATTGCCTTTGCTGTCCAAAATCTGAGCCAATTCCTGCAAGCACCCAAGGCTTCTCATCTTCTGGCAGCACATAGGGTGGTCAGATATATCAAACAGGCTTCCGGATTGGGGATCTTGCGTAATCCGGAGGTTACGCCGGTTGTCCGCTTCAAGTGATCTTGATTGGGCATCATGCCTGTCTGATGAGATCCATTACGGGGTATCTAGTCTTCTTTGGTGTCTCTCTTATCTCCTGGAAATCGAAGAAACAATGCACCATCTCGGGAGTTAATTTGGTAGTCTGAAGTATGGCTTCTGCTGTGGCAGAAGTGGTTTGGCTGTCTGGTTTGTTCGCAGAACTTGGTATTTCCTTGCCTCTGCCCATTCCTTTATACTGTAATAGCAAGTCTGCTATCCAAATTGCTGCAAATCCTGTTTTCCATGAACGTACGAAACACATCGACATTGATTGTCATTTTATCCGGGAGAAGGTCAATCAGGGTCTGAGTTCTACTATATATGTTCCTCGAAGATCAACTGTGATGTCTTGTGAAGGGGCTGACTCAGGGTCATCACCCTTATTTGATGTCCAAGCTAGGACTGAAGAACTTATTTTCAGTACCTGGGGGGGGGGGGAGGGGTGTTGAGGGAAGTTAGCTTTGTTTTGTTAATTTGGTTATTTAGCTTTGTTAATTTTATAGTTCAATTAGTACTTTACTATTTTGCCCTTACCTAGTATTTTACTATTTTGCCCTTATCTAGTTCTATAAATGTAATTGTGCTCTCACAGTGTACGTTTGAAGAAAATAAAAATGAAAAGCTTCCACAAGGTTCCTTCTCCTTCTTCTACTGTTCTTCTCAACTGATGAAATCTGTGCATTTTAACAGTACATTCTCTACGAGAGTGATACGGGAAGGATCACGAATGAAATGGGAATACTGACAAAAGCTTGCTTAGTGGGTAGGGGTGGCAGATGAGCGTTTGGGCTGAAGTTGAGCGGGTCAAGATGGGCTGAAGTTGTAGATGGATCAATGCCCAAAACGTACATGGGCTAAGATGGGCGGGTCAAGATGAGCTAAATGATAGGTCATAACCCAACTTGCCCAACTTGACCCATTACTTTTACAAATTTGAAACTTACCTTCTATGATGTTATTTTATTTTGTATGATATTTTATTTTTCCATATCTTTATTTTTAAATTAAGAATAATATTTTAAAGAATTTTTTCATTTTTTATAAAAGCAAAAAAAAATATGAAATATAAATTTGAGGATGGGGTGGGGGTGGAAGGGGGTAAATATGGATAAGGGGGTGGGGGGTAGGTGGGGTTAGGACAGAGGGGGGGTAAGAAAAAAATTCATATTTTTATAAATTATTTATAAAAGTAAACAAAAAATAGAAATTTAAAATGGTAGGCAGGGGTAGGAGGCGGGAGGTGGGGGTCGGGGGGGTTAGGGGGGTAGAGTGGAGGGGGGAGGCGCGAGTATGAGAGGGTAGGTAGGTGTGGGTATGGGGTAAGAAAAAAATTCATATTTTTATAAATTATTTATAAAAGTAAACAAAAAATAGAAATTTAAAAATGTGGTAGGGCGAGGGTAGGGCGGGAGGTTGGGGTAGGTGGGGTTAGGTGGGTAGAGTGGAGGGGGTAGGTGTGAGTATGAGAGGGTAGGTAGGTGTGGGTATGGGGTAAGAAAAAAATTCATATTTTTATAAATTATTTATAAAAGTAAAAAAAATCTAAAATAGATTTGAGATTGAGGTAGGGCGAGGGGGGGGGGGGAGGTAAGATAAAATAATAGATGAATTACTTTGAACTAATGTAATGAGTTGATTTAAGCTGTTCAAGATGAATGAGTTAAATTAGGCTAGTCCAAATTTAATCCATTTAAAAGTATGTCAATATTCAAATTTATTAAAATCTGGGGAATTAAACGGATCCATTGGACTTAGGTATAATTTTCCACCCCTATTAGTGGGTGCGGACATGGGGCCATATTCAGGTGGAGCTCTTTTAAAGAAAGCTAACACTAAGCAAAAAAAAAAAAAAAAAAAAAAAAAACCACCAATATCTTAACGGTAAAAAAATTCCGCACCGAAATGTTAAATAAATTATTATTATTATTAAGTAGTTTGATAAAATGAAATATATATTAATTGGCCAATATATAAATCAAGAGTAATGTTATGTTATGTTATGCAAGCACAGTATAATTTTTGTAACAGTAAATTTAAGGTTTGCTCGTAGAATACCTACGGACTTTACAGTCAGTTTGTGCAAAAAAAAAAACTAAATTAACAACCTATGCAAAAACACAGAAACTAGTCATCTATATATATCCCTTTCCTTACAGATAAAGTTACCATCTATGTGAGCTTCCTACTCCACTTCTTATTCGTTGCTTCTCTTTCTCTCTAACACAGTTACATACATCGATAATACCCATTGCTAAGTCCTTGATTTAATTTCTGAAAGGAGCAATTTTATACTTTATTCAGTCTTGAAAATTGAAATATGTTTTGGGTTTTACTTCATTTTTTAAATATTTTATCGAGTTGTTATTTTAGTTTATATGTAGTCGATCCATCTAAAAAGTAATGGGGTCAACAGATGTCGTAATCTATGAAAAGGAACTGGTAGTCTTCATCTGATCATTTTACTATTTGGAGTATATTTTAAGCTGTCAATTTGACCTCATTCATTGGTTTTAATTAGATGCATATACTTTCCTTCTAAGTATATAGTGTTTGTTTTGACTATTTCCGCTCTTATTCTCTGAAAATTACGAAACTAACAGTAGGTTCTAACTGTTTGATACCCGCACGGCATATATAGCTAGAGTTAATTAAGTGTAGTCCATTCATTCCTAGATGTACCTGGATTTCAGACCCTATATATATCCGCATATAGAGTAGCATACTAATAAAAACATAGATCCAAAAATATTTCTAGCTCTTACAGTCGTTGTTTGCGGATGTAGCACCATCAAGATTCACATGCAAAGGCCAAGGTGGTTAATTGATGAAGTTAATGGCGGGCTATGGCTTTTTGAAGGTGAGAATCTTGATGATGCTGCATCAGCAATAAACGACTATCGCTCTCAAGTTATACTTCTATTCCACCATACCGGAGATATTCATAAAATTGGAACGACACATAGAAGATTTGTACACCTTTGTAAAAAAATGGGACGCATCTAGAAATAGTTGTAAGTAATTAACGTTCATAGTTCTTTATTGTGAAAAAAAAACATCCATGACGAGTTCTGGTTATTTTTCTTATGATTTTTTTTTATGTTGATTGCGTTGGTGGTTTCTTTTCGTTGTTGTTGTTGTTGCATATTTAACCTGTTTTATATATGTTACAGGTGAATTAAGAATCCATTAAATTTAGTCCGGTCTTTTTTAATTGAGGCACAGTTCTTTGAGGATGGATTGAAATGAGTTTGCTGAAGAATGATGAGTACATAGATCTGTGATAATCTGCCCACCAGGTCAGGGAAAGCTCTGACGGTAATGGTGTCTCTCAATTAGATAGATCAGAATTAATTAGCAGGCGTTTGACATGAAAATCAAATGTTTTCACTTTTTTGGAATTTTGAGGTCGAAGTTGTATTTTATTATAGTTTTTGCAAAGAATATTTGGTTACTTGAATATACTGAAAGTGAAAAAAGTTAAATTTTTTTGATCTTTTTCTTCTTCTTTTTGGCATTTTCATGGGATTTGATGATAAATACACATTTAAATCGAACGGAGCACAGAAGTTTTGCGTTTCCAACTTTCATTGTCTTTTAAGGGGAAGAAAAGAACAAAGATTAGAATTATAATTGTTTATTTCATGGAAAATTCTTCCAATTGATGTTTTTTTAGGGTTGATCATCCAAGTCATTTATGGGGCTATTTTTTTTTATTTGGACTTTTAGTCGTAGATCCTGATGATTGATGAAAAAAATATCGAAACATATTCTAAATTTTCTCTTGTATCTGTCATATTTTGGAAACATATAGATTATACCTATTGGAGATATTCATATTACTTGATCTGTACAAACTTAAAAGTAAAATAAAAATGTAGAAGTTTTTTTTTTGTTTCACTTCTTTAAACGGACTATTTCTCTGCAATACGTCCTTGAGATGCATATCACACTCTCATTGCTTGATCTGGTTACTTGGCATAGAATTCATTTTGCCATTACTCATCAAGGAGAGAATCTTGTACCATTCACCATGCATCTTCATCAGTTAAGAGTCTCACATCGGATATGGAATGCAAACATGAATTTCTTATATGGATTTAGACAATTCTTACTCTAAAAGTTAGTTTTTGAGGTTAAGTTAGGCCCAAGATCCATTATTTACATGGTATTAGAGCCAGACACAATTCAATTCTTTGTTTACCAATGTTGGACCCAAAATTATATTATTCACGCTCCAATTAACAAAGTCTGGACATGTGGAATATGAAATGAAAACATGAACTCCTTATATGAATTTAGACAATCCTAACCCTAAAAGCTAACTTTGGATTGAGACTACTGTATATCTTCTCTTCTCTGGGAGTTATTCAGCACCAATTGTTGACATCTAGCACCTGAAATTAAAGCTCATAATAGTATATATCCATTTTTTTTTATAACATCACTCGTGGTAGTGACTACTCAAGAGTATTGGTTCTGATTGAGAACAACGTCAGAAGAGGCAACTTCGGAACTTCCCATAGCTTAGCTTCGGATGTTTAATTTAGATAACATCGCCAAATTCAGCATAATCTGTTTGGCTAATTTTTCATAACTACACCGCTATATACACTTGATGATTAAGTTACCAGAGGCTTATTGCTGAAAAAGATTTAAATTATATACATTGATAGTATAAATACTTAAATTATATACTGTTTGATGGTAACATGCTGCGTCTTGTGGTTCTTGCACTAGGACCGCATGAAACTTAGTGTCGGACTTTTTATCTTATACTGATAATATAAAGAATTTTATACCTTCAAGTTAATTTAATCAGTTATAGCAGAGTTATCATACATATATATATATATATTAGGATTGTTACGAAAATTTACCTATTGTTATAGAACTTAATATGATAGCGTAACCAATCTAATTACCAACCGCATAACATTTAAGCTTTGAAAGAGTTTAAGTTTTATATACTATATTTTGCACCATCAGATTGAATTGGCTTACAACATGAATAACTAACTCTTTATAACAAACTTAGTATCGTGATTGGTGTCCTAAAAATAAGGAAATAACCTATTAAATTGCATTAATAATATAAAAAGCACACTTATAATTAGGACATAGTATTACTTAAATCCTTCGAAGATAAGTCCAAGAAGTAGTTCACAATATCACTCTCATTTGAAAAGGTCTAATGCAATTATGAGTATTCAGTTGCTTATTTTCTTTTCAGCTATAAACATGCTACTTTGTTCACAAACCCAATAATTTCACATTTAGCTTGAACAAAATTTCACATGAACCATCATCATTCATGGGCTAATTTGAAGATTGAGTGTGTGCCACCTATGAGTATTAAAGGCCACCAAAGCTCACATATTTTTATCTGTGTATGCATCTTTGAAGCTGCGGATAAAAGTAGCAAATAGGCTCATAGACGGGCAAACGCACTAAGGGGCCCTATGTCATCACTCCCTCGTCTCTATACTCATCTCGCGAAACCATTTCTCCGATATTAGTTATTGGCTAAAATTGTTCAAAAATACTCTTAACATGCACGGTGTGATATTGTCCACTTAAGGTCAATTCCGCATGATTTTCTTCGAAAAATCTCTACCATTAAATGTATTCAATACCTTATAAGTGACTTACTTTTTTTTCGAGTATGAATATAAGACTTTGTTAGCACCAATATTTCCATGATCTTTTAACAATGGAAGAAAAGGACTACAACTCAAAATAGAACAATACATTCCCACAAAGATATACACAGTAGGAGTAATATTTAAAGAGGAATAAAGATGGTGAGATATCTTTTTCTTTCCTTCCAACACTAGATTCCCTAACGGAGTTTCAGAAAACAAAGGTCTCAATGACATGAGATATAGTATTTTTTTTTATGACGAGGGAATTCATCCGCTATTTTTTTTTTACAAGTGTGCACCGGATAAATCACACTTTTGTCCTTTTAACATTTTACGTCCACAAATTGGTAAGAAATGGGAGACAATTTAGAAAGTGATCGACGGGAGAAGCACTAATTATTACTTTATTAGTAGAGGTCCTTTTAAAAGGTTGGTGGTCCATGGCATAAAACGATTGAGGTTTCTCAAGAAATCTCACGGTACAAATAGGATCACTTAATTTATTAGAGGGCAAATGTGGAAATATATCCTTCAATTTTATGATTTAGAGCAAATTTATCACTTGCTAAAAAAATAGTGTATATATATACTAATGTCGTAACATAAACGGTGTTCATGTACCAATTTATGTCCGGAAAATTTAATTCAAGTGTATGCATTGCTGCTTCGATATCCGTAGGTGTCGAAAACGCCATCGTCCATGACGCAAAGGCCTCGGCGTAGAGGCCCGATAGCGAGTTGTCGATCAAAACTATTGGCCCGATGCGAATTGGGCCTCATTGGATATGCTGCTGAAATGGGAAAGGGGTAGCTGGGTCAGTTGGGCCATCTTGAGCCCATTGGCGGCGACATTGTTGGTCCATCGCCAGGCCACGCTGCGGTCGACACCGTCTGATTTCTCACTGTCGCCACTCGGACTCTACTACAACGGTTATCGCGCGACCATTGCCTTTTCTGTCATATTCTCGATTTTGACCCCGTTTTTCAACCCCGTGGTTCCAATTGGGAGTGGAATTAATCGAAGATGATGGAGAGTAGGAACTTGATGGCGATTACGCTATCATGGCAGAATTTGCTCAAGTTGCGACCTTTTTAGCCAACACTGCCTTTTCAAGGGTGAGCATAGAGCGGGCTTGATAAAACGGAGGAAATGAGTTGCTTTGACGAAGGAGGGTCCTAACACTATTATAGACCTCGGATGGGCCTACAACCATTTGAAGGACATGACGATCATTGGTGACTGTCACACCAACGTTCTTGAGTTGATCTGCCAATTTCTTCAGCATTTTACAATATGTTGAGACATTTGGAAAATCCTCCATGATGACATGGGAAAATTCCTACTCAATAGTGACAACACGAAATTTTTTGTTAACTTGAAAAATATCACGCACCCTATTTCAAATTTTTTATCGTCGAAGCGTCGGACTCAATTATCATCTGCAAGAGGTCTACAGAGATAATGGAATAAATCCACTCGAGAACATTAACATCAAGGGTTGTCCATAACATCGGGTCATCCTCTGGGCAGGCACCTTCTCGTTGTATGTGACCGATAGGATGATGTGATGAAGCACTTGATGTGAGCATGCGTGAACCTTAAACAATTCCGTCCACATCGCGTATTAGACGTTTTCCATCTCAAGAACAGTAGGGATGTGGTTTTTGATGTTGAAAGTTGTAAGGGCAAGATGAAACGTGTTCTTTGAGTAGACATAATGAAAGAAGAACAAGTGAATGAGGGATTTGGAAAAGAAATTTGGAAGGAGAAAACTAAAGAACAAGAAAATAATTCTGAGGTGGAAAATTTGGGACAGTGGCCGACGGTCGGCTGTGTTCGGAGAAGAGGGGCTGCGGAAATATTGTGGAAAAGGAAATTATGTGCCCTAGACTTCTGATACCGTGAAAGAATATAACCCCTTGATTATTTTCATTAATGAAGAGGTATATATGCAAATATACAATTCCTAACTAAAAAAATAACTATAGCTTTTCCTACTATAATTCGAATAGCTTTTCCTAATACAACTAATATCATAATTACACTTGTACAAAAATTATACAAATATGGTAAAATAATATACAAAATCGGCCGGTTTGACCGTGTATACCGTCTTCTATCATCTTTTTTTTCTTATATACTTCCTCCGGATAAAAAAGAGTGTCCACTTATATCTTTATTTTTCTACTAAAGAATAGTGCCTACTTATTAAAGCAAGAAAAAAAATCTTATTTTTTCAAATTTCCCCACATTAGTTGTTAGGTGGTCAAATCACAATATCTATTTAATTATGACATTTAGTCAAATTACTTATTTTTACTTAAAAATTAGTATTTTGTTAAGGGGTATACAAATGATTAAGTGGACACTCTTTTTGATGCAACAACTTTTTAATTTACGACCATAAGATTAAAAGACACATATCATATTTATTTTTAGTTTCACATATATTTTTTATAATTTTTTAAATTTCGTGTCAAATTAAATAAGAATATTTAAAAAAAAGAAAAGATTCTACTCGACCATCGAAGAAGAAATTCAAAATCTTTGCCCAAATCTTTTAGGTAGAAATTCAAAATCCGAGTTTGCCAAATAGTGCCTATAAAATTGGTTAGATATTCTGACTAGCTAGCTGCTATTTAATTGGTACAGCGAATCAGGGATATTGGAAGCCCTCAGGCTGCACACAATCTGTTCGATGATTTGTTTCAAAGAACCCCTCAGATTATATAGGAGTACCTTCTAATTACTCTTCTCTATTAGTATTTAACAAAGTCTTTTAGTGGGTTCAATTAACCACATTCAAACTCCTTATTATCATTTGAACTCTATCTACAGGTGGAAACTCGTACCCTGAGTGAATATTTGTTTATTGTCTTTAAAGCTTGAAAAATATGCTTATAAAACGTCTATTTTCATCGTCGTCCGCTTCCCCGAATTTGTTTAAAATCGGAAGCATTTTGAAGCAAGCTAGGACATTTACAGATGATGATGTTCTTGGGTATTCTAAGCTGACACACGACGCCAATCCATTGCATTTTGATGCTGAATGCGCCAAGAGTGCTGGTTTCAGTGACATCCTTGTTCCTGGAATGCTTGTTGCTTCCTTATTTCCCAGGATTATTGCTTCCCATTTTGTAAGTTTTAGACTTCTTAATCCTCTCCCTTCGTTTCAAATTTCATCAGGTTTGTCCTAAGAGTCTATTATTACTCCGGAAATGATGGTAAATAATTTTTTTAAACGGTTAAACTATAACGTTTAATGTTCGTGTATCTAATCTAAATTCAAAACTTAGTTGTCATGTTTCGCTTCTTTAGAGTCAATTGACTAATTTTAAGCTAAATTGAATTACTTCAACACGATATTTTAAAATTAAAATTTGAATATTCAAAAACTACACGAAATGTATTACAAGTTGCATTTTTTCTCATTTCGATATGATAGAAGAAATACATCTTAAAATGTTGGTCAAAGTTAATATAGTTTGACTCATAACATGATGACTAATTTGGGATGGAGGGAGTAGCCAAGAGTATTATTTTTAGAATGATAAGATAAACATGTTTTTACTAACACTCGGGCTATTTAAAGTCAAGTAGAAGTAACAGTTTCAGTTGTTCATGTCGAAAAGAAGGTATATATGTACTAAAATCGATTAACCCACGCAGATAGCTTAACATATCTTTAAACTTTCTGTATATAATACCATGACATATTTCTTGAAGTAGCTAGATATGTCGTATTGATGAATGGGGAAGGTGCTATTTAGGACTAGTTTCATGTTGATCAATCCCTTAGTGTAACTCTAACTCTTGTTATTTGGTAATTTCTCCAGCCAGGAGCTATATATGTTTCACAAACCTTGCACTTCAAATTACCTGTTTATATAGGAGACGAGATAATTGCTGAGGTACAGGCAACAAGCATTAAACAAATAAAAAACAAGTACATGTAAGTACCTATTGGCTGAGGATTGATACCGACATAAAGTACGTATTTTGTAGCTCCTAATTGCATTGCTCTTTGTGTTCCAGTGCAAAACTGTCAACAAAATGTATCAAACGCGATGGTCCTCTGGTTATCGATGGTGAAGCAACAACAATTTTACCATCTCTGGTCATGGAGCCACCTAACTTGTCAAGTACTTCCAGCTAATCGGTAATACCTTTGCTTGTCAGCAAAAGCATTATGAAGCTACACGAACTTCTCTTAAAAAATACGAAGGGAATATCCTTGGGTTAATTGCAGATCCTAGAACATTTGCATCTATAAGATCTACCGCGGAGATAAGATAGTAATATTTGATGTCATTCAGTTCAAAGCATTTAGCAAATGTTGATACTTCGTTCTTACACATTAAAGTTACATTTGATTGTGGTACTTGGTGCCAAACTCTGTCCTTGCACTAGCACTTGTCGTTCCAGCGTGAAAGGTTTCTGACATGTAAAATCTTTATGGAGTATTAAATTTCAAGTCCTTTCTGCTGAAAATACTAGTAATTCCTTGAACATACCACACAGTGAAAAGTAAGAACATACTATTTTGATTTTTGAGGCTGATTCCACCAATAGAGATTGCCATTTGAGAAAAATGTAGGCGGGAAAAGAGAAGAAACTTGAAACAGATTGTTCGCAATCTGATGTTTGTATCATTGTAATGATATATATTTTGCATACATCGTTAACCATATTAATATGTATTTATCATCGAATCATGTCTAATTTAACAGATATGAGTCCATAATGCAACTAATTAGCACTGACTCATATGCAACTCACTAGCACTAGCATAAACCGCCTCCAGTGCCATTTTGAAAGGAAAAGGAACAAGATGACTGCATAACATATGCACTGCTATGTTTCAAAGTCTCAATCAGTGCCTAAAAAAGCAAACAGCTACTCTTACTAAATAGAGTAAGAAAGAATGAGAACAAAATCACAAAAAGTTTGCAAAACATGTCTTGTACGCTTTTAACAGATCACTTGCACGGCTGATCAAGTTTGAAATTTTGAAGCTCCCGTGTTCACACTTTCCTTTCCAAACTCTCAATCCCCTTTGGTTATTTTTTCCTGTACTGGTCAATGATTGAAAAAGCAAACCACAAAAGAAACAAATTCATAAACAATACAGAAAGGAACATGAATAACTGAAAAATTTATTAATCCTAGTGGAAAGAAGTTTACAGCTAGTCCAGCGCCAATGCACTTTTTATGTGAGCTGACATTACAGCAAAAGAGCCAGCTCAAAATAACATGGCCTTTTCTTTTAGTCCTTCAAGCATGATCAACACTCATATTTGTCCTAAATACCTGACTACTACTGTATAATTATATTACATCATGGGAAGTCCTTGGGGAGGAGCGAATGCAGGTGCAGCATTAGACATTTTCTTGTCCACGACAATTGCTTGTGTAGTAAGTACCATTCCCGCAACTGAAGCTGCATTCTGCAAGGCACATCTTGTTACCATGGCTGGATCAATGACACCAGCTTCTACTAAATCCTCATACTTGTCAGTCATTGCATTGTAACCCATCTTCCACTTGCTAGCCTTTATCTTCTCCACTACCACTTCCCCTTCAACCCCAGCATTCTGAGCTATCAAAGATGCTGGAGCTACTAATGCCTGCAAGTATAGTTATAAAAAATAAAAAATAAAAAAGGAAATAAGAAGAGACTAGAAATCTATATTGCTTTAGATAAGAGGTTCATCCAAATGCACACTGTTTAAAAGGATTTCACTGGTTACAAACTTTTTCTTTTGCACGTGATTTTTGTCCAATAAGGAATCATAATAAAGGAAAAGAAAATGCTAAAAGAATATAGAAAAAAACATGGACCGCTACTATATATGTCGTAAGTGTTCACAGTTATGTCTAATTGGATGTTAAGGGCATATCTGCTCAATATCACATATTTAGCCTTTTTCTCTTATTAGTCAGCTAACTAGGTTAATTGGGGTCTCCAATTGAAGGGCATATCTACTCAGTTTCGAATACTTTAAGGGCATATTTGGACCTTTTCCGTAATTTAATAGGTAGCCACAACTCAACTTCAGTTTCAATACATACTCACAAAAATAAAACAAATAATGAGAGAACTTCTTGATTGAAGTATATTGAACACTGTTTACCTTCTGCACAATGTCAGCGCCCAACTTCTCATCAGGATCTTCAAGAATGTCCTTAATGGCAGAGACATAAGTTGAGAGATGAACCCATGCAGCACCACCACCAGGTACAATTCCCTCTTCAATTGCAGCAAAAGTTGCATTTTTCGCATCCTCAATTTTCTGTTGCAGCTCCAACCTTTATGACAGCAACACCTCCAGATAACTTGGCAATTCTCTCAGCAAGTTTTTCGGACTCAGTCACTGAATCTGTCTTGTCCAACTCCTTTTTAATCTGAGAAATCCTAGCCTGTATCTCTTCCTTAGTCACAGCATCAGCGAGGATGGTTGTTGAGTCCTTGGTGATACCGTGATAGTCACCTTTCTGGCAAAACCTAGTGCTTCAACTCGGGTATTCTCAATATCCATACACAATTCAGCTGCCTGGTACTCCGCTCCTGAAAGTATACACAACCAGCACTTCAGGAAATGTATTTGAAAGTAGAAACACCATGGTTGATACAAGAATTCAATCTACCATGGAAGAGAAGTACAAAAGATAGTAGCACTAATTGGATTCTTTTAAAACAGAATTGCTAAATAAGCTGGAAAACTGTATAAATTCAAGGAGAGTAAAATTATGCATTATCTAAGAATTCTGTTGGCTTAACATTCCACCGGTATCGGGTATAACTTCCTTCTCGTTCCTCCTCAAACACACTTCCAAAATAGAAAATAAAAGAGGAAAAGCAAAACATTTTTCGGAAGACAATGTATTATGGCTCCTCCATTTATCTAGTTCAAGATTATGCTTTCACTTTTTTTTTTTAATTTTAAGATTATTCTAAAGACACCTAACAATACCAGAATGATACTAACGTTTATAAATGAACATCTCCGTTGGACAAACGCCTTCAATATATGGCTGACTAAACATAGACAGCTTCAAAACTAGTTTACTCTAACCAATCTACTATTAGGTCAACCAAGGTTAACTACCTGTTACAATGGCAATATCTTGGAGAAGAGCCTTCCTCCTTTAACCATAACCAGGTGCTCTGATGGCAGTAATGTTCAGTAAACCTCGCAGCTTGTTCACAATAGTCAATAAGAGTAGCCAAAGCTTCTCCTTTTACGTCTCCAGCAATAATGAGCAGAGGGGCTCGTAATTGAGTTGCCTTCTCCAAGAGGGGCATAATATCCTTGATTGCTGAAATCTCGTGATCTGTAACCAAACTCTAGCATTCTCAAATTCAACAATTAATTTCTCCTGGTTGGTGATGAATTGTGGGGAGATATATCCCTTATCAATCTGCAAACAACAGACCGAAGTTTGCCTTAAACATATATTACAGGCAGTGGCAGAACCTTATGTATGTATGTAATAACCAAGTATTACAACTCAGAACCCACGACATCTAACCTTGGATCTACAACTGTTTACAGTTGAACTACAAACCAAATACAAAAAACAGTAGAGGATACATTTTTGTCTAAGGCTCCGTTTGGTACAGCTTATTAAAAAGAGCTTATAAGAGTAGAGCTTTTTCAAGTAGAGTTTTTATCAAAAAGTTGTTAGGTGTTTGGTTGTCAATCAAAAAAGCACTTTTGTACAAAAAACCAAAAATTTTAAAGCCAAAATAAGCTCTACTCCTATTTTAAAATAAGCTCAACCAAACACCTCTCAATATTTTAATAAGTGCTTATTTTTAAAAAAAAAACACTTATGAGCTTAAAATAAGCTCAACCAAACACACACTAAGTAGGTACATACCTCCATCCCTTCTTCAACACGAACAGCTGTTTCAAAGGAAGAGGATGAGTCAATCGATAGAACACCATCAGGACCAACTTTGTCTTGCATCAGCAATCATGGTTCCGATCTCATCATCATTTCCAGCAGAGATAGAAGCGATAGCTGGTGTGGGAAGACAATTATTTGCAAAATATTAATTGCCAACCATTGTAGCAAGTAACAAAAGAAGGAAAACTAATTACCTTTGATGTCATCACGACCTTTAACAGGCCTAGCCCTCCTTTCTAGCATACCAATCAATGCATGCACAGTTTTGTCAATGCCCTTCTTCAGAGAGACTGGATTTGCACCAGATGTAACACTTAAAAGACCAAGTTTAATGATTTCCCGGGCAAGAACTGATGCAGTTGTTGTCCCATCACCAGCAGAATCATTGGTTAGGCTTGCAACCTTCACCATTTCCAAAGTTTCAGTACACAAATCAAGGAATATGATAAATCTGACAATAGTTCTTACTGTCAGTCTTTAGAACAATTAATCAGATTTAACAATGATCTTCATGGAAGAAAATAACCAACCTCTCTGATAAGGGTGGCACCTGCATTTTCCATGGCATCAGCTAGCTCTATGGCTCGAGCAATCGTAACTCCATCATTAACTACTTTGGGGGTATCATATTCGTCTAAAACCACATTCCTCCCTATAGGAAAGTAACAGGTCATCACGAGTTAAAATCATATGAACCAAGCATTACAATAGCATCATAACAGACAATCAAGTAAACGGCTGATTTTGAAAAAGCAACTGGTACAGCATGAATCCGCAATGCTGGAGACAGACATAATAACATTGATACATCTGCTACATGTCTCATGTTTAAGACTTTGCCTCCACAGGTATGGTCATAAAATTCTATACTTACTCCCTAAGTGCATGCATAATCAACCGGATCCACTACCACTAAGAGTACTACGAGGCAGGAAATATCTATAGCTCTACATTCTGGGGATGTGAGGAAGAATCCAATGTACAATCAGGTCCAGCTAATTATCTGTCTCTCAATTATATCTAGTTTTCAAATAAGTGAAAGAAAATAACACTCATAAACGAAACAAAAAGGTAACACATAGCATTAGAAAGCCTTAGAGCACCAGTTTTCTTGTTCCCAAGGGCACAGTACAAGTTATCATTAGAAGTAAAAGGACTTGAATACTAACAATTGGGTTTTAAAACATCCAATATCAATACAAACTACGAGTGTGTTTGATATGATGACGAAAGTCACTTTTCAGGAACATGTTTTTCACGAGAAAGTCATTTTCCATCAAAAGGGGGAAAATAACTTTCCTTACCTATGAGGAAAAGTCATTTTTCTCACAATTATATTAACGTTTAACTTCAAAAGTACTTGCTTCAACTAACACTAAGACATTATTGTTAATCTCCAGTACTCAAACACTTCATCAGAGAACTCTCCCATTTGCTAGTATAATTACTAATCTTGAATATATATTTTTCCTGAAAAAAACAGTCTCCACTCTCTAACCAAACACCATGCAAAATGACTTCCTCATAGCAAAGACACTCCACATCAAATCCCAAATTAATTTGGTGGTTATATGAATCCACAACAACAATAACATACCCAGTGTAATCCCACAAGTGAGGTCTGGGGAAGGTAGAGTGTAAGCAGACCTTACCCCTACCTTGGAAGGTAGAGAGGTTGTTTCCGATAGACCCTCGGTAGTGGTTATATGAATCCAATGTATCAAAAACATTCATCTTAGTTTGATTTTCTTAACTATTACCATCAACCTGCTGTACTTTGCAATATCCATAAACAGAATAAAAAACAAAACTTTCATTGATCTGTAAGATAAATATGAAGCAGAGGAAACAAACATACCTCTAGCACCAAGAGTGACTCCAACAACATCAACAAGCTTATCAATTCCTGCCTGAAGGGCACTTCTTGATTTCTGGTCAAATGCAATTTCTTTAGCATTTGCTCTTACTACTAATCTGCTCTTTGAAGCCTTGTTATTGAATTTCTGGCCTTGCAATTGATTCACCCTTCAACCCCACCTGTATTAACACCCCAATATACCAATAAACACATAAAGATCACAACTTTATAAAAGCAGATCCCAATAAAGAAGAAAAAGATCAGTAGATCACAAGTTTAATAAGCAAATAAAGATCCAAATAACAAAAGATCAGAAGTAATGTAGTGTTTTAAAATGTTTGTCTTATTTTCTTTTTTATCAGTTAAAAAATGACTTACTTTTCCTGAAAACAAGATTTAAGAACATTTTGATATATTTCACATAATATTTAGTCAACAAGCACAAGATGCACAAAATTCAGAAGTATTATTATTTTTTCGGAAAAGGGTCATATATGCCCTTAATGTTTGGAAAATGGTTTGTATTCCCTCAGTTAATGTTTGGGGTCAAATATACCTTTAACGTTTATGAAAAGGTTTGTATTTGCCCTTATTTAACAGATTCGCCACGTCGGTGCCACGTGGACGACATGTGGCAAAATGGGACCCACTGTTTTTTTTTCTTCAAGTGCTATCGTGAAATCCGTCGGTGAACAGTGATTCCGACGGCGGAACAGTGATTCTGGCGACATCACGAATCCAACGGCGACGTGTGATATACCAAAAGATTCGTCTCGTCAAGCTCGTCATTTTCATACCAACCACGAACGTCGATTCATCCTAAAACGCCGGCAATTTCAGATCGAAAAACACCCCAGTTTTCAGATCGGTATTTTGGAAATTCCGGCCAATTCCGATAACGTCGAGACACGTGGGTGGTACCAACAGATCCGTCGTCTCCTCCCCCATCATTTCTATACCCACCCCATTCGTCGATTCCTACTAAATCGTCGAATTACCCAAATTCCAAAACCCGAAACCCTAGCGCCGCCGTTCGAATTTCCGGCTAGCTGGGCTATAATCGACGGTTGTGGTTGGTATAGAAATGACGGGCTTGACGAGACGGATCTTTTGGTATATCACACGTCGCCGTTGGAAAAAAATAATTTTAAATAATTCAGTGGGTCCCATTTTGACACGTGTCATCCACGTGGCACCGACGTGGCGTACTGACGAATCTGTTAAATAAGGGCAAATACAAACCTTTTCATAAACGTTAAGGGCATATTTGACCCCAAACATTAACTGAGAGCAAATACAAACCATTTTCCAAACGTTAAGGACATGACCCTTTTCCCTGTATTTTTTAAAACATCAAGTCAAAGTCAAAACCAAACAGTATATGTTTAGACACAATTCAAAATTTTTTTTTTTTTTTTTAAACTTCACGTCAAATCAAAACTAAACCTTACCTGTTTAGAGGAAGAAGGAAGGATAGAGGCAGTGGAGATCCCATTATTATTATTATTATCAGAAGAAGAAAGAGGGTAGAGTGAAGAGGATTTAAGCACAGCTGCAATATGATATTCTTTCTACAAGGAGTATTCAAAGGGAGTGTTAGGTGGGGTTTTGGAGGGAGCAGTAAGGTTTAAGCCTGCCTGGTTAGGTGAACTATTCAATAAGGTTATGAAATTCTTCTTTTTATTTAATTTCACCGTAGCAGATGTGTCACAAAATATAAAATAAGTTGGAAAAAATGGCGCGTTTTAGTAGCTTCAACAGTTTTCTTCTTTTTTAAACTTCATTTCCAATCAAATATTATCACGTAAATTGTGACGAATGAAGTAATTCTTATATCCAATTTCAACTGAACATAATGGAAATACTAACACTCAGATTAATAATTTAGGTACTTGAAAGTTAAACCGTAGCCTCAAGGAAAAAACTAGAGTTAATTTTTAAGTCAAAAGAGTATAAATTTTCATTGTCCTCCTTTTTCTTAATCATTTAATGATGATTTGACATTGTTTGTCATAGCATTTAACTGTGCTTGTGAGTATATTGTTGGGATTGAACACTTCTTTTTATGGGGGTATTTCTTTACTTCTTTTAGAGTTCAAATGTCAACAGAAGAGCCTCCATTTGTGCATAAAGATAAAGGCAATGCAAATACCAGAAAATTCTTCGGCGTATCAAATTATGGTAGGCAAGACTTTTTTTTGGAATAAATAAGTATTATGAATTTTAAAAGACTATTTTGACAATCAAGATTTTTTATATTTAAATTTTAAAATATTTATCATAAGATTTATAAAGATTTGAAAGGACCACATGGATTTTTTCTTCAATCCTTTTGCTCTCATCATCACCACTTTTTTATAATTTTTCATCACTAGTTTTCAATGTAAAATTTGTACTTCTAAAATAACAATATATAGTATTTCAAGTTCCATTAACTATTTTTTCTCATTAATTGTCTAAAATATTACTTAATTCTATAAATAACAATAAAAAGTTTAACCAAATTACAATAACAATAGTTCAACAAAATTATAACCCAAATAGTTCAACCAAAATTTCATATTTTTCATATTATATTTTTTTTATAAAAGTAACAAAAATATGAAATAGAAATTTGAGGATGGGGTGGGGTTAGGGCGGTAGGAGGAGGTAAGAAAAAAATCCATATTTTTATAAAAGTAAAAAAATGAAATAAAAATTTGAGAATGAGAAAAAGTCTGATAGGTTAGACTGAGATTGTTTATAGGATTTGTTAGTTATATATTCCACTAAAAAGTCCTCCAAAATCCATATTTAAAAAAAAACTTTCGAAATCTCAAAATTTTGAATACCAAAAGACTTTTTGTTAGTCTTTTAAAATCCTAATTGAATACCACTAGATTTGAACACTCTGTTTAAAAAATCCTAATAGTCTTGATTGAATACCACAAGACTTTTTTAGATTGTTTAAAAATCTTAATTGAATACCACATGACTTTAATATCCCAAAAAATCTTTTAAAACTATAATTGAATACACCCCCTAAGACTCTAAGAGTGTGTTTGGTACGGTGGAAAACATTTTCTTCAATTTTTCCATGTTTGATCGGTCAAAATGTATTGGAAATATTTTCTCTTGGAAAACAGATTCCTTTAAAATGAAGAAAATGACTTCGCTAATGAAAGTAGGGAAAATAAATTCCACAAGTAATCTTCCAAGTAGATTATACCTCTACACCCACCCCACCCCAACCCTAGCCCCTTGACCATCTCAACCTCTGACATCCCCTCTCACACCACCTTCATAGATTACATATAAATTTTCTTAGGATAATATTATTTTTGTCTACCTACCAAACACTAGAAAATAAGTAAGAAATTCACTTATTTTTCAAGAAAATATTTTTCTTCATACCAAACACACCCTAAGCTATTGATAGAATATTGCAAGAATATTTCGGTATCATTATATATCTTTTATATTAGGTTAATTTATATTCCGATCGTAATTAGAAAGATTAATTACCTAGTTTGTAGTCATGTAAATAATTATGTAATACTATATATCATTATATTATACATAATAATCAATGAAAAGGCATGAAACATATTCTTTTATGGTATCAATCACCAAATGTAGAATTTCTTCTGATGGCCAGTCGCTAGCCTCGCATCGACCTCATCCTTCTCTTTTCTTCAATTTTTCACCAACTTTCTCCCCTCCTCTTCCCCAAAATTTTCAATGGCTGAACAATTCAAATTCCATAATGCTCTTACTATTAATAAAATCAAGAACTTCATTCCTATTACCTTTGAGATGAAAAAAGTCCAGTATTCTTCCGGGGCGGAATTATTTAAGATCTATTTGTTGTGTGTATAAAGTCATCATCCCTCCTAAATCAAAGTACACTGTCGAGCCTCTAGGGACACGTGATGGTCCTGATGATGAATTTTGGTCACGCCTAGATGTGGTTGTTCTACAATGGATCTACGGAACAATCTCGAACGATATATTACATACGATCATTGAAACCGACACCACTGCACAACAAACGTGGGAGCGATTAGAGAGTATTTTTTCATAATTGCCTTGTGTTTGGAAAATAAATTTAAGGATATTCAGCGGGACGATTTTCCTAACGTGTCGGTCTATTGTCAAAAACTTAAGATGATTGCCGATCAACTCTCAAATGTTGGTGCACCGGCCACAAATCAATAATTGGTAATGCAACTCATTGCAGGTTTTAATGAAAAGTATGATAGTGTCGCTACCATCCTCCAACAAAGCACGACATTCTTATATTCTATGAGGCTCATTTGAGACTTATCCTCGAAGAAACCCAAAAAATCAAGCGGGCAGCGGCTAACGCGAGCACCACCGATGTCGCCCTCGTCACTACCAGTGGCCCATCTGTCGACGAAAGGGGTTCGGATTTCGATTTACGCTACCGACAACCCAACGACCCAAAACGCGACCCGCCTTTTCGGAATCACCACAAAGGGGGAAATTTTGGCAAAGGTCGCGTGATGCGTGAAGAAGCAGTAGTGGAGGAGGACAACCACCAGCGGCAGCGGGCAAAGAACTCCGTAGTTGGTTGCCACCACATGGCTGCGTGGGCTGGCGGCAGGTTGCTCCACCTTTCCTCTACCCGATGTCCTCCCAGCCCAACTGCCGGCCTACTTCTGACATCATCATCGCACGCGTCATAACATGAATATAGTGCATATATCTCTCATCCTTCAACCTACACACTGACATATATTAAGGCGGTTATAAACACGACGTCTCTTAACATTTCAGACGACATTTGGTACATGGATACTGGTGTCATGTCTTAATATGATGGCATCCTAATGTACTCTCTCATCTTATTTCACTATGAGCAATTTAAATCATAATATTATTATTGGTAGTGGATAAGATGTTCCCATTGAGGTTATGGATAATCATCACTATCCCTGCCACATCGCCGTTAGCTTTAAAAATGTCTTTCATGCCCCGAAACTTATCAAAAATTTAATTTATGTGCGTCATTTCACAACCGACAATAATGTTTCTCTTGAATTTAATTCTTTTGGTTTTTCTGTGAATGACCTTATGACAGGAATGTGAATAATGAGATGTGACAACACCGGAGACTTTTATCCTTTCACCACCATCATCGGTCATCCGGTCTCATCTCCATCAACCTTTGCAGTTATTTTATATATTTTATGACATAAAGGATTAGGACATCTGGGAGATTCTGTTTTACGCTCCCTTAACAAAAATAAATTTATTAATTGCAAACATGTCTCTTATCCTCATGTTTGTGAATTTTGCATTATTGGAAAACATGTCAAATTGTCATTTTATTCTTCATCCACATGTACTTTAATTCCATTTGATATCATATATGGTGATTTATAGACTTCTCCTATTTTAAGCATGGTCTAGCATATATTTCATATGTTATTTTTGGATGATTATTTCTAACTTTCTGTGGACTTTTCCCATTGGTAATAAGTCTCAAGTCTATTCTATTTTTCATCTTTTAGTGCTTTAATAAAGACATAATTTGAAAAGAATATCAAATGTTTTCAATGTGACAATGAGAGGGAATTCGATAATCAACAATTTAAACTTTTCTGCGCCAAACACAGTATTGTTTTTCATTTTTCCTATCCACACACCTCTCCACAAAATGAAAAAGTCGAACGAAAAATTAGAACAATAAACAACTTAATTTATGCCCTCCTTGCCTACGCATCTATCCCATATTTTTGACATTACTCTATCTCAATGAAAACCTATCTCTTAAACATTCTCCCAAATAAGACTCTCAATCACAAATCTCTCACTCAAGTTCTCTATCTTCGAGATCCTTCCTATAAGCATTTATGAAAAATAATCGGTTCTAGGCATGTCATATTCGATGAGTCTCAATTCCCCCTTTTCAAACTCAATTCTCCACCTCTGAATTCCTATGACTTGTTAAATGATGGCCTAATTCCTCTTCTAATAAATCGCTTACAAAATCAGTCGCTACAATCACCAGCGTCTGACCTAATCCCCGCCGTCTCGAGTCGGGCAGCCCACTCAGCCCCGCAACAAGAGCCTCGGAACAACCCTTCTCACTTTTTCTGATTCGGATGTCGCCTCTCAGCCAACGCCCTCGCCCCCGCTTCCTGATACCACTGTCTCGTTTCGGTCCTACCTCCTCAATCTCGGTCCTAGTCCTGATCCTGCTACCTAATCTCAACACTATCTTTTCGATCCTGTCTAACCCCCCCCCCCCCCGCGACACCCATACAGACAATAGAAACTCGTTCTATGCATGACATATCCAAACACAAATGACTATTTAACTTGTCCCTTCAACTCTTCCTCGCAACCCGAAAGATACTTTGTCCGATCCTAATTGAAAAAATGCAATAATTAATAAATATAATGCTCTTACTGAAAATAAGACGTGGGGTCTAGTACCCCGTCCTTTTGATGCTAATGTTATTTATTCTATGTGGATTTTTTGACATAAAGATAAATCTTTTGGTTCTTTTGAGAGGTACAAAACCCGTCTTGTAGGTGATGACTGGTCTCAACAGGTGAGAGGATTGTGATAAAACTTGCAGCCTAGTGGTGAAATCGACAACTATTCAGACCGTTCTATGTATTGCTTTGTCCAAATATTAGCCTATTCACCAACTTGATGTCAAAAATGTTTTCTTGCATATGGACCTTCATAATACCGTTTATATGCATCAGCCTATGGTATTCGGGAATCTGGTTCATCCAGATTATGTGTGTCATTTGAAGAAATCACTCTATGAACTGAAACATGCTCCTCGTGCATTATACAAACGGTTTGCTGATTTTGTATTTGGTTGTTCACATAGCAAATCTGATCATTCACATTTCTTCTATAGCAAGAGTAATGACATGACATACATCCTATTATATGTTGATGATATCATCCTAACTGCATCTTCTGATGCACTTTGTTGATCCATTATGTCACTCATTGCATTTGAGTTTGCTATGAATGATTTGGGACCCCCAAGCTATTTTTGGAAATTGTTGTTACGAGACATGCATGTGGCTTATTTTTTTGTCAAAGAAAGTAGGTCGAAAAGATCTTTGACCGAGCAGGCATGACATCTTGCAAATCAGCCCACACACTGGTAGACACTAATTCCAAACTCAGTGCCTCTCTGGGTTCTATGTATGCCGATACAACTCACTATCACAGTTTAGAAGGAGCATTACAATATCAAACTTTCACGAGACCAGATATATCATATGCCGTGCAATAAATATGCTTACATATGAACAACCCAACAGATGAACATATGAATGCACTAAAACGTAGTAAAGCTTCTCTTCATCGGCGACTTTCGTGAATGCCTTCTATCGACAAAGAATCCCCTGAGTACTCTTAACTTCGACTTACACATGTACAAGTCCTCACTCTCTGGTCTCACCTCTTATTCTGATTGGAGTGGTTGTCCAGACACTCGTCGATCCACGTCAGATTACTGTGTCTTTCTCGGAGATAACTTACTTTTTTGGTCTTCAAGGCAACATACTCTCTTGATCCAGTGCCGAAGCCGAGTACATAGGAGTAGTGAATGTCGTTTCCGAGTCTTGTTGGATACACAACCTTCTGCTAGAACTTCACTACCCAATCCGTAAAGTTACATTGGTCTACTGTGATAATGCAAGCGTGATAAATCTCTCCGAAAATTCCATTCAACATCAGCACACTAAACACATTGAAATTGGTATTCACTCTGTACGTGAAAAAATGGATTGTTGAGTGTATTTTATACACTCTTTTTAGTCCTTTTTAGTTAGTATTTTACTCATTTCTTTTGTGTTTAGTATAGTATTATGTTTGTTTTTCTTTCTTTTGAGTCACATCGATCATAAAGGAGGAAATACATAATTGAGGATGAAATGAGCTTAATTAAGATGAAATTGCACACTCAAAGTCCAAGGAATGAAGCATAAGAAGTCCCGAAAAGCACGAAAGCAATCTACGAAGTCCGGACATCAAAACGATGAAAAATCAGAGAGTTGCGTCGCCGGCGCCGCGCGGCCCAAAGAGCGTGAGCCAATAATCTGCGATGTCGATTTTGCTTGATTGTTTGTGGCGCAGAGGCGGAAATATTAAGTTCTTGGCCGAATTTCGAGGGCAAATGGGTCGAAACGTGATTTTTACATCTATAAGACCTAGGGATTATATTCATTATCATATATCATACTTTGTGGAGGCAAATTAGGAGGTAAGAGCAAGATTAGAGATATCTCATTGTTCAAGTTCTTTTCTTTCCCTTATTTTATTTCAGTTTATGTTGTTTGTAAAATAGTTCTTAGCATGACAATGTCTATGAGCTAATCTCTTTATTAGGGTTTTCCGTCGAATCTTCTTGAAACTCTTTCATACAGTTAATGCATAGTTATTGAGTTATTCTTCAGCATATTAAGATCTATTCAATATTATTTTGATTGCTTGATAATTAATTGATCACTAATTGTTATAACTTATATGATTTCGAATCGAGATCCGAGAGGGGAGATTTGAATATGATGTAGTTGTTTAGACATAGGTTAAAATCGTGGACGAAAGTACCCCGATACTTGTGTAGTATTCAAGGTTATTGTTCTTAATCCTCATGTGTGGTAAAATCTATCATAGAAATATAGAATGTTTCTGCACAAGGTTGAATTTTTATATATCCTAACCGGAATATAAGACAGATTAGTTAACCTGCTATCTTAATAAGAAGAAGAATCATTATCATTGCATTAACACGTGAAATAATGGATAGTTGAGGAGATTGGAAGCCATGTTTCCTTCATAAATGTTTTAAACCAAAGTATTATCATCCTTAGTTTATTTCTGGCACTTTACTTAGTTATAATTCTTAGTATAATTCTCAAACAAAAGAACGGTTACCAAATAGATATCATAGATTAGATATTCAGTACTTGATAAACCGATCTACGTGGGCGATAACTTCTTCTGCTACGATCTTTATTACTTGAACGATACGTACACTTGCGTAAGCATCTAGAAATATCGCAACATGGATTGTGGACAAGTTCGTGTCCTTCATGTTCCATTCCGGTATCAGATTGGTGACATATTTACTAAAGGACTTCCGCGCATACTCTTTGATGATTTCTGAGTCAGTCTCAGCATACGAGAACCTACCGCTTCAATTGCGGGGGTGTGATAGAATATTACAAAAATATTTCCGTATCATTGTATATCTTTTATATTAGGTTAATTTATATTCCAATTGTAATTAAAAAGATTAGTTACCTAATTTATAGTCATGTAAATAATTATGTAATATTATATATTATATATAATAATTAATGAAAAGTCAGGAAACATATTACTTTAGTTATAAAATACTTCCTCAATTACGCTATGTCAACTAGTAAAAACAAGTGCTTTATTAACCATTGTCATCTTGATCAATTCAAGAATTTTTTTAGATGCCAATGAAGTTTATTTAAAGACAATATCTTTACATGTAATAATTGCATTGAATAATAGTACAAAGTATAATGAAGTTTATTTTAAGACTTTGCTCAGGTCGACTCCTGTCATTGTCAAACCTCAACCTTATTACAAGACCTAACTGACTTGAAAATTAAGAAACTAAATAGACCAAACAAAAAAAAAACTATGACCATTATACTTTTTACGCATAATTTTTTTGCAAAAAGGATTTCCAAAAATCAATTTGATATAACTAATTCTGAGTGTGTCAATTTCATTGAGGGCGACTTTAAAGATTGAGGAGCTATTTGGTTATGAATAAAATTTAAATATTATTTTAGATAAGTATTTTATTTATGAAAGTAATTTTTATTTAAGTCTCAATCAAATCCTGTGCTAACACACCTGTTAACTTACATGAATTAATTAGATAGTAAATTTTTTGAGGACTAATGTAATTAGTTGGTTATAGCAAAGTACCTACTATAATTCTATAGAAAAAATTATTAATCCATGTAACAAATTTACTTATAGAGAAATAAATATTATTTTTCGAGATGAAAAAGTGAAAAATACTATTCCAATTGAGTAGATAAGTTAATGACGTTCTATAATGAAATAAATTAGCAGAATAAGATATTTTAATTTTATTATTAGAAAATATCTAATATCTATTTGCACAAGTAAATATAACATAGAGGGGATAATTTTACAGACATATTTAAGGCAGGTAATGTAAAATATTATTAATTAATTTAGGTATTTTATAACAAATTCCTAGAAGATTTTCTATTTACATTATAAATAATTATTAAATTATATTTTAGAAAATATTTCATTAATGACAATTATAACAAAAATATGTTTTATCAATATAAATAACGGAATAAATATTGTCCAAGAGTTTTGAGGTCCTTTCAAGTGTCAAAATACAATTTTTTAACTGGAATAATTGACTTCCTATATTGGTATTCCTTCTATAATATAAGTTGATGGTGTTCCATAATATTAATGTCAGTAACATAATACAACCTTAGTTAATTATGTGCTATAATGGTATACCTTCTTGAAAATACATTTTTCACTAGAAATATTATAGATTTTTTCTATAAATTTGATACATATTTTAAAAATATATATATCATAATTTTAAAGAAGTAAAAAAACACAAAGCCGGGTAAATATTGTGATTATTGATTTTTTTTTTTGTATTTTTTGATAATTGAAAGGGACCTCACTCTTGGATAATATTCATTGCGTTATTTATATTGACAAAATGACTTTTGTTATAATTGTCATTAAAATTATTTTCTAAATTATAATTTATAATATAAATAGAGAATACTTTAGGAGTTTGTTATAAAATACCTAAATTTTATTAATTATTTGTTGCATTAATATGCATTAAATATGTCTATAAAGTTATTCATATATGTTATTTTCACTTGTGCAAGAAGATATTAGAGTTTTTATATTAATCTATATTAAGCCTCTACCTTTGGTAGGATTAAAGGTTTTTGATGGCCTATCAGTTGCAGCTGCACAGGTGAGAGGACCCCACTTTTCCACATCCCTCTCCCTACGAGCAGAACATCAGAGATGCACAGTACGTGGACCACTTTCATTTGAAAGCGAACACGAACATCAAAGCCCAGAAATAAATAAAAATGAAAATATAGGGTATCTCTAGAAAGTCTTAGCTCGTTTCCAGCTCTGCTTGCGGCATCGTCTCACACGTAAAGAAATGCCTGAGAATGGAGAACCTCGGACGGCCGTGGAGGCCTGAAAACAAGACCGTCCGAAAAAAGGGCCACTCTTCGAGTGTTTTATCTGATTCCTAATCTCTCAGTATCAATATTTCGGTTGCTCAAGCCGACGACTGCACGTTACATCATAGCAACATGACCAAATGAGCAATTAATCCATAATATCATCCATCGTTGACATTATTGAAAATAAATCACCCAATAATAAAATTAAAGTTTCTTATTCTGCTATTTTATTTCATTATAGAACGGTATTAACTTATCTACTCAATTGGAGTAGTATTTTTCACTTTTTTCATCACTCAAAAAAATATTTGTTTCTCTATAAGTAAATATATTACATGGATTACCAATTTTTCTACAGAATTATGGTAGGTACTTTACTACAACCAATTGAAGGGGAACATTGGTGTAAAATGTAAAGTTTATGCAATGTGACGAGAAGGTTATGAACTCGAGCTTTAAAAATAGGACCTTGCGGAAATGCAGGATAAGACTGTGTACAATAGACTCTTATGGTTTGACCCTTTTCTCAGACCCCGCATAGCGAAAGCTTAGTGCATCGGGATGTCATTTTTACTTTGCTACAACCAATTAATTACATTAGTCATTAAAACCTTTACTATCTAATTAATTCATGTAAGTTAGCAGGTGTTGACACATTACTTGATTGAGACTTAAATAAAAATTAATTTCATAAATAAATACTTATCTAAAATAATATTTAAATTTTATTCATAACCAAATAGCTCCTCAATATGAAATCGACAGACGCTTAGCATTAGTGAAATGGTCCCGCGACGGACGGTGAGCCGCGGAAGCAAAGCTCATATCAAATTGATTCTATATACTTCTATTATCTCAAGAGTGGTTGTGTTGGAAAACCCTTTTTGCATAACGCACTAATTTTTTGCATTATTTACTTTGTGTAAAAATAGTGGCTAACGGACGTTAAGTGAACCGTCAGTCAATTTATACATATAACCCAATTTATTTATTTTTTGCGTAAAAGGTATAACAGTCATAGGTTTTTCTTGTCCGGTATTTGGTCTATTTTTTTATTTTTTTTTCAAGTTATTTAGGTTCTGGACACTTATTACAAGTTCCCCAAACCATGTCCTACCCCTTTTACCAGAATCTGCTAACCTCAAAGCATCTGCTATTACCCACACTTGCTAATTTATATAGCAACCGCTACTTACGCCTACCTTAGTTTATTACACTAACGAATATTAGTTTCTCCACCTTTCTTACCCCACTTTAATCATTCATCACCAATTAACAGTCTATTCAGCCCCACTACGCGTCCCAGTTCATAACATTATTCAATTCAAAAGTATACTTCTCTTTAACTATCTAATAAAGTCCCACTCATCTTGTAACCAATTCCAATTTTTCCATCACCTCTTTATGTGTAAAAAGAAAATGGCAGTTAATGCTGCACAACCCATTCCAAGCCCATCAAGAAGATCCCGCTCCTCTTCAACATCCCAAATCCCTCAATCCGATCCATCAAACAGCAGCAACCGGGTCAGCTACACCTCCAATTCCGGGTCGGGTTCCGAATACCACCTTGACACCTCTATCGCAACCACCTCCGTCTCCAGCCAAGCATCCCTTTCCGGTTTCCGATCATCCTTGCCTGATAATCCACAAGTATACGATTTCTCCGATATCCGTGCCGCCACTAACAACTTCCTTGCCAAACGCTACTCCTCCACCTCCTCCCAATCATGGCGATGTACACTCCATGGCAAAGATGTAATTATCTTCCAACGAAGAATCCATAAACACATGGAAAAATCTCAATTAAAAGCGAAATTATCTGTTATTTGTAGAAGTCATTATAAAAGTATAATTAAACTACTCGGTGCATCAATTTCTGGTGATCATATTTACTTAGTATACGAATATGTTATCGGTTCTAACCTTTCTATATGTCTCCGAAACCCTAGAAACCCTAGCTATACGGTTCTATCTACGTGGATGTCTCGGATCCAAATCGCTACCGATGTAGCTCACGGCCTTGACTACATACACAACACTATCGGTTTAGAGATCAACCCGGTTCATAAATATGTAAATAGCAGTGGCATCATCGTCACTGAGCCTTCTTTCAACGCAAAAATTTGCCATTTCGGAGCGGCGGAGCTTTGCAGTGTAACCGAGAGCAAGGCCGTGATGATCGGTGGTGAGATCGCCGAAGAAACGCCGGAGCTCGGCGGATCGGCGAGTAAACCTCGCGATTTTGAAGGTGTGAGAGGTTATATGTCGCCGGAGTTTCAACTGACCGGAGTAGCGACACAGAAGTCCGACGTGTATGCATTTGGAGTTGTGTTGTTGGAATTAGTTTCCGGCGAGGAGCCGGTGAGGTTTAATTACGATAAGGCAACAGGAAATTATAGTAAGATTTCGGTTATAGAGAAGGCAAGGGAAGTAGTTGAGTGCGGCAGCGATAGGGAGGAAGACGGCGGCGTAGGAGTGAGGAATTGGGTGGACCGGCGGTTGAGTGACTCGTTTCCGGTTGACGTGGCAAAGAAGGTAATTCGATTGGCATTGGATTGTTTACACGTGGAACCAGATAATAGGCCTGATATGCGACGCGTGGCGGGTAAGATATCGAAGTTGTATTTAGAGTCCAAATTTTGGTCGGATCGGGTCAAAATGCCCACGGAAATATCGGTGTCATTAGCACCTCGATGAGATGATGATTTTTTATTTTGATTGTTTGGTGAAATGTACTTTTCCAGAGAATAGTTTTGGTTGGTACAAATCCACAATTATTTTAAAGGAGAATATCTTTTAGCCTGTTATTTTTCAATTTATGATTGTGATGCAACTGCTAGATGGTACAATTGATAGATTCCAGATAATCCATGGTCTCGTTGGTCTCACTTACCTAATGATATATTATTATTATTCAAAATTCATGCATTTAGTTGTTAATTAATCTTCATTTCCCTGTTTAGCCATGGTCAGGCGACTTCATCAGAGACTTGACAAAACTTCTATTTTCCATTTCCAATCTTACTTAATTATATGTCGATGAGACGATTTTGATTTAGTATTTTCCGTGCTTTTGGACCATCATTTATGTGGCTATTCACAGGGTGTCCATAGAAGCAAAATCGTTTGAAAACTAATATGTAAGCATTTAAATAGAAGTTGTAAATGCTTGAAATTGACGAAAGAAAATCTACGTGAAATCTCACAACGTTTGGTCTGGGAAGAGTAGAGTGTACGCAGACCTTACCCCATTAAGGTAGTGAGACTGTTTTCGAAAGACACTCGACTCAAGAAAAAACATAAAAAAATATCAGATAAGGACAAGAAATTTAAAGCATAATGAAAATAGCGAAAGAGACTAATACAAAATACAATAGTTTGAAAAAGAAACAGTAGCTACCACATATAAAATAGAATAATCCAAGTACAAAAAATACCAGATAGTAGCAGAAATTAAAGCATAAGAAACTATAAAGCAATACTGCGACTACTAATATGAAAGGATAAACGAGACTACCTACTAGCCTTCTATCCTAATTTAGATCCTCCATAACCTCCTATCTAAGGTCATGTCCTCGGTAAGATGTAACTGCGTCATGTACTGTTTAATCACTTTTTCTCAATACTTCTTCGGTCTACCTCTACCTCTTCTGAAACCGTCCATAGTCAACCCTCACATCACCGCACTGAAACATATGTGTCTCTACTCTTCACATGTCCAAATCAATTTCAGTCTCGCTTCTAGCATCTTGTCCTCTACTGAGGCCACTCCCACCTTGTCCCGGATAGCCTCATCCCCAATTTTATCTCTCCTAGTGTGCCCACACATCCATCGCAATATTTTCATCTCCACAACTTTCATATTTTGAACGTGAGAGATCTTAACTAGTCAATACTCCATCTCATACAATATAGTCGGTCTAACCACTACTTTGTAGAACTTGCCCTTAAGTTTTTTTGGCACCATTGTTAGGTGTATTTTATATACACTTTTTGAGTCATTTTTTAGTTAGTATTTTTCTCATTTCATTTGTGTTTAGTATAGTATTGTGGTTGTTTTTCTTTCTTTTGAGTCACAGCGGTCATAAATGGAAAAACGCCAAAAAGAAGATGAAATGAGCTTATTTGAGATGGAATTGCACACTAAAAGGGCCAAGAAATGAAGCCTAAGAAGTCCCGGGAAGTATAGAAGAAATCAGACGAAGTCCGGACGAGAAAAGGACAAAGTTTTAGAAAATATTTGTTGCAGTACTTTCGTGATGCCAAAAGATTCAGCGAGTTGATTAGCTCTGGGACTTAGGCAGCGGTGCCATTCTGCAGAGTCAGCGCAAAATTTTGCAGATCCGAGCCAAAATTGTACAGGGATATAAGGGTCCAAAACAATATAGTTTATAAGTATAAAACCTTATACTCTAGGTCATATTATTCATTCTACTTTGAGACATATTGTACATAATTCCACATTCTACTTTGGGGAGGCAAGAAAGGAGGCAACAACACAAGATTGGAGACAACTTTGGTTCAAGTTTCGTTTTCTTTCATTTTATTTATTTCAGTTTATGTTGGTTTGTATTAGTTCTTAGTCTGACTATGGCTATGAGCTACACACTCTATTAGGGCTTTCCTTATGAATCGCTTGAAACTGTTATTCATGAATTAATGCAGTAGTTTGATTTCTTCTTCGCTTGATTAAGATTTAGTCAATATTTGGTATGAATATTTGATAATTAATTGATCACTAGTTATCATAACCTATATGATTTCGAATAAAAAACCGAGAGGAGAGATTTGGATATGCTGTAATTGACTAGACATAGGTTAAAATCGCGGACGAAAGTACCCCGATACTTGTGTAGCATTATATGTTACTGTTCTTAATCCTCCTATGTGGTAAACTCTATCATAGAAATATATAAGGGTTCTACACTGGGGTTGAGTGATTATATGTCCTAACCGGAATATAAGACAGTCTAGTTAACCGTTATATTAACGAAGAAGAAGAATCATTCTAGTTGCATTAAGGATTGAATAGAGTGGATAGTCGGGATTTTTGAAACCCCAATTCCTTCATAACTGATTTAAACCAAAGTATTATCATAATTAGTTTATTTTCTGTAATTACTTAGTCTTAGTTATTAGATAAAAATACAAACAAATTAACGTTCACCAAATAGAAACTAAAGCTTAGATAATCGGTACTTGAAAATCAGTCTATGAGGACGATATTCGGTCTTACTAGACTATATTACTTGTGACGATACGTACACTTGCGTGCGCATTTGTAAAATCGCTAACAATATTCTTATCATATAGCACTACGGAAGTGAGCATCCATTTCATCCACCCTGTACCAATATGATATGTGACATTATCGTCAATCTCGTTGTTGTATTGTATAATAGACCCAATATACTTGAAACTGCTTTTTTCCTAGATGGCTTGGGTACCAAGCCTCACTTCCACGTCAGCCTCATGTGGTGCGTCATTAAACTTGCACTCCAAGTACTCTGTCTTGGTCCTACTCAACTTAAACCCTTTAGACTCCAGAATTTGTCTCCAACCCTCCAACTTAGCGTTACCTTCGTTGCGAGTCTCGTCGATCAGGACTATATCATCAGCGAAAAGTATACACCATGGCACCTCACCTTGAATTTGTTGTGTCAATCCATCCATCACTAAGGCAAATAAAACGGTCTAAGAGTTAAGAGTTGATCCTTGATACAATTCCATCACAACTGAATAGTGCTCCGAGTCTCCTCTTACTGTCCTTACCCTGATTCTGGCTCCATCATACATGACATTGATCACCCTAATATATGTCATATGTACACATCTAGCCTCTAAGCATCTCCATAGAACCTTCCTCGAAACTTTGTCAGAAGCCTTTTCTAGGTCGGTGAATATTATATGTAAGTATCTCTTCATCTCCCTATACTACTTCATCAGTCTCCTTACAAGATGAATGAATTTTGTAGTTGAGCGCTCCGACATAAATACGAACTGGTTCTCTAAAATAGACACGCCTCTCCTCACCCTCATCTCCACCACTCTTTCCCACACTTTCATAGTATGACTTTGCAACTTGATACCTCTATAGTTATTGCAACTCTAGATATTGCCCATGTTCTTGTACAAAAGAATCATTACACTCGATCTCCATTTTTTGGGCATTCTCACCGTTTTAGAGATTACATTAAATAACCTAGTCAACCACCCCAAACCTATCGTGCCTGCACTCTTCCAAAATTCTTTAGGAATCTCGTCAGGCCCGATAACTCTTCCCCTGCGCATCCTACGAATAATACAATTAATCTCCTCAACCTTAATACTCCTATAATACTCAAAATTGTGATGCCTCTCGGAATGCTCCAAATCTCCCAACACAGTGTCTTTATCCTCTTCTTCGTTCAAAAGCTTATGGAAGTATGACTGACATCTCTTTCTAATGAGAGCTTCCTCCGTTAATATTTTATCATCATCTTCCTTGATGCACTTCACTTTATCCAAATCACCTGTCCTCCTCTCTCTCGCCTTGTCTAGCTTGAACAACTTTTTATCCCCACATTTGTCCTCTAGTTCAGCATATAAGCGTTCAAAGGCTGCCGTTTTTGTCGCCGAAATTGCCAATTTCGCCTCCTCCCTCGTCATCTTATATAATTCTCTATTCGTCCACTTCTCCACCTTATCTTGCTTTCTACCAACTTCTCTTATGCCACCTTCTTTACTTCCACCTTCCCTTGAACTTCTCCATTCCACCACCAGTTCCCTCGATGCCCATCACAATTACCTCTCGAGACCCCAGTACCTCCCTAGCTACTATCCTATTGCAATTAGTCATCCTATCTCACATATTGGTCGTATCCCCACTACTCTCCCAAGCCCCCATAGCCGTCAATTTCTCCCCCACCTCCAGGGCACTAGTCATGGTCAAAACCCTCATCTGATCCTAGGCTGCAGCCGCGGATCCATGGTGTGCAAAGTTGTGTACACGAACAAGCGAATTTTTTTGTTTGCAGTGCTATTTTTTTATTTTTAAACAAGTCCAGCATCCTCATTCCCTTATACAACGCTATGGAAAAAAAATTCGAACAAGCCCAACATCCTCGGTAGATCCGCCCCTGCTAGGCTGGTCATCCACGACCCTCTTCTTCTTCTTATTTTTCATCTTGATCTCTAAATCCATCACTAAGAGCTTTTGTTGGGTTGTAAGGTTCTCACTCGGAATAACCTTACAGTCTTTATAAATGCCTTTATCGTCCTTCCTAAGGAGCAAAAAGTCTATATGAATTTTAGTCACCGAACTACGGAGCAAAGATAATATATGATCAAGAGTTAAAAATATGTTGAGCTGTAGGGATGACATCCATCTCATAGAGAAAAGGACCTATTTATTGATGCAAGACAAATCATTGTGGGCTAAAACCACTTTCTTATCGGTATTTTTTTAATTACATCGGCAAAATAGGAGAAGAGAAGAGAAGAGGAAAAGATTATGTTATGTCACTGATAGGATTTGAATTCTTCACCTTAATTGTGGAAATTAGAGAGTTCATTAGGTGAACTAGGCCTCAATCTTGAATACGACACGTTATAAGTTCGCTCGATAATATTTTTTCTACTTACTATCTACCTAGACTTCACATTCAAAGGTTTTGATTGAATGGAATTATCACAAGGTAAAAAGCCTGTCCAATTGTTTTTCCGGATGGACGTTGGAGTTGGGCCTAATTGCTTCAGCTAATACATGTGAGTCTCTTTTGGGCTTGTCTGACGTCTGCCAATACAGAACCAAATAATACAGTACGGTAATATTTTAACAGGGTGATTTACAAGATTGGCCTTAGAGGTGGCTGATTTTGAGCAACTGACCCTACTTGTCCCGTGAACAAACTTTTAAGTTTAAATTTTGATCTTGAACACTTTGGGGCTCAAATCAAAAGTATAAGACCACTCATTTTCAAAGTTATTAATCTAAATTTCCTTATATTTTTAACAAATCTCATTTTATACCAAGGACATCAATTACATCCTATAATGGACCCACGTTAAATCTTTGGGGGGTCAAGGGTTTTGTATATTTTGTAAACGTCTAAATATATGAAACAATATATTTCCTACTCATAAGTATAATATTTTCATATATTGTGTAAATATAATTATGGTAAGATTAGGATTCCTCTTTTGTATATGCTTAGGATTCCTATTGTATAAGGGATGAATATTGTACTATATATATACCTTGATATTAATGAAAGACTCCCCAAAGGAGATTAATATCATCTTACATGGTATCAAGAGCCTAAAACAAAAATCTTAGCTTTTTTGTTGAGCTACCGCCGGCCCCCCTCCCTCCAAAATTTCGAGGTTTTTCTTTTTCTTTCCCCTGTTCGCTAAATGACTATCTCTGAATCTTCCACACTTTCTGAATCATCTACCTCCACAAATCCCACCACCACATTATCATCCTCTTTTCATCCAGCCCTAACTGTTACAAACATCAAGAACTCTATTCTCATTCTTCTTGATCAAGAAAAAACAGTCAGTATTCTCCCTGGGTTGAACTGTTTCGTAATCATGCATGTCTCTATAACGTGCTTGATCACATCGATGACACCATTTCGCGCCCTCCGGAGGTTGATGGGTCTACTTGGCGTCGTCTAGACGCCGGCGTCAAACAGTGGATTTATGGTAGTATTTCTCAGGACCTTCTTCTTACTATCATGAAATCTGGCGCCACAGCCCTTCAGTTATGGAATCGTTTGGAGGAAATTTTTCAGGACAATAAGCATACCCGTGTTGTGTATTTAGAGGAGTAATTTAACAATACACGTCTTGAAAACTTTTCCAATGTGACTCAGTACTGCAAGTAGTTAAAGCTACTGACGGATCAACTTGCTGCTGTCGACGAGCCTGTTACTGACACCAAACTGGTGTTACAATTGATTGCTGACCTTCCTAAAGGTGAATATGATACTTTGGCCACCATGATTCAACAGGCAGATCCTTTACACAGCTTTAACAAAGCTCACTCGCAGTTGTTGCTCGAAGAGACTCGACGTGCTAAGCAGGATGAGCACAGTCAGAAGGCATTAGCGGTCGAAACGCGCCCTCAAGATCCAATGCCGCCAGAAAACTCTCAAACGCAGCAGGGACGCGGTGGAAAGGGTGGCAGGGGCCGCGGCAGGGGAGGCCATGGTCATGGCAAGGTCGGTCAGCCAAGAACGGCGGCAACAACAAGGATCGCAGAACAACCGGGCGCGGCTCGCCGACTGCACACGCACGCGGCCGCGGCGTCTGAGCGCGACGCCTGATTGAGCCGCGACACCGAGTCCATTCCAGTACCAGCAACCCTACAATCCGTATTCTTACCCTGATTTGTTGGGGCCCGCTCCATCCTCGCAGCAGGTCTACTTCATGCAAGGTCAGGTTTTGCAGCCCTCATCCGGCATGACACCCACTGAGTTGGGACAAACATTCAGCACCCTCTCCATGCAACAACCTGACAATACTTGGTACATGAACTCAGGTGTCACATCTCACGTCACCCAATCTGCAGGTACTATCCCTAAACTGTTTAGTTTAAAGCATCCTCAATATGTTACAGTTGGTAGTGGACAACGCATTCCAGTTAAAGGGTATGGTACCTCATACACACAACCTCCTCATCCACTTTTCTTCCTAAAAAACACTCTATATGCCCCACACATGATTAAGAACCTCATATATGTCCACCAATTTACTCGTAATAATTCTGTCTCTGTGGATTTTGACCCTTTTGATTTTTACTGTGAAGGATCTTCATACGGGGACACCTCTTACGAGATGCAATAGCACGGGGGATCTCTATCCATTCACTTTCACCTCCGCTGTCAGATCTTGCTCTCCCGTCACTCTAGCGGTTGTTTCTTCTTCAACTTGGCATAATATGTTTGATCATCCAGGAGTCCTAGTTTTTAATTTTCTTAAAGGCAACAATTTCATTCCTTGTAAAGGGAAACTTGTTCAAAATTGTATTTCTTGCTCTTTAGGCAAACATATTCGTCTTCCATTTAAATCATCTACTAGTGTTACACTTGCTCCTTTTGATAATATACATGACGATTTATGGACATCTCATATCTCTAGTTCTCTCGGTCATAAATACTATCTTGTGTTGCTTGATGATTTTCCACACTATGTTTGGTTATATCCTCTTAAGTTTAAATCGGAAGTGTTTGTCAAATTTCTTGGGTTTCGCAAGTTTATCCACACATAATTTGGAAAAAGCATAAAATTATTTCAGTGCGATAATAGTCGTGAATTCAATAACTTTATGTTTCACCGGTTTTGTACAAATAATGGCATGGTTTTTCGCTTCTCATGCCCTCACACCTCACCACAAAATGGTAAAGCTAAAAGAATCATACGTACCATTAACAATATGATTCACACCCTATTGATTCATGTCTCCCTCCCTCCCTCCTTCCTTCTGGGTATATGTTGCTAAAATGTCAGAATACATTCTAAATATTCTTCCTACTAGCACTCTTCACAATATGACCCCTACCAAAATCCTCTACCATAGAGTCTCCTCCGATGATCATCTACGGATTTTTGATTGTCTGTGCTATCCCAATCTCAGTTCTACCGCCCCTCACAAGCTTTCTCCTAGGTCTACTCCATGTGTCTTCCTAGGATTCCCACCAAACCATAGGGGCTATCTATGTTATGACTTGTCGACTCGTCAAATCTACATATCTCGTCACGTCACATTCGACGAGACCACATTCCCGTTTTCGAATCTTCCAAAATTTCAAAAACCGGACTACTCATTTCTTGACGAGCCTGCCATCTCACCCCTCATCCTCGAACAACTCACGTCCTATGTTCCGTCGTCAGAGCCGCGACGCCTGATTTTCAGTGAGCAATCTTCAGGAATACCGTCGACAGCGCCGCGGCCCTGTGCTGAGGCGCCGCGGCGCCCAAACTTCAGAGAAGCTTGTCACCCTTCTAGCGTCGCGGCGCTCGATCCAGAAGGCGCGGATCCTCCGACGGCTTCACCCCCACCTTCTCCTTATCCGATTTGACCCACCGTCTCAGACACCACTCCTCTACCCACTGTCCCTACTCATCCAATGAAAACTCGTTCAAAACATGAAATCTTAAAACCCAAAGTCCATTTCAACTTGTCTGGCCAAACCATCTCTCCACTTCCACAGAACCCAAAATTGGCCAAACAAGACCCTAATTAGAATGCGGCTATGTATGAGGAATTCAATACTTTAACTAAACAGCACACGTGGGATCTAGTACCTCGACCTGAGGGGGTGAATGTAATTCGATGTATGTTGTTTTTTCGTTACAAGTTCAGAGATAATGGAGATCTTGAGAGGTATAAGACCCGTCTTGTAGCTAATGACACAAATCATCAAGAGGACATTGATTGTGGAGAGAATTCAGCCCGGTTGTCAAATCGGCTACTATTCACACAGTTTTGAGCATTGCCATGGGCAAACACTGGCCGATCCATCAACTTGATGTAAATAATGCATTCTTACATGGGGACCTGAGAGAAACAATGTACATGCATCAGCCGCCTGGGTTCACCCATCCAGCAGTCCCTCACTATGTGTGCCGTCTCCGTAAGTCACTGTATGGCCTGAAACATGCTCCCCGTGCGTGGTATGATCGTTTTGCCAGGTATATCTTGTAGATTGGGTTTGTATGCAGCAAGAGTGATACATCACTCTTAATTTTTCATATCGAGGTAGTACCACTGTTTACTTATTACTATACGTGGATGATATTGTTCTAACTGCCTCCTCAGATAGATTGAAAAATAAGATTATTGTCTTGCTTAAGTCCAAATTTGCAATGACTGATTTGGAAAAGCTGAGTTATTTCTTGGGGATATCAGTGACCAGGTCTGCCAATCACATGTTCTTGTGTCAGCGTAAGTATGCAGATGAGATAGTGTACAGGGCTAAGATGACGAATTGCAAAGTTATGCCTACTCCAGCCGATTCGAAATATAAGCTCAGTGCTATGGATGGTGCTCCAGTCTCTGATCCTACTATGTATAGGAGCCTTGCAGGTGCACTTCAGTATCTCACATTTACCAGGACAAACATAGCTTATGTTGTTCAGCAGGTGTGCTTATTCATGCATGCCCCAGAGAGTCTCATTTCACTGCTCTTAAGCGTATCATTCGATACATTAAGGGTACTCTTGATTATGGTTTGCACCTATACCCCTTTGCGCCAAACAGGTTGCTCTCATATACGGATGCAGATTAGGCAGGGTGTCCGGACACGCGACGCTCCACCTCCGGTTTTTGTGTTTTCTTAGGGGATAATCTGATTTCTTGGTCCGCGGCGACAGCTACCCTATCTAGATCCATCCGAAATTTGAGTACAAAGCGTTGCAAATGTAAATGGCGAGATTTGTTGGCTCGAGAATTTCATCGTTAGAACTTGATGTCCTTGCGTCGGCATCTATCAGTGTAATGTGATAACATCTCTGCCATCTATTTGTATCATAATCCGGTTCAGCGAACCAAGCACATTGAGATAGACCTACACTTTGTTCGTGAGAAAGTTGTTCTAGGCCATGTCAGAGTGTTACATGTTCCATCATCCTATCAGTATGCAGACATATTTACCAAAGGACTTTCCAGACAGTTGTTTCTTGACTTCAGATTCAGTCTCAGCGTCCAGCCTCCTCCCGTTCCGACTGAGGGGGTGTGTAAACGTGTAAATATAAGAAACAATATATTCCCTACCCATAATTAAAATATTTCCATATATTATGTAAATATAATTATGGTAAGACTAGGATTCCTCTTTTGTATAGGCTTAGTATTCCTATTGTATAAGGGATGAATATTGTACTCTATATATACCTTGATATTAATGAAAGACTCTCCAAAAAAAAAATTAATGTCATCTTACATATTTTAATTTAAGTTGATTAACATTATAAGTAGGATAATCCTTTATGAATCTGTCACAAAATCTAATGTTGTTTTTATGATTATTATTTTAATATTACATGCATTAAGTATGTTATATGCATGTAGATGCAAGTTTCAAATATATCTTATTCTCTATCGTGTATCTATAAACGAGTTTTGGTGTTGATAACAACATATTTTCTAAATTATAATTTAAAATTCATTTACAATATAAATAGATAATCTCTTAGAAATTTGTTATAAAATATACTACTATTTCTATTAATTGTTTTGTATTACCTGCATCTAAAATGTTTATAAAGTTATTATACTTGTTATTTTCACTTGTATAAATAAATATTTGAGTTTTTATTATTAAGAATAAAATTATTATTTTTGTTCTGCTAATTTATTTTATTATAAAATATCATTAACTTTTATACTCAATTAGTATTTCTCACTATTCTTTTTTTGTTTGAAAAGTATTATTTAATTTTTCATAGAAAATTTGTTTACATTGATTAAAAGATTAAAAATATCATAATTTTAAAGAAGTAAAATAAAAAGACAAAGGTTGATAATCTAAGGGTAAAATAGGCATTTTAAAAAGTCATTTAGGATAAATGGGGGAGAGTGTCTATTGTTCAAAGTTGAATGGAGAGTTGATTTTTAAAACAAAGTTGGGGAGGGTAAATGATTTTCACCCACATTATAATTTATACTCCTTCCGTCTCAAAAGGATTTTCCTACTTTCTTTATTAGTTTATCAATTGACACATTTCTATATTTAAAAATAATTTAATTTTGGAGATGATTTACGACCACACAAATATCTAAGACTTGTTTTGGACTATACAAAAATCTAAAACTAGTTTTGGACCACACGAATATATAGTGTATATAGAACTTTAAACTCTGGCCATATATACACATACAAGGTGAACGATCATGAAGTTTTGGTACAAAAAGCTTCTAACATATACTCCAACAACAACCTCACTTACAATAGCCATAGCAAGATCATATATAATACATACTTCAACTACCATATTTACATAAGGTCAAACATGGAGATGAACTTTGACCACACAACTTATTCCTATTCACTAATATATATACACGGAGTACGTTATATTTTAGAACTTTCCAGCATCCGTATTAAGTATTAACTCCCTTAGGAGTAGCACCTCCACCACCATAGTTGTTATTGAATTCCTCTCTACTCATATAATGATGGTTATCCATAGTTCTTGTTCCTCCTCCAGGCTGCTGCTCGTAATTATTCAAACTCCTACTTGTAGCCATGCAAGAACTGATCATCACCAACATAACTAAAACAACAACAACGATTCTCATATTTTTTTCACGCTTCTTTTGATCTCCTCCTGCCATTTCAGGATAAAAACTTAAAGAATTTGACTTATATATACGGACGATATAAATAATATTTATAATTTATGATTGTATTTAGCTGGTTATAGCATATTAAACTATCAAACCTCTTTATAATGACGTTAGTTGTCTGGATATTTTTTACTGCTATAGCGAAATGTTATAATAGAGAACATATAATATAACATAACATAAAAAATCGGTTCCACAGGAAACACAATTGCTATACTGAAATGTCGTTATATACAGAGGATGACATGTCATAGAGAGGTCTGACTGTATATTGTTTAGGTTACGAAATTAGGCATGACATAGACACTTATTTGTTGCGGTAGTTATTTTGCCTGATGTTGTAAAAGAAGATCAAAATTGTCAATGTGTAGATGACGTTAGATCGGAATTAACCTAAATAGATGTCGAATTCACCTCTCAACTAAAAATAGCCGGTTGATGTATGTATAATAAGTGCATAATCTATGTATACCGGTGCAGCTAGGAAAATAAACAATAAATCAGACCGGTTATTTGTGTAAAGATCCCTAGACGTTAAACTCAAAAATAGATTGTGGATCTTTATTATTTGGACATTTGGCGACAATATACAAAGAAAAAATTGGTGAAATTTAAACTTACCTGGATTTTTTGACAAGATGAGCTAACGGAGGCTTGTCATTAGTTGTGAGGTATAAGTAAAATTAACGATGTTTATATAGAAAATAAATCTAGGTTTCCTGTTAATACTGTTTTTCTAAAATTAATTGAGGTAGTCCACCAAATGAGGCAAGACTAAGTGGGATTTCCATATTAGATGGCCCTTAAAACAATCTAAATGATGGAGTTGAAGGAAAAAATTATCCGCATAGTGAAATATAATTTAAAGAATCTCAGTTTTCTGCCAGTGGATTTTATGATACACCAAAAGTCAACCAGTCAGCAGTTATTTTACTGTGATATTGCCCTATTTTGATTAGCATAAACTCTCTGAATTGCTTTTTTTTTTGTCAATTTGTATGATGTGGTATAATTCTAGTCTTGAAATGTGGATCTTAGTGTTTGATTAAATTGTCCATTATCAAAGTAATCAAAGAATTGCATAGTAATCGGCATTCTAAGAGGCATCTTGGTGAATAATAGTACTACTCTCCTCCTGCGTTGACTGTCTAAATGACTTTTCGAACTTTATAGCATGTTTGAGGAAGTTTTTGGGAAGTTAAAAGTGCTTTCTTTAAAAAAAAATACTTATTTTAGAAAGTTGAGGTATTCGACAAAGTTTATAAAAGACAATATGTGCTTTTGAGTAATAGCAGAAGCTAATTTTCAGTATAACGTATTTTTTTTTCTGGAAACACTTTTGAAACATTGCTCAAGCACAATTGTTACTCTAATATTATCCTAATTGCTTTTATAAGTTCATTAGCCAAGAACAAACTACTACTCTTCAGCTAGTTTTCTCTAAAAACATTTATGACATTGATACTTTTCAAAATAATCTGATTTTGAAAGCTTGACTAAACTGGTTAATTCTGATGGGAGAAATAGCTAGGTGAATAATGTCTACATTTAGTGAGTTTTCAAGTCTTGGTGTGAAAAAGATTAATTGCAAGATATTTAATAAAGAGGCCTAAAAACCAAATGGAGTGATTTTAAAATTCTTGCCCATAGAGAGTGAGGATATTTTGTGAGCTCCTTCGCCTAGCGGAAACCATCTTCGCTGTTAGAGTGAGTATCAAAAGTAATCTTGGGCTACAAAATTTGGCAGGAAAAAGTTGCAAATAAATAAATAATTTGTTCAATAGATAATAGGAATTAAGTGAGGTATGTGTACATTCTACTAAAGTAATTTTGGGCTATAAAATTTGGCAGGAAAAAGTTGCAAACAAATATATAATTTGTTCAATAGATAATAGGAATTATGTGAGGTCTGTGTACATTCTACCCTCTCCAGACCTCACATTGTGGGATTTTCACTGGATATGTTTTTGTTGTTGTAACCAGGAAAATCAATGCAATTAATCGGTTGAATGTCAACGCAACGAATTGAAGCGGTATAATAAATGCAATGCAATTAGCTCCTTTGAAGCCGTCATAGATAGATAAATTTTTCCAATTAAAAGGTGGATCTCCCATTCCAGGAGCCTCCACACCCCGGTCCGACAGGATTGAAAGAGTTAATCATGGTAACTTAATTAGTCTTAAAAGTTAGACCACTACTATGCTGCGCACAAGAGATTCTCCTTTATTTCATCATAGATAGATAAATAGATGTAGAGATAAGAGAATAAGGAAAAGAAGAAGAAAAATCAAACTTGATAGAGAAGGAAAACAGAAAGATAGATAGATAGATAGATAGATAGATAGATAGATAGATAGGGAAGAAAATGAAGAAGAGAAATCAGACTGTAAAATTCAAGGTAATTATATTTTTCTTACTTCTATTTAATTGATATATGGTTATAATTATTGATTGAGATTGAGTTAAACTGTTATTAACAATTGGTTGATGTGATATTAATTAATTAGGTTCATATACACAATATATACATGAATATATCTATGTATGTGTTGGCTTGAAATATGAAATTTAAACTTAGAAATTCATAAGATTGAGCCAAAAAAACTTAAATTGATAAACTGAGGATTTGATCTCTTTCGTAGAACGCAATTAAAACAGCAAGAGTCTATATCAGGATGAATCGTTGAAGATTTTGCCTATAACCAATGTCTAATTATCTACTTATGCTTTGGTTGACAAGAAAGTTCTCATTTTTAATGTATAGACTAAACTAAAATTCAAATATAGTTTCATAAATTATAATATACATAATTGATATATGAATGCAATTTTAAAGAATGGAGTCAATTGACTGTAAAAGAAATTTATTAGTTGTAAAGTAAATTGAGATGAATTCATAAGACCCTTTTTTTTCATTTTGAAGAGGTATATATTAAATTTACTTGATAAGTATTTAGGGTGGTATTTAAACTCATGTAAAGTAAAATTGTTAACTGAATTTTGAGGATAAGTTAAAGGAGAGATTTTATGTATTTTCCCATTAGAATAAGCACGAAAATTTACACCTCCAATCACGAGATTAATTAATAAGTAGGGTGTCAGGTGAGTCGTTTGAGCTGAAATTTGGCGGGTCAAGATAAACTGAATAAATAGATGAGTCAATACCCAATCCGTCTAAAACTTACGTGGGCCAAGATAAGCGTGTCAAGATGGGCTAAATAATGTGTCATAACCCAACTTGCCCAACTTGACCTATTACTTTTACAAATTTCAAACTTATCTTCTATGATGTTATTTTATTTTGTATGATATTTGATTTTTTTCATATCTTTATTTTTAAAATAAAATTAATATTTTAAAGAATTTTTTTATTTTTTATAAAACCAAAAAAAATATGAAATAAAAATTTGATGATGGAGTAGGGCAATGAAGGGGGGGGGGGGTAAGATTTTTTTTTTTTTATAAATTGTTTATAAAAGTAAAAAAATATAAAATATAAATTTGAGAATGTGGTAGGGTGGGGTGGGGGAGGTAAGAAAAAATATCATATTTTTAATATATTTTTTTTATAAAAGTAACAAAATATGAAATCGAAATTTGAGGATGGGGTGTGGGTGGAGGGGGGTAGTTGGGGTTAGGGCGGTAGGGGGGAGGTGAATTTTTTTTTATATTTTTTATAAAAGTAAAAAAAATATGAAATAGAATTTTGAGAATGGGGTGGGGTTGGAGGGGGTAGGGGGCTGGGGATGTAAGAAAAAAATTCATAGTTTTTATAAATTGTTTATAAAAATAAAAAAATTAAAAATTGAAATTTGAGAATAGACTAGGGTGTGGGTGGAGGGTAAGAAAAAATATCATTTTTTTTTATAAAAGTAACAAAAATATGAAATAGAAATTTGAGGATAGGATAGGGGTGGAGGGGGTATGGTGGTGGGTGTAAAATCCGGAAAAAATAAATAATAATATATAGTTGTGGTTGGGTTAATAAAAATATATATATATAAGCAAACAAAGAATAAATTGCTTGGGATAGAGTTAGTGTTAAAAGCCCCAAATTTGTGACAATAACAATAAACATTATTGTGTCTATGTGATTATTAATTCTATCCCAAGCAATTCTATCCATTTATTGTGTCCATGTGATTATGTTACGACCTTATTCACATTCGAGGACGAATGTTGCTTAAGGAGGAGAGAATGTAAAATCCGGAAAAAAATAAATAATAATATATAGTTGTGGTTGGGTTAATAAAAATATATATATATATATAAGCAACAAAGAATAAATTGCTTGGGATAGAATTAGTGTTAAAGTTGGATAAATAGATAGATGAAATGAAAAAAAGAAAAAAAAAAAAAAAAAGTGCAGCATGCACGTAGTCCCTTCCCTTTACCCCTTCTCCCTTTTGATTTCCCTTCAATCTTTTGGCTTTCCCCCTCCCATAAGATATACAATCACCTCCACTTATACATTGTATTTACACACAAATAAAGTACATAGCATAAAGGTTAGAAAATCACGAAAAACAAGTGAAGAAGAAGAGGAAAATTCTAGAGAAAAAAAACAAGAAAGCAAGAAGAAACAACAATAAAAGAAATACTAGGGAGCAAGGGTCCCTTGTAGCAACCGAATAACAATCATTTCACACATACAATGTGAGTTTTCTCACTCAGAAATTCTTGGTAACATCCTTTATTTTAAGTTCAATACATGTTAGAATAATGTAACACCCCATTTTAAATCGGAGTTGAAAACGGGAGTACTACATATGGTTGATTCCTAAATGCATTTTAAGGAGTCGCCACCTAATTATTATAGTGAATTAGGACACTTGATTTATTGCAATAAATGCTGCAATTAATGATCTCCATTTAAAGGTCTGCTAAACTTAGTGAGATTCTGGGTAAGGGTTCTTTATTAATCTAGAGGGAAGGGGTTAGGCACCCTCTAAGATCCGCTAACTTGCGGTTGTCCTGCCAAACCTAGGGTAATTATTATTGTGCTAATATGTAATCTATAATTCTAAAGTGTTTTAACTATTAAACTAACCAAGTGATATTTGAACTAGACATGCAAATATTTAAAATAGATACATATTTAACAAGATGGTAATAACAGCAAATAATCATAGAAGATGTAATGAGAAGAAATTAACAACATTCCGCTTTTATTTTTTATTTTTATACGAATGCTTTAACTTTGAGGTGCGCCTCCGGATACCTGCAAAGACACTTAGTAGAAGAGTTAGTAAATAATTAATAAATTACCAAACAGACACAATGCATGTATATATATAGATATATATGTAGAAGATATTGTAAAAAATATATTTTTTATATAGTGTGGGCTCAGCTAGTGTTATGCCAAGTATATTAAGACATGAGAAGCCAATATCGTCACGGTGGCGGTCGACTCGCCTCCTGGTGAACGATACTATGCATTCTCGTCCAATCTTTTCCACTTTCCTCCTTGCCCACATATTCCGTCTCGCTTACCATGGGGGCCTCCAGATCGACGGATAAATCCTTCTTTGGCTAGTGTAATATCAAGTTCAAAATCAGTAAAACACCAAGTGTAGCAACTTGTTCAAAAATCAGTAAAAATACCAAGTGTAGTATCATGTTCAAAATCAGTAAAATACTAAGTGTAGTAACTTGTTCAAAAATCAGTAAATAAATTAAGTGTAGTATCATGTTCAAAATCAGTAAATAAATTAACCCAAATAGCCTAAAATTAATGCCGAAATCAACGAAACGGATGACCCGTGAACACACATAGGCTGTGTTATCGCAGCCTAAGTTCAATGGATCAACCAAGATTTGGTCTCGCGCTGCACCGTGCCTCGTTGAGCTTACAAAAGAATTATACAAACGATAGAGGACAAAGCCAAACAGGCTTGGCTTGAATATCAAACAAATAAACTAGACCAGACAGGCATGGTATGAATACGAGTATTAATAGAACAATTAAAGAAAGGAAATAAAGGGGCGCGGGAATGCAGAAACCAAGCCTTCTGAAGGAACACCTCTTGGGTCCTTGAGTGTAGTCCGCCTTTACCTGCACCAAAAGGAAGGCAGCAGTATCCGATACAAAGGGGGAAGCTAAAAATATGATATATACATTATGTTATAATCAAAATATATAAGTATTAGGAAGCGTTATATATTCAGAAAGTAATATAAAATATATGATATATAAGAAAGTATGGACAAACAGGGAAGGCACATGAACGTATATATGTTATAAGTTAGAATATATATATATATATATATGCTATATATTATATATTAAAGGATATATAATATATAAATATATATATAATCATAAGATTAGTATAATATGTATAATAGAGACATATAACGAAAGGAGAGGTCAAAGGCAACGGACGGAAATCAAAAGTAAAAAGAGCTGTCATGTTATAGCCAGCAAGGACAAATCAGACAGGGGAGTTGACAACTATCATTACCAGTGTAGACATGCAGCAAACGTCGGGCAGAGCGAACGTGTACGAAACGCGATAAAATTTAAAAGCAAACCAGAAAATATGAAAGAGAAATACTACGCAGATCAAACAACGAAGTAAATAAAATCAATGACGAATAACATGAAGAACAGATAGAACACGAAGAACGAAAGGACAGTAATAATAGGCAGTAGAACATGCAGGCTCTAATTAGAAGCAAACACATAGAAACAAGTTCCGAGAGCATTTACCCAGTATAACAAACAAACAGAGGTTAATCCCCGTATGTTCTAAACCACACCTATTCACTTAGATCCAGGGGAGTTAGTTTCAGAACTGTCAAGAACAGGGGTTTAAGGACAGGCCTAACTAATTAGTGAAAAGCATACAATATTACGAGACCACAGAATATAACAGGTTTGACGAAGCGAGCTAAAACATAGGCATGCAAGTGAAGTCTAAGCGGACGGGACAAGAGGTAGAAGAAGTAGCGTTAAGATAAGCCAACCAAGAACTCCACGCATGCAACACAGACACAGATAGGCTTAAATCAAGAGCAAGAACAATAGTAAAAGGCAAAGGAGAAGAAAACACCTGGTAAAGGGGAGTATATCAAAGCTTTTCGAACCCTCCTAAAGAGATTTTTCAGACTTCGAAGAACCGGAAGACGAAGCGTCAAAACAGATCCTCAAAAACCCCTCGGCATGGATCTGGTGTAGTGAAGAAGGTGATAGGGTACTCAAGTTAAGAGAGCGGCAGCGGGAAGGTGAGAGGGTGACGGGAGACTGGAGAGGACAGGTGAGGAGAGGTGATGGGGTAGAAGTAGGTTAGAAAAGAGGAGACGGCTAGGGTATGTGTGAGAGAGAGTGAGGCGGCGGCTGGGTAGAGTTTTAGTGCTGAGGGTTAATAGTGTGCTGGGAGGGTGACGGGAACAGTGTAGGTTAGAAAAGAGATGAGGGAGAGCTGCTGATAAAAAGTTGCCCCCCTTGAGGTTCTCTCTGCGGCTGATTAAGTAGGGGTAGAAGTAGGGTGAGTTTAGGGTTTAAGGGTATTGGGCTTTGGGTATTGGGCTGAGTGATTAATTAGGGTATTAATGTTTAGGAGTTAATTTAGGTGTATTAATTAATTAGTGGTAAATTAAATTAATAAGTTGTGATTAAATTATTTAGGTGCTTTATTAGCCTAAGCTTGAGTTTTAAAATTACTACCATAATAAATGCGGGTGTGCTATTTAATTAGTGCCTAATGTTTTAGAATGCGGCGCTATTATTAAAACTTACTTATGCATGTATTAATGTTTTATTCGCTGCATTTTATTAAAAAATCCTAAAAAATTATTTAACAAAATTAGTGTAATTTTATAGTTAATGGCTGGACGGGAGGGTCAAAATTGGGTGTCAACAAATAAGAACTGAGTGTTGAAAAGAAATATTGAACTTTTGATTGTTTAGACAACTAGTTGCATCATGAACTTTATGAACTGTTCTCACTGAGTTATAATTGTTAGAATTTGATGAAATTCGGAAGAGTGGTACAACTCTCTATTATTATCATATAGAACAAAAAATGAGGTAAAATGGACATACGGTTTGAAAGTTATCATAGTTCAAAGTTCCTGCCTTAGATTTGACCGAAATTCGGAAAGGCATAATTACAGACTGTTTTTATTGAGTTTTACTTATTAGAATTTTATGAAAATTTACATGGTTGTAAATCTCTCTGTTACGGACAGATATAGATAAAGAGTTATTAAAACGGACATAGGAGTTGAGAGTTATTGTAGTTTGAAGTTGCTGCCTCAGATTCGTCGGAATCCAGAAGGGCAGGACGTTGAAACGTAAAAATGTACTAATCCGTGGGGAATATGAAAATTAGTGCTAAATAAAAGTTCTATATCTCTCTATTTTGGACATTTTGAGACCTTACGGGGGTCTATCCGACTTACGGATTGAGAGTTATCGCTGTTTAAAGTTTTTGTCTCGGATCTATCGAGATCCAGGAAGGGCAGCGAATAAAAGTGTAAAACTGTACCAAATGGTACAGAATATGAAAGGATGGTTCACATGGAGACGTGTAGCTCTCTGTTCTCGTCGTTTTGAGATTTTATGGGGCTTGAACGGGTTTACAGATTAGGAGTTATGACTATTCTAAGATTGGGTTATGTTTAATAAAAATTCTGCCGAAACCAATTTCATGTGACTGTTTTGAGGATAAATTTGTGTTAGTTACCCAAAGTAGTTTTAAATGAAATTTGATACAGTGAAAGATCCCCGTCTTACCTTAGTTTCAGCTTGAGAAACACCTTAGTTGGAGTTATGGTTAAAAAATTATAATCGTTACAAGTATGAATGACAGAATGTTGGGAAAGAGAATATTATTTATTCGATCTTCTGAAAAATATGAAAAGTGAATACGTGTTCACATAAATATATAAATATATAATGGATCGGGTTGCACGCCACAACAAAACGTAAAGTGAATACGCGTTCACAAATACGTAAACATAATGGATCGGGTTGCACGCCGCAACAAAACGTAAAGTGAATATGTGTTCACAAATACGTAAATATAATGGATCGGGTTGCACGCCGCAACAAAATGTAAAGTGAATACGCGTTCGCAAATACGTAAACATAATGGATCGGGTTGCACGCCGCAACAAAACGTAAAGTGAATACGTGTTCACAAATACGTAAATATAATGGATCGGGTTGCACGCCGCAACAAATATGAAAGATGAATACATGTTCACCTATATATAAATATGAAAAGTGAATACGCGTTCACAAATATATAAATGTAATAAACATGTGGAAATGCAGGGGAATGTCTTAACGTATAATACGAGATAAAATGAAGTGTTAGTTAAACCGAGAATTTCCTATGAGGAGTTGTTGCATATTTAAAAATGTTGTAACCTGATATGTTTTTGCAATATGTTTATTACGTTATAATGTGATTGCACTTGGAATATTGTGGTGTTACTTTGAATTGCAGGGTAAGGTTCTCACTCAGCCCCAGATGGTAGGGCTGACTCTTTATTTAACATGTTTCAGGAAAGCGTGATAGAGGAAAGGCTCCACGCCAAGGCTAGCGATCGTTCCGCAGCCGCTTGTCATACCAAGTCCATTGCTTCGGGCTTGATATTCGTCAGGTTCAGGATGTCAGTTCCAGTGTCTCGGGAAATGCCGTGTGGAATGGTCTCCCTTCCAACTTAGAATAATCTTTGTCAGTACGCCTATGTAGAAACAATATTTGCACGAGCATGGGCTCGCGTTATGTTTTTAATAAAGTCATAAACAGATTTCTTTATTGTTATTTTTATTAATCGCTCCGTATTTGAATATAAGTTCAAATTTCTAAATAAAGAGAATTAAATGGTGCTCCTGGTGGGAAATAATTGTCCAGGTGCCATCACGCCCTAAGTAAAGACTTAGGAAAAGTCGGGGCGTGACAGTGGGGTTAGGGCGGTAGGGGGAGGTAAGATTTTTTTTATATTTTTTATAAAAGTAAAATATGAAATAAAAATTTGAGGATGGGGGTAGGGCAATGGGGTGGGGGGGGAGGGGGTAAGAAAAATATTCATATTTTTATAAATTATTTATAAAATTGTAAAAAATATATGAAATAGAAATTTGAGGATGGGGAGGGGGATAGGTGGAGTTAGGGCGGTAGGGGGGAGTTAAGAAAAAAAATCATATTTTTTATATAAAAAAAATGAAATAGACATTTGAGGATGAAGGTATGACAATGGGGTGGAGGATAGGTAGGGGCGGAGGTAAGAAAAAATTTCATATTATTTCTAAAAGTAAAGCAAAATATAAAATAGAAATTTGAGAATGCAGTAGGACGGGGGAGGTGGGGTGTGGTGGGTGGGGGTCAGTGGGGGTAGGGCGGGAGGTAGGGGTATGTGGGGTATAAGTTGGTAGGGGTGGGGTGGAGTAGGCAAGTAACAACCATAATGTATCATCACTCATGCATAAATGGGCATACATGATACATGTATGAAAATTTACAACTACATTAACAAATTAAATAAGTAACAAGATAGTACTATATAAGAAATAGAAAATGACAGAAAAAATAATTCCTGATTCGGACGTGCTTATATAGGACCTATGTCCAGATCATTTGTGGGAATGGTAAAGTTTTAAAAATTCCATGCAACATGAATAGACAAGTTGACAACCATAATGTATCACTCAGAGTCATAAATGGACATGCATCTGAAAATAAGAGAATTCATTTTCATTAAAGAAGTTACGATGATCTCGATCGGACATCATTGAAAAGAATTTCAAAAAGGAGTCCTCATTTATCTTATTTATATTAATCCACAAGTTATCAATTTTTCAACCCACCCGAATTAAAATAGAAAGAGTTTAACTAGTTTTAAGTTCGTACAATATATTTACACAACCAAATCATTTAAAAACTAATATGGTAGGTAACTCTATTTAATAAGTATTCATTGATAACCTAAGATAAATACTGTATTTATTTTAATTATGTGTTTTAGTTTCTTATGATTTTAAGTTGGAGATATATGTAATATACCAAAATACTCTTTAATCGAAACTCCCTGTTATTCAATAAAAATCTAAAATTCCTTGGGTTATTTAAGAATTAAGACTGGACAACTTTTAGGTTATTATTGGGACCACAATAAATAAGGGAAAGTCAACTGATTTAAAATTGTCAAATAGGATGCTACAATTGAAAAGATGTTAAATATAAGAAATTACATTCTTTCATAAATAAATTAAAAGAAAAGTAAGACATAAATTAAACTAGAGTAGTAAGTAATCTGCTATAATAGATATAATTACAATGAAGGTGTACAAATTTATGATAGTTGTAAACGTGTGCAACATAGTAGTAACAATATTTTCTACCCATAATTAGAATATTTCTATATATTGTGTAAATATAATTATGGTAAGACTATGATTCTTTTTTTGTATATGCTTAGGATTCCTATTGTATAAGGTATGAATATTGTACTATATATATACTTTGATATTAATGAGAAGACTCCTCAAGGGAGATTAATATCACCTTACATGGTATCAAGAGCCAAACACACAAAACTCTAGAAATTTTCTTCCTCCCACCTCCCACAACCTCCGGCCCTACTCTTGTTCTGTCGCGGCACCGAAAGCAAATTTCTTGGTTTTCTCCTTTCTTCCTCTCTTCTCTAAATGGATATTCGGGATTCTCCCACTGTTGTTGACGCTTCTACCTCCACAAATCCCATCACTAAGTCATCACCCTCTTTTCATCCCGCTCTAACTGTTTTCAACATCAAGAACCATATCCCCATCCTTCTTGATCAAGAAAACAGTCAGTATTCTCTTTGGGTTGAACTGTTAATCATGCATGTCTCTATAACGTGCTTGATCATATTGATGACACCATTCCACGCTCTTCGGAGGTTGATGATTCTACTTGGCGTCGTCTAGACTCCGGAGTCAAACAATGGATATATGATAGTATTTCTCAGTATCTACTTCTTACTATCATGAAATCTGACTCCACATCCCGTGACTTGTGGAATCGTTTGGAGGAATTTTTTTAGGACAACAAGCACACCCGTGCTGTGTATTTAGAGGAGCAATTTAACAATACATGTCTTGAAAACTTTTTCAATGAGACTGAATAATGCAAACAGTTAAAGCTTCTGACGGATCAACTTGTTGATGTCGACTCGCCGGTTACTGACACCAAATTGGTGTTACAATTGATTACTGGCCTCCCTAAAGGCGGATATGATACATTGGCCACCATGATTCAACAGACGGATCTGTTACCCAGCTTTAACAAAGATCGCTCGCAGTTGCTGCTCGAAGAAACTCGTCGTGCTAAGCAGGATGCGCACAGTCAGCAGGCATTAGCTGTCAACACGCAACCCCAAGACCATACGTCACCAGACAACTCCCAACCGCGGCAGGGCCGCGGCGGCAAGGGTGACAAGGACCGCGGCGGCAGAGGAGGTCGTGGTCGAGGTAGTAGCACTGCTTACTTATTACTTTACGTGGATGATATTGTTCTTACTGCCTCCTCCGATGGATTGAAAAATGATATTATTGACTTGCTTAAGTCCGAATTTGCAATGACTTATTTGGGAAAACTGAGTTACTTTTTGGGGATATCAGTGACCAGGTCTGCCAATTACATGTTCTTGTGTCAGCGTAAGTATGCAGAGGAGATCGTGTACAGGGCTACGATGGTGAATTACAAAATTTCACCTACTCGTTGATTCGAAATCTAAGCTCAGTGCTATGGATGGTGCTTCAGTCTCCGACCCTACTCTGTATAGGAGCCTTGCATGTGCACTTCAGTATCTCACATTCACAAGGTCTGACATTGCTTATGCTGTTCAGCAGGTATTCCTCTTCATGCATGCCCCCAGGGAGTCACATTTCACTGCTCTTAAGCGTATCATCAGATACATTAAGGGCACACTTGATTATGGTTTGCACCTATACCCCTCTGCACCAAACAAATTGCTATCTTATACGGATGCAGATTGGGCAGGGTGTCCAGACACGCGATGCTCCACTTCCGACTTTTGTGTATTTTTAGGGGATAATCAGATTTCTTGGTACGCGGCGGCGGACTACTACCTATCTAGATCCAAAGTTTATAGGCCGAGAGGTGTTGCAAATGTGGTAGCTGAGATTTGTTGGCTCAGAAATTTACTGTTAGAACTTCAGTGTCCTTTGCGTCAGGCATCTATTGTGTAATGTGATAACATATCTGCCATATATATTTCTCATAATCCGGTTCAACATCAGCGAACCAAGCACATTGAGATAGACCTACACTTTATTCGTGAGAAAGTTGTGTTATGCCATGTCAGAGTGTTACATGTTCCCTCATCCTATCAGTATACCAAAGGACTTCCTAGACAGTTATTTATTGACTTCAGATTCAGTCTCAGCGTCCGGCCTCCTCCCGCTCCGACTGAAGGGGTGTAAATGTGTGCAACATAGTACTAATAATATTCCCTATCCATAATTAGAATATTTTCATATATTGTGTAAATATAATTATGGTAAGACTATGATTCCTCTTTTGTATAGGCTTAGGATTCCTATTATATAAAGAATGAATATTGTACTCTATATACAGTTTGATATTAATAAGAAGACTTCTCAAAACATATTAATATCATTTTACAAACAATAGTATTAGTACATATAACTTTTATTCATATAAAATTTGGCACAAGTTTAGTCAAATACAATTGTTTTTTGGTCAGCTTCACATTGGCCTTACACCTTACTCCCCCTGTATAATGATCCGTAAGTTTTCAGAGTTTCTCATGATCTCATCAACTGACAAAATATTCAACAGTTAAATAAAGATATAATGAATATGCGAACAACAACCAAAATCTTGTTCATTTCTTTACTTTTCCTTTCAAGTACATTTGTTGCAAGATCCGGAGAAGTTGGTACGTTAGAATCGGTTGGCCATGAGAATTATTCTTTTTTTTTGAATTTTTTATTATATTTGTAAATTAACGTTTGGAAAATTTCAAATATTAGTAATTTGAAAAATATGTAAAATCTTATTTTATCTTCATTTTTTCATTTTCGGTATATTCAAACAATCATTTTTTTTTGTAAAACTATACTCAAATACAACTCCAACTTCAAAAATACTGATTGATTGATTTTAGCGCGTACATGGCCTTTCATTTTTGGATATAACTTATACTAACCGTCTAAATAATTTTAATTTTGCACTATTAATGTACTTTAACCTGCGTTATTTTTAGGCTACCTACTAATGCACACTTTTATGACAGTTACATTTAATTACCTTGTATATGACTTGATAATGTAAAAAAAAATCTGCACTACCAGTGTATATATAGAGCTCTGATTTTGTTAAGATTCATAAAACTCAATTTGCATGTTTGATTCTGTTAGTGAATCAAACTGCATGGTAACGAATTTGACGAGGAAGAAAAACGAGGTGAAGGTGAAGAAGACGAGTGAGGAGAAAGAGAAAGGAGTTGGGAAATCTTTTCTACATTTTTGTATATAGAATCATGCAACACAAAATACAAGTATTTGTATATATTGATTCTGTTAAAAATTGGAAGCTACTAGAATGACTTAGCTAAACTAATAGGCCTATTGGACTGGTGGGCTGGGCATCATCCTTTGATATTGAGGGCCTACTTTGTTGGGCTGAGTCCTGTGTGTTGGGCCTGATTTAAGTTATTTCATCACCCCCCGCAAGCTAGGTGCTAAGAACAAATTTTTGACGCCTAGCTTGGACAGCAAATAAGTGTGTTGCCCCTGCAGCAATCCTTTGGTGAGTAAATCTGCGGGCTGATTTGCTGTGTTGATGTGCATTGGTGATACCAAACCTCGTTGGACTTTTTCCCGAATGAAGTGACAATCAATGTCGATGTGTTTTGTGCGCTCGTGGAAGACTGGATTTGACGCAATTTGGATGGCCGGCTTGCTGTCACTATATCTGAGGAATGGCGACAGACCGATGTATTCACTCGTCGAATAACCAAATCCATACAATTTGAAACCACAGACGGCGTCTTATATTACGCCTCGGTAGCTTCGCGAAATGGTGTGTTGTTTCTTCGACTTCCAAGAGATAAGAGAGTCACCAAAGAATACCAAATACCCTGTAACTGATCTCCTAGTGTGAAGACACGAGGCCCAATCTGCATCGCAATAAGCAGTCATGACCCCAGAGTCTGCTGCTGCTGGCATGAAAATGCCCAGCCCTGGTGCCTGCTTGATGTATCTGACCACCCTCTCAGCTGCTATCATATGAGAAGTCTTCGGTGTCTGCATAAATTGGCTGAGATTTTGAACTGCGAAAGCTATATCTGGTCTCGTGTTGGTCAGGTATAGCAACCTTCCAATCAGTCGACGATACTCAGGAGGATTGGTCAGAAGAGGATCAGGAGAGCCATCTGAGCTTGCTGCCTTATCTTGCAACTGCTGATCATACACAAAAGATGTTAATTTGGAATTCCACTCTATAGGAGATGCTGCTGGTTTGGCTCCTGCCAGCCCCATGTCAGCCACCAATTCCATAGAATACTTACGTTGATGCATTACTATCCCATTTTTGTTTCTGGCAAACTCAAAACCCAGGAAGTACCTTAAGTCACTCAGGTCTTTGATTTTGAAATGATTCTGCAGTGTAACCTTGGTCTCTGTAATCAGCAAAGCATCATCACCTGTGATGAGCAAGTCATCCACATATACCAATATCACCACTATTTTGTCATCCACCTTCTTTGTGAGAAGGGAATGATCCAGAGGACTCTGTTGAAAGCCATCAGATACTAATGCAGTGACAAGTTTTATGTTCCATTGTCTTGAGGCCTGTTTCAAGCCATAAAGTGATCTGGCAAGCTTGCAGACCTTCCCTTGTTTGTGTTCCACCCCCTGTGGAATACACATATAAACTTCTTCATGTAGATCACCTTGCAAAAATGCATTGAACACATCCATCTGTTGCACACTCCATCCCTTTGCAAAGAATTGAGACAACAACTCGCGGTGACCATTTTTACCACAGGTGAAAATGTGTCTTGATAGTCTATTCCTTCTCTTTGGTTATATCCTTTGGCAACCAATCTTGCCTTAAACCTTTCTATCTCCCCAGTGGCTCTATACTTGATTTTGTACACCCACTTGCAGCCAATAGCCTTCTTCCCAGCAGGTAAATCCACTATGTTCCAAGTATGATTGTCCTCCAGGGCTTTAATCTCTGCCTTCATGGCATCTACCCACCTCTTGTCTCCAGCTGCCTCAGAGTAGCTCTGTGGTTCATGATCCTCAGACAGCTTTGCTACACAGCTCTGGTAAGACAATGATAGTCCTGCATAACTAAGATAATTAGACAGTGGATACTTGACAGTGTCTGAGTGTGAGACAAAGTCTTTCATCCATGTTGGTGGTCTTCTCAGTCTGGATGATCTCCAAGCTGTGACATGTGGTTCCCCAGTATTCTCCTGCACATCTGTGGTCTGTGTAATGGCATCTGAGCAGGATGAAGGACTGTGAAGTCCTTCTGTTGTCTGAGCATTTTCAGCTGCATCAGGTCCCACTTGTGTATGGACATTTTCACCTGCATCAGTTGTAACAAACTCTTCAATGGGGTCAGGTATGTTAGACTGCCTTGAAGTATCTCCAAGATCCTCTGTTGAGAGAAGTTCAGAGCCACCAGACAAACCAGAATCAAGCCCAGAATTGTCCAGTAGTGATCCTTCATTCCTGTCAGTTGTCTTGATTACCTCAAATGGAAATATATCTTCATGAAAGTTGACATCTCTACATACAAAGATACTCATACTGTCCAATGCCAACAGTCTATAACCTTTCTGATTAACAGCATAACCAATTAGAACTGCCTTGGTCACTCTACTATCAAACTTATCCTTCCTCATTGGATTTGTTGCATAACACAAACATCCTATCACTCTCATGTGTGCTAAGGATGGAGTTTTGTTAAAAATTCTTTCATAAGGTGAGATGTTCCCAATTACCACTGAAGGTATTCTATTAATGACATATACTGCTGCCTTGATGCATTCCCCCCAGAACTCTGCTGGTAAGTGCCCCTGGAACTTGATTGCTCTTGCAATCTCTAATATATGTCTGTGCCTTCTTTCAACCACCCCATTCTGCTGAGGAGTATAGACACAGGAACTTTGATGGATGATACCTAGATGACTAAACAAGTCAGAACAGGCAAGGTTGAAGAATTCTGTCCCATTATCAGTCCTTACACATTTAACAACCTTGTCAAACTGAGTTTTTATTTCTGTAAACAGGTTCTTAAGGATAGTAGATACATCAGATTTGACACAAAGCAAAAAAAACCAAGTCCATCTGGAAAAATCATCTACAACAGTTAAGAAGTATCTCATGCCATCATGAGTGGGAACCTTATAAGGCCCCCATACATCAAGGTGCATAAGCTGAAAAGGACACTCAGTTCTGCTTATGCTAATAGGAAATGGTTTCCTAGTCTGTCGAGCCCTAGGACATATATCACAATGTTGTAATGTAAATCTGGACTTATTGTGAAACTCATCTATTTTCCTGAGCATAGACATTGGAACATGTCCCATCCTCTTGTGCCATAATGCTGCTTGTGTCTCCTCCAATGTATTTGTAACAGCTGAATGAACCTGTCCTGTCATTCCTCTTCTAGATTGTAGTATGTAAAGACCATCTACTTCTCTACCAATCTCCTTCACCTTCCCAGTGAGGAGATCCTATAAAACAAAGAAATCAGGAAAACTTGCGCATGATGTAATTCTCCAGTCAACTCGAGACGCATAAGTAAGTTGAAGTTGAAGCTTGGTATACATAGAACATTTTTAATTAGTTCACCTCCATTTAACATGCAGCTACCAGTCTGTGTAATTGATGCCTTGTCACCTGTAGGCAGCTTTACATAACCTGTGTTGTCTGTAGTCTCAGGTTTGTCAATCAATTTGTTGTCAGTAACCATATGGTTAGTTGCACCAGAATCAACAATCCAATTATAAGTGTCCTTAGGAGTAGGGATACCTGCCATATGAGCTTTAGGAGATGAATTATTACCATAAGGTCGACCTGCTTGATGGTTGAGTATTGTAATCACTTGTTGATATTTCTCAGAAGAGCAGGATCTCAGCATGCTGTGAAGTTGTTCATGCTGCTCCTGAGATAATTGTGTCATTCCTGACTTATAGTTTGTCATATCCGTCACGCCCAAAGCGAGAACCTCATCTGTGGATCCTCACCATGGCTACATTTGTCTTCTGCTTTCGTTGTTGTCATCTGGATAGCCATTGAGTTTATAACATTTTTCTTTAATGTGGCCATTTTTCTTGCAATAGTCACAGTAGTATAGTAACTTGTAACATATCTCCCGATGATGTCCCTTCATTTTACAGAAATCGCAATATGACTTCGATTTATAGTTACGTGGATAAGAGGCCTTATCGAGCATAGCGAGTGTTCAGATATTTCACTCTCGTATATTTCCCATTCAGACCTCGACTCTCATCTTGTGCTACCATCACAGAGCACGGTTTCTGATTGGAGCAGTGTCATTAGGAGGATATGACTCCTAACCTGATTATATCCGTCATTTAAACCCATTAAGAATTCCAGCAACCTCTGGTGTCCTAGGTGAATTACATATTCCTTAGGACTCGTGCAATCACAAATTGGAACTGGAACGATAGAGTCGACTTCATCCCAGATATCCTGCATTCTGGAATAGTAAGTCGCCACAGGGGATACACCTTGATGAAGCATTGCTAATTCTTTTCGCAGTTGATAAACACGAGATAGATTTATTTTATCAAATCGCTCACGCAGATCTTTCCAAACTGCAGATGCAGAGGATTTGTACAGAATTCCGCTAAGTAGATTTTTGTTGACATTTCGTATTATCCAAGACATGACCATCGCATCACAACGATCCCATTGCTGAGTCAAATCAGTACCATAAGTACCTCGCTTAATCGATCCGTCAATAAATCCAATTTTGTTCTTAGTCAATAGGTTCAACCGCATCATTCTACTCCATAAAGTGTAATTCTCCATGCCTATCAGCTGTATTTCGATTTGCAAACCACCAGCTGAGTCGGATCCACTCAAAAACAGGGGATGATTATGATCTAATGGAATTGAAAGCAAAATTGGAGTTTCCTCCACATTAACTGTCGTAACAGGAGCCATATGAAGATCTAGAATAAGGCTAAAAAAAAATGTTGCAGAATTTGAGATCGATAATTGCACAAAAAAAAATGTTAATTGCGTAGACTCAATTCGCTACACCTGCTTTGATACCATGTTAAGATTCATAAAACTCAATTTGCATGTTTGATTCTGTTAGTGAATCAAACTGCATGGTAACGAATTTGACGAGGAAGAAAAACGAGGTGAAGGTGAAGAAGACGAGTGAGGAGAAAGAGAAAGGAGTTGGGAAATCTTTTCTACATTTTTGTATATAGAATCATGCAACACAAAATACAAGTATTTGTATATATTGATTCTATTAAAAATTGGAAGCTACTAGAATGACTTAGCTAAACTAATAGGCCTATTGGACTGGTGGGCTGGGCATCATCCTTTGATATTGAGGGCCTACTTTGTTGGGCTGAGTCCTGTGTGTTGGGCCTGATTTAAGTTATTTCATTAGATGTTCCTATGTTTGGGCAATTGTGTAGATGATCAGAGTGAGTTTAGCTACGATGAAAATGCGGAGAATGGACCAACTAACTGGGGCAATATTCATCCAGATGAATGGGGCACCTGCAATAATGGAACAATGCAGTCTCCAATTGATATTCTTAACAAAAGGGTTAATGTTGTATCGAATTTAGGAACACTTCAAAAATACTACAAACCCTCGAAGGCAACTCTCACGAACAGAGGACATGATGTAATGGTACGTAGATTGATATTGTCCATCATACTAATAATAATAATTAAGACAGTACTTCTCATCATGATATCAAACCATTTTATAATGAGTGATAATTAAATGCAGTTGAGATGGGATGATGGAGGATACTTGAGGATAAATGGAATTCAATATCAACTCAAACAAATTCATTGGCACATAGCTGCCGAACATACTATTGATGGAAAAAGGTATACTCACTAGCTTACATATATTCATAGAGTTAACGATGATGTAAATAATTCTTACACAATAAGAGTAATTTGAACCGTACTATATCTAGAAGGTTGTCTGTCTTATATAAACGTCGCAAAAGCGAAATTAATTTTTGATTTATGAATCAATTAAACGTCGCAAAAGGAAATAATTAATTCAGAAAAAATGAGATGAAACTTTAGAAAATGAAATCCTCATAAATATGAAAAATAAATAAACATACACAAAGAGGAAAATTATCATTATTTACTCACTTATATGTACAATCTCAACCAAATAATCTTTTATTCCTACTATGTCTAGCGCAACCTATTGAGCCTATGAAAGCTTGGAATTGCTTCATTTCATTCGACTTCGTTCAACCTTCCTCTTTGTAGGCTTCTTTAGACAAAAATACCACCGATCACGGATCTTGCAATCTTGAACCTATCTTGAAACGCCGGCGTTCTTTTGATTTGAGATCCAAGAAGGGGTAAGACCGCTCGACTGTAAGGAGAGGGGCGGGAAGATGTTATTCCGTAAGATAAGATCAATGTTCTTTCGCTCCTTGCTCGCGGAGCAGCATGCCGAAAAAAGAAAAAAAGCTCACCAGGATAAGTTTTGAATTATTTCGAGGGCCTGGCGGTAGCCCCTTGGACCTTAGCCTCTTAAGGGTTGGGTTTGACTATAAGGAAAGAGAGGAGTGAAGGCGGTTGTGGCCGTTCGAGAAATGTAGCGGTTGCTCGACCAAAGTCGGTCAAAGACTCGATTATATGCCTGATATTGCCAGAAGACCGATGAGACTTACGAAAAGACACTTTAAAAAGGAACGAAGCCACTCGACTGTAAGAAGAGGAGAGGAAGACCGACCTATTATGCAAGGAAAGTGTTAAAAATGTTGAAATTTTGGAATCTTTTATTCAGAATAATTACATAAATTATATGTTATACATATTGATTTAATATAGTGCTTTTGGGGGGCGCGACTTTAGTATTATTTTTGTACCGAAGGCAAGGATTGGAAGAACATGTAACAAATTTCTAACTAACTCCATATCTATCTTTCTAAATCCTTATTCTAATTTTTCTTTTGTAACTTTAATTGCTTATATTTGCATTAGAAATTCATATAAATCAACAAATTAAATGCAGATATGATATGGAGAGTCATTTGGTACATGAAACTAGTGATGGAAAAAAGTTTGCTGTTATTGGAGTCCACTACAATATTGGATTATTTCCTGATTTGTTCCTAATCAGAGTAAACACGAATTTATTTGTTACACTATCAGTATAATTTAATGGTTCAAATTCCTGATATTGTTGACTTCTAATCACAGATAGAGAAGGATTTAAAAGCTCTTGCTGATCAAAATGGTGCAGAAAGAGCCATTGGGGAAATTGACCCAAATCTAATTACATTGGATGGAAGAAAATATTACAGGTATAATGGCACCTTAACTACTCCGCCTTGCACTGAAACTGTTGTCTGGACTATTGATGAAAAGGTAATTAAATTTGCCCGACTCATTATTTAATACTAAGTATTTTCATTTTGAAATTAATTTTTCTTTTTCAATTTCTCAGGTTAAAACTGTAACGAGAAGACAAATAAAATTGCTCCAAGATGATGTTCATGACGTGAGTTGCTACCCCAAAATTTTAGCAATTTTCTAATTATAGTATCAAAGTTTAGTTTTAGCAATAAGATCTTTTTTCTAATTATAGTATCATCGACGTGGACATAATTTATTTTTGTTTTTTTTAATCAGAAACCTATTTGGTAATGTATTTTTGTTCATTTTTTTTTTCTGCCAACTTGAATATTTTTTCAAATGTAATGCATGTCCAGACACAACTTTAACTTTCAAATACTATTTTATCAAATATCATTCAATTTCTGTCCAAACGCCTACTAAAATTTTCATGAGAGCTTTCAAACCCCAAAAAAAACTCTATTTAGCTTTTATTTCAACTTGTGTGACTCGAAAAGGGTGGTTGTTTATCTCAGGGATTTGAATACAATGCCAGACCAGTTCAGCCATTAAACGGACGTCCTATCAAATTCAACAATCCTTTTTTTTTTTTTTTGACGAAGGCCGCGCATACTCTTTCTTTCGCGAAGTGCGCAGAAATGACGCAAACCACGCCACCGATTAACCACACTGATGCCCACGTAATGCGCCAACTAGGTTTATGCAGAGATCGAACTCGTGGCCATGCGCGCTTTCTCGCTTATATCAACTTGACTACCCTTGCGGGTTGTTCAACAAACCTTGGCCTTATATTTAGGGAGTGTTTATTAACCTCCAAAAATGTACTTCTATCTTTCACTAATAAACGGGTAGGGGTACGGTCTTAATTTTTAAAAATAAATAAAGTTGGTGTTGTTGTCGTCTATTGTACGCGATGATAATACTTGTCAAACTAGGAATAAGTATGATTGTATCAATAATAGTAAAATACATGGTGTTAATGTGTTCGGCGTATGTTATAAGTCCAAAGGGACAAATTTGTTTGCTTTTGGTGAGGTTTGAATTTGTGTCGCAATCCGACAAGGAAAATAATACAGCAATACGTATGTTGGCACGTGTATTTCTCACATATATATTGCAAACGGACACCTGGATATAACTCAAAGAAAAGATGAACTAATTAATGCTATAAGATTGCTCGGTAAATGAAAAATAAATCCCATATTTATATGCGCTGATAAGAATTACAGTAGTCACTTGTGATGACATCATTTAAAATATATCCAGTTTTTAGAAACTATTTAAAAAATTAGCTTTGCCTCATTTAAAATATAACTAGTTTTTAGAAACGATTTAAATTTTAGAAACTAGTCACTTGTGATGACATCATTTAAAATATATTTTGAAGTATTTTTGAACTCTTTTTCTCGAATTTTACTCTTAGCAATTTCTATGTTCTAAGAAAGATGGTGTCTAATAAGACCATAAATTACAAAATGTCTGTAAATTTTTTGTTGCTATTTCATGAAGCAATTTACATCATTGTAATGAAAGTAAAAGTTGTTTTCCGGTGATAATGATTCTAACAAAAAATACATTTAGAGATTTCTATTCAAGTGTTTAAAGACAAGTATGTTGTATTCTACCAGATATCCTCTTGACTGAGTCCGAAATTGATATCTAGGTTACAGATATTGAGATTAAAATCACAAGTAAAAAATACGATAAGTAAGCAAATATAGAAAATTGATAGGTTATGAAAGAAATAATCCCTTGATTATTCTTATTGATGAAAGACATATTTATATACAAGTTACAATAGACTTTTCTTATTCTACATCTAAATCTCTATTATATAAGAAGACTAACTATACAATTATGTAAATATTACAATTCTAATTAAGGTATAAAATTAATATACAAACTACCATAAATTAATACACAAGTGCGATTAGACAGGAGCAATATACACGATCGGCTAGGCCCATCGCAACACACACTCGCGATCATAATGACGGCCTTCATCTGAGATCTTCTTAAAGTCTTTAAAAAGGACTGAGGGAAGACCCTTTGTAAAGATGTCTACAATTTGATAACTAGAAGGGACATGACAGACACGTACTTGTCCTTTAGCTACATTTTCTCTAACAAAGTGAATATCCATCTCTATATGTTTCGTGCGCTGGTGCTGAACGGGATTACCATAAAAGTAGATGACATTTATATTATCACAATACACCAAAATAGCCTTCTGAATAGGACAATGAATCTCGAAAAGAAGATTGCGTAACCAACATGACTCAGAAATTACATTGGCTACCCTCGTTACTCGGGCTCTGCACTTGAACGTGAAAGCGTGGATTGACACTTGACAGACCATGAGACCAAGTTATTACTCAAAAACATACAATAGCGGGCGATACCGCCCGTGTCGTGACAACCACCCCAATAAAGATCTCAGATATGAGATAATCAGACGCCGATGAAAAGATACAAATACAAGTCATAATCAAGTGTTCACTGAATGTACCTAAGAATGCGTTTGAGCGTATTCATATATTTAATCCTGGGATCATGCATAAACAAACACACATGTTGTACGACATATGTAATATCAGATCGCGTGAACGTAAGATACTGAAGGGCGCCTGTAAGACTACGATAGCGGATTGGATCCTCATAGGGAGAGTCAGCTGCAACACCCAACGTGAGTTTAGTATCAACTAGAGTAGAAGTGGACTTACAGGATGACATCCCAACCCTCTCAATAATCTCCGCGTCATACTTATTAAAACAATCCGAAATTATTTATTAATCTTGCATGTATCTCTTTGTTCTTGGTTTTAGTCCAAAAAATGGGAAAATACTCTAATGGTTTCATAATTCTCAATCCGAAAAATCGTTTCTTTTCTTCACGTTTTCTGTTTTTTTGTGTTCCGGATCGGGTCAGAAACTGGTTTAAAAAAATAATCAGGAAATCCGAATTAAAAAATACAAAAAAAACATATTTCTAAACTAACTCTCCAAGCAGTTTCAACAATCAAAACACGCCTCGATTTGCTGTCCGGAGAAGGTAATTAAAATCTAATTTCTCTGATTTTATCTCTTCCTTTTTGTGTGTATTTTGTGGTTAATTTATTTTGTTAAATGTATAGTTATTAAAGTATGGTAGCCTGTTGTTATAGTTTAGAGTATGCTTTGTGTTATAAACAGACGTGTTTGGCTGGATAGTAATGCACCGTGCAGCTTGGTATGGAAAAATCATTGATAGTGAGCTCTTTCAATGTAAACTTATCAAATCAAGAAAGTACTAATCTTATTTTTTCAGATTTGCTCTTATTAATTGTTAGGTGATCAAATCACAATATCTATTTAATTTATTACCACAAGATTAAAAGGCACATATCATATTTATTTTTAGTTTCACATAAAATTTAAATTGTTTTTTTAATTTCTTAAATTGTGTGTCAAATTAAAGAGGGAGTATTTTAAAAAAAAAGATTTTACTGGACCATCGAAGAAGAAATATGAGTGAACCCTAATTACTGGACCATCGAAGCCCAAATCTTTCACGTAGAAATTCAAAACCCGAGTTTGCCAAATAGGGCCTATAAAATTGGTTAAATATTCCGACTAGCTGCTATTTAATTGGTACAGCGAATCAGGGATATTGGAAGCCCTCAGGCTGCACACAATCTGTTCGATGATTTGTTTCAAAGAACCCCTCAGATTATATAGGAGTACCTTCTAATTACTCTTCTCTATTAGTATTTAACAAAGTCTTTTAGTGGGTTCAATTAACCACATTCAAACTCCTTATTATCATTTGAACTCTATCTACAGGTGGAAACTCGTACCCTGAGTGAATATTTGTTTATTGTCTTTAAAGCTTGAAAAATATGCTTATAAAACGTCTATTTTCATCGTCGTCCGCTTCCCCGAATTTGTTTAAAATCGGAAGCATTTTGAAGCAAGCTAAGACATTTACAGATGATGATGTTCTTGGGTATTCTAAGCTGACACACGACGCCAATCCATTGCATTTTGATGCTGAATGCGCCAAGAGTGCTGGTTTCAGTGACATCCTTGTTCCTGGAATGCTTGTTGCTTCCTTATTTCCCAGGATTATTGCTTCCCATTTTGTAAGTTTTAGACTCCTTAATCCTCTCCCATCGTTTCAAATTTCATCAGGTTTGTACTAAGAGTCTATTATTACTCCGGAAATGATGGTAAATAATTTGTTTAAACGGTTAAACTATAACGTTTAATGTTCGTGTATCTAATCTAAATTCAAAACTTAGTTGTCATGTTTCGCTTCTTTAGAGTCAATTGACTAATTTTAAGCTAAATTTGATTACTTCAACACGATATTTTAAAATTAAAATTTGAATATTCAAAAACTACACGAAATGTATTACAAGTTGCATTTTTTCTCATTTCGATATGATAGAAGAAATACATCTTAAAATGTTGGTCAAAGTTAATATAGTTTGACTCATAACATGATGACTAATTTGGGATGGAGGGAGTAGCCAAGAGTATTATTTTTAGAATGATAAGATAAACATGTTTTTACTAACACTCGGGCTATTTAAAGTCAAGTAGAAGTAACAGTTTCAGTTGTTCATGTCGAAAAGAAGGTATATACGTACTAAAATTGATTAACCCACGCAGATAGCTTAACATATCTTTAAACTTTCTGTATATAATACCATGACATATTTCTTGAAGTAGCTAGATATGTCGTATTGATGAATGGGGAAGGTGCTATTTAGGACTAGTTTCATGTTGATCAATCCCTTAGTGTAACTCTAACTCTTGTTATTTGGTAATTTCTCCAGCCAGGAGCTATATATGTTTCACAAACCTTGCACTTCAAATTACCTGTTTATATAGGAGACAAGATAATTGCTGAGGTACAGGCAACAAGCATTAAACAAATAAAAAACAAGTACATGTAAGTACCTATTGGCTGAGGATTGATACCGACATAAAGTACGTATTTTGTAGCTCCTAATTGCATTGCTCTTTGTGTTCCAGTGCAAAACTGTCAACAAAATGTATCAAACGCGATGGTCCTCTGGTTATCGATGGTGAAGCAACAACAATTTTACCATCTCTGGTCATGGAGCCACCTAACTTGTCAAGTACTTCCAGCTAATCGGTAATACCTTTGCTTGTCAGCAAAAGCATTATGAAGCTACACGAACTTCTCTTAAAAAATACGAAGGGAATATGAAAGGTTTCTGACATGTAAAATCTTTATGGAGTATTAAATTTCAAGTCCTTTCTGCTGAAAATACTAGTAATTCCTTGAACATACCACACAGTGAAAAGTAAGAACATACTATTTTGATTTTTGAGGCTGATTCCACTAATAGAGATTGCCATTCGAGAAAAATGTAGGCGGGGAACGAGAAGAACACAACTCTAACTTGAAACAGATTGTTCGCAATCTGATGTTTGTACCATTGTAATGATATATATTTTGCATACATCGTTAACCATATTAATATGTATTTAACATCGAATCATGTCTAAATTAACAGATATGAGTTCATAATGCAACTAACTAGCACTGACTCATATGCAACTTACTATTACTAGCACTAGCTTAAACCGCCTCCAGTGCCATTTCGAAAGGAAAAGGAACAAGATGACTTCCTAACATATGCACTGCTATGTTTCAAAGTCTCAATCAGTACCTAAAAAGCAAACAGCTACTCTTACTAAATAGTGTACGAAAGAATGAGAACAAAATCACAAAAGGTTTGCAAAACATGTGTTCCAACTAGGCCTCGTCAGTGGGCTGGGCCGGCCCGGTCCTGAATTTTTTTTAAAAAAATATTAACGGTAAAAAGCCTCGAACCGGGACGGGACATGGTATGGTCCGCGTTGACCCGACTCGTCTCGCGTCCCGCCCCAGTCCCACCCGAAACCCAGCCAATTGCAAAAATAACCGTTGTAATAACGACCATTTTACATTTTGACCGTTTTGCAACGGTCATTTTGGCCTCCCCAACCCCTACCCCCTTTATATTTATTTTTAACCCCTAAGTTATTATATTTACACTTTAACTCAATTTTCAACTATAAATACCTCATTTTCTCTTCTTATTTTTCACAAATCTTTCTACAATCTCTTATCTTTATACAACATTGTCTTTACTACATATTCAATCTATTTATTAATTTGAGAATTGGGAATGAAGTTGACAACTAGCTTGAGAATTATCTATCGAGCAAAGTTTTAATTTTCAACCTCTCGATTACACGTCGACTCTACGTCGGCGTTTGGTACATTCCTTCTCTCATTAAATTATTATTTTGTCTTTATTTCATTTAGCACATTTAATTTAATTATCTTTAACTATTTATTAGCATAATTAAAATGAAAGGACTAAGAGGTATGTTGGGTAAGGGTAAGGGTCAGGTGTGAATCGAGTCAGGAAAAAGAAGTCCAGCTCCAGGCTTTAAAGAAGAGAAGAAAGACACGGCTTCAAGGCGCAACGCCTTTCGCGCAGCTGCTACGCCCTTGCTTCTTATCCCTTATTTCAAACTCAAGGAAAGCCTTGATCGATATGAGAAAGATGCGCGAAGTAAAAGGTTGCCGAGAGGTAGGGGCGGGCGAGGAGCACAAAGGCTACCCGAACTCTCTTTTCCCAAGATTAGAAGGAACTCGGCTGAGGCCTTCTTCTAGTAGGGGGTAACAAGGGCAGAGGGACTTCTTCTAGTATTCCTAATCCTACTCCTAGACAAGATGATTTTATTGATCCTGAACAGTTTCCTGAAATACCATATGATCTTGACGATCATGTATTTTCTCAAAATGAAGAAGACTTTGACTTCGATGCCACTCTAGATGATGATGATACACCCACTAATGTAGATGATGATACACCCACGAGTGAAATGCCTCCTATTCCCCTAGTATGAGACGAGGTCCGACAAAACGATCATTAAAATCAGCTGTATGAAAATATTTTCACAGGGACATACCGAATCAAGTAGCTATATGTAAAACTTGTAAAGTTGTTTATACTTTTAAAACTGAACAAGGTCATGGTGGGACGGGGGGTTTAGGAAGACATCTATTGCAAAAACACAAAGTCTTGCATGCCCAATACATTATTGAAAAAGATGGTGTGCAAGCGCCCTCTCAATCGGGACAAGGTTCACATACTATTCCGGACAAAGTACAAGGTCAAATTAACCTTATGACGGGGGGAGTTGTAGGCCCTAAGTACGATAAACATAAAGATAGCGAAACACTAGCAAAATTAGTTGTTGTGGAGGGTTTGCCTTTTTCATTTCCTGAATCTCCTGGTTTTATTCATTATATTATAGATATGTATAATCCTGCTTATAAAGGTTTTCCTAGATCACTGTTAAAAGAGATGTATTTAAATTTGCACATGAATATCAACAGTATTTACGTTATGCATTATATCATTTTAATGACAAAGTCGATCTAACTTCTGATATAGGTCGTAGTACTAACGACTATGATTATTTAACGGTAACCTGTCATTGGATAGATTATAAATGGTCTATGCAAAAACGTATTTTAGCATATAGATAATTAGATATATAGTTAGTAGGCACACTGATGAGTTTATTTCAGAAAATATTTATTTAGTCTGCGATTATTACGGAATAAATGATAAAGTTATGAGTATTACATTAAATAATGCATCTTCTAACAATTCTACTATTTATGTTTTAAAAGAAGTTTTAAGTCCGTCTTTTCCAAAAAAAAATCATATCAAATGTGTGTGTCATATTTATAACTTAGTTGTAAAGGATGATCTTTAACTTTTCAAGATATTCTTGAAAAATAAAATTTGCTATAAACTTTATTTTTAAAAGTAATAGAATCCAACGGAAAAAAGATTATAAAAAAACTTGTCACGATTGTGGACTATCTTATAGAAAAATTCCCGAAGAAGTACCCACTAGGTGTATATGACCAACTACTTGTTGCTTATGATTATAGAAAACCTATCACTTTATTTTTTAACGCCCATAATCAAAATTCAACTGATATGATTGTGGATAAGATTGAGACAAAATTAAAGAACTTATTGTATTTCTAGAGAATTTTCATCGAGCAACAAAAGAATTTTCTACTATATATTATCCTACTGTTTCAACTATGTTGTTTTATATAGCTATAATATTTTTACTGCTTAAAGAATATATGGAAAAAGCTGCTTATAAGGCAGATATTAAAAAAATGTTTATGAAAATAAAGAAATATTTTATTTTTATTCCCCCGATTTATATTATTGGTGATGTATTAAACCCGACTATTAAAGTAGACGGTTGTAAAAGTCTTATTAAAAATATGTATAACTGTATAGACGTACTACCACCTCCAACTCTCAAAATTTTAAATGTCCCACCACCTATTGAACAAACGCTAGAAGAAGTGTTGACTAGCGTAGAAGATGAATGTAAAAAAGTATATCGGTATTACCAGCAAGAAAGTGCTAGCAACCAACCGGCTTTCGTACCATCTTCTTCTACTTCAACACCACCTCTAAAAAAACATGATGTTTCTGCGCCTAGTATTGAAAGCCTCAGAAATAGAATGTGCGGTGGTAGCACTGCTAACCAAATTAGCGAGTTAGATGTTTATGTTTTGCAGTGTACTTTACCTTACCAAGCAGTTGTCAATCAAGACGGAAAGGAAGACTTGCTGAAATATTGAATGCAGAATGAGAAAACATTTTCGACACTTTCAATGATGGTCCGAGATGTTTTGAATGTTCAAGCGTCATCAGTCGCTTCTGTAAGCGTTTTTTCTGCCGGCAGATTTCAAATAGAAGAGCACAGACACTCATTAGCCGGAGACAGCTTGGAGACGGTACTATTTAGAGATTGGATACGAGCGGAGCGAAGAAGGTGCGGTCAACCAGAGATTAACGAAGAAGAAGACGAAAACTACAACGATATCTTATCTGAAGGCATGAGTAGCGACGTGGAACAATTTGACCAAGATATACCAATTCCAACAGAAGAACCACACGAAATTATAAAAAAACTAGAAAAAGTTTTTTCAAATTGGTAATTTATTTAATTGCAATTTTAGTTTTTTTTCTATGTTTTTTGCAATTTTTTTCAACAACAGTACACTACAATGTTGTAATTCTGAATCTTGTATATTTCAATGATATATCAAATAATTAATAATATAAGAGACACAAAAACAGTCTTGAGATATTTTTTTACACTCTTCTTGTCTTTGTTCAATTATTTAGTTTATAAATATATATGACTATATGTTAGTATTTTTAATTTAGTGGAAAAATTAAAAAAAACATGTCCCGCCCGACACGTCCCGACCCACTTCCCATCGGTACCGGGACGGGACACAGTATCATCCCGCTCGTACCGGTCCCGCTTGGCCCGACCCATTCGATCCCCTATGCCCGGCCCGGCCCACTGGCCAGCCCTAGTTGCAACCTGTAATTATATTACCTTTTAAAATGACCCGATATTATAAAAAACTTTTGCATGCTGGCATAATTAAGTTTCAAAACTTATCTTCATTATTCATGTGTCTTTGTGAATCCTTATTCTAAGTTTCTGTGTTTTTCTTTGCTTTTTATTTAATTGTCATGAGGAATTACATGAATTTAAATCCAGGTTTAATTTGGAGGCTCACCTTGGAAATACATGAATTTAACTTATATTCATTGACATGTATATGTTGAAATTATTACATATTCATTGGCATAATTTAATTTGTCTTATTTTTCAGATTATTTATAATATTGTTTACTTGTGATCACAGATAGAGAAGGATTTGAAAGCTCTTGCTAATGCAAAGGGTGTAGAGAGAGCCATTAATCCTAAGCAAATGAAAAATATTACAGATATATTGGCTCCCTAACAGTACCTCCTTGCACTGACTATGGCCCGACTCATTATGAAAATTAAATGTAAGTACTTCCGTTTTGAAATTAATCTTAATAATTTGATTTTTCTTATTCAATTTTACAGGTTAGAACTGTACGAAAAGGCAAATGAAACTGATCCGAGATGCTGTTCATGATAAGAATTTTCTTTCCTAATTATATATAATATTCCATCCCTTATATAGTGCATGTTTCTTTATATATTAATCCAACCAACTCTTATTAAACTGAGACTTTTCAGACCCAAAAACTACGAGTATGGCAGGAATCTGAAACCAATGCTAGACCAGCTCAGTCACTAAACAGACGTCTTATCAAATTCTACAAACCAGAACAAATGCCCTGAAATAGAAGTGAATTGATTATGCATCTATAGTTTCAGAAAGCATCACGCGTCCGTTATTGTCTAAGTACTATTTATTATACTAGTACAGGATTATAATGAATAATTTTCTTCAAAAATAGGATTAGAAATGGCTTCATGTCGCATATGATTGTATTAATATCTAATTCCTTATTGTATTTATTCATTGCATCATAGTAATAAATGCCAGTTTCTCTGGACGAATTTTGTTGGCTTTTGTGAGCCTCGAATTTGTCTGCACTTGTTCCAGCATCCGACAAAGAGAATACAATATTGCATGTGGAGTCTGTAGATACGTGGATTTGTTGGTATCTGATAGTGAAAGCAAAATCCATTCGTCCAACTTTGGAAATCGAAAAGAGGAAATTTCAAACTTTGACATTGTAGAGAATGAATTTTCGATATAACTTAACACAAAAGCTAGCTTGTAGGGTGAAGATTGTCTAAGTCCTATAATAAATTCATGTTTCCATTTCATTTCTTCTGATGTGGTACGCTCAAACCTCGTTAACTGAAGCGTGTACAATATAATTTGGGCAACCAACATCAGTGAACAAAAAATTTGAATGAGCATGACTCTTATACCATAATAGATCTTGGGGCTAAATCAACTCCAAAAAATTAACCCCAAGATTCATTCTTTACGGACTTGGACTATTTATATACGCTAAATAAATGATTGGGCGGGGTATACAAGGCCCAGACTAAAATGAAACTAATCACGTAGGCCCATCTCTATCAGACCCAAATATTTTGGGTTACCATGGCACACGTTTCTAATACATGACGAAAGTTCATCTTTAAAAATATTCTTTCTCAAGGACAACTACATATTTTGTTCTTGAGAGATATATACTCAATAACGACAGTATGAAGCTTTGAGAATAACATTGTTGATATCAATTACTAAAGTCCTGTTACACAGAAAGATAAACCCCATGCTGATCTTACCTTTTAAGTAGCAAAACTTTAGACTAGTTAATGTAGAGCACATCAACACATTGGAGGAGCTTTGGTGAAACCCACCACCATCACATTAACGTTGGAGCTCCGACCTCCAACCTCCGACGAACTTATGTTTTTTTTTCCTTCTGTTTTTGCAGGTACCACAAGATCTGCCACGACGTACACCACGATTCTAACGCTCTGTTCTCCCGCCTTGCATCCGGGTACAAAAGTTTCGACAGGAAACAATAATTTTATGCAGTGAACATTAGGTTCCGATGTGTGAACAATGATTTTCGGCGTGTGAACAGGTTCTATTAGACTAGAGTTGGTACCTCCAGTTGCCCGTACTAAATATTTGTCCTTATCCTTGTAGTTAAATTCTTGTGTGTTGCGTTTTATTGAATCTTGACTTTACATTCTTGTTATTGTTCTTCTTGTCCTTTGCTTTAGCATTTTGGTTTGTAGTACCCTGATTTGCCTCTAGATTCCTGTTAACTTGTGCTTTAGTATTGGTTCTCGTGTGTGTTAACGTTAACCTTCGACTAGTATTTTTTGCTCTAATATCTTTGGTGAATGATGGTGGACTAGGGTCATGTTCTCGGTCGAGGACGGAGGCGAGGGTTAGGGGGTAAGGGTAATACTAGGCTGAGAATACATTCTTAGAATATTGAAACTTTAACGGAGAAGTCCATAGAGCTAGTTAAGTTAAGATTTTTAAGAAGATGAGGATTAATATAGCATGTGTCCAGGAGACTAAATGGGTAGGACCCAGGGCTAATGATGTAGATGGGTATAAGCTATGGTTCTCGGGTAGGTCGAAGTATAGGAATGAGGTAGGTATTTTGGTAGACGGCTAGCTAAGGGATCGTGGTAGAGGTTAGGAGGGTCACTGACAGGATGATAGTGATTAAGTTGATAATTAGAGCCTTAGAGGGTGCACTATGAACATTATTAGTGCGTAGGCGCAGGTTGGCTTGAACGAGGAGGAAAAGAGGAGTTTTTTTAGAAGATTTAGACAAAGTGGTAGGAGGTATACCACCCACTGAGAAGATATTTGTAGGAGGAGATTTTAATGGACATATCGGGGAACTTCTGGGGACAGAAACGGGGGAGGAGTATCACTTTTGGAGTTTGGTAGAGCTTTTGGAATGGTGATAGCCAATTCGATGTTCCTGAAGAAGGATGAGCATTTGATGACTTTCCGTAGTTCGGTGGCTAAGACTCAGATAGACTTTTTGCTCCTTAGGAATGTTGGTCTTTGTAAAGACTGCAAGGTTATTCCGAGGAAGGATCTTACAACCCGACATAAGCTTTGGGAGATCAAAATGGAGAAGAAGAAGAGGATTGTGGATGATAGGGGTGAGCACGGGTACAGGGTACCCAGATACCCGATCGGAACCGACATTAACAGGTAGGTTTCGGGTAGATATATTAGAATAACGGGTAGGTTTCGGGGAGTAAAACTAGGAATCAATAAATATCGGGTTCGGTTCTGGAAAATAGAGACCGGGTATCCGGACCCGGAACCGATATCCGGACCCTAGTATGAACCCACCCACATTTACAGATAATTTGTACTACTGCCTCATAATTCTGCATCAGTCTAGCACTGAATGTAAACAGTGAGAAATGTGATCACTTATAAAACTCCCCCTGGTTTAAAAATAACTTCAAATGACATCTTTTTAAAAATTGTCACATTCAAAAATGATACTCATACAATCCTCTGGTTACTTTTGTACTATCTAAACTTTCACAGAAGTAGAAATCTACAAAAGTTGAAAACTTGTGCTACTACTTTTACAACACTTCTTTTTTCTACAACTATTTAGGTGTTTTTTGATTCATCTTTCGATGGAATTAATCAATGTTTATAACCAGTATAATAGTTAGTGTTTTAAGGACTCAAGTGAGCACGGGTGTCCGAAATCTACCAGGAATCGCAGGATCCGGGTAGGTTCCGGGTAATGATTGATACGGGTAGGATCCGGATAGTAAATTTAGGAACCAATCTTTTACAGGGTAGGATTCAGGTAGTTAAAAAATGGTAGGGTATCCGGACCTGCTCAGCCCTAGTGGATGACATATTAAGAATCAAATGGGGGAGTTTGACCATGGCTAGTGCAAAGGAGATGTGGGAGAAACTTGATGGCCAAGAGAGCTTGGAAGAGTAGTGGGGATGCAACCGGTATGTGGGATAAGACAGTGTTAGGGATCTCGCAAGGTAGATGTGGTGGGTATCGAGAGGACTAGTGGTGGAATAATAAAGTTCAAGAGAATGTAGAAGCGAAAACACCGCGTATGCGAAATTGGTAGAAAGAAATGATGAGGTGGAGAAGTGGACGAATAGAGAATTATATAAGATGGCGCGGAAAGACGCAAAGCTAGCGTTTATGGCGGGGCAGGGTGGATGAAATGGAGGCTCGCATCTGGAGTCTTGTCCGACAAAAATGTGTCACAAAAACTTAAAGACAAGTTCTATAAGGTGGTGGTTAGACCGACTATGTTGTATGTGAGAGAGTGTTGGCCGGTCAAGACTTCGCACACCCAAAAAATAAAAGTTGTGGAGATGAGGATGCTAAGATGGATGTGTGGGCATACAAGGAGGGATAAAATTAGAAATGATGAAATGCGAGACATAGTGGGAGTGGCCTCGGTGAATGATATGGTGCGGAAAGCGAGGTTGAGATGGTTCGGGAACGTGCAGAGGAGAGACACAAATGCCCCAGTGCGGAGGTGTGAGAGATCTACTATGGACGGGTACAAAAAGGGTAGGGGTAGGCCGAGGAAGTATTGGGGAGAGTGATTAGACATGACATGGCGCAAGTGTAACTCACTGAGGATATGACCTTAGATATGAGGTTATAGAGGACATGTATTAGGGTAGTAGGTAGTCTAGCATAGTCATGCATACGCTTACAAACTGGTAGTTGTAATATTATTATTGTTGGCTCGCTTAGTCTATCATATTAGTAGACACAGTATTTTCTTATAGTCTCGTGTCGTTTGATTTATGACACTATTTTATTTTGTTTGTCTTATTTACTTGCATTATTTATTGATTCTTTTTGCTTATTTTTCTCTTTCAGAATGATTGAATTCACTATCATGACTTACTCACTTTGTTTGTCTTACTTTGCTTAGGTTTATATTTTGTCTTGAGCCGATGATTTCTCAAAAACAGTCGCTCTACCTACCAAGGTAGAGGTAAGGTCTACATACACTCTACCCTCCGCAGATCCACATTGTGGGATTTTACTGGGTATGTTGTTGTATGACATATATAAAATATATACAAAATATATATATATATATCATAACATACAATGATATACATGTGACATACACAATCGTTTTTTTTTGTAAAATTAAACTTCTAATGCTTTTATATACCAAATACAATTTGAAACAATTCTAAATTCATACAAACTTCAGAATCAACTCCTCCAACCTATTTCCAACAAGATCGGGTAATACCAAGTTGATTTCGGACACAAAAATTGAGTTTCATTGAAACCAATTCGAATCTTCAACTTGACATCGGTGGAATCAAATTTCTCAAATATTACTTCTCAGTTAGCAGAATAAGTTCAATAATAGATTTTTCACTTCAAAACTCCAAAATTCCTTAGAATTTCAGACCTCAAAGACGGTGAATGGGAGGGAGGGAGAAAGACAATTAGAAAGATTAAGAAGGATAAGTTTTAAAATAAAAAAGTCTTAATACAAAGGGTAATTATATGAAAATATTTATACATAAAATGTAATTGCAGCTCATAAATCATCATGTATCGTAATAATCTCTAAATTGAAACTTAATAAGAGTTGGACGAATTGGGCTATGACCCGTTTTTTTAATTCATCTCGATCCAGGGCATCTCAGCCCAACAAACTTTTGAGATTCAATTTATTTGGACTTACCCCACCCCACTCCACCCCCAATTCAGCCTAAAGTGTCCATTTGTCACCCTGCATGTAAGGCACGAATGTGTCACAGATCAAATCTAATGGTTCTTGATCTAGCTTTAAACCCACCATGAAAAGTCCAATTAGACCATTTGACCTACTACTTTCTATGGTGATCATATTGGACACATAGTGAGTGATGATCCCTAACTTGATGAGTGGAAATAAAAAATTTATGCTTAATTTAGGTAGGGGACCTCTGAATTTATCAAGATACTTGATAAACTACCTTCCATTCAGTGTCTATACTGTTGCAGTTTCTTTAATATGCCTAAAAAATGTTGGCCCTCCTATGAAAACATTAAGTCAGTTTATTGTTGTAGGGTCCCGGGGCTACAGATTAGTAAAAAGCATAAGATTAAAATTGCAAAAGCTAGAACACCAAAAACAGTCACTGGATGTTGCTTTCAATGTTGTGTCAACATCTGAGGTAACATTGTGATAAAACAGTATAAACCTTTGTAGAGTAAATGCAGCGGAAAAAGTAAAGAGACACAAAATTTATATTTTCAAAGGTATATATAAATATATCCATTTATATACAATTACAAATGAATTTCCTTTACAAATTGAGCGTTACAAACGAAAAAGAAATTACAAATAAAATGAAGTCGCAGGTGACTTCGCCTAAAGTACAAAAGTCTAAAAGACCTACAACATCTTCATTACAATCGCTTGAACATTAAGCTTAATCTAGAATAAAGATAACAATTGTAATGTGAGACTAGATGTTGTTAAAAAAACTTTAGGCTAGATGTGTTGATCTAGTTTTCTAAGGTAAGATCTGAGAGCTCTCTTGGAAATTCTTCTTCTACAAATCTGGATATCGATACTGTGAAGCTCCCCTCTATTTATAGTGTTGAGCTTTCCTTGAAATCCTCATTGATTGATTGAGGAGGTTGAGTAAAAGAAGCCAACTGCTTGGACCGATTCTTCCTCCTGAAATATAGCAGCGTCTTGGACTTGGTCTTCACGTTGTTTCATCTCCAAGTCTTTGACTGTTTCTTTTACCACGTTTTAAACAAAGCAACATTGTAAGCTTGCCTAAGGTCATTTTTTACTCACGGTAACACAAGCTGTTTTGACCGGAAGAATAGGCAAAATCGATACTGAGATATTGTCAAGACTGTTGTCACAACATCGCAGGCTACATCCTGAAGATGTTGTCCTGAGCTTTCACAGATGTTGTCACAACATCCTATCCAACATCAACAGTTGCATATAAAACTGTGGAAACAGAAAAGCACTAAAAAGTTCGTTAAGTTGTTTCAGGTATTCTATCGAACATCTTATGTGCATCGATTATATCTTTTAGGCTTGATGCCCGTAAAAGAAAAGGCGGGCCTCCATTAATCGAGTCCATAAAAATACGTTCATGAGCCCAAACTCATTTCTTGCTTCCTTTTTTAAGGTAAATTTACACTTTTAGCCAGCCAAACATGGATATAATTGACAAATTAAAATGAATTGAGTTAATAAATGTCGAAATATTAACTAGCCCAAAACTCAAAAGTTGTGTGGGATGGGCTAAACCATGATCTTACCAAATTTTAATCTATCTATTTGTTTTCATATAATTTATTTAACTTTTAAGCCAAATAAAATTAATAAAACTCTTTTTTTTAATTATGATTATATATATAATATAACTTATCAAACCAAAAAAGTTATATTTTTATATTGGGTTACGTATTTAACCCAAAACAGTCTAAATTTTAAATGGGTTGAATTGAGCAAAATCAAAACATGTTGTTTATGGACTAATTTCGTCAACCTGGTCCCTGCTTATAGTTACTCATTTACATTGTGTGCATCACACATTCCATACTATCTCATTCAACAATAATGTGAATTGATTATAGGGCGATTATAACTTTGATTTATATGCATCACCATCCTTTTCTTGACAACCAGAAGTTTTGGACGAAATAATGAACCAGCTGTGTGTTGCTTCATAATTCATCTCCATTTTAGTCCTTGCTGATAGAGAAATATGATAGACTTGTGCGTCTGACATTTTTAAGTGTATTGATAAAATGGGAATTAAACCAGTGTCAGTATGTACCCAAGTCCTTTCCTGTGGTTCCTGTTAGAGTCTTTGCTTTTTAGGGACAAATTCAACATCGTTTTCATCCATCTAATAATTAACGGAAAAAGATTAAAAAAAATGCCCTTAACCTATTAAAAATGGTTTTAAAATGCCTTTCTTTCATCTATTAGATTAAATTTGCCCCTCCTTTCACCTATTGAGATAAAAAATATCATTCACTAATAAGAAATGACTCAAAAATGTCCCTCCTTTCAGTGTTTTAAAAGACAGTTTCAGAACTCGCCTTAGAGCGGGGCACATGCAAAACACCCCGGGGCTAACGTGCGAGGCTTATGCCCTAAGCACCCGACCATACGTCCTAAACACACAAATTATATATTAAATTTCTTAACCATCATAATTTTTTAACAAATGAATGATACTTAATAGTTTTTCGTCTATAGAAATAAGAAGATTGGGTGTAACTCAAATAACAAGTTGAAGTATTACATATTTACTATTTGAGAACATCGTGAGAGTGAATATCACTTAATATTTCTTTTACAATAAATAGCCAAATTATACATTTTCACTTGTAAGTGATCTTTTTGTCCCACATATCAAAATTATCATATTTTATTATTTCGTTATTTGAAAGTAATTTTATTTTTATTCATGAAGGAGTTACGTTTTAATTATAATACTGATAAGAATTATTGATTATTTACTTATAGGGGATAAAATGAATAGTATGATAATAATATTGCTTTAAGAAATTGTGATTTTTTCATTGTTTGAAAGTTAATATGTTAAGAGTTGATTTGCATTTCATAGTAGCTTTTATCTCATTGTATTGTTTATACTTGTACAATTATGTTATATATAATTATAAGTTGTAAGTCGAGTATAATGGATTGCTTTCATTAGTTTATTATGAGGATCAAGCATATATACATATATCATTTATTTATAATTTTTTTTTGATTTTTATGTAATTTTACCTATTTAAAAATATTTATTGTAATTATATTATTTTATAAGAAATTAAAAATTAAATCCCCATAGGGCTTACGCCCTGTGTGTCGGGGTTTTCCTCGCCAAGGAATATGTAAAACACCACGCCTTACGCCCCGCCTTTTAAAACATTATCTCCTTCCACTTATTTGATTAAATTTGTCTCTAATATTATTTTCAAACTTAAAACTGTCCTTTATTAATGACACAATTATATGATATTTAATTAAATTTTAACTAAACACATGAACTTTATCAATTCATATAAAATTTTGACCCAATCCCAAAAGCATCCGACTCATCCATGACCCTCAATACACCTGAACTTTTAGTAGCGTTATTCAATTTAGTTTAATGCTTACTGATCACGTTCTAGATATTTCTTAAAAAATGTATATGATTGCCGTATCAACTCATTAATATCTAGACATTCCTTGAGGTTACATTCTACAAGTAGTTAATATTCAAAGTATGAATTTATTTCTCTGTATTTGGCTATAATTTCGTTGTTAAATTTATAATTGAAATTAAGTCTTTTGTGCTTATCTTTACGTGTAAATCTTGTTGTTACAACAATTGATGGTTAACAGATGCTTCTGATCTAAAAATGAAAAGAGGCATTATATCCACAATTTCAAAACGAGTACTCCAGAATTAAATTATACTACATAGCAAGTAGGTATATAGACTAATTTGAAAAAGGGAGGTGAAACAATGTCTAATCGCTTAGATGCGTTAAATCGAAATGAATTTTGTATTTGGTTCAGTCGTGGATAGGACGGGTCTTTTGGGAGTGGGTCAAAATTGTATATGGATCGATAAATAAAATTCACGTGTTTAGTTAAATTTTAATTAAATGTCATATAATTATGTCATTAATGGAAAATAATTTCAAGTTTGAAAATAATATTAGGGACAAATTTAATAAAATAGGTGGAAGGAAGGGGATTTTTGAGCTATTTCTAATAGGTGAGGAGTATTTTTAGGACCCGTTTGGTACAACTTATTAAAAAGAGCTTTTCAACTAGAGTTTTTTATCAAAAAGTTATTAGGTGTTTGGTTGTAAAAAAAAGTATTTTTGGATTAAAAATAGGCAAATCCAAAAGCTATTTTGGCTCTACCGGCAAAAGTCTAAAATTTGAGCTTCTGCCCAAAAATGTTTTTTTTTTTGCCAAAAACACTTTTTGCAAAAACCACCAAACACTCTATTTTTTTGTCAAAAGCACTTTTGGCAAAAAAAAACACTTTTGGCCATTTGAAAAACCCAATCAAACACACACTTAGGGCCCGTTTGGTACGACTTATTAAAAGAACTTTTAGAAGTAGAGCTTTTAGGAGTAGAGTTTTTTATTAAAAAGTTGTTAGGTGTTTGGTTGTCAATAAAAAAATGTTTTTGGCTTAAAAAACAACCTCTACATCAAAAGCCCAAAATTTGAGCTTTTGGACCAGAAGTGATTTTGGAAGCCAAAAGCACTTTTTCGATTTTGAACCAAACACTCTAATTTTTGGCCAAAAGTGATTTTGACCTTCCAAAAGCATTTTTGGCAAATCCAAAAGCTCAACTAAACGGGCATTTAATCCAATAGATAGGAGGAGAGGCAAATTTAATCCAATATATGGAAGAATGACATAAGAATAGGGACTTTTTTTTTTTACCATTTTCCCAATAAATAAATACTACTCCTAGTATGAATTTAATGGATAGTGTGAGAATATTTAATACTATCAATATATATCAACCAATTATAATAGAGATAGAGTTTTCATATATAACCCGCAAGGATAGTTAAGTTGGTGTAGCAGTAGAGCGCGGGACCGCTAGGTCACTAGTTCGATCCCCTGCAAAAACATTTTTGGTTGAGTCTGTCACACATGGATTGCCAAGTGTAGTTAAACGACTGACGTGGTTTGCGGTATTGCGGGTTGGGTTCTGGCCTTATTCAAAGTAGCTGCATGATTCCTTCGCCAACAAAAAAGAGAGAGAGAGAATTAGAATGACGTAATGAGGATTATATCGGTGTTCGCCTTCTTTTGTCTTTGTAGTTATTTCCTCGCAAACTGCGGGATCCTTCGTCAACAAAAAAAGAGTTGTCATATATGACTAATTACATGTTATTATAAGTAACTTAACCGTTTGATATAAAATTATTACTATACTATCAGTGAACAGAAGTTAAATTTACATATGCATACAGATAGCTGGAGCCATTCTTTATAGGACCACTTTGAATTTTTTAACGTTAAATTTACATATGTATACAGATAGCTGGAGCCATTACTTATAGGACCACTTGGAAATTTAAAGTTAAATTTACATATGCATACAGATAGTTGGAGCCATTCCTTATAGGACCACTTGGAAATTTTAACAAGGCACTTTCGGGCTTACCTGTCTATTTGTCATTGCCTTTTGTCTACAAAATTTTCACGTTTATCACTTCTGTATTTGCTTCTCATTTTTACTGTTATTGTTGACATATATATTATTTTCTCCGCTCCCAATTTATATGACACACTTTTTTTTAAATTAATTTTAAAAAGAATATCACATTTTCTTATTTAACAATAATATAATTTTAAATTTATAGATGCTATTATAGGTCTGACTGAAATAATTAGAACCTATATTTGCCCATATATACGTATAGAACTTTATAAATTGTCTTGCGCTCTCACTACGTCAACCTTAATCATTTAGCTCTTTCTTATTTTTATTTAAGAAAGAACTATTCAAAGTATGACATGAGTATATTAGGAGCATCCGGATCTCTAATAATTTATTAAACTGGTTGTGTAAACACTTCTAGAAACATATCGACCAAAAGTTGAAGAACATAAAATGTAGCTAGTTCATTAGCTAGGTATAAGTTAATAGCTCTAAAGAACTTTTAAGGGAAATTTAATAAGGGATTAAATAAAGAATAGTAGTAATAATGATTTCCAATATGCCAAACCATGGCGTTATTATTTCACTTGTCTATATATTAATTCGGATACTTACCAACTAGACCAATTAAGAATAGTAAAGCTTTCCATACAATTAAAAACATTCTCTATTTTCAAAATTTAAACACAAGATCTCTTATCAAGGTTGAAGCAATTTCAATCATTACATTACACCTATCATCACTGTGCCGGTCCTAAATTTTTCAGGGCCCAGGTCAAAAGTAAAAATTAGGCACTATATATATTTAAACTTAGTGATAAACTCACTTTTATTTTTCAATCAAGATCTAATCTGTTCAAATTAACTAAAAATTTAACATTCAAGCCAAATAAATTGTATAGATTCAAACTTCAATATATTAAAATTTAAAATAAAAAGTTATAACATTCAAGTGATGAACTCACTCTTATTTTTTACTCCATAAATGAATTCATGGACTTAAATGTACACCAGAAACAAGCAATGTGGCCACATCCTACAACACCATAAAAGCAAAAAAGCTTACTTGAAAAAATGTATTGTTTTCCTCAATAGCCAAAGCAAACAACAATAGATTACTTGAAATACCTTTGCATCCTCAACAACAAGCAAAATATCAACATCACCACCTGCAAGAAAAGGTGAAAAACAACAAAATCACAACTAAAAATGAATTATTTAAATGAGTATACTAGCCATTTTCTATCATGAGTCTCCCCATTTGGTAACTTTCTCAAGTAATAAGTTGAGGAAAAAATGTCTAAAACTTTCATCCTTGGAAAATTTGATATTATTATCTCTTGCAGGACCTTTTTCCACAAGTAAAGATCTCATTTTTTTCATCTAGATTATCCCAAATTATAGGATAAAAAATATTTAAAGGAAAACTTGGTTCTACACCCTCAGGTTCAGTGTCTTCATTATTGCAAAGATGATCAAAATCTTCATTCTCAACATGTTCATCTTCACCTAAGTCACCTACATGTGCATTAAAATCATTCTCAGTTCTTACTAATTCTTCCACATGATTTTGTTGTTCAGATTTATTGACTAAATCATTATCAATTCCTATAAATTCTTCAACATGATTTTGCTGCTCAGATTCATTGACTAAATCTTCAGTTGAGTTATCAAGTGAATTATTTGTTTTGTTTTGATTTTTTTTATCCAGAGCTCCCTTTTGAGATTGAGTTAATTCTTCTCTCTGTTTTTTTTTACTTCCAGATGGGTGTTTCTTAGACAACATTGTTACTTGAAAACGAAAACAATATACAAGGAAAGTCAATGCAATCTTAATACTTCAAAGAATAAACAAAAAACAACATAACCTGAAATTTGAGAAACCCCTTCGAGAAATCCCTCTCCGCAGAAACAAATTTGATATTTCCAAGAAGAAGAAGAAGAAGGAAAAGCGCAGGGCAATTGCGAATAGAAGGAAAATAATATTGTTACTTGAAAACATAAACAATATACAAGGAAAATCAATGCAATTTTAATACTTCAAAGAATAAACAAAAAATAACATAACCTGAAATTTGAGAAACCCCCTTCGAGAAATCTCTCTCCACAGAAACATATTTGATATTTTCAAGAAGAAGAAGGAAAAGCGCATGACAATTGCTAATAGAAGGAAAAGCGCAAGGCAAGAGGAGTAGAAGTGGAACATATTAGTTTAGAGACTAGGGTTAATAGTTATAATAAATTTAATATAATACTAACTAAAAAAAAGTCTCGACTCTAAATTTTGGGCCCTGGGCAGGGCCGGCTCTGCCTATCATTGATGGACATAATATATGATCACTAAACCTAGCTACGAGAATGATATAGTCTGATCATTTGAATAGTCATTATCCAAATAAAGTAAAAGCGACGCTAACCGAACAATAATGAAAAATACTAGAAATGGGAGCCAATAAATGGGAAAGTGTAAACATCAGTACTCAGTACCAGAAAACTATGTGTTCCATCCATATTAAATGCACATGATTAATCCATATATAGAGTACTTCTGTTAACGTTATTTAACTACAACAGTTGGTTTATAGGTCGAATTTGAACTTATCATTAGAACAGATTTGAGTGTAAGCAAAATTAGTTAAAGAAGATTAGAAGAAAGAAGAGGAAATAATAGTTACGCAATTGATAACTTTTCTGTCCATTTTGTCGTGAAGAGGATTAGTAACAAACTCCGAATTTAGGTATTTTTCAAGAATTCTGTTAGTGTATTGGGCTCTGACCCAATTCGGTGCCAGCCGAGAGTCTTCATGTGTGGGACCCATTCACTTTTCTTTGTATATTTGATGAATATTAGATTTAAGTTTGTACCTTAATTAGTAGTGTAATATTATCATAATTGTAAAATTAGTATTCTTATAGAATAGAGATTCCTAGGTATAATAGAAAGAGAATCTTCCTTGTAACTTATATATATATGTCTTTCATTAATAAGAATAATCAAGAGATTATTTCTTTCGTGATATCAAGATTCTAGGTTCTCTTTACCCTGCTTCCGCTCCTCAAAATTTCTTCTTCTTTTCTAGAAATTTTGCCCTACAATTCTCAATTTTTTTGTTCTTCTTTTTTCACAAAAACCGAGTTTCTTCTCTTCCAAATTTCCTTCTCTGAATCTTGTTGTTCTATTCCCTATGGCTGATAAGAACACTTTTCACCATGCACTCACAGTTTCTAATATCAAGAGTGTTCTTCCTATCGTTCTTGAAAACGTTCAATATGGGACGTGGGCAGAATTATTTAAGATTCATGTTTTGGCACACAAAGTCCTCCACCACATCATTCCTCCAACTCCTCCAAGGGGGGGGGGGGGGAGGGGGTGATGCGACATCTACTTCTACGACAGTTGTGCCCACTAAAGAAGCAGATACAGAATTATGGGTCATGTTTGATGCCAAAGTTCTTTAGTGGATTTATGTCACTATCTCCTTGGATCTTTTGCAGACGATTATGGAACCCAATTCCACGGCTATGGCGGCGTGGGATCGATTGCGAGACATATTCCAAGATAACAATCATTCTCGAATTATTATCCTTGAGCAGGAATTCTACCAGATGACTATGACGATCTTTCCCAACGTTTCTTCTTATTGCAAACGCCTCAAGGACTTGGCAGACCAACTCAGCAAAGTAGGTTCTCCTGTTTCTCAAAGTCGTCTAGTTCTTCAGATGGTTGCAGGCCTGTCAGAGGCTTTTAGCGGTGTTGCTTCGATTATTAGTCAGAGTAACCCCCTGCCAGGATTTTATCAAGTCCGTTCTATGCTTACTTTAGAAGAAGTCGGATTGGATAAGAAAGTGGCGATTGGGGACATCCATGTCGTCATGATGACTATTTCCAATTTTTCTCCTTCCAATCCAACCAACGTGACTCAAAATCACAACAACGGGGGTGGTAAGAAGGGCCAAAATCGGAAGAATAACGGCAAGAATCGTGGCGGCAACAACGGAGGCAACCGTCAGCATCAACAGCGATTCGAGCCCGCTGGCCGCAGGCGATGGCGATGGGTCCCGGCGCTGCTGGCGCGACTTCGGCCTTCTGGCGTCCACGGCGCCTCATTATCGATCGGCGTAAACCGCGGTCCAACTTCTTCCAGTCGAAATCGATTTGAACCGTATGGCGGCGGCAGCGGCGATCCGGTATACTTGGCGCGCCCATCAGCCCGCGCCACGGGCTCGCTCGACCGACATTGAAGCAGTGATGCACACACTCGGCATGACTCAACCGGATCCTAATTCGTACATGGACACCGGCGCCACTAATCACATGACATCCGACTAAGGTACTCTCTCGTCTTATTCCAATTTAAGCACTAATCGTGGTGTAACTGTTGGTAATGGCAATTCTGTTCCAATTAAGAGTTATGTTCATAACATTTTGTCCCCTCCCCATCCACCACTTGTCTTGAAACATACCCTTCATGACCCAAAATTGATTAAACATTTGGTGTCTGTCCGTAAATTCACCACTGATAATTGGGTTTATATTAATTTTGATCAATTTGGGTTTTCTGTGAAGGATTTCAAGACGGGGAGTCATCTCATGAGGTGTGACAGTAGGAGAGATCTTTATCCAATCACACCGAGTCTTAGCATCTCGCGTTAAGCTATGCCATCCACTTTTGTAGCTCTTGCTTCTACCTTATGACATGCTCGTCTAGGTCATCCGGGATCGTCTATTGTATCCTCTTTAGATAGACATACGTTTATTTCTTGTAAGGGTACGCGTAGTACTCCACTTTGTCAATCTTGTGCTTTGGGAAAAATTATTAAGTTACCATTTGTAGCTTCGAATTCTAATACTTCAATGCCATTTGGTAATATTCATAGTGATTTATGTACATCTCTGGTTCTCAGTTCTATGGGTCATCGTTATTATGTTTTATTCTTAGATAACTATTCTAAATATTTATGGACGTTTTCAATTGCAAAAAAATCTCAAAGTTTTTTCCATTTTCATAAAGTTTAGAGCTTTCATAAGAACACAATTTGAACGGAAAATCAAAAACATCCAATGTGATAATGACAAAGAGTATGACAATGGGGAATTTAGGGAGTTTTGTGCTCAAAATGGAATAAATTTTTGTTTTTCTTGTCCTCATACGTCCTCACAAAATAAATTTTTATTGGTTCATTCTCTCGTTCATCTATTTTTTTGGCATCATGCTCTACAAATGACTACCGATCTACTTAATATTCTTCCCTCTAAGGGTTTAACATATTCATCTCATCTCAAAGTCTTATACAATAAAACTCCGTCATATTCTAACCTTAGGGTATTCAGATGCTTATGTTATCCATTGTTTCCATCCACTACGATCAACAAACTTCAGGAACGTTCTACTACTTTTGTGTTTTTGAGTTTTCCGTCAAATCACTAGGGTTATAAATGCTTTGATTTGTCCTCTAAACGAATTATCATTAGTCATCATGTTCTCTTTGATGAATCTCAATTTTTCTTTTCTAAAGTAGAAAAATATGTGCCTAGTTTTTATGATTTTTTGGATGAGGATGTCTCTCCCTATGTTCTACGTCATTTTTCATATTCCCCGAAAAAAACGCCATCAGCGTCGCGGCACCAAAACTCCTGCGAGTCAGCGCCGCGGCGCCTTCGACGATAATTCCTGAAATTTTTGACAATTCACCCAATTCAGCCCAGAGTCATGGTCCAGTCACTCGCAGTTAACGGGGTATTTTAAACCAGAGAGACATTTTAATTTGAATTCTAATGTTCTTAAATCTCCCTTACCCCGTAATCCTGTGTCTGCCTTAAATGACCCTAATTGGAAAATTGTCATGATCGAGAAATATAATGCTCTTATTGATAATAAGATGTGGGATTTGGTACCCCGTCCATCTGGTGTTAATATTATTCGGTCTATGTTGATTTTTGTTCATAAAGAAAATTCTGATGGTTCATTTGCAAGGCATAAGGCTAGACTTATAGGTGATGGTAAGACTCAGCAGGTTGATGTGGATTGTGGTGAGACGTTTAGCCCGGTGGTCAAGCCGGCTACCATTCACACTGTGCTTAGCTTGGCTCTTTCAAAATCATGGCCCATTCATCAGCTAGATGTGAAGAATGATTTTCTACATGGTGATCTTCAGGAAACAATGTATATGCATCAGCCCTTGGGGTTTAGGGATACTAGATATCATAATCATGTATGTCTATTGAAGAAGTCCTTGTATGAACTTAAGCAGTCTCCACGAGCTTGGTATAAGAGGTTTGCTGATTTTGTTTCGACCGTGGGTTTTTCTCACAGCAGGTCTGATAATTCATTGTTCATATATCGTCGAGGTTCTTCCATGACTTATATATTGTTATATGTGGATGATATTATCTTAACTGCCTCTTCTGATGCTTTGAGAAAGTCTATTATGACAATGCTCAATTCTGAGTTTGCCATGAAAAACTTGGGACCGTTGAGCTTTTTTTAGGGATTGCAGTCACTCGTCATGCATGTGGATTGTTCTTAACACAGAGGAAGTATGCAGCAGAAACCATTGATAGGGCTGGGATGTCATCTGTAAGTCCACTTCTACTCCAGTTGATACTAAATCCAAGTTGGGTGCTGCAACTGGCTCTCCGTATGAGTACCCGACCCGCTATCGTAGTCTTGCAGACACCCTTCAGTATCTTACGTTCACGCGACCAGACATTACATATGCAGTCCAGCAGGTGTGTTTGTTTATGCATGATCCAGAGTTGAACATATGAATGCGCTCAAATACATACTTAGGTACATTCAGGGAACACTGGATTATGGTTTGCATTTGTACCGCCGTCGGCGTCTACACTGTCTCGTATACTGATCTTGATTGGGGTGGTTGTCGACACGGATGATCTACGTCGGCTATTGTATGTTTTGGGTAATAACTTGGCCTCGTAGTCCGCGGCGCCAATCAACGCTTTCACGTTTAAGTCCGAGTGCAGTATAGAGGTAGCAATGTGGTTTCTGAGTCATGTTGGTTACGAAATCTTCTGTTAGAGCTTCATTGTCCTATTGAGAAGGCTACCTTGGTGTATTGTGATAATATAAGTGTCATCTACCTTTCGGGTAATCCAGTTCAGCACCAGCGTACTAAACACATAGAGATGGATATTCACTTTGTTCGAGAGAAGGTAACCAAAGGACAAGTACGCGTCTGTCATATTCCTTCAAGATATCAAATTGCAGACATCTTTACAAAGAGTCTTCCCTCGATCCTTTTTAAAAAATTTAGAGACAGTTTCAGTGTACGAAGACCGCCCGCTATGACTGCGGGAGTGTGTTAAAGTGTATTGGGCTCTGGCCCAATTCGGTGCCAGCCGAGAGTCTCCATGTGTGGGACCCATTTTCTTTCCTTTGTATATTTGGTGAACATTAAACTTAGATTTGTACCTTAATTAGTAGTGTAATATTAACATAATTGTAAAGTTAGTATTCTTATAGAATAGAGATTTCTAGGTAGAATAAGAAGAAGATCTTTCTTGTAACTTGTGCATATATGTCTTTCATTAATAAGAATAATCAAAAGATTATTTCTTTCAAATTCAAAAAGGTTGTATGATGGATATGATTCTCGTAGTTTGTCAACTCCATTTTGTAATAAATAACATATCTTATTTTTTAGATTACTATTCACTTTTTTTATGGACAGATTGAATTATTTTTTAAAATGATATGATAGTGTAACTCGATAAGTTTATAGATAGATAGAAGTGAACTCTTTAATTTTTAACATCATGATATAATCGAGCATGGCTTTAGGGTGAAAAATAGTGCTGGTAATATGGAAGAAAGATGCAAGTATCCGTTTATATTTTAAATCGTTTTCAACCCGCTCATATCTGACCTCACAGCCCATATCTTTTTTATTAATCACAAAGTGCAAACATTACTCACAGGCCACAGCCCATTTGCGATATCGAGCCATGCTAGCTGCGATGGAGAAAAGTGAATACATGCCATTCTTTTCTCACGTGAAGTTAATTACTACTAGGCAAAAAAGTCTCCGTCTCTGAAAACCATGCAGTTTTTTTCTTGCCTCATCTACGACCTACCTTTAGCGTCAAATGGTGGTCCTGTTCTCCCTTTTCTTCTGTTCCTTGACTCCCTATCTTTATTTATTTAATTGCTTGATATTGGAAATTTACTATTTCTTCGTCCTCCTTAAATTTGACTAAACACGAAGTTTAAGAAATAAATAGAGATTTTTGAATTTTATAGTCTTAAATTAAAGATGAGTACAATATATTAAAATATCCTTTAATCTTGTGATTATAAAATTGTCATGTAGGATCTTTTAATTGTCAACTTATTAAATGTGTAAAGAGACACTTTTTTTGGGACAAATTAAAAAAAAGTAAGACAACTAAAATAGAATGGAGGGAGAGTAGTTCGATTAACCTGAATCTCTGTCGACTAAGTCTGGAGGTAAAGCATTCCTCATTCTTAGGATTCAAAAGTAAAACCTTTGATTAAGGGTGAAAGCAGTGGTGGGACATGATTTTCACTGAGGGATCCAACAAATAAAAAGGAAAATATATGAAGAACTAATTAAGGAGATTCAACATCTACTTTATATACATTAAAAATAATATTAATCTTATACATATTGGGTTATTTTTTGGTGAAGGGAATTCATATGAATCCATTGCGCCCCATCTCTACCCATAGTTGAAGGGATCTTAAGTACTATATGACAACTTTCCTCTATGGTATCTTTTCATCCTCTAATGGTGCTAAGATTATCACACGTTTCAAAAGTCAACACATTGTGACTCCTATTTGACTAGTGTCTAAAGAACCCCATACGGATTAATACGCAATTTGCAGGCTTATGTACGGAATACGGATACTACTTGTGAGGCTCATTATTGACAAGTAGCAGCACATATTATTAGTACTAATTTCTGATTACATTGACGGTTTAAAGAATGAATTTTGAGTCTAACTCAACCCCAAAAGATAGCTTATGAGGGGATGATTGTACAAGTTCATATAAGGAGTCTCAAGTTCATATAAAAAATCCAGATTTTCATTTCATTTTCGATGTGAGACTCTTAACATGGAAATGACAAGTGACCACATAGGGCATTACACTATTCCTTCTAGTTCATAAATAAGATCTGAATATAGTTCGGCATTCAACGCTTAGAGGAGTCGAATATCAAACACAACAATAACTATACTTTGATCACAAGTAAGTGGATCCAAGAATGAGCACATCCCAACGTACAAAATTTCTATCGTAACGATTCAATCATAAATTAATTAATTGTATTATGGTTGTTGACCTATTGCAAGTGATCTCCTTTTTTATTCGGGTTTAACAGATAATGTGAGCAGTCTAATGCCGGTAGAGTCAAGGGCTTAAGGGAAAATCATTCAATGAAACAAAAATGAAAATATTGACTGCTACGCCCGGAAGTTGATTCGTGAGCACAATAAGGGGCATAGCCTATGCGTGCTGCTTTGGCATGAGGGTTAGGTAGATACTTGAGCAATATGAGTGGCTGTGTGTTTAGACGTGCTAGGCTAGGATTTGCCATACTTTTACGGTATACCGATTGTGGATGGACGTGTGAATTTGGTACATGTAGGAAAATGTCAATAATTCTTCATTGCTAGGTGTGTAAGAATTCGCATTGTCCCCCCCCCCCCCCCTCCCCAATTAGTTTTAAAATCTCAAATTTCATTTCATTTCGTACGAAGAATTATCTGTAAATATCTTTTGAATGACTTGATTATATAAAAGTTATTTACTGTCCGTATATATAAATTAAACTGTCACTATAAAAGGCAGGGTAACTTGCACCATTGTTTATACCCAACACCCACATAGAAAGAGAACTTGGAGATGGAGAAAGAGAGGGAAAAAGAAATGAAACAGTCAAAATTCAAGAAGATTTGTGTGTTTTGTGGGAGTAGCGCAGGAAAAAAGAGTATCTATAAGGAGGCTGCAATAGAGCTTGGAAGAGAACTAGTAAGGAAATATTATTACTCTGTTTCTTATACTGTTGGAAGCAAAGCTTTCTTGCATGTAACTGATGTAAGTCAGCTTATACACATACTTTCTTGCATGTAAGTCAGCTTACGCACATATTTTCTTGCATGAACTATGCCTTCATCTCCATCAATTAGTTGTGTCGACTATATGAATCATCACTGTCCATTTCGCTCTATTGTTTAATCCTGTTTATTATGTCCAGTAGTGAAAATGTTAGGTATTGGGTCGACTATATGAATCAGCATTGTCCTTTGAAATTGCTTATTGTTTTTGCTTGTATAAAATAAGGTATCAAGAAATATAGACCTAGTTTATGGAGGAGGCAGCATTGGTTTGATGGGTTTGGTCTCTCAAGAAGTTCACAACGGTGGTCGCCATGTCCTTGGGTCAGTTCTGCATATATTTCCATTTTCTTCTCAACATGAAAATACTGGCAACTTGCTTTTTAATCTTGATATTAATTGCATTGATCGCCGGACAGTATTATTATCAAACATTATTGGTTAAGTGAGATTTCACAACTAACTAATTTTAACATGTTGTTGCCTCCAGAGTGATTCCCAAGACATTAATGCCGAGAGAGGTATGCTTCTCGTCACAATATTTTAAGATGTTAATTTGACTTATGTACTCCATTAGTTTATTAGTCAATTGAAGAACATAAGAAAACAAACGAAATTAATGAGTTTATGTGGTAGACTCTCATTTGCCCGTATTTTCTACCTCATTCTTGTTATCTTTAGTATGAACTTTGTTCTTGTTGGTATCCTGAAACAGCAAGATGGATTTTTTTGTAAGTAGTATTGTATTTAGTTTGAAGGTTTGGTTTAATATTTTTCCTTTTTCAGAATTTTCTTGTTCTATAGCTATCACTTTCTTTATCCCCTTCCATCCTTCCTTCCCGTTTCTTCAATTCTGGTCCCCCTCATTGTAACACTATTGGTCCTCTTTGCTACTTAATTTAGCCAGACATCAAAAACAAAACGGAAAATCTATGTTAGTTAATAGAAGAGCTAAAATACTACTCCCTACTTAACTTCCTAAACAAACAAAGATTCACAATGATAAAAAAACAGTATGACCCGTTATTGATGCAGAAGTGAATTAATGATCAAGAGTCCGTAGGTTCAAAATGAGTATATATGATCTTATCATACATATACATCCTTTTTTTTTGTGTGTATATGATTATGTACATAGTTGAACCTGCCGTGTTGCGTTGTTCTAACATCAGTTACGTACTGATGCGCGAAAAGATGCACACACTTTAACGTAAGTGCACGTTATCGTGACAAGTAATATAGTCTTGATAAGACCGAATATCGTCCACAAGGATTATGGTTCAAGTACCAACGATCTATCTTTTGGTATCTATTTGGCAATCGATATTTGATTTTGTTGTTTATAACTAAGAATTATAAAGACTAATTTAACTAATGTGTTACTTCAGTTGTGATAGGAATAGGGCTTCCACGTCTCCTCAACTATCCGCTTATGTTATTTATTAATGCAATGAAATATGGTTCTTCTTCTCTCAGAGCTAGCAGGTTTACGAAATCGCTTTATAATCCCGTTAAGGATATATAAACACTCAACCCCAGTATTGCTCCTTTCTACCTTTCGGTGATAAGGATGACTCTATAGGAGGATTAAGAACAAAAACCTAGTTAACCGTCACGCACCATGCGTAAAATTAGGGTTTTTAAGCCTCTCATTAACGCTACATAAATAATTGAGGTATTTTCATCCCCAATCCAAAATATGTCTACCCAACTTACAACATATTCACAACCTCCTCCTTTCGAAGTTTGATTAGAAATCATCAAAATAATGATAATTAGTGATCATTTAATTACCAAGCATTCAAAGCAATTATTGGATAAATCTCAACAAGAAGAAGAATAACCATAACATGCATCAATTCATAACATAAGTTTCTAGTGAATTAACATGGAAAGCCCTATAAAAGAATTAGTTCCTAGCCATTGACATGACAAGAACTAATTCAAAGTTCATCATACAAAACTGAAATAAAAGAAAGAAAAGAAAAGAGAATTACTAAGTTTAGGGTCTCCAATCTTCAATCCAAGAAAACCTTGTGTTGTGCAAGAAAGGGAACCCTTTAGAAGCTGAGGTTCTCTTTTATAGCCGAAAAACCGCCTCAAACTTTTCCTTCAGCGACCTAATTTCGTCTAAAGCACGATTTTCCGCGTCGTATGCGCACTGCTATCGGCGCCACGGCGGATCTCTGCGATGCCGGGTGATTTGGCGCGGCCAGTCTCTGCGTGCGCGCGCTGGAACCTCTGCAGCCTCTTCGATGATTAGCGCCGCGATTTTGCCTCGTTCGCCACTTTCTCTGTTTTTAGCTCTGGAACCTCCTCTTTTGCCCTCTTTTGTCTCCTTTTTCGCCATTTGGCCATTTTAACCACTTTGACTCAAAAGAAAGAAAATTTATCCTAATACGACACTTATTTGTACAAAAAGGGACAAAAGACTAACTAAAAACGACTCAAAAAGTGTATATAAAATACACCGATCACGTACAAGAGGAGACTACTAGAGAGAGGACCCTGCAACTTGCATTATGCATTTACAAGCCTCATCCTTTTCTTTTTATTCTTTTGGTAAGATGATATTAATCTCCTTTGGAGAGTCTTTCATTAATATCAAGGTATATATAGAGTATAATATTCATCCCTTATACAATAGGAATCCTAAGCCTATACAAAAGAGGAATCCTAGGTTTACCATAATTATATTTACACAATATATGAAAATATTTTAATTATGGGTAGGAAATATATTATTTCCTATATTTACACGTTTACACACACCCTCAGTCGGAGCGAGAGGAGGCCGGACGTTGAGACTGGATCTGAAGTCAAGAAACAACTGTCTAGGAAGTCCTTTGGTAAATACGTCTGCATACTGATAGGATGATGAAACATGTAAGACATGGCCTAGAGCAACTTTCTCACGAACAAAGTGTAGGTCTATCTCAATGTGCTTGGTTCGCTGATGTTGAACCGGATTATGAGACAAATGGATGACAGAGATGTTATCACAGTAAATAATAGATGCCTGACGCAAAGGACACTGAAGTTCTAACAGTAAGTTTCTGAGCCAACAAATCTCAGCTACTACATTTGCAACGCCTCTGTACTCAGCCTCGGCACTGGATCTAGATTAGGGTAGCCTGTAACTTGGCAGACCAAGAAATCATATTATCCCCTAAGAAAACACAAAAGTCGGAGGTGGAGCGTCGCGTGTCCGGACACCCTGCCCAATCTACATCCGTATATGAGAGCAACCTGTTTGGTGCAGAGGGGTATATGTGCAAACCATAATCAAGACTACCCTTAATGTATCGAATGATACGCTTAAGAGCAGTGAATGAGACTCCCTGGGGCATGCATGAATAAGCACACCTGCTGAACATCATAAGCTATGTACGGCACAGTAAATGTGAGATCTTGAAGTGCACTGCAAGCTCCTATCTGAGTAGGATCGAGACCTGAGCACCATCCATGATCGAGCTTAGATTTGAATCGAATGGAGTAGGCATAACTTTGCAATTCGCCGCCATCTTAGCACTATCTCTCTCAGTATACTTACGACACAAGAACATGTGATTGATCGACACAGTCACGATATCCCCAATAAATAACTCAGATTTCCCAAATCAGTCATTGCAAATTCGGACTTAAGCAAGACAATAATCTCATTTTTCAATCTATCCGGCGAGGCGATCGAACAATATAATCCACGTCTGCAGTAATAAGTAGCGATCTACTACCTCGATAAAAATGAAAAGTGATGTATCACTCTTTGCTGCATACAAACTCAATCTGCAAGATATACCGCAAATCGATCATACCGTACGGGAGCTGTTTGCCATATAGTGACTTATGAAGGCACATAGTGAGGATCATTGGATGGGTGAACCCAGGCGGTTGATGCATGTACAATGTTTCTCTCAGGTCCCCATGTAAGAATGCATTTTTCACATCAAGTTAATGGATCGGTCAGTGTATGCCCATGGCAATGCTCAAAACTGTGCGAATAGTAGCCGGTTTGACAACCGGGATGAAGGTCTCTCCACAATCAATGCCCTCATGCTGATTTGTGCCATTAGCCACAAGACGGGCCTTATACCTCTCAAGATCCACATTATCTCTGAACTTGTGACGAAAAAGACACATACATCGAATTACATTCACCCCCTCAGGTATATGTAATAGATCCCACGTGTGATGTTTATTTAAAGCATTGAATTCCTCATACATAGCCGCATTCCAATTAGTGTCTTGTTTGGCCAATTTTGGGTTCTTTGGAAGTGGAGAGATGGTTTGACCAGACAAGTTGAAATGGACTTTGGGTTTGAAGATTCCATGCTTTGAATGAATTTCCATTGGATGAGTAGAGACAGTGGGTGGCGGAGTGGTGTCTGAGACGGTGGGTAAAGTCGGATAAGAAGAATGTGGGGGTGAAGCTGTCGTAGGAGCCGCGACTCCTGGATCGAGCGCCGCGGCGCTAGAAGGTTGACATGCTTCTCTGAAGTTTGGCGCCATGTGCCTTACCAGCGCTGGCCATGTCGTGATTCACGAAAGATTGCTCATGGAAATCGGCCGCGCTCCTCGGGCCGTGGCTCACAATGAGCAGGGCGTGGTGCTCGAGGATGAGGGGAGAGATGGCAGACTCGTCAAGAAATGAGTAGTCCGGTTTTTGGAATTTTGGAAGATTCAAAAACGGGAATATGGTCTCATCGAATGTGACGTGACGAGATATGTGGATTTGACGAGTCGACAAGTCATAACATAGATAGCCCCTATGGTTTGGCGGGAATCCTAGGAATACACAGGGAGTAGACCTAGGAGCAAGCTTGTGAGGGGCGGTAGAACTGAGGTTGGGATAGCACAAACAACCGATAATCCGTAGATGATCATAGGTGGGGACTCTACGGTAGAGGATTTCGGTAGGGGTCATATTGTGAAGAGTGCTAGTAGGAAGAATATTTAGAATGTTTTCTAACATTTTAGCAGCATATACCCAGAAGGAAGGAGGGAGGCATGAATCAATAGGGTGCGAATCATATTGTTAATGGTACGTATGAATCTTTCAGCTTTTCCATTTTGTGGTGAGGTGTAAGGGCAGGAGAAGCGAAAAACCATGTCATTATTTGTACAAAATCGGTGAAACATAGAGTTATTGAATTCACGACCATTATCGCACTGAAATGATTTTATGTTTTTTCCAAATTGTGTGTGGATAAACTTGTGAAACTCAAGAAATTTGGCAAATATTTTCGATTTAAATTTAAGAGGATAGAATCAAACATAGTGTGAAAAATCATCAAGCAACACAAGATAGTATTTATGACCGAGAGAACTAGAGATAGGAAATGTCCATAAATCGGCATGTATAATATCAAAAGGAGCAAGTGTAACACTAGTCTATCCCTGAATCTTTCACACTTTCTGAATCTTCTACCTCCACAAATCTCACCACCACGTTGTCATCCTAATTTCATTCAGCCCTAACTGTTACAAACATCAAGAACTCAATTCCCATTCTTCTTGATCAATAAAACAGTCAGTATTCTCCCTGGGTTGAACTGTTTCATAATCATGTATGTCTCTATAACGTGCTTGATCGCATCGATGACACCATTCCGCGCCCTCCGGGGGTTGATGAGTCTACTTGGCGTCGTCTAGACGCCGGCGTCAAACAATGGATTTATGGTAGTATTTCTCAGGATCTTCTTCTTACTATCATGAAATCTGGCGCCACAGTCCTTGAGTTATGTAATCGTTTGGAAGAAATTTTTCAGGACAATAAGCACACCCGTGCTGTGTATTTAGAGGAACAATTTAACAATACACGTCTTGAAAACTTTTTCAATGTAATCGATCGCAAGCGATTAAAGCTAGTAGCGGATCAACTTCTTTGTTGTCGACGAGCACATTCGCGATACCAAACCGTGTTACAATTGATTGTGCCTTCCTAAAGGCGAATATGATACTTTGGCCACTATGATTCAACAGGCAGATCCGTTACCCAGCTTTAACAAAGCTCGCTCGCAGTTGTTGCTCGAAGATACTCGACGTGCTAAGCAGGATGAGCACGGTCGAGGCATTAGCGATCAAACGCGCCTCAAGATCCAGCCGCGCCAGAAAACTCAACCGCAGCGAGGATGCGGTGGAAAGGGTGGCAGAGGCCGCGGAAGGGGAGGTCGTGGTCGTGGCGGTCGCGATCAGCGTAACGGGAGCGTAAACATCAGCGGGGATCGCAGAACAACCGAGCGCGGCTCCTCATCAGTCGCACACGACCGCTGACGCCAGATGTAGCCGCGGCGCCCGGTTCATAGTCGCGGCAGAGTCCATTCGATGCAGCTGACCTACAATCCGTATTCTTACCTCGGTTTTGTTGGACCCCGCTCGACCTCGCGTCAGTCCTCCGTACGAGTCGATTTTGCAACCCTCATCCGATACGTGACACCCATCGAGTTTGAATGACATTCAAAGCACCCTCTCCATGCAACAACCTGACAATACTTGGTACATGGACTCAGGCGCCACATCTCACGTCACCCAATCTGTAGGTACTATCCCTAAACTATTTAGTTTAAAGCATCCTCAGTATGTTACATTTGGTAGTGGAAAACGCATTCCTGTTAAAGGGTATGGTACCTCATACACACAACTTCCTCATCCACCCTTCTCCCTAAAAGACACCCTATATGCCCCACACATGATTAAGAACCTCATATCTGTCCGCCAATTTACTTGTAATAATTATGTCTCCGTGGATTTTGACCCTTTTGGTTTTACTGTGAAGGATCTTCATACGGGGACATCTCTTACGAGATGCAATAGCACGGCGAATCTCTATCCATTCACTTCCACCTCCGCTGCCAGATCTTGTTCTCCCGTCACTCTAGCGACTGTTTCTTCTTTAACTTGGCATAATAGGCTTGGTCATCCAGGTGTCCCAGTTTTTAATTTTCTTAAAGGCGATAATTTCATCGCTTGTAAAGGAAAACTTGCCCAAAATTGTGTTTCTTGCTCTTTAGGCAAACATATTCGTCTTCCGTTGAGAACATGGGAAAGAAAAAGAAAAATCTAGAAATTTTGGAGGGAGGAGGGGGAGGCGCCGCGGCAACCGAGGGAGGGGGTCGGCGGTAGCTCAGAAAAAAAGCTAGGGTTTTTATTTTAGGCTATTGATACCATGTAAGATGATATTAATCTCTCTTGGAGAGTCTTTCTTTAATATCAATGTATATATAGAGTACAATATTCATCCCTTATACAATATGAATCCCAAGCCTATACAAAAGAAGAATTCTAGTCTTACCATAATTATATTTACATAATATATAAAAATATTTTAATTATGGATAGAGAATATATTATTTCCGTATACGCTTTTCATTTTTATGTTGTTGCAAATTATTATGAATATTATGCCCTTGCAGGCTTGCAGGGGGGGGGGGGGTCCTTTGAGTCCCATGAAATAACCCCCACCAATAGTTTCTGGAGATAATCAATTATGTTTCTGTGGGTGTTATCTAAGTGACTGTATCCACTTGTGTGGGGCTAAAAGTTAGTGTCAGTTGTATAGTGTTTTGGATTGACTTGGTGTGTGGGTATTTTTGCATTGACTTAATGCTTACAGTAAAGTCAGTAATAGTGGTGCCACTGCATGCAGATAACTGGTGAAACGGTAGGAGAGGTGAAGGCAGTTGCAGATATGCACCAGAGAAAAGCTGAGATGGCCAAACATTCTGATGCCTTTATTGCTTTACCTGGTTCCTCCTCATTCTCCTTTCCTTTTAAAAAATAATTTAACTATATATATATAGTGTGATTTTTTTGGCGAATAAACTCCTTCCCGCCTTCTAGCGCTAGCCATTGCTTGTCACGACAGATTCTTCATATATACAGCACAACGATTGTGTAACATGTGAAAAAATGAAATTTACTGTAGATATATATATACAATGATGGAGAAAATGATCCTTAATATATTGGGGTTGATCTATTTTGGTGACCAAATATGGTTCTCAGCTTGACCAAAAAGATTCACCTTTTTCTTACATTAAGGACCATATTGTTAGGATGAGTATATCAAGGACCAAAATAAACTAAACTCTCATTAAGGACCATTGTGATCTTTCGAAGATGATGAGTATAAATTTTATGCATTGTAGTTCATCACTTTTTTTAACAATCAGATTAATGTGACACAAATTAATTGTTTATGAATATAAATTCTATTGTACATTCACTGATTTATAATTCTGAATCCACTCAATTATCGGGATCATAGAAGATTAGTTTAATAAAATACAGTACCTAGCTTTTATTTGTAATGAAACTTTGTGGCAGCTCTAGTGAAATTATTGGAGTAATTGGGTAATATTACAGGAGGCTATGGAACACTAGAAGAGCTGCTTGAAGTCATTGCTTGGGCTTATCTTGGAATCCATGATAAACCGGTAAATTTCATATAGTACTGAAGCTTCCTGATTAAATTATTTAATCAGCTAGAAACTTTTTCCATGCATGTCTAACAGTAGTCTTTGATCATTGAAAACAATATTAATGCAGGTGGGACTATTGAATGTGGATGGTTACTATAATTCCCTCTTGACATTTATTGACAAAGCAATGGAGGAAGGATTCATCTGCCCTAACGCCCCTAGGATTTTTGTATCAGCTCCTAATGCCAAGGAACTTTTAAATAAACTCGAGGTAAATGTTTTTTTCTAAATTTCATTTTAAAGGATACAAAAGATTTACAGAATTGATCAAGACTTATAATTTAGAGGTACTACAACCAGGGCCGTCTTTGGACCCGTGCGAGTTGTGCTACCACACAGGCCTTCTAAAAAACGAAAAATTTTAGGGCCCATTTTTTCATTTTTATTAAGTAGTATTATCCAAAATTTACCGTGAAGACCATAATTCGCAGGTCTTAACCCAATTAATGACCAACTTTTACGAATTAAAACAGATCCTCCAGAATGTTTGAGACGGCCCTGACTACAACTTTTATGAAAGTACATTATAAAAGTTGTTAGAATTACGTGAACGTTAACAAGCAAATCTTAATTTTTTTGTTTGGGAAGGTACAAGTGCTTAAAGGCTATATATAATTATCCTTTTCTTTTGTTGGGTTTTATTATTTGATATTTGAAATTTATTGGTCTCACTAATTTAGAATTGTATTGTAATGACTATTTTCAGGATTACTTTCCCAGTGATGAAAATGTTACCTCAAAACTTAATTGGGAAAATGAGGAATTGGACTATTCCTCCAAATGCTAGATACCATCGAGGTAGTTCTACAACAGACCATGTTCCTCCAAGAGAAGCAAAGATGGATGATGGAATTCCACGTCACCTCAGAAGACTAATATTAGAACATTCAGGAATTTAACTTACTTGCAATTGTTTTTTCTTACTTTATAATTTGGTCGTACCTCTCTAGTAACTTTCCCTTCACTTTCTTTCGATTGAGGACAGATTGTTGCCATGTCAAGTGTTAATTAATAATGAAATGATTATGATGGTTTCTATTTGTTTTAACGTAGAAACTAATTTCTAGAATATTCTTTCTACATCTCTAATATTATGTAACACTATATATATTGTACATAATAATCGATGGAAAAGGAAGGAGAACATATTTTTCTTTATAGTATTAGCAATCAAAACCTAAAATTCTCTTCCTAACCTCTCGGCCGCCCCCAACCCTCGGCAGCCGCCCTCCCCAAACTTTCTCCTACCACCTCTCGGTCGCTTCCTCCCACTCATCTTCTCCAAACTTTTCAATGGCTGAACACCTAAATTTCATCCTACTCTTGCAGTTAACAACATCAAGAACTTCATTCTCATAACTCTTGAGATGGAAAAGGGCCAGTATTCATCTTGGACGAAATTATTTAAGATTCATTATCGTGTGTACAAAGTCATCGACCATATCATCCCTCCTAAATCAAAGCCCTTGGAACACCCTGTTATTTCTATTGATGACATTTGGTCCCGCTTAGATGTGGTTGTCCTACAATGGATCTACGGCATGATCTCGAACGATCTATTGTATACAATCATTGAAATCGACGCCACTGCACGACAAATGTGGGAGCATTTGAAAAGTATTTTTCAGGATAATAAGACACAACGTGCCTTGTACCTAGAAAATCAATTTAAGGTCATTCAACAGGACGATTTTTCAAATGCGTCAGCTTATTGTCAGGAACTTAAGATGGTTACTGATCAACTCTCCAACGTCAGTGCACCGGTCACTAATAACCGATTGGTGATATAACTTATTGCGGGTTTGAATGAAACTTATGACGACGTCTCTACCATCCTCCAACAATGCATGTTGATTATTTAAACAAGGGAAATTTTGAAAGAATTTGTCCAAAATATTCTTAAAATTCTAAACAACCAATTTTTTTTTTGAAAGGCCTAAACAACCACTTATTGTGGAACGAATGGATCGGAGTAGTTCTTTTGAAGGCGAATGGATCAACAAAGTTACGTCATTCCTTTTATTTCTAAAAAAATGTAGTTTTATGGGATATAGAAACTACTTGTGAAGATATCTAGAAGTTTATGAGTTTCTTTGAAGACGTACTACTTGTATATATTTCTAAATCTTGAAATATGTTAGCGATAATTTAACCAAGTTTTCTATTATTTGGGTTTTTGTTTTTCCTAGTTGAATTGTAACTGATGTTGACCGTTTATGCTAGTAAAGTAGTTTATTGTCAATGAAAAAGTTACTTTTATTTCTATAGAGTTTTCCAATAAAAATCAACTATAATAAAAACTAAATAAAATAAGCACTCGTTCATAAACACACATAAAACAATAAAGGTGTCACCTGTTAATAAAAGCTTTTTTATCCAGTCTTTTTATTAATAAAACTAAAGCATAACGAAAGAAAGGGACAAAAGATCACTTACCTTTTGCTTGTGTGCAGTATATTTAACTTTGAGGTGTGGGTTTGCCTGGTGGCTAAAGCTCTTCAAAGTATACTTTTGTGAACATTCATCAAACAATTAACCGACTAAAACACACTTGAACCTGATACTATGCACATTCCCAACAAAAATAAGTTAAAAAAATGGGAGAAGAGACAGATTGATGGCTTGAGTCCCTGCGGAAGTGTGGCTTGAGAAGATGGGAAATCTGGTGAGGGAACTGGCCACTAATATTTCTGTCAATTGAACGGCGACAGGGAATTGTGGAGTTTGTACACAAGGGACTTCCTTCATCGGACTTGAAAGTTGCGACTGTTAGAGAAAATATGAAGGGTTGGCTTAGATTTTTTCTATATTAAATAAATAAAATATACAAAGAGTATTATATTAATTTAACTTTTAAATTTAGGGATTCCTGCTTTTAATATAATATAGATATTGATTAAATAGGACCAGAGTACAATAATATTCCTTCGAAAATTCAGAGAGTAGAGTTAAGTACGCAAACCATATGGAATGCCTCGAGGTAATCCCATTAGGCATTACTCCACTTATACTCAATCTAACACCCATTCATGAGGATCACCAGATTCTTTCATATGACCAAATATCCACCTATTATGCCATATGAATTTAAGACAACCCCTCTCCTTAGTCCCTTAATTTAATCCAATTCCAAGCACACGGGTAAAGATATTTGTCCTTTGACCTGGTAAGTCATAAGTAACAATAATTTTCTAAACTAGTCATAACAATATTGAACAACTTCAATAGATACACTATGTAGTATATACTTTATGCAAAATCAATAACACAACCCCACTGGACAATTAGAAACTATCAAGAAATTTCCTAATGAAATTGTGTTTTCTTTTCTTTTCGCTGAGGTGGACAGCACCAAATGTGCATTATATGTAATGGCATAGTCAAAATCGGGTTGCCTGTGAAAAGTTAGCCATCCGACTTGAACTCTAATTAATTAGTTGCTCATCCTCTAACTCTGCTTAAAAGTAATGCTTTTATTTGATGTGCACTAAAGTTAATGGTTGAGTTTTGGAAAGAATTTAGGGGTTTGACTTTGACTTTTCTTGAAAGAAGGAAAAAAAAAAGTTACTACGTTATATATGTAGTTATTTAATTTAAGTTTAGCTTATGATAATCAAAATGGTCATAATTCCCTAATGATGGGTAAGCACACGTGAGTCAGACCCAATATCTGGAAGGACTTCATGGTCGATTTCAAACTATTTATAAATCATGTTGAAAAGAAAGAATTACGGTCGGATTAATAAACTTACTGATCATTGAACAGAGAAATGTGAAGTCAGTTAAAGTCAAACAAATAACATGATAGTCAGATCTGTCTCAAACATTTTAAGGGTCTGTTCTAATTCGTAAAAGTGAACCCTTAATATAAATAAATATACGATTTTAATAATTAGAAATTATTTTAAATTGTAAATAACAACTTCAAGTTAATTAACTCCTACTTTGATTGAGCTATGACTTGTGAATTATGGACTTTTACAGTAAATTCTGACTAATACTACTTAATAAAAATGAAAAAAGAAGTTCCTAAATTTTTTTATTTGGTGTTCTAATGAGATAAAGACGCGGTTAAATGCAGGCCGCTCCTATGGTAGTTAATGTAGTAACTAGAATAAAGAATAATTCATTGATTACTACTTTTCCTCTTGATGTAGAGGAAAATGAGGCTATTCAAACCTTTGAAAAGGTATTGCATGTAACTCAAATATATTCTCATACGAGTCTAATTCTTGCACTTAAGCTTTGAATTTAGCATGAAAACATCTTTAAAATATAATTAGACGAAGTTGGGAGAACGTGAACTGTGTGAAATTTTGAGCGTTGACCAAATAAGCATAGGCGATTTTTATAGAATTAGAAAAAAAGAAGAAGCTTTACTCTAATTATCTAGTGATACCTAAGATATCTACGTTGACTTTGAACTTCTCAAGCTACGCATGCAATGAAGACAGCTCCTCTTCATCTTTTATACTCTCTTCGGCCTTACGTTCTTTAGTGTTTGCTTCAGGTGCTCATCATTATAAATGTTAAACTACTCTATAATTGAAGAAATCAGGATCTAAGTGTGAAGATAAGGAAGCCAACACCAACACAAAATTAATAGTGTTCAATTTATTGAAGAAGAGGAAATGTTTACAATACTTAAAAAAGAAAAATATCTTAGCTAACCTGTATTTATACACTCTAACTAACTCATAATCGCCTTGTGTATTTGCTAACTAAGACCCCACAACTTTCTGTATTTACAAATGGACCCCAGACTACATTATCATTTCAACACCCCTTCAAACTAGGTGGTGAGAAAATATTCAAAACAACTAGCTTGGACAATAGATGATAATGTTGAGCTCCACCAAGTCCCTTGGTTAACAAATCAACCTCTTGTTCACCGGTTGGAATATACTTGGGATGAACTAAGCCTTTTTACACCTTCTCTTATGAAATGACAGTCAATCTCTATGTGTTTTATTCTTTCATGACACACAAGATTGTTTTGGTGTTGGAACGTCAACCCTCAGAAATTTGAACAATCCTAGCAACCAAATTAACTCTGACACAGTCAAAGCCATGCTTCTATTCTCAAATTCTGTTGAGCTCCTTACCACAATATTTTGCTTATTTGATTTCCATGAGATTAAAGAACCTCCAAACTTGGCAATATATCCTGTTACTGACTTTCTTGAGTTTGAACAGCTATAATAAGCAACTAATGATGTATCACCTCCTATTTCAATAGAATTCCCAAGCCCGGTTCACTCTTAACATACCTTACCACCCTGTAGGTTGCGTCTAGGTGAGACTTATTGGGTCTTTGCATAAATTGATTTCAAGTTTGAACACTATAGGCTATATATGGCCTAGTTAGTGTAAGTAAAGCAATTTTCCTATCAACCTCTGGTATTCTTTGACATCATTCAATAAAGGATCATCCTGCACATTGCAATGCTGGTCCTCCAACATGAGATGTTGATCATACTCATAGTTTGTGAGTCTTTGATTCTGCTCCAAGGTATATCCCCTTATAATGCTACATTTTCCTTGATAAGCAATTGGACTAGTCTTACCATTTGGAAGATGTACACTACCATTAGTCACACTACTTAGCAAGTTTGAATTAGTAGTCATGTGATTTGTTGCACCACTATCTATTATCCATGATTCATTGTTAGACTGCACAGATTATGAATTAACATTAACTATCAAGGTAACATTATCTTTCATATTAACTGATGTGTCTTCAATTGCCATGCATTTGCCCTTGCTCAGCATTTTCAGAATCTGAGTGTATTGATCATCAGAGAAATAATTCTGAGTGCTTCCACTGCTGCTAGAGGCATTAACATTTCTATGAGTCTGTATAACTTGAGCATTGCCACTGTTGACAACTAAATTACCTCTTGATCTTGTATCATCTTTGATTGGTATATCATCAATCATAACCATAATGGTTTGCATATGTACCTACTTCTTCTTTCCTTTAAAACCTGATGGATATCCCACCAGTTTGTAGCAAGTGTCTTTTGAATGACCTTGCATATACAGAACTCACAAATGAGGTTACTGAAATTATTGAACCTCTTGTACCTCTGCTGATCACCTCACTGTTACTAGAACTAGTTGCATTCTCATGAATTGGATTATTGAAGTTGTTAAACTTCATTTATCTCTGTTGATTATCACTAGCATTCATCATAACTGTATTTTTATGTATCTCATTAACTGTATTTTTTTGTGAACTAGAGACACATATCTTCCTCTGACTTTCCTCATGAGCAAGCATGGCATGAGCTTGACTAACAGAAGGTGATGGTGACATGAGTAAAATCTGACTCCTAATAGCATTATATGAACTTAAAAAGCTTATGTTACTCAAGATGAACTGTAAAATCCCTCAATTTATCGCATCCACAAAGTGCAGGGATCAAGGAATGATATTCATCCCAAAGCAAACACAATCGAGTATGATAAGTTGAGATATCAGAAGTACCTTGATAAATTATAGCTATCTTTCTATGGAGATTGTAGATCATCGATCCATTGACCTTATCAAATCGTTCCTTTATATCCTTCCACACTATACAAATATTTTCTGTATAAACGATCTCATTCAACATATCTTTCAACACCGTGTTCATAATCTAAGTCAAAATTACAGCATTCACACGTTTCCACTTTTCCTCCATGTCATCCTTAAACTGGCTCTTCGTGCATGTGCCATCAATAAACCCTAATTTGTGTCTAGCTCGCAATGCTAACCTCATTGCTCTGCTCCAAACAGAATAATTTTCCGATCCTCTCAATTGAATCGAAATTATCGTATTTCCAGAACTATCCGGACTGTTGTAAGTAGAGAGTATGTCGGCGATCTTCAATACTTATCTCCGCCATTGTTAATTCTCGAGAAATCAAAATTTTCGATCGAAAAATTCACCAAATTTCAACAAACCAAGTGCGATAGCAGCAAGAGTTAGCTCTGATCTCTCTAATACCGCTTTGATACCATGTTAAACTATTCCACAATCGAGTAGAAATCAGGATCTAAATGTGAAGATAAGTAAGCAACACCAACACGAAATTAACAGCGTTCAGTTTATTGAAGAAGAAGAGGAAATGTTTACAATGCTTAAAAAAGAAAAATATCTTAGCTAACATGTACTTATACACTCTAACTAACTCATAACTGCCTTTTGTATTTGCTAACTAAGACTTCACAACTTTCTATATTTACAAACAGACCCCTGACTACATTATCATTTCAACAATATAAAAAAAAAAATCATTTTTCGAATTGTTACTAAAGCCATGTGGTATTTAGTACCTATTGGCTCGAGTAGTCAGTTGCGTGCCTAGTAGGATCCATTAGAGGGGACTACTAATTATCTGAGTTAAAGAACTAACAGGGCAGAAGTGAATTTTCTTTAGCAGACTTATGGAATTGGATTAAGGGTGCTAGTTTTCTCTAATCAACGAATGTTGTCAATCATGTACTCCAGGGATCCACTATCTATTGCCACCTAACCTGTAAAAGAAGTTTTTTTTTCTCAATAAAGAAAAAATTAGACTTCACTAAAATTGTCCCTCATGCAAGCAAAATCAGTCCATGGCCAAAGATAACTTGCGTTCAACATTGACAAAGTTTGGCAAGAAGGCAATTACAGATATATGCTGCAATGTTCATGCACTAAACGAATAAAGTCAATCCTTACCAACCCTTTATTCAATACATAAATCTCTTCATATATACTTAATCTTTTTCTAGTGTAATATACTCTGCACCTTGGTGTATAAACTTGAGGGTTTGCTTTAGCTAAATTTGTTGAAGAAGAAAAGGCACATCTGCTTTGTCCTCATTCATTTATAATATTTCTTATTTCTTTGTTCTCAAGGTAATGCATATTTCTACCTAGTACCTTTTTGCATATTTGTCTCTTCCTATTATATATTCCCTTTGTTAGGTTATGACGCTGAGTTAGGAATTTTGACAAGGGGATTCAAGAAAATACAAAAATGCCTGGGATTTGAACCTATATTCTCTTACATTAAGGGGATTAAAAAATTTCATATACGTATAAAAATATATGTTTACCCTATTTATGCAGTGGAACTTTCCAGGAAAGGGGACTCAATGCATATTCAAACTACTGTCTACTGAGTCTCTTGGAAATTGGGTTTCACTATTTAGAAAATCAGTAGTTTGAATATTTGCAAATATGGGAATATGGATCTTTGAGTATTCTTGAAGAGAATATATACTTTATCATGTTTGGTGGTTTTTTTTTTTTATGACGAGGGAACCAATGCTATTATTTTTACAAGTGCGTGAGTTGAACCTGACCGACGTATGATACCGCAAAACCACGTCAGCTGGTGTTTCTAAGATTATGTGTTCAAGAACTTTTTTAGTAATGCTAGATTTTTCTAATAAATTTAATGGGCTTTCAGTTGTATTCTAATCTGTCACAATATAAACCTCTTAATTCTCATGCAACCTTGATAATGAATATGTAAATGTCTTTTTCTTTTCTACTTACATGGGCAACATACGAAAAATTATGTCTATACAGATAGTGAATATTATATTTAATCTGGACTTAACTTATATGTATGTAAATAATTTTAAACTAAGCTCAAAGATTAGACAGCCAAAAATGCAGGGGAAGACTTCTTTTCAGGCAGCAAAGCCGGCCTTAAATTAGTGTCCTTAGTGGGAAATTATACATGAACATTAACCATAGTTCAGGTAACGCGTTGCTTATTATTATTTGTTTACAAGAGTTATTACTTAGAACACACACTTGTCTGTGCTATATATACTATTCTTGCCCAAGATCCAATGTTCTGCAAACTTCAATAGCCTCCCTCACCCCTACCTTATATTCTAAGTGTTAAACAAACTCATTTAATCACTTATTAAGCCTACTTGTGTTGTGGTAAGTATAACAATCTTCTTGAATTGTGAGTACTAGTAGCTTTCTTTTTACCAAGAATTGTTTTTCACTTCATATTTAATTTGCAGGTGGATAGTTTTCATCTGGCTGAAGTTAACTCTGAATGGGGTTAACTAGGAATGCTGATATGAGAAGTGGGGATTCCTTAGAAGGATTGGGAAAAACTAATACTATGAGACAACAAAAGGGTGCTTCTTCAAGGCTTGTAACTGTGTTAACTTGTTTACAGTTCACATTTGCTGTTTATGCTACATTTCTTCTATATTACATGAGCCCTTCTATAGATTTAAGGTCTAAACCAGACTTCAATTGGACTACAAGAATTGCTCATCAATGGAAGCAATTCATAATCCCTCCCCATGTCGTTACTCGTCATAATCAGGAAATTAATTCAGTTGTCAGAGCTGTTAAAACTCAACCAATTAGTCCCTCTCAAGTTTGTGAGCACGAGAAGATTGATTTTGTACAGAAAAAGTCGAACGATTCTGTGATGATCAAGTTGAAGACAGAACTTTATCAAGAAGTGCTAGAGTATCAAAGCAAGTCCCTTGGTGCTGAGACTCTTTCTGAGCTAATGAAAATAAAGTCCAAATGGGATATGCGCGGATCAAACAAGCCAAAAATTACAGTGATTTTGAACCATTTCAAGAGGAAAACACTTTGTGCTCAGCTTGATTCTTTGCTAGGCCAGACCCTCCCATTTCATCATGTTTGGGTACTCTCATTTGGAAGTCCAAATGAGAACTCCCTTAAGAGAATTGTGCATACATATAACGACTCGAGAATAAGCTTTATAAGTTCAAGCTATGATTTCAAGTACTATGGAAGATTCCAATTGGCTTTACAAACAGAAGCTGACCTTGTATATATCGTAGATGATGACATGATCCCGGGGAAAAAGATGTTGCAAATGTTAGCACATGTTTCAGGAACAGACAAGTACAAGAATTCTGTTTTGGGCAGCATTGGTAGGATTTTGCCATTTAAACAGAAGGATTCTAGTTTTCCGAGCTACAGGAAGTTTCGATCCAAGGAAGCAGGAGTTTATTTGCCTGATCCTGCTTATAATATTACTGTGGACAAGATTGTTCATGTGGATTTCCTATCTAGTTCTTGGTTTATGTCTGCTGAACTTGTCAAGACACTTTTTATTGAGACGCCGTTCACTTTCATGACAGGGGAAGACTTGCACTTAAGGTATGTACTTTAACAGATTCAACTTTTTGGTGACAATATTTCGCATAGTAAATCATATGTACACTTTCAGAAAGCTCATTGATCTGTTCATCTAAGGGAGGATAATAAATTGTTATATAAATAGTATATTACGCAAAGTTATACAACTTTGTTTCCGTGTGAATATAAAAGATGTCTAATATTCTAGGACTGCTCCGCTTGATAATACATAGTGTACCACTAGATTTATGAGTTGATAAGGTGTATTTAATATAGAAGCATGACGATCAAGCTGTAATTGTAGATGAGATTATTATGTGATTCATATTAGCAATTTTGCAAGTTGATAGTTAGAATGCCTATGTTTTTCTAGGCACTCTAGAAAAGAATATTCTTCACCTAACAATAGTACTGTTTCTTTCTTGTATATCCAAAAAGTAATCATCTTTTTAGCTTTTAATCTACTCATGAAAGTAAAGGAAATTTACAAGAATTTCTAATATTGATAAGGTACTACAACTAGTCACTTTGACATCCAAATTAAAGATTTGTGCATGAGAAGAAAATCGAATGTAAAAATGGATCAAATGATGCATGGTTATGCTAGGCCTTAAAATTATGAATTCTAACAACTTCAATTTCCTTTAAAAAAAATGCAGCTATCAGTTTCAGAAGTACAGAGATGCTGGTTCATTTGTGCTACCAGTTGATCCAAATGATAAGGACACTTGGGGTGACAGTGAACACAGGCTTGCCTACGTATCCGAAACAACTGTTATTTTTAAGGACGTTGTTCAAGTCCGAGATGATCAATGGTGGAGGGCACTCTCTACTGGTTACGTGACACAATGGGCATCGATGTATCCTCAAAAAATCAATGCACTTTTCTATGCCCACTCTATCGATGAAGTTAAAGCTCTTGCGCCTCTTCTGCTAAAGTTCAGTTCAACTGTTGGAAAGAAGGCATATATCGTTGTCTCGGGCGGCAACTTTTGCCCTTGTGAAGATGCTGCTGCAGCTTTAAAGTGGCCTAAGGCAGTATGCAAAGAAAGAAGATTCAAGATTATGGATCTAGGAGTTGGTGCTTTATCAGGAAATTCAAATTCAGAAGTGCCTATTGTTCAAGCAGTGTATGCTAGCATGAAAGGACTTATCAAAATTCACAATCCTAGCTTGGTGATCACTGTAGACAACGTAGACTCTAACGTGAAGAAAGCTCTGAAGATGGCTACTGAAGCTAACACAAACAGTTCAATGCTCGTTCTTCTACCTAAGTCATCGGTGCCAAAGGTTCTATGGATGGCTGATCTTCATTCCACAGCGTTGCCAAGTAAGAAATTAATGTGACTTTATCCATAATATTTTGGATTTTTGGTATAATTTCATTTTTGGACCGCTCAAAAGAATAATAGTCAGCAAATGTATAGGTTGTGTATTAACTATTAAGTATAAATATACATATAATATACGTAAATATACATATAATGTACATGATCAGTGTGTAGGTTTTGTATATTTTAGCTAGCGCCCCAGATTAATTTCGGCTGACGAGCCAAAATGTAATTATCCCTTAATATTTCCCTTCTCTTTTGTCTAAATTTCTGAACAATGCATTTTTGTTACTTCAGATTGGAACCGTATGAGGATTAATGTGAATATCATCACACAGAACAGAGCTAATTCACTAGCAAGGCTTCTCAAATCTCTAAGCGATGCATACTACATTGGTGAAGAAGTTCCTATAACTTTCAACATGGATAGAAAGGTGGATGAGGCAACTATAAAGCTTGTCGACTCGTTTAATTGGCCTCATGGACCCAAAGTTCTTCGAAGGAGAATCATGCAAGGAGGCCTAATTCGAGCAGTTAGTGAGAGTTGGTACCCCTCATCGGACGATGATTTTGGTCTCTTACTTGAAGATGATGTTGAAGTTTCCCCATATTATTACCTTTGGATCAAATATGCTCTCTTGTTCTACCACTATGACCCTGAAATATCTCTTCCTGAGCTGTCATCGATCTCTCTTTACACTCCACGTTTGGTTGAAGTGGTAAAAGAAAGGCCTAAATGGAATGCAACAGATTTCTTCAAGCACATTCACCCAAACACACCTTATCTCCACCAGTTGCCTTGCAGTTGGGGTGCAGTTTTCTTTCCAAAGCAATGGCGGGAATTCTACGTTTACATGAACATGAGATTCACAGAAGATGCGAAGCAAAATCCCGTTCAAATCCCAAGATCAAGAACAAATGGTTGGCAAGCTTCTTGGAAGAAGTTTTTGATAGACATGATGTACTTAAGAGGGTACGTTAGCCTTTATCCGAATTTCCCAAATCAAATGAGTTTTTCGACTAATCATATGGAACCAGGAGAACATATTGCTGCTAAAGAAAATGTGATTAAGCATAACAAGGCTGATTTTGAGGTGTCATTGCTAAAGGAAGACTTCAGAAACTTTTTGCCTAATGGGAAAATGCCTACAGCTCAGAAATTACCTTCATTAAACCTCTTCAATCAGCCTGTTTCTTTGAAGGGGTTAAAGGCAGCTGGTGCAAAACTGGGACAGGATATTCTTAAATGCAATCAAACAGAGATAGTAGCTGTTAACCATGAGACAGGTGTACCTTCACATTGTACAAGATTCTAAAAATTCACAACTTTTTTCTTTCATTTTTCTTGTTACATCACTTGGTGGAAGTAATATGAGGAAATTGGGGTGAGAACAAGTTGAAGTACTGATTTGTTCATCCTTATTCCACATTAAGGAAGGGACAAAGGAATTTCTTGATGACAGAGCTGAGACTTGTATAGTTGTTGTATGTAGCAGCCAAGAAGTGGCTATCTGTATTGTCCTCTTCCGCCTAAGTTTTGCATTTCAATAAAAGAAACAAAAATAAATTTGCATCATAAATTTTAGTATTGCTTTTGAAGTAGATCTCTGAGGGTCAATGAAGAGTACAACAACATATCAAGTGGAATCCTACAAAGTAGGTTCCGGGAAGTTTGAGTGTATGCAGAGTTGTAAAGAGGTTATTTCCAAAACATAACAAAAGTGGAGCAATGTAGCTTTAGACACAATGCAAAACTCAACTTTTATTCAGTTATACTTTTTCTTTCTTATTCACATTATTTTCCTTTTTTGTCAATAGCATTTTTTTTAGATTTTTTCAAGTACATGTATAGAAATTGTATCGTTATAATATAAAATATGTATCACTATTGTATATATATAGGAAATGTATCATTAATGTATGATAAAAAGATATGTTCTTGTGGATATGTTGAAGTAGATGAGCATGATGTCAAAGCATATAAATCAAATAGGTTAGTTATAACTCCAGAGAAGAGCATAAACATATTCAGAGCGGAAGAACAGACGAAGCCCTCTTGAATTAACTAAGGTTAAAGAGATGTTTTTTTGGTAGCCAAAGTGGGAGAGAGAGTAAAGAGTGATAGTATATACTCATCAATTATTTATTCACTAAAATTATTTCTACAAATCATGTTAATTTTTTTTTATTAAATTAAAGTTCGATTAATAGATGTTATAAACATCTATTATAGAAAGGTCTTCTACTAGCGTGTTATTTTGTTATGAACTATGATTTGATCATTTGGTAAGATTGTATAAAAATTAGAAAGTTTACATGTACAAATAAAATTTTAACTTTAAATTATCCTAATTTAAAATGGATGATTTTATATCATTTTAAATCATAGTCCGAACGAACCTAAGATAAATCATTCCAAAAGAACACAAAGTTGAAAGTTTATGAGACAACTTTCATTCACTTATTAATTATTTCATAATTCGTTTTTGGGATACAAACTTTTTAAGATTGTATAAAAATTAGAAAGTTTACATGTACAAATAAAATTTTAACTTTAAATTATCCTAATTTAAAATGAATGATTTTATATCATTTTAAATCATAGTCCGAACGAACCTAAGATAAATCATTCCAAAAGAACACAAAGTTGAAAGTTTATGAGACAACTTTCATTCACTTATTAATTATTCCATAATTCGTTTTTGGGATACAAACTTTTTAAGATTGTATAAAAATTAGAAAGTTTACATGTACAAATAAAATTGTAACTTTAAATTATCCTAATTTAAAATGAATAATTTTATATCATTTTAAATCATAGTCCGAACGAACCTAAGATAAATCATTCCAAAAGAACACAAAGTTGAAAGTTTATGAGACAACTTTCATTCACTTATTAATTATTTCATAATTCGTTTTTGGGATACAAACTTTTTAAGATTGTATAAAAATTAGAAAGTTTACATGTACAAATAAAATTTTAACTTTAAATTATCCTAATTTAAAATGAATGATTTTATATCATTTTAAATCATAGTCCGAACGAACCTAAGATAAATCATTCCAAAAGAACACAAAGTTGAAAGTTTATGAGACAACTTTCATTCACTTATTAATTATTCCATAATTCGTTTTTGGGATACAAACTTTTTAAGATTGTATAAAAATTAGAAAGTTTACATGTACAAACAAAATTTTAACTTTAAATTATCTTAATTTAAAATAAATAATTTTATATCATTTCAAATCATAGTCCGAACGAACCTAAGATAAATCATTCCAAAAGAATACAAAGTTTATGAGATAACTTTCATTCACTTATTAATTATTCCATAATTCTTGTTTTTGGGGTACTTTTTCAAATGATAGGATGAATGACTATAAAGTGATTGTTTTTTGGTGGATATGTTCTAGGAAAGTAGACATGCATATTTTGTGGCCACCCCATGGGGACATTATCTTTTTTTTTTGTTGACGAAGGAACCCGTAACCGCTATTCTTTCGAGTGCGCACATGGTAAACCTCGGGCTGACGCAATAGCCTGCAAATCACGTTAATCGATTAACCACACTTGACAAGCCATGTGTGACAGACTCAACCCATGAGTAAATTATCGAACTTTAGTACTTTACACATGTTGGTGTTGTGGAGTACCACATCAAAAGACGATCTTGATGTCCCACCAAGAGAGAGACCTAAGTGTAAGAACTGTAAGAACTAATTAGAATTGGAAAATATTCCTTGATTATTCTCATCCCATAAGGGAGAATATATACAAGTAATATACATTAATTATGAGGAGGAAATCATGCCTCATAATGACTAAGAAATCCTACCTAATAATGTCTTCCTACCATATATATTAGGATTCTACATAAATATAATATTACTAATTAATTATATATCTAGAATATTCTAACATAATATTACCAATTAATTACACATCTAACACATGATCGAAATGGGTTTAGGAGGCGAATCTTGAGGCGTCGAAATTCTTCAAATAAGATCGTGGAAGCCCTGTGAAGATATCCGCAATCGATGTCGCGTCGGGACGTGTAACACTCGACTTGTCCGCGAGCCACCTTTTCACGGACAAAATGAATATCTAACTCAATATGCTTAGTGCGTTGATGATGGATTGGATTTCGGAGAGATAAATTGCGATAATGTTATCACGATACCATGGTGGTGTCCGGAATAGACAATGAAGTTCAAGTAAAGATTCGAATCGGCGTAGTCGACACAACATTGGCTACCGCGGTATTGAACCGGGCCTTTGGAACGTGATACGGTGGGTTGCCTTTTGGAGGACCAAGATATTAAATTATCACCGAAAGACCTTGATAGCGGAGGTGGGCGTCGGGTGTCCGGACATCTGCTCGATCTGCGTACGTGTAGGTGACAAGCTTGGTCATGGAAGATGGGTGCAGATCACGATCCATAATGCGAGTGCCACGAATATATCGTCAATACGCTGAGTGCGTCGTATGTTCTTCCATAGGATTGCGTGAACAAACACACTTGTTATCGCATATGTAATATCATCTGGTGAATGTGAGATATTGTAAAGCTCCCGCCAAGCTGCGATACAATGTCGGATCGTGAAAAGGACTACGGATATGGAACTCGGTTTTGACTTGGTATCTACGGAGTTCTGACGGTTTGCAAGATGACATTCGGCCCGTTCAACGATTTACGATGCATACTTCTTACGGGAAAGAAATAGACCTCTGCGTACGACGTGTCACCGCAATTCCTAGAAAGTAGTGAAGTGGACCAAGATCCTTCATAGCAAATTCGAACTCGGTGGTCATGATATCCTTGCGAAGAGAGTCTGAAGAGGCTGTTAGGATAATATCATCTACATATAAGAGAATATAAGCAGTATGATTTCCCTGTTGATAAATAAATAGTGAATTATCCGAACGGTTGTTTGAGAAACCCATATTGAACACAAAATCGCAAACCACTTGTACGAGTCACGGGAGCTGTTTGAGTCCATATAATGATTTTTAAGTAAACACACATGATTGGGATAACGAGAATATATGTACCCGATGGTTGGTGCGTGTACGATACCGTCTCACTCAAATGTCCGTATGAAGGCATTCTTGACATCGATTGATGAAGTAACCATCCTTTTGAGGCTAAACCGAGAACAATTCGATGGTTCTTTGGTTTAACCATCGGATTTGAATGTCTCGCCGCAATCTAATCCACGCTGAGTCTTGCCATCACTTTCTGATCGGGCCTTATGCCGCTCAAAAGAACCATCAGATTTTTTTTTATGGCTAAAAATCCACATAGAACGAATTATATTAGCATTAGATGGACGAGGTACTAACTCCCATGTCCTATTTTTAATTAGAGCATGATATTCATCATCCATGGCCATTTTCCAATTAGGATCTTTTAGGGCAGACACAGGGTTACAAGGCAAAGGTGATTTGAAGACTTGAGTGTGTAGACTGTATTTGGCATTGGGTTTTGTAATTCCATGTTGACTACGGGTGACTGGCCGGTTTAGTGGGCCAGTGGACTGGACGCCACTGGCCGGGAGTGAGACAGTGGGCTGAACGCCACTGCCCAGATGTGTAGTTGTGCCTGGAGTTGGAGGTTGGCCCAGAGGCGGTGGTGTAAAGTAGGGGTTCTCGTTCATCGGGCCTTGGGCCCGATGGCCCGGTTGTTGGATCAGTATTTTTGTGAGTCCCGGGCAGTGGAGGAAATGAGTTAGATACGGGGGCCTATCATCATCCAAAAATTCATAAGTATTTGTCCCTGTGTCATGTATCTTGGCAAAGGGAAATCGTGACTCATCAAAAATTACATGACGACATATAAACATACGTTTGGAGGAAGTGTCATAACACATGTAACCACGGTGATTCGTAGGATATCCCAAGAAGACACATGGAGTAGACCGGGATTGAAGTTTTGTGATTGTGGTGGATGGAAATAGGGGGTAGCACAGACAACCAAAAACTCTCAAATGATGATATGAGGGCTCCCGTAAATAAAGTATTTTTAGTGGAGCTTGGTAAGACATGTTTTTGTGGGGAAGGATATTTAACATGTAGGTTGCCATTTGAAGTGCATGATGCCAAAAAATGGGGGGTATAGAAGCATGAGCAAGGGATGTTCTCACAATATTGTTAATGATTCTAATTTTGCGTTCCGCCTTCCCATTCTGTGAAGATGTGTGAGGACAGGATAAACGAAATTGTAAACCATTTGTTTTGAAAAAATCCCAAAACTGATTATTGTCAAATTCCCTCCCATTGTCACATTGAATACTTTTAATCTCGTTCAAACCGAGTTCGGATAAATGCTCTAAAGTTTAGGAAAGTGGAAAACACTTGTGATTTTTTCGACAAAGGAATGTCCACAAATAATTAGAGTAATCATCAAGAAACAAAGAAATAGTATCTATGACTGAGGAACTCAAAGCGGTGATGTCCAAATATCACAATGTAAAATATCAAATGACATAGTAGTCGTGAAGTAGAAAAAGTAAATGGCAACCTAACATGTTTACCAAGAACACAAGTCGACACTTATTCAAAACATGAGTTTGAGTACAAGAAATAAAATTGTTTTGTTTAAGAGAGGCAATCTGACTCCCGGATGTCTGTCGTTAAATGCCATAGTGATGGAGCAAGATCGCAAAGTGGAAGGAACTTTAGATTTGTAGATTTGGTAAACTTATTGGATAGAGCTCCTGCTATCACATCTCATGAGAAACTTCCCGTCTGAAAGTCGTATGCGGAAAAACCAAATGGGTCAAATTTAACGAAACCCAATTATCACTAGTAAACTTCCTAACGTAAACCAAATTTTTATTAATTTGGGAGCATGCGATACATTTTAAAACTAGTGGCGGGTGTGGTGGTGATGTGTTTGTCCCATAACCTTTTATTGGAATTGTATGGCCATTTCCGACAATAATACCATTTTCTTTGCTCAAATTATAATAGGGTGAGAGTGTACCTTGGGACGCCGTCATATGGCGTAGCCAGAAGTCCATATACGATTAAAATCCGGTGGATTGAGTCCAAGTGTGCATGCTCGCTTTCAATATCCGTAGGATGGGTCATGATTGAATGGGCCTCGCCATTGGGCGGAGGAGGCCCAAAATCTTGCTGAAGATCTCGGGCACGCCGTAATCCATACTGTTGAAGAATGAAGGCGCTCGCGAATCGGGCACAGGCTTCTTTGGCCGCCTCAAGAAAGCCGCCTTTGACGCGAAGAAGGGTTGTTGCTAAACACAACCGGTCCGGTTGACCGAACCGACCAGTTGACGTGAGTTTAACCGCCGGCCGACCGGTAGGCATCCGTGGGGTTGGGTTGGCTCAACCCCAACCCGCACGGTTATTTAAAACCCGTAAGGTCGACCAAGTTAGGCGTGAAACGGTTTCGTTCTGGTTAACCGGACCGGGCCAGACAAAAAAAAAAATAAATTGCCAACGGTCATTTCACCGTTGGGCTTGGAGAAAGTGGGCGGCGTGGGCCAGCGGTCATTTCGGCCAGTTGGTCGCTTTATTATTATTTTTTTGTTTTTTATTTTGTTTAATTATTTATTTTAATTCCATTTTTACCCTTTAAAAAATCTATAAATTCTCTACATTTTCTTCATTTTTATCACACAACATTTCTCTCAATTCTCTTATTCTCATACTCTCTTAATCATCTTTATTATCAATTTTCAAGTTATTAATATTATTAGTTTTCAAATTCAAAGTAGCAAGACCTTGAAGACTTGAGCTTGAGTTTCTATTGAATCGAATCGAAGTTTGGTACACTCGTTTCATTCTCTAATTATTTTATTAAATTGTCATATTTATTTGTTGATTATTTAAATATTTTATAATGTCTTTACTAAGGGGAATTGCGTCGGATCGCTTGTAGTAAATCTAGTTGAGGTAAAAATCGTAGGTTCTTCATCATCTAATCAAAATATAGATTATGATCAAATGCAAAGATTTTGGAATAGAAGATAATGAATGTGATAACGTTCAATTAGATAATATTGTTGAACTTGAAGAACAAGAACAAGAACCTCCTACACCTCTTAGTGTTCCTTACATCGATGTTGGTGCTGCTAGTGTAGTCGTAGTCGTAGACCTCCTTTACCGAACCGTAGCAAGAAACAAAAGGAGTAAAGTGTGGCTCTTTATGATATAGTTGAAGTACCGATAGAGTTAAATGTAATATTTGTGGGAGAACTTATAAACATAAGCGGGGTGGTGACGGGGACGCACTATAGGTAGACATATAAAACACGATCATACGGCCTGATGGGATCTTGTCTCGATTTAGAACCCGCCAACAACAACTTAATCCATTAAGCTGGGGTTGGCTAAGTGCGATCCAAAAAGATCGCGTTGAATTAGCAAAAATGATTGTCGGAGGTTGTTTGCCTTTTCTTTCGCTTCTTCTTCATTTAATTACATATATTCAAAGAGTATATAATCCTTTTTAAAGGTGTTCCTCGTAGTACTACTAGAGCCGATATTTTTAGACTTCATAATGATTATGTTATTTTCTTGCAATATTTGTTTGCTAACCTTCCATGCCACGTTAGTTTTACTTGGACATTGGACATCGTTGAGCAGTTATGATTATTTAACAATTACTTGTCATTGGATTGATGAAAATTTTAAAATGGAAAACGTATTATTGCTTTGCGTATGGCGAGGATCAAAGTCATCTTGGAAAATATATAAGCGAAACTATTTGTTTTTATGCCCAAAAATATAATCTTTATAATAAAATACTTTGTGTATCATTTGATAATGCATATAATATCTGCTTCTTTGTAGATCTTTTAAGCGGAAGTACAACCACCACTACGATATATTTCATGTTCGTTGTGCTTGTCATATTTATAATTTAATTGTTAAAAGTGGTCTTGATTTATTTTCACGAAATAAAACTTGTCAAAAGAGTCATTGGAGTTATTCAGGTAATAATAGGAAAAATAGAATTATAGAATTTAAAGAAAAATGTAAACAATTTAATTTGAGACCTAAATTCATGCGAGAAGAGATTATTACGGTGGAATTATACTTATTTATTTTTAAAAGAATGTTATAAGTATAAAGACCCATAACACATGTTGCAAATGCGCATTGTAAGAACGTAATGTATATGTTAGCAAGCGAACATTGGAAATCAATTGGTGAACTTTTAAAAATTTTACGTAAATTTTACACGCAAATTGTTGAATTTTCGGGATCTTATTACCCAACAGTTTGTAATGCTTTAGCTCATATAAATGAAATTTCCTATTTACTTTATGGTTTAAAATCAAATGTGAAATATCTGACGATTCTGATTATGTTTGAAAAGTTTAAAAATATTTTTTCCTATTCACGATGTTTATTGTATTAGTGCGATCTTAAATCCTTCTATTAAAAGGTAGATTGTCATAATCTAATATTTAGTTTATATACTTATATGGAAATAGGTGGAGCGAAACTCCATCTTCATTTGATTGCATAAATAAACTTGATACTAATTTAACAACATTATATGAATATTATGCTACATTACATGATAACACCAACTCTGCTACTAATATTCCTTCTAGTTACGGTTACGTGTCTACACTGCGAGATTGATGATGATGGCGATGAAGAAGAATCTTTAGACATATGGAGCACTTTTACAACACAACCAACCATGGCCGATCTTGCGATGAGATGCAATTTTATTTGCAAAAGCCGGTAGAAGAAAATTTTGACCGCTTTACAATGGTGGCGAGGATAACAAAGGCAATTCGGTACTTGCGATGGCGGGATGTTCTTAATGTGTCGATCTCAGCGGTGGCTTCGAAAGTGCATTTAGCCAAGCACGAGATCAAATAGGAGACACACGTCACTCGTTGGGTGGAAGCACATTAGAAGTGTTAGTGCGCAAGGGATTGGATCGGATCGAGAGAAGAAATCAAGGATGTGGAGCGTTAATTCTCGGAAGATGAAGAAATAGGCAATATTTTGGAAGCGGGGCGAAGGCGGGATGGAATTAATACTCGATTTAGAGGCTATGGGCATAACCAATTCAATCAACCTATAGATTACGAAGAACTTGCAAAAAGGATGCATAATATGTAAATAAAATTATTATTACTTCATTATGTACTCTTATTAACGTTATGAAAGTTCAAAAGTTTACATCTTATCATTAATTTTCATTTTACTATCTATTTAGTTGTTAATCATATTACTTATAAGTTATATGACTTATATCTACTAATCTAATAAATTAATAAAATTATAATTACAAATTTACAATATAAACTATAAAGTTATAAACTATAAAGTATAAAGTTATAATCTATAATAAAGTATAAAGTTATAAACTATAAAATAAAAGTTAACTTTAAACTTTAAAGTTTCAATTTTAATATATACAACTAAATTATATATTATATTATTATATTACATATTTAAATTGAATTTAGTTTATATTATAGAAAATAAATACTAGAATTTAAAAAAAAAAAAAATAAAATAATAGAAGCCCGGTTGGACCAGTTCGACGACCGGAACATGGACGACACGGAATCGAATATGACCGAACCGGTTGGCGAGAGTCGATGAAGCCGGCCGTAACCCGATCGGGCCGGTTAAACCGGTGAGACTCTACGGTCGGCCCGATCGGCCGTTAGCGGTATAGTTATTCTTCTTCTTGGACTCTCTTTGGGGCGGGTTGGTGCATCGCTATTGGGCGATTGGTTTACTGGCCCGATACACGTCGGACCATTTTTGACGGTGGCTGCGCCGCTTCTTTGAAATTTCTTGCCGCACAGTGGTTGCCGCCGCCGAGTAGCCGAGTTCTTCTTCTGCCGCCATACCTCGCCGGAGTTGGTATTCTTAATTCGCGCCAGCGGTCCGGTGACCACCTTTATTATTTCGCGATTTCCACCCTTCTTATTATTATTACCACGTCCTTTTGACTCTTATTTTGTGAAGAATAGTCAAAATAATTACCTTCATTTGAATACGCGGCAACCATGGCGAATTCGTTGAAACCTTCTTAATCAAACCCGATTCTTGAACAAGCATGGATCTTGCTTGATAAAACTTTAGTAAGGGATTACTTTGTGGATTAGAGTCCCCACGCCACTATAAGCATCCGTGAGGCCGTGAACTAAGCGTAAAACTAACAGGTTGTCGAAGCGGTGAACTACGTTCTCGATTGATGCCACCACTTGCGGCTTTGGCGTTGTGATGGGGTTGAAGCGTTAGGAAAGTCTGTCGTGACAATGGTTGAAAATTCTTGTTCCAACGCAATGACGAGAGTTTTGATTATCTTGAAAAATGTCTCTCAGCGTTCCTACGCCGCCATGCAGGTAGAATCTGGTTCCATTATTGTATCTGACAAGTCTGTGGATATTGTTGCATAAATCCAACCAAGAACTGTGGCATCGGGTATCCCACAATTCTTTATGTCCGCTTGGATGATTGTTAGTTGTTGTACCATTTTTGGTGGAATTATATGATGAAGAACTTTGTGAGCCCTACAACATATTTTGAACAACTCCGCCCGTATTTGCGTAATGAGCAGTTTCCATCTCTAGTTTGTGAAAATATGTGTTTTAATGTTGGAAATAGTAAAAATTTGAGTGAGACGAAGATTTTGATTCAGACATGGTTGACAACAATAATGGAGAAAAGAAAATAAAATAAAATAAAGTATAACAATGGAGAAGACAAATTCGGTTGGAAGGATGGAGAAGATGACCGAATTTGGAAGGAAAATTTTATTTAGAATAAGATCTTTGAATTACCTTCTGATACCATGTAAGAACTAATTAGAATTGGAAAATCTTCCTTGATTATTCTCATCCCATAAGGGAGAATATATACAAGTAATATACATTAATTATGAGGAGGAAATCATGCCTCATAATGACTAAGAAATCCTACCTAATAATGTCTTCCTACCATATATATTAGGATTCTACATAAATATAATATTACTAATTAATTATATATCTAGAATATTCTAACATAATATTCTAACATAATATTACCAATTAATTACACATCTAACACTAAGCTATCCATATCTTAATTTCAAATAACGATATTTTTTAATTCAAAATTTAAAAGCTATATTTACTTTATTAAAGTTTTGATCTAATCAGAAAGAGGGGCAAAATTCAAATTCAACTGTGGGAAGAAGTAGATTTAGGACCCGTTTGGTACAACTTATTAAAAAGAGCTTTTAAAAGTATAGTTTTTAGGAGTAGAGCTTTTCAATTAGAGTTTTTATCAAAAAATTGTTAGATGTTTGGTTGTCAATAAAAAAATATTTTTGGATTAAAATGGACAAATTCAAAAGCTATTTTGCCTATACTGGGCAAAAGCCCAAAATTTTGGCTTCTCCCAGCAGAGGCCAAAAGTGTTTTTTTTTTGCCTAAAACACTTTGACCTTTACCACCAAACACTCCATTTTGGAGCCAAAAGTACTTTTGGCAAAAAAAAATACTTTTGACGGTTTGAGAAGCTGCACCAATCGGGCACTTACAATTGGATTACAAAGATTAAACTGTAACTCATAAGATATTTAAAATTACAAAATTATCCTCTTAATTCATTTTAATATTATTCTTAATTGTTGGTAACCCATCAGTTAAATATGTAGGCAGTGTGTCTCCATTCTTAAACTGCCTTCTTCTTTTTTAAATCCACAATACTAATAATTGACTATTTTTGCGTCTGAAATGCATTTTCCCTGCATTAGTTGAGAAGTAACATTATATTAAACACATTTGTGTGAATTTCAAATATTTATAGCAATATAAATATGACAATTAGTATTTACCCTACAACTACAAAACACGTCTTTAAATTGATTTTTAGTACATTCTAAAATGAATGATATGAACTTTGATTAATAAAAGATTTTCAATAATTTATTCGTATCGGGCGTTTATCCCAATAATATTGCAAGGGACATAATTTTTAATATTTGGTCCACAATAAAACCAAACATTGAAATTCGATACCGATCTCTTCTCTGTATCTTGGGTCTGTGAAACCTGTAAGACTGAATTCTGATCTTTTGCATTGAAACACAGATCATTTGCTATTCTTATCCCTTCATAATTTTAGGGTTTTATATTCGCAATTTGATCTCTCGACTACATTTTAATACTTTTTCCAAAAATTAGGCTTTCACATTGAATCCAAGCAGCATTTGTGATGTTCTACTCACATTTTTAATTGAAGGGTCTAGGGTTTTTCTGTAGATAACAATTGAATTTCTTCTCATGTTAATATTTTTTTTGGAAGTTTATGGCCCAGATCAATAGTTCAACTTTGCTCATTGGCTAGGAAATTAATGAATTGAACTTATTAATTTCCTAGCAAATGAGCTTATCAAACCTTGAGTGTAGGTAGATATCCATAGAGTAATATGACTTATCCTTTCAGGCATGTAAAGTTTGCTCTTTTGAAAGTGGATGATGCTATATGCATTTCTAGGGTTGCTCAAGGAATTGGTTTCTGCCTAGTGCATGAGCACCTATTATCACAATGGTAACCTCTCACCGCAGGTATGTAGACAAGAGAACGCCCCGTTGTAATTAATTTCCATCACTTAACTTACAAAATATCCTCTTTTTGTTACATTAAGGTTAACCTGGGTTTTCAAAAGATCAAATGACAGTGCTAGGCTTATAATAACGACAATCATGGGAATGGTATTTGGATATTTCGTAGGCATTTCGTTTCCATCTGTTTCTCTAACAAAGGTATGTTGGCCCAACTTTTTGATGGTCTCCCCGGTGGAGAGTAATATGTCCCTGTCATTCAGTACAATCTTGGGTGTCCTTTGCAGATTACCTTACCTTCGAGCATTATGTCATCTCTTGATGTAGCCTTCAATGATGATCATCGGAGACTTAGTGGACGTAGTTTTCCTGAAAATCTTGGCAGTATCCCTTTAACACCTAAGGTACTTATTATTTCACTAAAAGCCCTTTAAATTATGTATTGTTCCCTGCAGCTTCACTACGTTTATGAAAGAGGTGCTGGAACAAGTTTTTTTACATAACTACTAAACGCGTCAGTTTGACCAGCAAAACAATCTTTCCTTATGGATGCATTTAGCAATGGCCAAGTAAAATATCTGGTGAAACTAACAAAGTTAGAATACCAATCTAAAAAATGGTTCATTTTTCTATTCACAAGATGAGTCGTACATATTGAAACTCATCTTAGAAGAAAAAAATTTACATAGGCGATACCAATTAATTGGGAGTATATTCTAATCATATTAATATGTTTATTTTAGGTCGCATACTTTCGAGGAGTCCTTTAGTCCTACTAAAGATTCTTATGCCAGAAAGAAATATAAAGAACTTCTGCTTATCACTTTTATTTTTATTTTTTAAAATGTTGGCATGAGATGAATTTAGAAGGGGAACATGGTCTGTGAGGATTCATAGAACCAATCTCAACTTGTTTGGGATCGAGGCATGGTAGTAGTTAGTGCTATTAGATTTAGGTAGAACAAATATCTACTTAAAAGTGAGGCCCTTGTACCTTTTTATTCTTCGCCATGTCCATTTCATGCCGTTTTTTTCTGATACACTTAAATGAGAAATGCACATGCTAGATGAATATTTTCTCAAATCTCAATGCTTAAAGAACATTAGGTATTTGGTTTTGATCAGTAATTGCTTGATGGAAAAAACTTACTGAGGGCAATATACGTGACACAATTTGCTTTTTGTGAACCAACTTAGGCAAACTTTAGATTGAAGTTACGCTAGTGAAATCGTTATGTAGAAACATAATATGAAGATTCATAAACTATATCGAAAGTACTAACCAACTTTAAAACTCAATACAACAGTACTATTGACCACTACCTTTCAGATCATCGGATGTTTACAAAAGTATTCAAGAAAATTTGTCATCTATGCATCTTGACTGTCGAAGTGAATTTTTGTGTCCCGTGAATTGAAGTTAAACAAGTAATATCATAGAAATTCACGTGCACTACTGATTAGTGGCACATTATTACAATTGTATGTACTGCACATATTCTGAAGTTGACAAATCTGCTCTATTAAGGTTTTGTTACAAGATTAGCTAATTTAGTTATTCTTGCAACTTTACAAAAGATTGCAGATATAATTGCATGATTACATGATCTATTGCACATGGAAAAGGTCTAAGATATATATTCTAATTGCGGACTAGATGTGGCATCTAGAGCATCGTGAAGTTCATATTCAATTACTGATGGCGTTGGTTTTGTTTCTTAGATATACGTTCCGACAAATCCTCGTGGTGCAGAGTCTTTACCACCAGGGATCGTGGTCCCAGAATCAGATTTCTATATAAGAAGGTTGTGGGGTGAGCCAAGTGAGGTACGATGCAAAGAGTATCTTGTGGTCATTGAATTATTCTGATTTATCCCAAAAGAATGGATGTCTGGTCAGTGTAGAATTTATGATACCTACAATTATTCTGCCCTTCTTGAGCTGCTATTGATCATATGGTTACATATCCCTGTTATCAAACAAAATACAAAAAAAAAATGGTTACATTTCTGTTTCATCTGCTTCCGGCTCAGTATTGTTTCACAGGGCAATGACTTTTTTTACATCTGATATACTACAATGTGAGTGATTTTAGAGCGCATCATTAGAACTTGTATCCTTTTCTGGAAACGATTAATAGATAGGACAACAGTGTAAGCTGAGAAAGAAATTCTCGAATTTCATAAGATACTAATCTTTGTAAGATTTGGAGTTTTGTTCCTTCTTTACGTGTAGCCTTATGAATGTGGTGGAATTTTCAGGATCTGACGAAGAAGCCAAAGTATTTGGTGACATTTACAGTTGGTTTGGCTCAAAAGAACAACATTGATGCCTGCGTCAAAAAGGTTATAAAAAGGAGGCTGATCCATCAGTGATAGCATACTGCATTATCATTTTTTCTTTAGTATTGTATTCTGTACACTGAATTCTATTTTATGTATTAGTTTTCAGAGGATTTTCAAATTTTGCTTTTTCATTACGATGGTCGAACGAGTGAATGGGATCAGTTTGAGTGGTCCAAGCGTGCAATTCATATCAGTATTAGGAAGCAAACAAAATGGTAAGACTTTCTAGTTTATGTAACAGTCTTTGGGATTCTAAATCCCATAAATTATGCAAGAACCAAAAGAAATATGCCTGAGAACTTTTACCAATTCTGGCAGCCCTTTAGCATGTACAGCACCCTTCTTTGAGTTTGTGATGATAAGATGAAGGGAAGGGTGTTAAATGGATTTTAGACTAGTATCTTTTTGTAGTTCCATAATCTTTTGCGGATCATTCTATTTTCTTTAATAGGTGGTATGCAAAGAGGTTTTTGCATCCTGATGTTGTAGCTGCCTATGATTATATATTTATCTGGGACGAAGATCTGGGGGTTGAACACTTCAATGCAGAGAAGTAGGTGCTTTTCTCTGGTTGTTTTTTCTATAACTTCTCATTTTAAGAGTGAAAGATTCCTCTTGTCACTTTTTGTTTCCACCTAATCTAGGCACCTGAATATGACAGGTATATTCAGCTAGTTAAGAAACATGGTCTAGAGATCTCTCAGCCAGGACTTGAACCCAACAATGGTCTAACATGGCAGATGACTAAGAGGAGAGGTGATAGAGAAGTTCACAAGTAAGTTCATTGTGTTGCTGTCTCCCATCTTTCTTTCTCCCTCTTTCTCTGACAGTCCCCATCTCTGGCCCCCAGTTCGGATTGAAACTCTATATAGATTAGCTTGTGTTCGTGCACATTCAGAATTGTTTGTGGCCTGAAACAGGGATACGGAGGAGAAACCAGGCTGGTGCAGTGATCCACGGTTGCCTCCTTGTGCAGCGTACTCTCTCTCTCTCTAGCACACAAACACATTTAAAAATGTGCAAGCTGGACACAATCTATACATAGCTACCTACACATATATGTACATATTTAATGGATACAATATGATAAGCTTGATTCTCGCATCATTTTATGCATCGAACTGTGCAAAATGCTAAGGAGTACATCTTTTTCGAAAGTAATCAATTTTTAAAAATATATTGTTTAAGAAATGTGGACTCTCAAATCACAATCTCTTCATCATTCTTAAACTCAAGCATTCATGTAGTTTGTGTTTGGCATTGACGCGTAGTTGATTGATTGGTACATGTAGACCCCCGAGGGGTACTTCTATTGTTGCTTTAGAGAATCCAGTTCCAGCGGAAGACTAACTCCTGAAGAGTCCTTCACTATTCTTTAAGAGTTATCATGTTACATATGATGTGATTCTACTTTGGAGAACCTGTGGTTTCCGAAGTCTACTTCCGCCATCATCTGAGTAACTGTGTCACAATTTCTTCAAGGAAGACTTATGTAATGTACCTGAAATTAGAGTGGACGCAATATAATACAACAACAACATATCCTGTGAAATCCCACAACATGGGGTATGGGAGGGTAGAGTGTCCTTACCTCTACCTTGGTAGGTAGAGCGGCGTTTTTCGAATGACCCTCTGCTCAAGACAGAGCATAAGCGCAAGCAAAGCAACAACAAGAGAAACAGACAGACCCAAACATAAAAAATTTAAAGCAGTATGAAAATGCCGGTATCAAAAGCGAATAAATCATGATAGCGCATTTCAAAAAAGTAAGCAGTAACTAGTACATGTAAATAAGCTAAAGTACACTAAATGACACATAGCAGCAGAAAATCAAACTATGGTGGACTATAAAGCAATACTGCGTCTATTAGTATGATAGGCTAAGCGGGCCTACAATAATAACACTACAACTACCAGTTTACAAGCGTAAGAAAGACTACGCTCGACTACCTACTTCCTTTCTACCCTAATTTGTGTCCTCCACAACCCCCTATCTAAGGTCATGTCCTCAGTAAGTTGCACATGTGTCATATTCCGTCTAATAATCTCTCCCAATACTTATTCGACCTACCTCTACCCCTCCTGAACCCGTCCATAGTCGACCTCTCACACCGGGGCATTTGTGTCTCTCCTATGCACATGTCCAAACCATCTCAACCTCGTTTTTCGCATCTTATCCTCCATCGAAGCCATTCCCACTCTGTCCCGGATATCATCATTTCTAATCACATTCCTCCTTGTATGACCACACATCTATCTCAACATCCTCATCTCTGCAACTTTGATCTTCTGGATATGCGACGTTTGGATTGGCCAACACTTCACCTATACAATATAGTCGGTCTAACCACCGCCTTATAAAACTTGCCTTTAAGTTTTGGTGGTACCTTTTTGTCGCATAAGACTCCAGATGCGAGCCTCAATTTCATCCACCCCAATACGATGTGTGACATCGTCATCAATCTCCCCATCCCCTTGGATAATAGACCCGAGGTACTTGAAGCTTCCTTTCTTTGGAATGACATAGTACCAAGTCTCACCTCCACGTTTGTCTCAAAGTCGCTCCTGTTACTGAACTTGCACTCTAAGTATTCTGTATTGATCCTACTCAGCCTGAACTCTTTAGATTCCAGAGATTGTCTCCAAACCTCCAGCTTAGCGTTCACTCCGCTCCATCATACATATCCTTGATCTCCCTAGTGTACGCTATAGGTACACCTCTAACCTCTAAACATCTCCATAGAACCTTCCTAGGAACTTTATCGTATGCCTTCTCGAGGTTGATGAAAACCATATGTAAGTCTCTCTTCATCTCCCTTTAATGCTCCACCAACCTCCTAATAAGATGAATGACTTCTGTGGTTGAACGCCTCAGCATGAATCCAAACTGGTTCTCAGAAATAGATACGCCTCTTTTCACCCTCATCTCCACGACCCTTTCCCAAACTTTCATAGTTTGGCTTAGCACCTTGATACTTCTATAGGTGTTGCAACTCTGAATATCACCTTTGTTCTTGTACAAAGGAATCATTGTACTCCACCTCCATTCTTCATGCATTCTCACCGTCCTAAAAATGACGTTATCCTGCGACCGTCCCCCTTAACCTTCTCAACCTTAATCTTTCTACAATATTCAAAATCCGGGTACATACCAGATTGCTCCAGATCTCCCACACAATGTTCTTTTTTCGTTCAAGAATTTATGGAAGTAAGACTGTCACCTCCGCTTAATATGTGCGTTCTCCACCAATACTTTGTCGTCCTCGTCCTTGATACACCTCACGTGATCCAAGTCACGGGCCCTCCTCTCCCCCTCCTTAGCTAGTCTGTACAACTTTTTATCCCCGCCTTTTTCCTCTAATTCCACATACAAGCGTTCAAAAGTCGTCGTTTTCGCCGCCATAAACGCTAGATTTGCCTCCTTCCTCGCCATCTTATACAATTTCCTATTCGTCCACTTCTTCACCTCATCCTTGCTTTCTTCCAATTTCGCATACGCCACTTTCTTCACTTCCACCTTCTTTTGAACTTTACCATTCCACCACCAATCCACTCGATGCCCACCACGGCTACCCCGCGAGACCTCTAGGACTTCTCTAGCTACCTATCAAATGCAACTGGCTGTCCTATTCCACATATTGGTCGCATCCCCACTACTCCCCCAATCCCCCTTGGCCATCAACCTCTCCCCCATCTCCTTTGGACTAGCTATGGTCAAACTCCCCCATTTAATTCTTAACCCGTCATCTACAACCCTCCTCTATGAATTGTTTAGTCTTTTAGTATTGATTAAGATATACATGGCATACATTTGAATGCAACTTGAGGCTTCATCCATAAAGACCAGGTCTAACAAAGTTGAGTAATATCCTTATCAAAAAAAAAAAGTTGAGTAACTTATCTGGTTGTACAACAACACCATACCCAGTGAAATCCCACAATGTGGGGTATGGGGAGGGTAGAATGTACACAGACCTCACCTCCACCTTGGTAGGTAGAGCGGCTGTTTCCGGGAGACCCTCGGCTCAAGACAAAGCATAATCAGGCAAAGCAAAACAAAGTATGAGAAACGGTCAGACTCAGACGAGAAATTAAAGCAATAGCAACTTATCTGGTTGTCTGCTGGTTAATTCTGCATGTGCTTTTAGATTCAGTATAGGGATTTTATGATTGAGCCTTATCATTTGGGGGTGGGGAGAGGTGGGGTTTATGGGGCAGTGGAAGAATCCAGGGGTCTATGCTAGAAATTTGGGATTGAGGCGCTGTTGATTGATAATTCAAGACTAGAGAAACCATTCTTTTAATTTTCAGAAGCAAGCCCCCTGCCCCAAATCCTCCTTTCATTATCTCATTCTCCTTACTAAAGGAAAAGGACAACTTGGTTGACAGAGGAAGATGGGAGAAATATTTGCATGTTTTGAATGGAATTACCAGCCCTGTATTCTCATTTAGCTAGCAAGATGTTGAGTTGACACCTTCTGTACATGTTTTCTTTCTAAAAACTTGTGATTGAGCAAATAAACTTCACGTAAATCAGTTCTCAGGCAATTTTTAATCAGCAAGTATTATTTTGAGTTTTTTATACATAATTTTTGGAAATTGATTTGTAGAAGACCTGTTCACAAGTGCACCATCTGGTACTTTTAGCATTGGCCTGCAAGTTACAATTTTCCTGATTTATTTTTTCAGTTTTGTGGAAATAATGGCTCCTGTATTTTCTCGAGAAGCATGGCGATGTGTTTGGCATATGATTCAGGTAGTTCTTTCAATTGGGATCACATGCATCGCTGGCAATATCCATATGAATTCATTGTAATCCTTTCAAGAGTTCACTTACAGTGGTCATGAGTGCATCAATAAATAATTGTGCTATTATAGTGACAGCTCTGCTTCCATTTGATGTTTTCTTATAGAATGATTTGGTGCATGGATGGGGATTGGATTTCGCTCTCAGAAGATGTGTACAGGCCAGTAGTTCCCATTTATATATCTGTTAGTTATAAAAGTGAAAGAGGACTTGTCTCATGATAAAGATGACTGCCCCTTTAGACTTTGATTATATTATGAACCTTGAAAATGGCTGCCCCTTTAGACTTTGATTATATTATGAACCTTGAAAACTCATCCTTTTTAGCATTGTAGAGGTTTCGCTAATTTGAAGTATGGTGGACCATTTGCAAAAATTGTTACCTTTTATTTGTTTGTGCAGCCTGCGCATGAAAAAATTGGTGTAGTGGATTCACAATGGATTGTGCATCAAGTTATTCCTTCCCTTGGAAGTCAGGTTAGTAAATGTCCATTTCCAGAAACTAAATAGTTGAAATTTCTGTTAGTTTTTCAAATTACATTTGCATTATTAGCTACGTATCATTTAAATAGATAATAAACTTATCCTTACCCCAGAATGGGAACTCAAGTACACTGCCTCTTTGAATTGGAGATTCTGACTGATTGTCATAGCCTGCATTCCGACCAATTTAGTACTGTATCTAACACCGAAAGCGCTCATCTGACATTGGCTGAGACCTTGAGATAATGTAGTTGGTGGAAATCCGTATTCCTATATTTTATTGTAGTAGCAAGTGCCTATGTTAGTTCTAGAGTATCTTGCAGAAAGTATAATGATGCAAGTAAGGAGGAGTGATGTTTGATAAGTGGGTTGTGTTGGTGATATTCGGGTTGACCCGAAATTGTATGCCAAAGATGGGGTTTTTGGATTGGCCGGATAGGTGGTGTTTGGTGGTTGTTTCAGGTAGTTGTGCTTGAAAAAGGACTTAGGCGTTTTATGGGGTTGTGGGTTAAGGATCACGGTGATGTTCAGGACTTGGTGTTTTGATAGTGGCAAGGCCACGGAACAGAACTGAAACAGTGAGGTCGTCGGCAAGGTGTGTTATGCGGAGTGTTCGGTGTTGTCGGGATTGGACGGGACTTTGTGGGTGGTTTCGGTTGGGGACCTTTGGTGGGGATGTTTATGGAATCTTGTGGGATGTGGTGGTAGAAAGAATGAAGTGGTTTGGACAAGGAATGAACACGGGATGCTAGGTGCAAACCTTAGTACAAACCAAGTGTTTGGGAGGGTCGATATGAACAAGGATATGGACACAAAGTTTTTAATGCCCGCGTTGACACCAATATGAAGGTGACCAATTTCACAAGGACTTGACCGGGGTTGCTGAGTACAAGCCCGAATACAAAACAAGTAAGGGTGGCCTTAAGATAGACCCTAGGCTTGGGCTTGGTTGGATCACACAAGTTCCAACGTCCACTTGCACCAAGGGGTTCCTTAAGCTTGAGTTTAGTTAAGTCACAAAGTCTTAACCAAACTAACACCAAAGGAAAACCTTAGCTTGAGTTTAACTAGGTTACCAGTCCTAGCTTCAACTGACACTAAGGGGTTTGGCTCACACAAGAACCAAACCCTCACGGAGGACCAACTAATGTATACAACCCCGAGTTGAATACCTTAGCTTTTGAGTAAAACTCACTTTTTATATATCAATAAACTCTTTCTATTTACATATCCTAAGGGTCCTATTTATAGTACAACATGGACTATTCTAGAAGACAAATGAAAGGACAAAATCTACTTGGGTTTTGGCCAAGTGTGGCCGAGTGGGAAAGGTTTTCAGTCTTGCTTGGGGAGCAAGGTGCTTCCTGGTTTCAACTCCACAATGGGAAAAGTTTTGGCCTTACTTGGAGACAAGGGTGAACTCAAACTCTTTCACACCCCTTTGTGGCTTTCAAGTAGAAGAGTGCATGAATTTGGTTCTTCCAAAAATCTCATCTCCTTGGAATGTGTTTGGAAGTTTCCATTCCTTGTACTTGTTTTGATGATCCATGCGGCCTCCTCTTGACTTTCCCCTTGGACGATTTTGATGGCTTCAAGTAGCCAAGTTCATGAGCTAGTTGGTTCATGAATTGCCTTCTAGGAAGCCTTGACCTTCTAGACCATTCTTGTCCTTGCCACCTTGTCCTCCAACTCACGGCCTAGTCATCCCTCCAAAGACTTTTTGGCCTAGTCACCTTGTTGGAAGACTCTCGGCCTTGTCACCCTTTACATTGCTTATTAATTGTGTCATAAGGTAGTTATTACATGACATAATATGTCCTAAGCTAATAGCTAAGGTAGTAATTAAAGATAAGCTAAAAGAAATATATGGTCTCGGCCAAGACCAACATACAAAGCCAAATAAAAACATGTTTCTTAGGTTTTCACGTGACAACTCCAACTCCGCTCCATTTTCCATGCCACACTAGGCATGTAAGGGTAGATTGACGGGTCATCGTTGACATTCTTAGTAAAGCACCTCTCGACTTGGGTTGAGTGTTTAAGTCCGCGGGCTTTCTTTCATCATATAAGAAACAGATAAAGAAGTTATTTTTGTCGTTGGATACTCTCTTGTTTTGTATAACCCCCCACCGAGAGACAAGAACACCACCTTGCGACATGATTTAAGTCCTTAGAGCTAAAGCTGGTTTTGCTTCCCTTCCCCATATGTGTGTATATTTATATCCTAAAGGCTGAAGCTGTTTTCTGCAACTATAGCTCAGTGCTCCCTTGTATTTTGTTGACGCAATTTCTTTATGTGAAACATACAGGGTATTTTGTTGACGCAATTTCTTTATGTGAAACATACAGGGTAGCTCGGAAAATGGTAAAGCTCCTTGGGAAGGGGTAAGCAAATCTGTGGCTCACCTCAAATCTAGTTTGACAGATATCATTCCCCGTTTTTTTCGCATTTAAGTAATCACATCTATTGTTTTCTTTTTGTAGGTAAGAGAGAGGTGCAGAAGTGAGTGGGCAATGTTTCAGGATCGGTTAGCCCATGCAGATAAGGCATATTATGCACAAAATGGGAAAACCAGAGTATAACACCGCCTACAACTTGTTTGTACATTGCTTCTTTTACCTTTTTTCTCTTCTTGTTTTAGGTATGCCTAATTCTTCTTGCCAGTATTTCTTTATAAATATTTGCTTTTACTATAGAGCAGCCATATTTCTGTAGTTCGTGGACAGTAAACGTATATCGTAAGGCCTCTTGTGCATAGATTATACATGAGATCTTATAGAGTCCATGATCGTTGTTCACCTTCATCTCTTTCTCTTGTATTGTCATTTTTGGAGTGCCAGCACAATCGATGAATGCATAATTGTGGTTCATTGCCTTTTGCCGGGAAAAGAGGGGAGGACGGGGAGAAAAAAAATGGGTTGAGAATAGACATTTGTGCAAATCCAAAACCAATATCCCAAATGAAGATTTTGATTAAAGTTAGGAATAATACATTAAGACGAACTCACACTGAATAGTCGAATGAGGAGATTATAGTATGGCTTTATTTTGTGCTAATTAAGCCATTACATTGACAAAATCGAAGGACCAAATCTATTGAGAGAGTGAACCAAGGCAATCATTAAAACGACAATATGGTCACGACTCACGAGTCAGGATAAGTAATTGATGACCTTGGGAGTTATTTGGTTGGCGACTGTTATGCATGAACCATAGTACCTTGATTATTATTAGAAATAAGTAGTGATACAGGAATTGTGATATCAAAGTCATCAATAAATTATTATTGTTACGCATGAACCATAGGATAGAATTGAACTATACGGAATTTTCTGTTATAAATCGAACTATATTATTAATTGGAAAGTTGAATTACTTTTGTGGAGTTCCGTATCAGAAATCAAAGATAGCATTGCTAAAGTATAGTTTTGCACTGGAATTGTATATTCTTATACTCATTTTTATTTTATATGACACATTTTTTTTTAATTTGTTCTTCTTTATATTATAATAGAAACAACTTCTTTAAATATTTCATTTTACCCCTGTGATATGACTTGTAATTACACAAAGCCGTCGTCGTTTTTTGTAATGTGGTCTCCCTATATCTCTAATCATTTGGCCCTTCCAAGAAATTAATCAATCATCTATCACCGAATAGGGATAATTATATAAGTAAAAGATTTTTAAAAAACATGTAAATCTTATGAAAAATTGGATACAAACATGTTGTCATCTCATTAAAGAACTTCAAAAGGTAACTTTTAATTAAAATGATAAAACATTCTACACATCTAGGACTCATTTAAATATATGTCCAAAAATGTTAGTAATATTATCATGTAAATGCTTCTCACACAACATTATGAAGTATTAAATTATGGTGGAGACTTCGAACACTATAGAATATTAAAATGCCGTCCCTCATTTAGTTTCTCTGTCCCACTATTATGGGTCACCTTGGACCAAAATATATTTTCAACTGAAAAAGATATGTACTTTTATTTATTGTTGTGGAACTCACCGACTAAACCATTGCATTAAATGATAAAAATATATAATAAAACTCCCTAATTAACTTGTTCTTATTTGTCGTGATGCAATTTAAGTCCTATAACTCATTGTTTTCCATCTAGGAAAATTCATTCAAATAAAAGATGTAAATTGAGATGCGATGAATATTAAAATCAAAATTTCCAGTTTTCTAAGCTTCGAATTCAATGTTGTCAACATCATGATTTTATAGCTGAAATGACTATCAATTCTAACTGCTCTAATGTTTCTGTCGTGCATGTAGGATGTAGCCAACCATAACCAATCATTGTCAACTGCACAGCACTTGCTTCCAATTTAATGTTTCTCCTTATCTTTCAGTAGTATGGAGTATACCTATCTACCGGTCCGGGTTGACCCGGAACCGGACCGGTTGACCCGGTAGCCAAACCGGACCGGACCGGTCCGGTAAGGGCATACCGGTTGGGTTAGATTGGCTTCAACCCCAACCCGCACGGGTTAGAAAAAACTTGAAGGCGCCAGAACGAAACCGGTTCCATTCTGCTAACCGGACCGGACCCAGAATAAAAAAAAAAAAATTTTCCCAAGCGGTATTGTTACTTGGGACTTTGGGAATGTGCCAACGCTCATTTCGACCGTTGACTTGTTTTTTTTTTGTTTTTTTTGTTTTTTTTGTTTTATTTATTTATCTTTTTTAATTATATTTTTACCCTTTAAAAAATCTATAAATTCTCTACATTTTTTTCATTTTTATCACACAACATTTCTCTCAATTCTCTTATTCTCAATTTCTCATACTCTCTTAATCATCTTTATTATCAATTTTCAAGTTATTATTATTATTAGTTTTCAAATTCAAAGTAGCAAGACGCAAGACTTCGAGTTTCAATTGAATTCTGAATCCCGAAGTTTGGTACACTCGTTTCATTCTCTAATTATTTTATTAAATTGTCATATTTATTTGTTGATTATTTAAATATTTTATAATGTCTTTACTAAGGGGAATTGCGTCGGATGTAGTAAATCTAGTTCAAGGGGTAAAAAATCTGTAGGTTCTTCATCATCTAATCAAAATATAGATTATGATCAAATGCAAGAAGATTTTGGAATAGAAGATAATGAATATGATAACGTTCAATTAGATGATATTGATGAACTTGAAGAACAAGAACAAGAACCTCCTACACCTACTAGTGTTCCTTCTGTCAATGTTGGTACTGCTAGTGGTAGTCGTAGTCGTAGTCGTAGTTGTAGACCTCCTTTACCAGAACCAGTAGCAAGAAAAAAAAGGTGTAAAGTGTGGCTCTTTTATGATAAAGGTGTTCCTCGTAGTACTACTAGAGCCGATATTTTTAGACTTCATAATGATTATGTTATTTTCTTGCAATATTTGTTTGCTAATCTTCCATGCCATGTTAGTTTTACTTCAGACATTGGACATCGTTGAGCAGTTATGATTATTTAACAATTACTTGTCATTGGATTGATGAAAATTTTAGAATGGAAAACGATATTGCTTTTATTTATGGCGAGGATCAAAGTCATACTAGAAAATATATGCGAAACTATTTGTTTTTATGCCCAAAAATATAATCTTTATAATAAAATACTTTGTGTATCATTCGATAACGCATCTAATAATATCATTTGTTGTAGATCTTTTAAAGCGAATACAACCACCACTTCCTGATATATTTCATGTTCGTTGTGCTTGTCATATTTATAATTTAATTGTTAAAAGTGGTCTTGATTTATTTTCACCTGAAATAAAACTTGTCAAAAGAGCTGTTGGAGTTATTCAGGGTAATAATAGGAAAAATAGAATTATAGAATTTAAAGAAAAATGTAAACAATTTAATTTGAGACCTAAATTCATGCCAGAAGAGATTATTACATGGTGGAATTATACTTATTTATTTTTAAAAGAATGTTATAAGTATAAAGACCCCATAACACATGTTGCAAATGCGCATTGTAAGAACGTGATGTATATGTTAACCGACGAACATTGGAAATCAATTGGTGAACTTTTAAAAAATTTACGTAAATTTTACACTGCAACTGTTGAATTTTCAGGATCTTATTACCCAACAGTTTGTAATGCTTTAGCTCATATAGCTGAAATTTCATATTTACTTTATAGTTTAAAATCAAATGTGAAATATAAAGATGCAGTTACAGTTATGTTTGAAAAGTTTAAAAAATATTTTTTTCCTATTCCTGATGTTTATTGTATTTGTGCAGTCTTAAATCCTTCTATTAAAAAAGTAGATTGTCATAATTTAATATTTAGTTTATATACTTATATGGAAATAGGTGAAACAGAAACTCTATCTTCATTTGATTGCATAAGTAAACTTGATATTAATTTAACTACATTATATGAATATTATGCTACATTACATGATAACAACAACTCTGCTACTAATATTTCTTCTAGTTACGCTTACGTATACACTGCAGATTCAATTGATGACGATGAAGAAGAATCTTTAGACATATGGAACACTTTTACAACACAAGCAAGCACAAGTCGATCTTGCGATGAGATGCAATTTTATTTGCAAAAGCAGTGAGCGAAGAAAAGTTTTGACCGCTTTACAATGGTGGCGGGATAACAAAGGCAAATCCCGGTACTTGCAGCGATGGCCCGGGATGTTCTTAATGTGTTGATCTCAACAGTGGCTTCTGAAAGTGCATTTAGCCAAGCACGAGATCAAATAGGAGACACACGTCACTCATTGGGTGGAAGCACATTAGAAGTGTTAGTCTGCTTAAGGGATTGGATCAGATCAGAGAGAAGAAATCAAGGATGTGGAGACGTTAATTCTCCGGAAGATGAAGAAATAGACAATATTTTGGAAGACAGGAGCGGAGGCGAGACTGAAATTAATACTCCAGATTTAGAGGTTATGGAGCATAACCAATTCAATCAACCTATAGATTACGAAGAACTTGCAAGAAGGATGCATAATATGTAAATAAAATTATTATTACTTCATTATGTATTCTTATTAACGTTATGAAAGTTCAAAAGTTTACATCTTATCATTAATTTTAATTTTACTATCTATTTAGTTGTTAATCTGTTATTACTTATTTGTTAACTTATATCTACTAATCTAATAAATTAATAAAAGTATAATTACAAATTTACAATATAAAGTTATAAACTATAAAGTATAAAGTTATAAACTATAAAATAAAAAGTTAACTTTAAAGTTTCAATTTTAATATATACAACTAAATTATATATTATATTATTATATTACATATTTAAATTGAATTTAGTTTATATTATAGAAAATAAATACTAGAAATAAAAAAATATATATATATAAACCGGACCGGTAGGACCGGTTCAGACGGACCATACGGGCGACACTGGAACCAGATGAACCGGACCGGTTGGCGTGGTCCGATGACAGAGCCGATGCCGTCCGAACCTTAAACCGGTGAGGGCTATCGGTCCGGACCGGTTCGGCCCGTTAGACACCTTTAGTATGGAGTATGATTTTATCTTTTAGTTAGTATATATGATTTCTTTTCATAAAATATTAAACTAAATATACCTCAATGTTATATTACTCCTACTAGTTATACATACTTTTTCTTATTTCCGTTCCTCACAGAGTTTGAGGATATCTTATGTGGGGGCTAGCGTACTATGAGTATGACAGTTTGTAAATTTCACTTTCACTTTCACATAGTAACTCCTACATTCTTTGGACTAAAAAACTCCTAATATTCTCACTTTACTTTTCTCCTGGTATGATTTTCATAAATCGATTTTTAATATTATAGGATGTTACATGTTTCTCTAACAACTGAGAAATAATATGTCTAGTGTAAATTGCAAAGCACCTTCGACCTATCTAAATAAGTAATTTCAGTATTAAAAAATTAATGTGTCCTATGGATTGATTGAGAATTAGATTTCATCATCAAATTGGCTAGTTTTAGTTTTATGTTGTTTATAGCCTAGCTAGCGCAAACTTTTCTTTTATTTGGATTTGAAATCGACAATGTGAGCAAATTCATACCGACAGCGTTGAGAGTTAGATTTAGAGATGAAAACTAGCTAAATACTCACTAATTGTCTGAAATATATGCATAAGGCATACAAGTACATAAACGACAAACAATAACATATTCAATGAAATTTAATAAAGTGGGTTTGAAGAGGATATAATGTACGTAGACCTTATCCCTATCTTAGGAGGTAGGGAGGTTATTTCCCATCAACTCTCAGCATAACGACTAGCAATCCAAAGTAGTAAAACAAAAAGAGATAACGAAAATAAATAAACCATGAGAACATACTATAAAGCACAATAGAGCAGTAACAACCACAAAAAGGAACAGTAACAACCACAAAGTAATACGATAGTCAAATAATAAGAAACAACAAATAATAGCATAAATCAAAATGAAAGAAACTACAAACGTAATACTACGACTACTAGTATGGGAGGATAAGTGGGATAATGCTCAACTACCTACTAACCGTCTACTCTAATTTGTGCCCTCCATAACTTTTTTTCTAAGGCCATGACATCGGTAAGTTGGGACTGCGTCAAGTCCTGTCTAATCACCTCTCCTCAATACTTCTTTGGCCTATTTCTACCTCTTCTAAAACCGTACATAGTCAACCTCTCACACCTCCTCATTGGGGCATCTGTGCATCTCCTATTCACATGTCAGAACCACCTCGGTCTCACTTCCCACATCTTGTCCCTCCACTGAGGTCACCTCACTTTGTCTCGGATATCGTCATTGATAATCTAATCTCTCCTAGTATGGTCATACATCAATCGCAACATCCTCATTTCCGCTACTTTCATCTTATGAACGTGAGTTCTTGATCGGCTAACACTCCGCCTCATACAACATAGTTAGTCTAACAATCACCTTATAGAACTTACCTTTAAATTTTCGTGGCACCTTCTTGTCACATAATCATCAATCTCTCTATTTTCTTGGATAATAAACTCCATATACTTGAAATTTTCTTTCTTTTGAATGGTCTGGGTACCAAGGCTCACTTCCACGTCAGTCTCAGGTGTTATGCCACTGAACTTGCACCCCAAGTATTATGTCTTGGTCCGACTCAACCTGAACCTTTTAGACTTCATGTTTTGTCTCCAAACCTCCAAAATAATGTTAAATCCGTTGCAAGTCTCGCCGATCAAAACTATGTCATCCACGAGTAACATACATCATGACATATCACCTTGGATATGCCGCCACTACAAAAAGAAAAGTATTTGCCAATAATATTTTTATTGTCATGTGTTGGATGTTGTTTCCAAAAGTAATTTTTGCAATAACAAAAATTATTATTGCAAAAATTATTGCATGTCATTGCAATGAAGTTTTCTCAACAAGAAGTTGTTTTTTGTTGCCATTTACTTATTTAGCAATAATATGTTAAATTGTTGTTGCAATATACATCTTTTAGCAATAATATATTTATTGTTGCTAAAATTTTATTATCAATTCTATATTTTCTTGTAGTGCACGTCAATCCATCAATCATCAAGGCAAATAAAAACTGACTAAAAGCATACAAATAAATAAAATAGTGCAAAAATTCATATAAAAGCGCATATATGAAGGCGTACTAGTTAAGTTTGCAAGCTTCCAAATCTCAATATGACGATAAATTAATTAAAGGACAACAGAACTACCCAGTTATACAGTTGTAATTTTCTTTTCTTTATCTTTTTCATCTTTAATTTGTGGATGGACATGACAGTCTGAACGTATTAAAAGTCTCACATCGGATATGGAATGAGAATATAGACTCTTTATATAGACTTGGACAATCCTCACCCTACAAGCTAGATTTTTGGGGTTGAGTTAGGCTCAAGATCCATTCTTTACATGGTATCAGAGTCAAATCCATTATAATTCGTTGTTCACGAATGTTAGGCCCCCACATTATATTATTCACACTTTAGTTAACAAGGTATGGGCATGCATGAGAGTATTATGAGTCACACATCGGATATAGAATGAGAACATAGACTCTTTATATGAACTTGTACAATCTTCACCCTACAAGCTAGCTTTTGAGGTTGAGTTAGACCCAATATCCATTATTTACATGGTATCAGAGCCATACTCATTCCAATTCTTTGTTCACTGATATTTTGCCCCCAAATTATATTATTCACACTCCAATTAACAAGGCATGGGCGTGCGAGAGAGTATTAAGAGTCTCACATCAGATATAGAATGAGAACATAGACTCTTTATATGGACTTGTACAATCCTCACCATATAAGCTAACTTTTGGGGTTGAGTTAGACCCAATTTCTATTCTTTACATAGTATTAGAGCCAGACTCATTCTAATTCTTTGTTCACTGATATTTTGCCCCCAAATTATATTATTCACACTCCAATTAACAAGGCATGGGCGTGCGAGAGAGTATTAAGAGTCTCACATCAGATATAGAATGAGAACATAGACTCTTTATATGGACTTGTACAATCCTCACCATATAAGCTAGTTTTTGGGGTTGAGTTAGACCCAATATCCATTCTTTACATAGTATTAGAGCCAGACTCATTTCAATTCTTTGTCCACCGATGTTTTGCCCCCAAATTATATTGTCCACGCTCCAGTTAACGAGATCTGAGTGTGCGGGGGAGTGTTAAGAGTCCCACATCGGAAATGGAATGAGAACATGTACTCCTTATATGGACTTGGACAATTCTCACCCTACAAGCTAGCTTTTGGGGTTGAGTTAGGCCAAATATTCATTCTTTACATGGTATTAGAGTCAGATCCATTTCAATTCTTTGTTTCACCGATGTTTTGCCCCCAAATTATATTATCCACGCTCTAGTTAACAAGGTCTGGGCGTGCGGGGAATGTTAAGAGCCACACATCGGATATGGAATGAGAACATGGACAATCCTCACCCCTACAAGCTAACTTTTGGGGTTGAGTTAGACTCAAGATCCATTCTTTACTGTATATTTCTGGCATTATCTTGATGTGTTATTTTGTTGGGGATCAAATGTCATGGGCTCGTACCTGTTTATAACTAGCTTCTGTGGGCACATGGAGATATTAAAATAAATGGCTTTTTCTTTAGAAGAAAAATTATGCTAATTTATTTGTTTGTGTATGTGGATAACAGAGGACCAAAAGAAATATTTCAAACAAGTCTAGAGGAGTCCTTGAACGAGATGGAACTTGTTAAAGCTCTAAGAGATTTTGCTTTTTGCTTTTCGTGTATAGGAAATCACTCATGCATCTCTTTCAAAGGCAAAGCTCAGCATGCAACAAAACGAATAATGTAAAAAAGGATTTATCATGCAACAAACGAAAAAAAAATACAAAAAAGGGTTTTGTGGGCTGGAGCCGATAAGTTAAAGGCACGTTAATATCGTCCTATAAATTTTCACTCAAAGATTACATACTATACTGGGGTGTTTGGCAATAAACGAGGTCTTACGCCATCACTCCACCATCTCTATAATTGTCTCGTCGAATTATTGATTCCGATATCAATTGTTCGGCTAAGTTAGTCCAAAAATACTCTTAATATAGTATAATATATTTTCACTTTTGATCAAGTCGTACGATATTTTTATAAAAGTGCTACACCATTAAAAACATATAATTACTGTAACTTGTATTTCTTTTCAGCTATTGATATGAATGTTTTGTTCACATACCCAATAACAAGAGAACATATATATGTATGTAATTGGAAGTGAACTACACAACCACAGTAAAGCTTGGGTCATAATCTCTGTTAGGCCATCAGTCTTTATGATTGCAGACTAATGTTATGAAGTTATGATTGATGCATCTTCTTGAATTTTTCATTAAATTCTGCCGTTCTGATTTCCTTTAAAATAGTTATGTAAATTAATGGATATAAACAAGTAGCACGTCCTCTCTATTAAAACGAGCTAGAATATCAGTTTGCTTAAATTATAAGGAGTACATGCTTTATTAGGTACTATGAAATGTCAGTAATTTCTTTATGCAAAATTATTGTTTTAATTACGAACTTTTAACTATTGAATTGATCTTTATTAAGTTTAAGTACGTTTGTGACTTTATTCACTTGTTTACCACTTTGCATCTCTCTTTTGAAAATTAGTCCAAATAAGTAACGAGGAAGCTGAAAGAGACTACCACCCAAACAAAATGTGAGTTTTATATATTTTAGGCCAATTACATCGATATCTTATAAAATTTATAGTAAATTTCATTTAAATATATAAATTATGATTTGATTCTATTAAACATTTCAACACTTGATAAAATGTTCTAGACACTTTCGACTAAAAAAATAATTTTTTTTTTGCAAGTGTTTTCAAACGTAAGTTAACCTCTTAAAATATGTTACCTCATTAAATATATGCATAACCTCAATAAGCCGTAAAACCTCAAATATGTTTAAACTGTTACTGACATTAAATGATATGCCATTTTTTACTTAGTGTGCATTTGAGAACATGCATAAAAGTTTTTCTAATTTTAAGGCAAAAATATTTAATAGAAATAATTTATTTTATGTTCAGATATTCAATTAAAACAAATCAATTATTTAAATAGAATTTCTTAAAACTCACAAAGAAAACAGAAAGGGTAAAACAGTCATATCAACTTTCAAATAATTTGCGCTTCCAAACTTGTCTCTCGCACGCGCAAACAGAAATAGTTGATATACATCCTTGCAGCAATAGTAATACCGAGCCCCATACCGGCCAAGCAATCATCACACCAAGACATAAAGACTAATGCAGAATTCCATTGAAGTTGTCTTTGGTGATAAGATATTGAGTAAATCCTCTTCACTGGACCACAATTTAGGGACACAAACATTAAGTTCTTGCATGTGGTTGTTTGAACTTTAAAGAATTTAGTATATAAGTTGGATAATTGAAGTGGAACTGTTATCTTGGAGTAATCAGAGTAGTAGTGGGTGCTGGATAAATTTTGAAATGGGGGTTTCACAGAATGATTCTTGTAGAATGGAAGGGTGGTTATATCTCATTCGTTCTAATCGGTTTGGTCTTCAGTACTCAAGGAAACGGTACTTTGTTCTTCATGATCTTGTTCTCAAGAGCTATAAATCAAACCCTGTTTCAAACAATGAGGTTGATCACTCTCTCTCTCTTTGTGTGTGTGTGTGTGTGTGTTTGCAGTGCTAATTCTTGATAAATGATGTAGGTAAAATACCCTTGTGTGTTTAACTAGTTTTGTAGTTATTTTTTGAAGGGACATTTGTTATTGCAATAACAACAATAACATACCCAGTGTTTCCACAAATAGAGTCTGAGGATGGTATAATGTACACAGACCTTACCCCTACGTTCTTGTATTTTGCTTTAAAGGTTTAGCATTGGTATAAATGGTTTAAGTTTAATTGATAAGAAGTTGTTGCCAACTTGTAATCTGATTTGCCTGTATGCTATGTTATTTTTTTGTGTTGATACTAATCATTAGAGGCAAGTAATGATGCACCCATTTCTTTGTGACAATGTGTTTGAGATTAATATTAACACACCCACACACATTGTAGATGCATGCAGAGGTGGAGCCAGGATTTTTAGTGTATGGATTCTAAATCATAATTCTTTTTTGCTTACTGGGTTCTGAATAGATTATTTGCACATATTAGATGAATTTTTAATACAAATACAGGGTTTGAGCCTTCCATACTAGTAGTTGTTTCTTGCCCTTCGAGTTTTGTTACTATATGATGTTTCTTGTTTATTTTACAGAATGCTTTGTCTTACTTTCTATAGTATCTTGCCATGGTTTCTTCACTTCCGTTATTTCCTTTTCTGACCTACTTTGATATGCTTTCTTTTGAGCCGAGTGTCTACCGGAAACAGTCTCTCTACCTCCCAAGATAGGGGTAAGGTCTGCGTACACTCTACACTCTCCAGATCCACTTGTGGGATTACACTGGGTATGTTATTGTTGTTGAAGTACAGGATTTGAGCTAAAATTATTGTGTTCAGCCGAACCCGTAAATACTACATTGGATCCGCCCTGAATGCATGTAGCCCTTAGCTCCGTGCTAAAATTTGTACTCCCTCCGTCTCAATTTATATGATGTAGTTTGACTGGGCACAAAGTTTAAGAATTAATGGAAGACTTTTGAATTTTGTGGTCTAAAACAAGTCAAACATATTTGTGTGGTTGTAAATGATCTCGTTAGTGGTAAAGTTTAAAGTTAAATTGTTGTCAAATAAGGAAACGTGTCATTATTTTTGGGACTGATTAAAAAGGAAGTGTTTCATATAAATTGGGACAGAGGGAGTACAATGTTTCTGAGTTACTTGTAAGTGGTGGACTCATATTGTATGGATTTTAAGTCAGATTACAGCTCTTCAGTGGTCTCTGAAATAATCAAATATCAACATTTCTTTTCAAGTGGATGAAATTTTTATTTTTGCAGTTCTTCTGCCGTAGCTTTCTTGGAATTTTTCATTTGCCATATTATCACGATTCACTGCAATATGTCATGTTGATTTTCTTGTAGGATCCTGTTAGAAGTGCTGTTATTGATTCCTGCATTAGGGTGACGGACAATGGGAGAGAGAGCATTCAAAGAAAAGTATGATACTTATCGCAGTTCCTATACATGTCAACCTATTTGTTTTGATTGGGTTGTTATCGTTAAAGGCATTGACTTCTTTACTCAGAAACTTTCTGGTTTTGTTACTTCTGCATTTTCCCAGGTTGTTTTCTTATTCACTCTATACAATGCCTCAAATCATAATGATCAGTTGAAGGTGCGGAATTTTCCCTTCCCCTGTTTCAACTTTAATTTATGAGACCAATGAGTGTCTAAAGAAAATTTACGAACAATAGTTAGGAGCAAACAGTCCTGAGGAAGAAGCAAAATGGATACAGGCCCTGCAGGAAGCAGCATTAAAGGTATAAACTAGTCAATATGAGCCGTTAAAGTCTCCCTTCATTGGCAACTGATGATAATGAATAATTGTAGGCAGACTTGAATAAAAGAACTGCAGTTGATTGTCCAAGGCGTGACTCGCAGTCTTTGAGGTATTTTGATTTGGTATATCAATATGTTACTTTGCTAAGGATCTTGGAGATATTTATTCTTCGTACAAGCATCTGTTGCTTGCCTCTTGCTAATTTCTCCTTCTCTTTCTTCCTCTTTGCCACACAGGTTAAATTGTTCCAACAAATCCCGTCATCTGAATTCCATTGATTGGACTTTCTGTTCATCCTCAGTGGCAGATGCTACGACATCTGATGTTGTTGCACCCTCATCCTGGACAATATTTGGTTGTCAGAATGGTAGGTTCTAATGATTGTTTTGTTTGAGAAGCTGAAATTCCATGTAGATTTTTGCTCTTATGATAATTTTTTCGTCCTTGAGGGTCCATTAAAAATTTCTATTACAATGTTTCTGAGTCATGTTTTCAGAAGTTCATTTAATTCCTTTTTAGTTCTCTTGCGGGGAAGGAGACATGGTTGGCTTTATCTTGGGAACTTTTTTAAGATCATTTCTGTCTCTCATTACTAAATGCTCCTCTCCTCTCCTTTTGTTATTCTTTTTTTCCAATTGTTCTTTAATCACTTGGGCATGCAGGTCTTCGGCTATTTAAGGAAGCTAAAGATAGGGAATCTCATGGAAAGGTAACCTAATATTTTCCAGCACCTAAGATAGTAAACCGACAAGCTCATGTTACTGAACGTGTTGTCCCATGCTGTGCAGTGGGATGATCACCCTGCGATAATGGCTGTTGGTGTCATTGATGGAACTTCAGAGGCCATTTTTCAAACACTCATGTCACTTGGTCCTTCAAGATCGGAGTGAGTTGCAAAGTCTTTAACAAAAAGTCTTCATACAAGCTTCTACTGCAGATACTTCGTTGCTACTAAAATTAGTATCTCTTTACGTATAAAGTATAACTAAGACTTGAATAAGTTAATACCAGAAAACATATGCCTTTGTAGGAAATAATCCATTTTCAGCAGTATCAAAGTCTTCTTCCCTGCAGTTGTTTAATCAAGATGCAACTGGAGAATTGAAATGTGAGTTGTGTGAATCGTATTTAATCAAGAGTTGACTCATCTTGCTTGGAAAAAATTAGAAAGATGATCATTACTAAAATGCTTATAGGTGAGTATTAATAAAAAATGTTTACAAGGTGAGTGATCAAAGTTCATTCAGTATAAGTTAGGTGATGCAAAATCTACTTGTCCCAACTGTAAGATTAAAAGTAGTGGATTAGTAGATAGTGCGGTCTAACACCAGTCTTAGATAGACGTATAAGATCTCAAAACATGTGTGTTGATATGTTGAGAGGATCTCGAGCATAAGGTTTTTATTGTTGTGTATATTTTGAGGAGGAAGCTTTTGGTCCCAGTTAATCAATTGGATTATCGATAGGACGAGAATACAGATAAGCTGACAAGCATTTGACAATTTGGACAAGGTTGGAATAATTTCGATGAGATTGAAAGACACGAGGAAACTGCAAAACCGGGAAGAGGCAGAACACCAAAAATGTGCAGAGGGGAGGGCAGTAAGATACCTAACTAGATCACTGAGTGCAATATAGCTGCTTAGATGTCAAGAACATGGCATGTTGTAAAATTGATCCAAATGCAGCTTCCATTGCCTTCCTCTGTGGGAGACTGGAAATAAGAAAATATTATATCCTTAAAGTATTATGTATTACTCTGCACTCTGCAGATGGGATTTCTGTTATATACTCATTGTATCCTTATAGTGTTATGCATTTTACTCTGCAGATGGGATTTCTGTTACTACAAGGGCAGTGTCATTGAACACCTTGATGGTCACACAGATATTGTTCATAAGCTTCTACGTCGGGATTGGCTACCTTGGTCAGGCACATGCATGATATTCACTCTCCAAACTGTTTGTACTTTGTTAGGGTTTATAATCGACATAAGTTGTTGCAGGAGTATGAAAAAACGAGATCTTCTTTTGCGGCGCTATTGGAGAAGGGAGGATGACGGAACATATGGTAACAATGTTGTTAATTGGTTTTGGATGCTTTTTAAAACTGCTTGGTGTGAGCATGACCTATCTGTTTACTCTTGCAGTTATTCTGTACCATTCTGTGTTTCATCAGAAGTGTCCATGTCAGAAGGGCTATGTTCGTGCCTGCCTTAAAAGTAATGTATGCCTACAACGTAACTATATTTGGATGTGTAATTTTATCGTGGATGAGCTAACATTGATATTTTTATAGTGCATGGATGCCTATTTTTCTGCAAATCGTGGATGGTTGATAATTTTATTGTTACATTGCAACAGTCATATGCTTCTACTGCACATGTTTCTGCACAAGACTACCCCTTGTAGAGCTGCACATTATGGAATACTTTGCTAATCATTGCAGGTGGAGGATATGTAATATCACCTGTGAATCAAAGGAAACAGTCAGTAGTCAAGCATATGCTTACTATCGATTGGAGATTCTGGAAGTCTTACTTACGAACATCTTCAGCCAGATGTATAACAATCCACATGCTAGGGAGACTCGCTGGTGTGTTTTTACTGCAAGATCTAGTTTCATATTAGTTACTTTTATTCGTATTTTACATATTATGGCAGCTCAACCTGTAATTTACTGCTGCATTTGTAGCTTTGAGGGAGCTTTTTAGAGCAATATTAGGAGAATGCTCTTCCTCGTATTTCTTGGAGAAGCGGGTGAGAGACAGAAGACTGCATCAAATTGAAGAAGTTAAGGTTGAAATACAAACCAGACTGGAAAATGGGAAGAGTATGGCAGATATGGAAGAAGAAGAAGAAGAAGAAGAAGAAGCCTCTAAAGCACCTTCTGAACATGCAAGCTTGATGGGGTTAAATGATGCATCGGATGAGTTTTTTGATGTCTCTGAACCACTTGATTATGACGAAACAGACAATGGCTGGCCTTCTGATTTTGGCCCAGAGATGTTTTCTCAGGTATTACCTGTTTGAACCATAACCTTTGGGAGCTATTCTAGATCAGATAGCTTTTCAGAAATGCAGGAGGATACATGTGGCATGACTTTCATGATAAAAGCATGTCTAACTTGAATGGTACCTTATGTTTGTTTTTGTGGTCTAGTTATGTCTTTTATCTGGTTTTAAAGCATATACACTTGAATCCAATAAATATGCAGTCTCTTATGACTTCCACATCTTAGGCTGCCGACAATGTTAATGAATTAAATTCATTTTCTTCTCCCACCTCAAAGAAAAACTTCATTTCTCTCGAGTAGTTCTTGATTCCCTTCTTTAAACCCTAATGTAGCAGTCTATTTTGGACCTTATCCCCTCTTGCTCATACTTGTCTAGACCCATCATCTTGTTGCAGATTAGTACTTTTTCCAGATATTTCTTTCCTCTGGAATTTCCTTACGTCTTTCTCTTTCTTCGTGTTCTTTTTTTCCTTTCAGGATACACGGCATGCCAGATTATCATCTGCTTCTGTTTTTGTGAAAAAGCTGCATGATCTTGCTGGTGAGTTTGATGTGTGTTATTTTAAAAAAAAACTCAATTAACGGAAATGTTGAAGTTCTGAGGATTGAGATTCTTTTCTCACTTCAGTTCAAAAGCGGGGCTATGTAGATCTGCATGAAAAAGCAAAGGAAGATACATTGTTGTGCCACTATGGGTCCACTCTTCCAAAAGATCCAACTTGTAATTTGCCTTGCAGTTGGGCCCAAACAGATCCATCAACTTTTCTTATTCGGGGAGAGACTTATCTAGAAGATCGTAAGAAGGTGGGATTTCATAGTTGATTGAGCTATAACTGTCTTATTTTCCCATAATCATGTTCTGTAAGTTTTGTGTTCCATCTCTGTCTCGTTTGATCTTGGAAACTAGAAATGCTTCTCTATGTTAAATTGATATCTGCGGTTTGATTTCCTGCTGTCTAATGATTAATTATGAACTTTAACTACTGATCATCGCTCGGCAAAAGCCACAACATCTTGCTGTACCTACTACCACAGAAAAGTGTTTAGTTAAATTGCATTAAGCAAAACTCCAATGTTTGCGATTCTTGTCACATAAAACGTGCCTAAAATGGCATACTGGCATGGAAAGTTGGAAATTTAACTCCGAAAATCTGCAGTCATCTTGGCTAGTATTCTGCTATGCTAGTGTGCATGAGATATTCTGGGGATCTCTCCCTACTCATGTCAAAATTTGTTTAGTTCGAAATTATATTGCAAATTTATGTGCATTGTCCTACTTTTATGTCATTTACTGCTTGTGTGGCTCTGTTACAGATTAAGTCAAAAGGCACATTGATGCAGATGGTTGCTGCAGATTGGCTGAAGTCTGACAAGCGAGAAGATGATATTGGTGGTCGCCCTGGGGGTATTGTTCAGGTTGCTTCTCTTATTCCGTGTGAAGACAATGAATATAACACACACATGTAGTTTATAAACCTGCTGCTTACCAGATTTTATCTGCAGAAATACGCAGCTAAGGGTGGTCCAGATTTTTTCTTCATCGTGAATATACAGGTATATTCTCTTGCTTCCTTTATATGCCTTTTCTGTTTTCCTTTGGAATTCTAGAGAGCTCATTAAGCTGAACGTGTCTTACATTCAGGTACCAGGTTCAACAACATACTCTCTTGCTCTCTACTATATGATGGACACTCCTATAGAAAATGTGCCCTTGCTGGAGAGTTTTGTCAAAGGGGATGATGCTTATAGAAATTCGAGGTTCAAGCTCATACCATACATATCCCAGGTTTGTATTATGATAGTGACATTGAACATACTCACTTCTTTTACAAGAAAACTTAATGCCTCTTGCAGTTCCAAAAGAGGCATGTAATTCCAGATAGAGATTTCAGAAATAATGTCCCATTGCCCACAATTTGGTGCTTGTTAGAGAAAAAGACATTGGATTTTTTTAAAAAAGAAACAGAACTCTTCTTTGGTAAATGCCATGACCAAAGAAATTATATTGATCATCATGGAGAAATTCAAAGAGATGGATACTGCATGCTTAAATTATTTTCCAAAATCCATGTCATCCGAGAGTCCTTTTTTGTTGTAATGCTTCTGCGCTTTCTTGCTTGATTTTTTGAGTGGACAATGTGCTTTAATCAGCATCGCAAATAGTACTTAACAATTTTATTCTTTTAAAGATCAGGGGTTGTGGTATTTACCACTTTTTATTTGTCAGGGACCATGGATAGTCAAGCAGAGTGTTGGAAAGAAAGCATGCCTTGTAGGTCCAGCGCTTGAAATTAATTATTTTCGGGGAAAGAACTACTTGGAGGTAAATATCAAGAGTACTTTTTCTTTTACAGGAAATGATGCTTTAATTTTGTTTGCACGTTAGCTACTAATACTCCCTTGTATTGACATACAAAGAACTGCATAGTGAAACATCTTTTAATGTCAGACAAATTTTTTCCTCATAGTGGACCTAAAGAGGTTTTGTGATCTTTCAGCTTGATATCGATGTTGGTTCTTCTACTGTGGCAAGGGGCGTTGTAAGCCTTGTTGTTGGATATCTAAACAATCTTGTCATTGAAATGGCATTTCTTATCCAGGTAAATGTTCATGTCCCCTTCGCCATTTAAGCATATATGGCTTGAATTGTAGCAAGTGCCAGTATTAATTGAATTTCAATGAGTATGACAAGCATAGAGTAACTTCTTTGAATATCTTTCTTCACAGGCCAACACCCCAGAAGAGCTTCCTGAATATCTTCTTGGAACTTGTCGTCTTAACCATCTGGATATCTCTAAAGCTGTTCAAGTGAAACCGTGATCTTGTATATCTCAATTTGTTTTCCATTTTATATAGCTTGCTAAAGGCTACATGGATGATGCCCTAATAGAAGTGCAAAAGCCATTGTATTCTTTGGTTCAATCAAATGTCATGCCAGCAGTCTGCTGCATTGGTCTCAGCTGTATAGTTTGCACAATATTTCTGTGTAAACTTTTAAGTAAAAGAACTCCATTGTGAGATAATATTATTTTTTTCTCTAAAGGGGAATATGTTTTTTCAGTGTTACATCTAATAGTAAATTTGATGTTTTAAATCATAGTGTTCTTCCCTATGAATGTTAGCTTGTGCAGTACTTGGTGTGAGGATTTAAACTAGTAAACTCCCTATTAATCTCTCTTGGGAGTCTTTCTCATTAATACAAATATATATAGTGTGTACAATGTGGAGTCCTAATACAATAAGGATTCTACAACTACCATAATTATATAACACTAGTAATTACAAAATATATGGTGAATATTCTAATGATATTCACTAATACACCCCCTCAGTTGGAGCGGGAGGAGGCCAGGCCGGACACTTAGAATTGATCTAAAGTCGAGGAATAGCTGTCTAGGTAGTCCTTTAGTGAAGATATCCGCATACTTTTACGAAGATAGCTGACCACAAAATGAGATTATCCCCTAAGAACACACAATAGTCGGAGGTGTAGCGTCGCGTATCCGGTTAGTCTGCCCAGTCTGCATTTGTATATGATAAAAATCTGGTCAGTGCAGAAGTGTAGAGATGCAATCCATAATCAAGTGTGCCCTTGACGTATTGAATGATACGTTTAAGAGCAGTAAAATGAGGCTCCCTGTGGGCATGCATAAACAAACACACATGTTGAACATCATAAGTAATATTAGGCCCGGTGAAAGTAAGATACTGAAATGCACGTGCAATGCTTCTATAAAGAGTGGGATCGGATACTGGATCACCATCAACATCACTGAGCTTCGACTTAGAGTCAACTGGAGTGGGCATGATCTTGCAGTTCACCATTTTAGCCCTGCACAGTCTCCTCTGCATACTTACGCTGACACAAAAACATAGTATCTGCAGATCTGGTCACTAATATCCCCAATAAATAACTCAACTTCCTCAAGTCAGTCATAGCAAATTCAGATTTAAACAGAGAAATTATCTCATTTTTCAATACATCAGATGAGGCAGTAAGCACAATGTCATCCATATATAACAACAAATAAGCAATGTTACTACTTCGATGAAAAATAAATAGAGAATTATCACACTTGCTGCATACAAACTCAATCTGCATAATGTAATGTGCAAAGCATTCATACCACGCTATGAGGGCTTGTTTCAAACCATAAAGTGACTTACGAAGACGACATACATAATGAGGGGCTGCCGGATGGACAAAGTCAGGAGGCTGGTGCATGTAAACAATTTCTTTCAAGTCTCCATGTAAGAATGCATTCTTTATATTTAGCTGATAAATCGGTCAATGCTTACCTATGACAATACTCAGAACTATGCGAATGGTAACCGGTTTAACAACCGGACTGGACGTCTCACCACAATCAATACCCTCCTGTTGATTAGTACCGTTAGCCACAAGTCTCGCCTTAAAACTAATTTTGTTATTGTAGTTAATCAACTAATATTTGTGGCAACAAGATTTCTTGATAATATTTGGTAGAGAAAAGATAGCTAGAGGCGTGAAAATTTTGATGAGGAAAAGTCGAGATTTTTTTGTGTGAAATAAGACCTATTATTTTAAATGAGTTTGAATGATTTAAGACTCTGTTACAAATCTGATTCATTCAAACACATTAAGAGACTTCATAAGGAAACAAAACAAATGAAGTTAATATGATGAGTCTGAATGATTAAGATTCAGACATGTAAAATAAATACACTTAATGGACTGAATTTGAATAATTATGATTCTGACCTCTGTTAATAGTCTAATGTTAAGTCTTTCAATTTCATATATAAATATTGTACTTTTTAATTATCCTTCAAACACATAAAATAAAATAAAAAAAAGAAATCAATAACTTTTATGTTAATCTATTTACGTTACAAAGCGCGTTTAACTTAGCTGAATTTAAGTATGTGTTTTAGTTGAATTTGGTGTTGCTAAGTCAAACTAAAAATAAGCAATTGATGTGCTTGTTAAAAAAAAGATTTTATTAATCAAAATGACTTACATATATTTAAAATTGTTATATCATGACTTGACACTAAAATAAGATCATTTCAGTTAAAATAAATATGTTGTGAGTGGTAATGTGTAAAACGGGAAAATAACAACAATTATAAATTGTAATAAAACTTGAAAATGAGCAAATAGAATGGCTTGCTGAGTCGACCAAATTCTTGATCTATCCTTAAGATAATATTGCCTTGTATATCATTTCAACGGTTGTAATGACAACTTATCTCCCAAGATAAAACAACAATCAAACAATGAGCAAAGGGAACTCAAGTGTTTGCTTTGGAAGAAAGATCTTTGAATGTTTTGTGATTGCAAGAGAGGAATAAGTATTTCAAATTTCAAGTGTTTTGCAAATGAGTCTAAGGTCTCATTTTATAGTGTTGTGAAGATGACTCTCCAATTGCCCATGTAATGGCCTTGAATGACCATGTAATGGCCTTGATTATGGAGTGTTAATTCAGCCAAATAATGGTTGAATTCATTTGGGATGTAATGGAGGTTTAATGCCTCAAAAACCAGCCCAAGAGTCATGTCTTTTCGTCGCCCGTCGCAGCCTCTGGACTACCGGCACCGCGGCCCTGCAGGGAGGCGCCGCGGCGCCCAAACTTCAGAGAGTTGGCGCCGTGGCCCTGCTGGGTGGTGCCGCGGCGCTCAAACTTCAGAGAGTTGACGTCGTGGCCCTACAGTCATGACTCGTTTCATCTTTAAACACATTTATACATTTCTTCCTTCATTTACCAACGTAAAACCTACGTCATTTGGCTAATAACCGTCTATTATCTTACGTCTCAAATAATTCGTATACGTACCAATATCTCTTCTATTTAAGGAAATTATGATCATTGACATTGTATGTACACGTGTGTGCAAACAACGTTTCCGACATGTGGGGCCCCTAATATTCGATTCGTAATTAAATATGATTAACTTCATTTCACGTTTAATAAATATTTTCAATACATGTCAATTCATTTTAAGTTATAATTTGATTAGATGAGATTAAATTATTATTTATTTAAATATATTAATTACAGAAACTATAAAAGCGTATTATTTTAGTGAGGACGGGCATCACCGCTATTAGGCCCCACCCCACACCTCGAGAAAATCATGAGTGATCCAATAGTCCGTCCCTCGAAAACAATCAATCACATGCTCCGCCGACCACCTCACTTGTCCAATACAATAGTCTTCATAATCCCCCACCCAGGCCACATCAAGTATTTCCACAGGGTTTAACCGGACATGCAAAAACCCCACTTTTTACCCAATTCAGGTTCCAACTTTTTGCCTAAATTCTTCACTTGCATTCTCTTTTCTATGCTGACAGAATTTATACATTAGAAGCTGCAAATTTGATTTGTTTGTATCTTTCAAAATACACAATTGGAGGTTTTTCACATTTATTTTCTCATTCTGCCTTTTTTTTAGCATCCAAACGGATAATAAAAGAAGGCGAGCCTTAGCGAAATTAGTAAAGTTGCTTTCATGTTCGAGCCGTGAAAATAGTCTATTGCATAAATGAAGTGTAAGACGGCGTACAATAGACTCTTGTAGTCATGTCCTTGTTCAGATTTCGCTCGTAAGGGAGGTTAGAGCATTGAGCTGCCCTTTAAACAGAGAGAGAATAAAAGAAATGAAACACCCTTTAGTTTTTTTAGAAACGTTTATGAAAAAAAATCAAAATTTTCTAACAAAAGTTTTGAGAATGCAATTGGTTTTTTTTTTAAAAAAGATTTAGTGCTAAAATAAGGTCTGAACATGATCTTCCTGTTTTGTTTTATGGCAACCATATCTTTGCAGAATGCCAGAATATTTCAAAATGCAACAATTTTGTTTTGGTATTTATATATTTTCGAGCAAAGATTTTCTTTCTGTTACAGGCCCTATTTTATGTGCTTAGAATCTAGCTAAGAAAAAATTATTATATTTTTAACAATATAATAATGGGTTTTAAGTATTTTATCATTTTTGTTTTTGGTAAATTTTGAGGATAAATGAGAAGATTCCTTGATACTTAGAATCTAAGTACACTCCTATTTTTGGTAGGATTGTATACCATGGCTGTATACGAGTAAATTAAGTACTCGTGCTTTTTTAATTTACCTACTAGGTTTTGCATACGCGTATACTCCGTATATTATTTGAATACTTTAACATAATAAACCCTCTATATATATAGCACTGCTTTTTCCTTTTCTTGAATTTGAACTTAGCAATTTAGGTTTCGCTTTACTAAAGAAGTGATTGATAGTCAAAGGTGAGATATTAGAGAGTTACATACATGGATTATGTGTGTTAATTATGTGCTTAGGCTCCTTGTTTAATACTTAATGGTGAAGCATTCTTGTTTAAAAGTGCAATATTAGAGGTTTCCCTTTGGTTGCACATACCTTTGGTAATAATATATAGTTCTAATCCTTGTTTGTTGTTTATATATAACTCAGAAGATTAATATGATTGAACAAAATTGTTGGGATGGGATTCCCATGGGGCCTATGGTTGATGAAGACTTTGAGAGCATACTCAATGGTTTGGACTTTCCTATGAAAAGCTTTGAAGAAGACGGGCTCGGTGAAGACTGGGATTCTAGTATGTACCAGTTACTCGGGCCAATCCCTTCGGATGCTCTTATGACTTTACCTTCGGTGCCGCATGGTGATATTGCCAATGGCTGTTTGGATGCTCATATGACCAATGCTCCTGTGAGTTTTAACTTGGTTTATCTGTATGCTCTTTTAAAAAAAATCAATTATTACCTTTTTTTGGTTTTGAAATATGTGTATTGCTATACTCTTTTTTTTTTTTGTTGACGAAGAACCCGCAACCGCTGCTCTTTCGAGCCGCTGCTGTTTCGAGTGCGCACAGGGTAAACCCCGGACTGACGCAATAGCCTACAAACCACGTCAGTCAGTTAAACCACACTTGACAAGCCAGGTGTGACAGACTCCCCCAAGAGGCGAAGGCAGGCCAGACGTTACCCTGAGGTTTCGAACTTGTAACCAAACTCTCTCACACCACCCAATGAGGATACCCTCTGGCCTACAAACCACGTCAGTCAGTTAAACCACACTTGACAAGCCAGGTGTGACAGACTCCCCCAAGAGGCGAAGGCAGACCAGACGTTACCCTGAGGTTTCGAACTTGTGACCAAACTCTCTCACACCACCCAATGAGGATACCCTCTGCCTTCAAGACCAACTGGTCTAGAGCTTCGGATGTATCGCTATACTCTTTGCTATAGGGTATAAAGATAATTTGATTTTTAATAAAAATTTAAATAATTTTATTTTTTAACAATAAGAAGGGACAGTGTTGCTTTACCAGGCTCTAAAGAGTGTACTTTGAGCGAGCTATCATTATTTTTATACTCATCAGTTTCAAAACTCATCTTATTTTTTTTAGTCCGCTTAAAAAAGAATGTCTCTTTTCTTTTTTTTATAACTTTTTTTTTTGACAAATCTTTCATTCCAACTTTACACATGCCCGTGTTTAAGACCACAAGATTAAAAATTATTTTTGTACTTTCAACACATCTTTAATTTGAGACCACAAAATTGAAAAGTCTTCTCTACTCTCTTAAGTTTTGTGTCAAGTCAAAACTATACAATATTTTTTAAACGAATGGATTAATTTATTAATGTAGAATTACGGAAAAAGTAATTGACTTTATTTTAGCTAAATAAGAAAGGTTCTATCTTTTGTTTTTCTACTATAGAAGACTAAATGGGAAAAGGAAAATGTAGAATAGTAAGGGGTCATTTCGTTGCCGGAGAGGTTCCTGCACAACTCTAGTTTTGATACATGGATAACTCCTCTCTAACGGGCAACGGAAGGACCCCTTAAAGTACAAAGAAAGGACATAGAGTGAAAGGTTTAAACTTCCACACATATTTGCTCTATCATCCCTGCCTCTTGACAACTGATGTTGGCTTACTTGCACATATCCTTTACTTTGATGACTCCCACTAAGCTTCCATAGTTTCTCAATTTCGGATACAAATGGAGGTAATGACGTTCTTGCTTGGAAATCTAAAGCTAACCAAACAATGAAACAGCCATTTACTCTTAATATTATGTCATTACTTGATTGCAAAATATAAAAATTAAGTTGTAACGACACTAATTTTCTTATCTTCCGTAGTCTCATTTCTCTGTCTTTTTCATTTTTCTTAATATATAGTGCCTTCCTCCTAATGCTTTATCTTTATGTTTGGAATGTGGATTTGCTGAATGATACCATAAAATATTGTATAATACCCCTCCTCTGTTTTTAGCGTAAGTAGATTGATACCTTGGTGAGTTTGCACGTTGACCTGTTGGTGACTAATTTTCTCTCCCTCTCCTCTTTTCTTGGTGTTTGACGTGGTGACCCAATGAACAGTGTCTCTCTATGTTTGAAGTAACGGAATTGGTCTCAATCCCCGAGCTAATAATTATAAAGCTCTTCTTTAACCTCTTAGCATTTTGTAGTTGTTCAATGTCAAATGCTTAGTTGAATATGTAAACCATCATAACGTGTTCGAAACTATTTAGTGGCTTTTTGTTTGGTGCCTATAATATCAACGCTAAGATGAGAAAGTCGGAAAACTTAACTCTTGAACTTTCTAACTTCTTTTGTCTCTCAATGTTTATGGTTAAATTCCTTATTCTAACTCCTAAAGAGTAGTAGAATTCCCTGGCAAAAAGTAACTTTCATTAGCCAAATAAATTTCTAGGTGCTATCCTATCAGAACGAATTTCCCGAGGCCCAAGGAAATGTTCTATTCCAGACACAAAGCCCAAATTCTGTCCTTGAACACAGAAGCTCTTGCTCTGGTGGAAAGAGTACATCCTTCAGATTTGGTGCTAAAGGCCGTCGCTCTAAGCGTGCACGATCGTCACCTTTGAATCCATGGCTTTTGATGGAGCCCATGTCTTGTACAACTTTTGCAGCCAAGAAGAATTCTAATGCCAAAAAGGGAAAGGAAAAGAAGAGGAGTGCGACAGAGTCGAGTTTATTTAAAAAGTGCACACATTGTGAAATAACAAAGACCCCACAATGGAGGGAGGGACCATTGGGTCCAAAGACCCTATGCAATGCCTGTGGAGTTCGTTATCGGTCTGGCCGACTACTGCCAGAGTATCGGCCTGCTGCGAGTCCCACATTTGTTCCATCGTTACACTCAAACTCTCACGCGAAAGTCATAGAAATGAGAAGAAAGACAGTTGAGGAGTCTCTCCAATGTAACAGCGTAAAGTCTGTTCCTCTGAATAGCTATTTGTTTGATACATATTGAAGAGATGACTATACTTTTAGTTAGGTGCTTAATTTACTTCATTGTTTTGTTCTCCACTAGTTGGTTTTATGTTATTGTGTCTAGTCGGGTTAAAAGTTCATGTACAAAAATGGATGCAGGAAGGTCTAGGTTAGCATAATTAATGATGCTGTGGTCCTGATGTAAAATCTGAAGTAGATGATTAGGTACTTCATCTTATTTTATTGGAACCAATACAGTACTTTATTTTGTGGTGGTTTACTTATTTTTATCAACCAAAATTGGGCGAAAAGCCATAAGAATTTTTGGTTTGATTAATGAATGGCTGATAATGCTAGGAAAACTCTTCTGAAAATAGTGAGTCCTAAACTCACTCTTCATTATATTTATGTAATTCGTTCTTTTCCGTCTACATATATTTTAACTTTTTTTTTTTACGAAGGAACCCGCAGCCGCTACTCTTTCGAGTGTGCACAGGGTAAACCCCGGGCTGACGCAATAACCTGCAAACCACGTCAATCGATTAACCACACTTGACAAGTCATGTGTGACAGGCTCAACCAAGAAGGTTTATGCAGGGGATCGAACTGTATATTTTAACTTTTGTTGGAATTAGTTTTAAGGTCATTTAACAAAAAGATTCATGTTATAGTCTTTTATTAAACATACATATTAGTTATTTGTTATCAATTTTAACATTTTTATCCAAACACAATTATTTATTTATAAAATTAATTATAATGCCTAAAAGTTATTTTCAACATTGATGCGTATAAGTTACTTTCATCAATTAATCCAAATAAATTCTTCTTCTTTTTTATAACTAACTTGTTGTATTAATTGGAAAGTTTCTCTATTTTGTTGAGGTATGGGTCAAGTCTCTGTATATTCTACCCTCCGAGTATGTTGTAATTGGTGTTGTCTCTTGTTGATTATTTTGGTTTAATCCAAAACGTCAACATGTAATTAAAACAAAACGACTTATTGACGTTGAAAAGACTGTAACGTTAATTTACAAATTATTATATTAGTTTCTCGTCATTTGTTTTTAGTCTATTAGCTTAATACAATTTTCTATACACTTTGAGGAGAATGTTTTTCATATCTAATCAGTTCCAAATAATCTCTGAGCACTAATTATAACATTATAATAAAAATATAATATTTTATTATTTTATTTATAAGTACAATTTGACTAGTATATATATAGTAAAGAAAATAATCTATATCTATATTTATATTTTTTAAAAGCATGAATATAAATGCATGTTAAACGACCTTTATATCTTTAAATATTTGTATAATTTTAAACATATAATTGTAAATAACTCAAGAATGAAACATTGAATTACACTTCCATAGCTGATAAAATCAAATTTCATCCGGCATTTGCCGTAAACAACATTAAAAATTTCATCCATGTGACTTGCGATGGAAAAGGGTCAATACTCCTCGTAGGCGGAGCTTTTTAAGACTCATTGTCGCGCCCGTTTTTTACCTCGGGGTCTGAACGGTATCTGCAACGTTGCTATTTGACGTTGTTCCTTAGATGGAGCAATAATCCTATTTTTTGAGGAGTCGCCACCTAATTATTAAAGTGAATTAGGACACTTGAACTATTGCAATAAAAATACCGCAATTGATCTCCATTTAAAGGTCTGCGAAATTGATGAGATTCTGGATCAGAGTTCTTTATTATCCTGAAGGGAAGGCGTTAGACATCCTTTAAGTTCCGCTAACTTGCGGCTATCCGATCAAACCTAAGTTAATTATATATTGACTTTTTATTCTACCTATTCTAAGCATTTTTCATAATTTACAATAAAATGCAGTACAAAATAATAAAACTAAAATCAAATGCAACTACATAAAATAAGACTCCAGGACATCCTTTTTAGCCCTTTTTAGGCATTCTACACAAGATGCATCTCCGGGTACCTGTATAAACACTTAGTAAAAGTGTTAGTAATAGAATGAAATGACAAGAATTAATAAGTAAAGCAAAAAATAAACCCGTCTTTTGTACAAGGGAGACCTAGAAAATCAGACGGATATTCCTTCATCGGCCAAGGTGTGTAGTATCTGTTCAAAATCAGTAAAACCAACAGTGTAGCATTTATTCAACCAATTTAATACCCATTAAATGAAAGATTGTCCAAACCTGTCCGGGAAATAGTAAGACAATAACAAAGTTGTCACGACCCGACCCGACGGGCCGCGGCTGGTGCCCTATCTGGGCACCCTTATACCCACATGTCACATATAATCACACAGATACCAAGGATAATGTAGAAATCGGTAAACCATATCAAAATAGGCAAGCCGACAAGGCTGCCACTATATACGGGAACATCCCAAAATGGAGTACAACCGTACAGCTGACCAACACATATACAATTCACACAAGTCCAAAACACATCTATCACTCACAATTGTCTACAGACCTCTAAGAGTACGATAATGACATATGACGGGACAGGGCCCCGTCGTGCCCCTAAATATGCATAAGTCAAGAATAAGGTTCTGTACCAAAATGACTAAGCTCTGAATAAATGGAGCTCTCTAGACAGCTGAATAAGAATCCTAGACTGGAGGATCACCAAACTGAGTACCTGTACCTGCGGGCATGAAACGCAGCCCTCCGAGGAAAGGGGGTCAGTACGAAATAATATACCGAGTATGTAAAATATGAAGTACTGTAAAAAGATCATAACTGACCAAAAGATATCATGAGACAAATATGATAATCAAAATACCAAGTCAACTGTGCCTTATAAAAATGAGAGTCATATCAAAATCATGAATGTCTGTAACGTGTCCCGGCCCTCTAGTGAGGTGCTCGGTGGAGTCATCAATATAACGTGTCCCGGACCTCTAGTGAGGGGCTCGATGGAATCATCATATCATGGATACATGTCCATATAATGTATCTTGGCCCATTCTGGGACTCGGTGAGCTCATCATCATCATGGATGTCTGTCCATGGAATCATCATATATATACGTATAACGTATCTCGGCCCTCTAGTGAGGGACTCGATGGAATAATGCAAGGTTGTGCACGAACATAGACCGGCCCGGGACTCGGTGAAATGATATAATTACATCAAGCACGAATAGAGTATCATGATAAACCATATGCAATTTAAATCATCATTTGACTCTCCATGAAATAATAAAAGGCACTATCATATCATGTATCATTTTAAAATCATCATTTGAAAACTCAAAGGCACTATCATATCATGTATCACTAGGAATTAGGATTAAATAGGATTATGTACGTCTGTCGTACACTCATTTTATATAAATCATGCCAAAAGAAGAAATGATAGTTTCACATATCTTATTGTCTAACTAACCAACTCAATATTTAATATTTGTCTCGATTAGTGTCTCGACCTATAACAATAGTAATTCGTTCGTCAACACTATGATTTCTAGCGTAAGTTATATCGAATGACGACTCTCTTTTCTATAAAAATTCGAGCAGCACTTCCCCTATTTATGCACATCTACAACTTACAAACAAAGCCAACAATACCAATAACAAAATGCAACTTAAAGATATAACCAAAACAATCCCAAATACTCCATATACGCCATCATAATACATTCCTTCTCTTTACGTTCATGGAAGACAACAACTACAATTCAGCCCAATTACAACACCAATACAATCATATGCATTTTCTTACTTTCAATTTCGCTTAATACGAGTTAATCTCTCAATTACAACACAAGAATGAAAAGAAGGATTATGCCAAAAAAAGAATTAATTTGCTTTCACATACCTCGAATAATAGAAAAAGCATGAGCACCTTTGGTGTGATGTTGCTATCTCCAATTTATCCTCTAATTAACCAAGAGGATACTGTATTTGTCCCAAATATGGACGATACACTAATAACAAATAAATCAACAACTATGTTTCTTCTTCTCAACATAGAAGTAAAGTATTTTATTGTTTCAGGATAGGAACTGAAATGAACGTGTAAGGAGCAAAGATGAGTTGTTGCTTGTCAATTGCAATTCTACAGAGAATTGCCCAAAGTTTACATTTGAAATGCCTATAATGATTGCAATGTTCCCCCACTTGCCCCTTTTTTAAGTCGGCTTCAAATTGCCACCATTTCATTACTCAATCACACGTATTCCCAACCTGCACGCTCACTTGATTTAATTAAGTGACCTGACTCCGTATAATTTATCAATTATAACCATAATTAATTTTAAATCTTACTTCATTTAAGTCCTAAAAACTCATAAGACCTTCATATACTCAATGTCAGAATTCTTGTAATATGACACTACTTCATCACCTCATTTGGGGATATACAACTATTATTATTAATCTCGATCGTCACACTTGTTACGTCCAAAATTATTTTGGGATCACATTCCTTGTATACTAATTTCCTTATTAGCATACATAAATATAAATAAAAAAAATCCAACACACGAATCTATTTTCTTCGTTTACATGCTCCAATTATTGTCCAAAATTATAAGTCGTTACATCTTTCCCCCCTTAGAAACATTCATCCTCGAATGTTGTGGTGATATTTAACATGCAACTACATCAGACCTCTCATGGTCTTCAAGCATTGATTACAATCTTAGGAATCCGAATTCACCTCATGTTTCTCCTGGAATCTCAACGTTGGTTTGGAATAAGTGTAGATATTTGTGCATCATTTCTTCTTCCGCCTCCCACGTCATCTCTTCCACATTCCTATTTCGCCACAAAACCTTCACTGAAGCTACCTCCTTAGTCCTCTGCTTGCGGACTTGTCGATCTAGGATAGCCACAAGAATCTCTTCATATGACAGGTTCTCTGTAACTTGTACATCCTCTATTGGTACAATCCGAGAAGGATCTCCAACACATGCTCTCAACATGGACACATGGAAGACCGGATGAACAAACTCCAATTCTGAAGGTAAGTCCAATTTATAAGCTACTTGACCAATACGTCGAATTATGCGATATGATCCAATATATCTTGGGCTACACTTTTCTTTCTTTATGAATCTCATTAGTTCCTTCATAGGAGAAAATTTCAAGAATACCCAATTATTTACCTGGAATTCTAAGTCTCGTCGTCGTACATCTGAATATGACTTCTGACGACTCTGAGCCGTTAGCAATCGTTCCTGAATAAGCTTCACCTTCTCTATGGCTTGATGCACTAAGTCTGGTCCAAATAACTCTGATTCGCCTACCTCGAACCATCCAATAGAAGATCTACACTTCCGTCCATATAAAGCCTCATATGGAGCCATTTTAATGCTGGCGTGATAGCTATTATTGTACGCGAACTCAATAAGGGGCAAGTGATCATACCAACTCCTCTTGAAGTCTAACACACAAGTTCGTAACATATCCTCGAGCGTCTGTATCGTTCGCTCAGCCTGACCGTCCGCCTGAGGATGGAAAGCCGTACTTAAATTAACTCGGGTGTCTAACCCTTTCTGAATGACTTCCAGAAGTTAGCTGTGAACTGAGCACCTCTGTCAGATATAATAGACACATGCACACCATGAAGTCGAACAATATCCTTAATATATAACTTTGTGTAGTCCTCGACTGTGTAGGTAACTTTCACCGGTAAGAAATGAGCTGATTTGGTCAGCCTGTCAACAATTACCCAAATAGAATCAAACTTATGGAAAGAACGAGGCAATCCCGTAATGAAGTCCATATTAATCATTTCCCATTTCCACGTCGGAATCTCAATGTTCTGAGCCAAGACACCAGGCTTCTAATGTTCTATTTTTACCTACTGACAGTTGGGACATTGAGCTACGAACTCTGTCACGCTCCTCTTCATGTCGTTCCACCAATACATATCCTTGAGGTCATGATACATTTTAGTTGATCCTGGATGAATAGAATATCGTGAACAGTGAATCTCCGTCTTAATTTTGTCTCGTAATCCTGCTATATTCGGAATACACAAATGGACCTTACATCTGAGGGTCCCTCTCCCATTATACTCGAAGGTTGCAGTTTTTTTTTGTTAAAGAACTTTCCCAATTTTTTCTTAAATTGGGATCTTTATCATAACGTTCCATTTTCTCTTCCTGTATGAGGGATGACCTTGTTGTACTTTAAGTCATAGGGCTATCACAATCTGAATCCTTCAATCGGACTCTCACTTAACTAACTTATGTTTTCCTTTATGTCAATTTCTCTCCTTAGTCCTTACATTAGCGAGGCTGTTTGTGGGTGAATGATCTCGTTGTCAACTTAACTTTGTTTACTAACTGGTGTGCTGAAAACTCTTATATTTGTAGTATCTTAATCGTGAATACTTTATGGACAATGTCATCGAATCTGAAGTGCGTGTATCATCACAATTAACTCTCATTCATGGTCTGAAATGAATCTTTATTTTTTTGTACCTTCTCACTACTCGTAATTATAAACAACTTCATTTTTTTTTACACTTTTTCACTCATTTTCTTACTAGTCGTACTCTTCATAATTCCAAAATATTCTGGTATACATACGTAATCTCAACCGTTGCTCCTGATTCCAATCCTTGACATTACTACCCCTGAAAAGATGAGTTGTTAACTTATTCTCGTATTCCATATGAGGAAGATTTTGAAGCATTGCATTACATGACGTTGACCTACTATCTCCAAACTTGGTCATTATACTTAGATTGGAATTTCTTCACTTGCCTTATGACTAAGACTTTCTGTCAATGGCGTTTTAGAAAAATATTTCCTTGATCTCGTTAAGCTGTAAACCCATTACTTCACCTATCTCGTAGAACTTTTGGTCAGTTCCAAAAAAATGCTCATAGACATCTGCATTTGCCTGACATTTTATCTTTAATGTCTACCTTATATTCATAGACATCATTGGCCTTTTTTTCACTTGTTTAGGTGCTAATCGCGAGCTTTACTCGCTGTTACTTCCGTTTATATATTTTCTGTAAGGTATGTTTGCATATGTCGTGGAATCGATGCTTTATATATTTAGATTCAATTCACGGTGTTACATGATCCAATGACTTGTCAAGCTTTATTGTCTTATCATTATTAGGTCTCTCATTGACCGAGTTCCCATTTGCCTTACCTTTAAATTTCCATTTCAAGTTGTCTTGGGGTATCTTATCTCAAAGTATTTCTTATACTATCTTCCTGAATATCAGAGATTCGTCACCTTTGGCCAAAGATTTCCTATTGTCATTTCTTTACTGTTGATCATTACGCTGTTGTGAAGTAATCATACTCTTGTGAAACCTGCATTTCACTCACCTTTATCCTTCTTGTCGTAACCCTTCATTCTACTCATCATTAAACGAAAAATATTTTCTATCTTGCTACTCGATCATACAGTTCCATTCATATTTATTTATTGTTTTCATATTTCTTACAGTCATTCTTCGATTGTTCCATAGTTCTCGTTCTCAATTACACCCAACAAACTATTGTTATCCAGAGGTTATGTAGAATTGTAACATGCTGCACAACGAAGCTGAAGACCTTACTAGTCCATTACCTATAGCATACCTTAGCTTACTATCATTAATATATAATTCTCGATGATACACAGTATCGCCCTTTACGCAAGGACGAGGACTTATCTCTCCTTCATAATCTTCCCTTCTAGCATTGTTCTTTGTTCCTCACTGACCACTACTCCTTGTCTCACTATATTATTAGTTGCATATCCCTTCCAAAGCTCTTTGTTCCCAACAAGTTAACGTAGAATTCCACAAAAGCTTGAGTACTCTGACCTATCATTTAGAGCATCACCCTTTTAGTCTTTTATATAGAATATCCTATTCGTATTTCTCCTTTTTATCAAGTTGTGGAATACTTTTATATTCATATATCCACATTTTAGCCATTGAATTTTTCCACTTCTGTTGAAAGAGTTTTGTCCTTGCCTCATTCCACCTCTGATAGTCCTTAGCACATTGTACTTTCTTTTAATCAAAGTCACATTCATAGGGTCCTGTTGCAGTTCCATCTAGAATCCTAATCAGCAAGAGTCACCTTAAACGTGTAGATTTTCATAACCTACTAAATATTCCAATGATGTCTTCAATTTTTCATCTGTACCACTTATACTCATCTTATCCTTACCTTTGCGCATTCATTTAGGACACTTCGAAAAGTCGTGGTCATCAATTTCCCCTGTACCTTTGCGGCATAATCTGGCATGCGCTCGTCCATACTAACTACAAGATGGTCGGGGCGATCTCCCTTAACCTTTACAACTTTGATCCTGAGACATTGGCCGTTTCGAATCCTTTAAAAACCAGCGATCCTTAGCTAATAAAATCCCTGACCCCTCAAGGGCCTATCTCTATTTGACACTCTAAGCTGAAGTCATTTCTGAGAGGTAACCAATTGCTTTAATACCTGCACCGGTCCCCTTACATCCTAATCAAACAGAGCCGTTGTTAGGACTGATGGTACATGATCTTCCATTAACTCCTCTGGTGTTATTGGATTCGTCAATACTTGGGAAAATAACTTACTCATATCCTCTGATGGATCTGTCCCAATAGAAAACATACTACTCATAATTACACTTGATCCAAATTCAATCTCCCTACTAATCATGATCCTACTGAAAGAAAGCATTATTATACTTGCAAACACAATAAGGTCTACAAGGTGAATCCTTACCAACTCATGTGTTTCGGTGTGTAGTACATCCTTTATTTTATTCCTTCACAAAACAAATATTTCGCTTCCCAGACTTGCATTATCTCTTTCGTATATGCGTGAGAAAAATTCTCATATTCTCTAAACCTTTTTAACATATGACTGCCCTTCTGGCGTATCAACCGTCTTGATAGAAATCACTCATTTACTGGTTACGAGTATAAACTAACTGAAGTCTTTTTGGAAATTGACATTACCGAAATGGTATAAGGAACGCGTTAAACTCGAATTATTAAAACTCAGCTCTACTACACGATTTACGAGATGAAAGAATAGAAACCATCCCTAAATGCCACGCAGCCTCTTGCGTATAAGTATGGTGCACAACATACTCATACACAAGACTATACTAAACACGATCTGTAGACATTCCGATGACGAACTACTCTGATACAACTTTTGTCACGACCCGACCCGACGGACCGCGACTGGTGCCCTACCTGGACACCCTTATACCCACCTGTCACATATAATCACACAGATACAAGGATAATGTAGAAATCGGTAAACCATATCAAAATAAGCAAGCCGACAAGGCTGCCACTATATACGGGAACATCCCAAAATGGAGTACAACCGTACAGCTGACCAACACATATACAATCCACACAAGTCCAAAACACATCTAACACCCACAATTGTCTACAGACCTCTAAGAGTACGATAATGACATATGACGGGACAGGGCCCCGTCGTGCCCCTAAATATGCATAAGTCAAGAATAAGGTTATGTACCAAAATGACTAAGCTCTTAATAAATGGAGCTCTCTAGACAGTTGAATAAGAATCCTAGACTGGAGGATCACCAAACTGAGTATATGTACCTGCGGGCATGAAACGCAGCCCCCCAGAAAAGGGGGTCAATACGAAATAATGTACTGAGTATGTAAAACATGAAGTACTGTAAAAAGATCATAACTGACCAAAAGATATCATGAGACAAATATGATAATCAAAATACCAAGTCAATTGTGCCTTATACAAATGAGAGTCATATCAAAATCATGAATGCATGTAACGTGTTTCGGCCCTCTAGTGAGGGACTCGGTGGAATCATCAATATAACGTGTCACGTAGTTTCAGTTACAATCAAAATGAGGTGAAAACATGTTAAATTAACAAAATATTTTTAGATCCTAGGAGGACCAATACAGGGGTACAAGTCCACTTGTTCAAAATATCTCCTTGCTCTGCATCTCAGAGGTCGAGTCTTCAGCGGGATAATCCAGGATCACTTTGTATTTATGCTTCTTTTTCAGCAACGAGAAGACTTTAGAGCCCTTCCACGCGGTTTTCTATATCGTCTTCTGGTGATTCCTGCGCAGTGCATGTTTTGATGAATGATTGATTCAGACGGAACAGACTCTGGCCAAGGAGCATCTCTCTTTCTTTTTGAGATTGATTGATGATTCAACCTTATTCCCTCTTTGGACTGGCACAACAGTCCCTTTCAAACTGCTTTCTTCAACAATCATGTTCACATAGGCAATCTCAGGGTTTGGTAAGGAGTTGATGTTTATATTAGGGGGATCTCATGGTGAGTCTTGTAATAAGACTCTTTGTTGCTCCCGATGCGTTTCATGTAGATAAAAGAAAGGAAAAGGATTAGAAAATATTCCGAACCTTATCAACAATAAACAAACATTGATGTAAAATTTAAACACACTTAAGTGGCTCATTCTTAACTCTTCAAAGGGCAAGCAGGCCAGTCGATTAATTTTTAAAGAAGAGGGGAGAAGATAAGGCCAAACTCATACACTCGGCTTTATACAAGGACATACTAATCCCTTATACCATGTGCAAGACAGAGAGGGGCTGATATATGTAGGATACAGTGAGGATATTCAATCCATCTTCCTCTAGTATAGACATAAAGTTCGAATGGAGCAATTCCCTTAGTTCAATAACAGCAACTAAAAAATGAGATAAAACTATAGTATGGTCTTGTAGCCGTTCACTTACAGAAAATAAATACTCGTTTCAAATGAAGTTTTACCATAACATTCCTCTAAGAACCGGTATGGAATTGATTCAATTATGGAATCATGAATAGTCATTGGTTGGGCTGATGTATAAACTCCATAATCTATAGATTTTCTATATCTATATACTATAAATATAAATATAGAATTATGCAAACAGGAAGAAAGAAACAGAACACATAACTATTAATCCCCGTTGATCAAATCTGCAATTCAAGAGCTATATATGTCTCATTTATGTTGGTGGAAATGGTTGTGCTAATTAAGGTCCTCATCTCTCATATACTCAGAAATATATTCCATAGCAGATGCAAAGAAACAAAGGGAACGACAGCTTATATCCACTGTAAACAGAGGCGTCAACACGAGAGGAGAGATAGATTTGTACATTTTACTGACTACCGGCAACACGATGAACTAGATACATTTATGGTCAGTTTTATTCAATGACATCAGTTCCTCAACAACAGGTCGACCAATCCAGACAAGTGGAAACATTGTTCGACCCCGGCATAATGTGCAAAAACAGAAAATAGGCTCGACATATGCAATTTCAGATTTATAGAAGAGCAAATCAGTCCAATATCGAGCATCTCAAAGTATGGGGCAAAGGATGTTGCGTTTTGACTTTGTCTCCCGGGATCCACCACAGGTTGGGTTTGAGAGCCGTGTGCCCGCTGAAGCAATTGTAGCATCTCCTGCACCGATTGATTTTGCACCTTCTAACATTTGAATCTCGAATTCTCCTCACGCTTTTTTCATCGGTTAGGACACAAAGCTTAATTCTATTAAAAAAATAGCGGATTCTATAACAGCATTCTGCCTTTTCGAAGACAGAGCACTCGTGGCACACACTTGGCCCTTTGCCTTAGAAAGAGTTCAACCCACTTGAAAGAGGAAAGGGGAGTAGGCATAGTACCGGAAAGCACTAAGTTGTCTAAATTACATCTTTGTGGCACATATTACCTAATAATGTTAAACTGGCCTTAACCAGCCATTCTTTTAGCTTGAACTCAAATTTAAAGGCCCAAATGAGGACACGAGGGAGCAAAGATTATCTAAACACAACCTTCCAAAGTGTAAACATGCTTCTTATAGCCGTACCCTAACGTCTTAAATCAGTTTGTTCAGTTAATAAACTTCAGATTCCATCATACTGACCAACAGTTTAAAAGATCTATCAAGACAGGTTGCAGGTAACAAAACATACTTGATAATTATGATGACGAACACTGACAACATATAATTAACATACTGAACTTAAATAATCGCACGTCATGATGTTCGTTAAGCTAATATCCAATCAACGTACGTGTCCTAGGATTCTAACTCAACATAATACTCTTAGGTACAAGCAGATTACCAATTCATTATTAAGACTTCTTAGTTGATCATAGTTAAAAAAACCAGATTAAACACATGTTAATCACATAGCCAATCTAATCTCTATTAAGCAAGCATTAAGATAGCCTAGTCAATTCGTAGTTCTAAAATATGGACCAGATACAGTCCACTTAGGCAGTAACCTGTCTACAACAAACTTGTACTAATCAAAACAACATATGGTACGTTAAACGGGAGCTCAGCAAGACATGCCTAAATCAGGTTGAATTACACGGGTATGCCATCGCACTTAATATAAATTAGTTTTTCCAAGTACGCAGCGACATGAATAGCCCAAACTAACACATGATATATATAACACATAGGCACGCAGAAAAATATGAAAAATAGACCGAAAGAATTTCGAGTTTACTGACCTTCTCCGCGCAGCGAATCGAGGGGTCGTCTCGACTCGTCGAATTCGCTCGGAGATGTTTTTGTTTATGCGATTAAGAAAGGCGAAAGTTTAAGAATGTTTTTTGTGGTTTTTGATTGAGCTAAAAATTAAGAGTAAAAAGCAGGGTGTTTTCTCTGAGTTTCTACAAATATGAGCCCTGATTTAGAACTCGAATTGAGAGTAAAAGATAAGCTTTCTTTGGGTTTTTTGTTCTTGGTTTCTTGAAATCTCCAAAAAATCCTACTCTTTCCGACCCATAAGGGTCTAATTTATAGCCAAATACTCAACGGCTTCTTCCATAAACTTTTCGTTTGAAATTCGAAAATCAAAGGGAAAGTGTCTGTCCATTTGACAAAACGAGTTCATGAAAAAGGGGCAAAATCTCACCTTTTCAGAGGGATTTGAAAGAAAGAAAACGTTGGGACAGAGATCTTGCCATTACCTAATGGTTTAAGGATGAAATGGGCTTGAGACTGAAAGATATCGTCGTTGTTTAATCTCTGTTCGAGGCAAACTCCTATTGAGTTCCAAAGTTCTGAAAAACTCAGAAAAAGGGGGAAAAGGCTGGGTGATGGTATGTGATAGGTAGCAGGGCATGGGTGTCTGCGACGTTTATCTGGTGGATAAAATGGCGCGGCGGTCGCTGGTTTGGTTTGAAGGGAATGGAGGAGTTTAGTTGGTTTTCAATCGCTGGTTTGGGTTGCTGGTTTGGTTGGAGTGTATTTGGTGAAGAGGAAGTAATTTTGGGCCGGGTCATAAGAGAATTGGGCTGCGGGATTGGGCTCAGGGAAAGGTGATTGGGTTGATAAATGGAGGGGAAATTAATTAGTCGGGAAGAAAAAATGTTGAGGGATTAATTAGAAAATCATGGTGTTGATGGGTAACTAATCTAATTTCTTGATTAATTAAAATATGCTTCTTGTCCCGATTAATTTCTAAAAGTGCACATATTTATAAATTACGGTACAAAGATTTAATATATGTATTTAATTTAAGTAGAAAAAATATAATATTTATATAATGGAAATGATTTGGTAATTGGTGAAAATATTAAGAGAAAATCAATCACCGATGTCGATGCCGAAATATTAAAATTATTTTGCTTATATATTAATATAATACTTGATATTTTAAAATTTATACTATAATTAGTGAAAATACTAAAAGTATTTATTTTTTGGAAATTTTCAAGGCTAAGAAGCATAGTGAAATTAATTAAAGATAAAATGACGATCTGGATGAAATATTCAGTAGAGATGAGACAAAATTGGGTGTCAACAGGAGTGAATGGATAGAGATCCCTCGTGCTATTGCATCTCGTAAGAGGTGTCATCGTATGAAGATCCTTCACAATGAAACCAAAAGGGTCAAAATCAACAGAGACAGAATTATTACGAATAAATTTGCGGATAGAAATTAGATTCTTAATCACATGTGGGGCATATAGGGTATTTTTAAGGGGGAATGGATTAGGAGGTGGTGTGTAGGATGTATCATAACTCTTTACTGGAATGCGGTGGTCATTACCAATTGTCACAAATTGAGGATGCTTTAAACCAAATAATTTGGAAATATTACCTGCAGACCGGGTGAGGTAAGACGTGGCTCCGGAGTCCATGTACCAGTTGTTGTCGGTGTGCATATTGAGGCTGGAAGCGATGGGTGTCATCTTTGGACGAGCTTAGGCCAGTGCGTGCATGAAGTGGGTTTGTTGCGGGTCTTGGGTGGCCGGATGGGTGACGAGGCCTAACAACCCGTGGTGAAATCTTGGTTAAAGGGTTCTTTGATGCTGGAACTACGGCGACGCGACATTTATCTTGAATCTTGTTAAGTCGCGTAATAGATTGTGGAGTTGGTAACTGACGTAGATGAGGAATATTGCCTGAATCCATTTATTTGTTGTCGGCTAAAGGACAAACTTTTTTTCCCGGAGAATGAAAGAAAATATTCTTAAGTAAAGAAAGTTATATGTTGGTTTTCGAACAAGAATCTCACATCTTAAATGAAATGTGAACATGGACTTTATGGACTTAAACAATCATCATGCTAGATTTTAGGGTTGAGTTAGGCCTAAGATCTATTATTTATCGGATTGAGTTAAGACAAGATCCATTCTTTACACAAATAATAAAGATATTGATTCAAAAAAAAAAAAAAATCACATACCAAATAGTAGCGTCTATAAAATTATTGTCTCCAGTAAAAAGAGGGTACCCATTATCTCGTCCCGCACAATACGATACATATCTTAACAAACTCTTAGTCTCTTCTCTTTCACATTTCTTCCCCTTTACTTTCAGATTTGTTTAGATTATAGAAAATATATATAAAAATTTCAGGTTAAAATTAGTATATGATGGTGCGTGGTGTACAATTAAATAAGGAGTTAGTGTCTGTATTTCTGAGGCGGGTCATGTAATCGGAACAGAACTACGTCGAAATTGTTTAAATCTTAGGGCTGGCCAGTGGGCCGGGACGGGCCCACCGGGGTCGGGTTTGGCGGGAGCGGGACGGGGTCGGGGCGGGGAAAATGGGCGGGTCGAGTGGGCGGGCTGGAGGGGTCGGGTCGGGCGGGACCATACCATGTCCGTCCGATCCGGTCCCGCTGGGTAGAAGTCGGGGCCTGATCGGCCGGGTCGGGTCGGGACGGGACGGGTTGGCGGGTTTTGTGTTTTTTTTTTTTTTTTTTTTTCACTAAATTAAAAATACTAAATTAGTAAATTTAAATTACTAACAAAGTATAATTTATAGACTTATAGTATTATAATTTATAATTATAGTATTATACTCATATATATAATATATTTATAAAGTATAAACTATAAAGTATAAACTATAAACTATAAAGTATAAAGTTATAAACTAAATAATTAAATTAAACAAAGACAAGAATAGTGTAAAAAAAACATCCCAAGGCTGTTTTTGTGCCTTTTATATTATTAATTTCATTGAAATATCAAATATCAAATATACAAGATTCAAAATTACATTGTAGATTGTACTGTATTGTTGTTGAAAAAAATTGCAAAAGATGAAAAGAGTGAAAGACATAGAAAAATTTAAAAATTGCAATGAAATAAATTACCAATTTGAAAATACTTTTTCTAATTTCTTTATAATTTCTTGTGGCTCTTCGGTTGGAATTGGTATATCTTGATCAAATTGTTCCACGTCGCTAGTCATGCCTTCAGATAAAATGTCGTTGTAGTTGTCGTCATCTTCTTCGTTAATCTCTGGTTGTACGCAACTACTGCGCTCCGCTCGTATCCAATCTCTGAATAGTACCGCCATCTCCAAGCTGTCTCCGGCTAATGAGTGTCTGTGCTCTCCTATTTGAAATCTGCCTGCAGAAAAAGCGCTTTCAGAAGCGACTGATGACGCTTGAATGTTCAAAATATCTCGGGCCATCATTGAAAGTGTCGGAAATGTCTTCTCATTCTGGCTCCAATATTTCAGCAAGTCTTCCTTTCCTTCTTCATTGATTACTGCTTGGTAAGGTAAAGTACCCTGCAAAATAAAAACATCGAACTCGCTAATTTGGTTAGAAGTGCTACCACCGCACATTCTATTTCTGAGGCTTTCAATAGAATTAATACTAGGCCTAGCCACAGAAGAAGAAAGTGCTTGTCTTTTTAGGTTGTGTTGAAGAAGAAGATGGTACAAAAGTCGGTTGGTTACTAGCACTTTCTTCTGGTAATCTTGGATATACTTTTGCATTCATCTTCTACGCTATTCAACACTTCTTCTAGCGTTAGTTCAATAGGTGGCTCAACATTTAAATTTTTGGGAGTTGGAGGTGGTAATGCGTCCATACAGTATAAATATTTTGAATAAGACTTTTACAACCGTCTACTTTAATAGTCGGGTTTAAAGCAGACCAATAATATAAATAGGGGAATAGGAATAAAATATTTCTTTAATTTCATAAACATTTTTTTAATAGTGCAGATATAAGCGAGTTTTCCATATATTCTTTAAGAAGTAAAAATATTATAGCTATATAAAACAACATAGTTGAAATAGTAGGATAATATAAAGTAGAAAATTCTTTTGTTGCTCGTTGAAAATTTTCTAAAAATACAATAAGTTCTCTAATTTTCTCCCAATCATTATCCACAATCATATCATTTGGATTTTGATTATGGGCGTTAAAAAATAAAGTAATAGGTTTTCTATACTCATAAGCAACAACTAGTTGGTCATATAAAGAATTCCACCTAGTTGGTACTTCTTCGGGAATTTTTCTATAAGATAGTCCACAATCGTGACAAATTTTTTATAATCTTTTCCGTTGGATTCTATTACTTTTAAAAATAAAGTGTATAGCAAATTGTATTTTTCAAGAATATCTTGAAAAAGTGAAAGACAATCCTTTACAACTAATTTATAAATATTGATCGCACATTTTATATGAAAATGTTTTGGAAAAGAAGGAGTTAAAACATCTCTTAAAATACTAATAGCTGAATTGTTAGAAGATGCATTATCTAATGTAATACTCATAACTTTATCAGTTATTCCGTAATAATCGGAGACTGAATAAATATTTTCTGAAATAAACTCACCAGTGTGCCTACTATCTATATATCTATATGCTAAAATACGTTTTTGCATAGACCATTTATAGTCTATCCAATGACATGTTACAGTTAAATAATCATGACCGTTAGTACTACGGCCTATATCAGAAGTTAGAGCGACTTTGCAATTTGAATGATATAATGCATAACGTAAATCTTTGTTGATATTCATGCAAATTTAAATACATCTCTTTTAACAGTTGATCTAGGAAAACCTTTATAAGCGAGGATTATACATATCTCTAATATAATGAATAAAACCAGGAGATTCGGGAAATGAAAAAGGCAAACCCTCCACAGCAACTAATTTTGCTAGTGCTTCCCTATCTTTATGTTTATCGTATTTAGGGCCTACAACTCCCCCCGTCATAGGGTTAATTTGACCCTGTACTTTCTCCGGGACAGTAGTATCAGTATGTGAACCTTGTCCCGATTGAGAGGACGACTTCTCACGTTCTTTTTCAAAAATGTATTGAGCATGCAAGGCTTTGTGTTTTTGCAATAGGTGTCTTCCTAAACCCCCCGTCCCACCATGACCTTGTCCAGTTTTAAAAGAATAAACATTTTTACAAGTTTTACATACAGCTACTTGATTAGCTACGTCCCTGTCAAAATATTTCCATACAGCTGATTTTAATGGTCGTTTTGCCGGACCTCGTCTCATAGTAGGGGGGATAGGAGGCATTTCACTAGTGGGTGTATCGTCATCTTCATTAGTAGGTGTATCATCAACTAGAGTGTCATCTAAATTAAAATCTTCTTCATTTTCAGGATAATCATTTGTGTCTAGATCATATGGTATTTCAGGAAACATTTCAGGATCTATAAAATCATCTTGTCTAGGAATAGTTGGAACAGGAATACTAGAAGAAGTACCCTTGTCCTTGTTACCACCCCTACTAGAAGAAGCGACCACTTACCCTTACCAACGTACCTCTTAGTCCTTTCATTTTAATTATGCTAATAAATAGTTAAAGATAATGAAATTAAATGTGCTAAATGAAATAAAGACAAAATAATAATTTAATGAGAGAACGAATGTACCAAGCGCACGTAAGTCGGCGTGTGTCGAAGGTTGAAAATTGAAACTTTGCTCGATAGATAATCCTCAAGCTAGTTGCCAACTTCACTCCCAATTCTCAAATTAATAAATAGATTGAATATGTAGACAATGTTGTATAGAATTAGAGATTGATTGAGAGATTAGAGTGTAGAAAGATTTGTGAAAATAATAAGAAGAGTAATGAGGTATTTATAGTTGAAAAATTGGGTTAATGGGGGTAGGGGTTGGGGAGGGAGGCCGAAAATGGGCGTTGTCAACGGCCAAATGTAAAATGGCCGTTGGAAAACGGCTATTTTCTGCAGTCGGCAGGCGGGGTCGGGGCGAAGTCGGGGCGGGTCGGGCGGGATCGGGTCTGGCGGTCGGGCAGGCGGGACCATACCACGCCCGATTCGAGCCAGGCCCCTTTTTTTTTTTTTTTTTATAACGGTGTCGTGTCGGTGGAATTGGTCGGGTCGGGGCGGACGAAGTCGGTCGGCCCGGCCCACTGGCCAGCCTTACAAAAAAATCACACTATATATATATAGTTAAATTAAATGTATGTGTTTTTAACTGCAAGTCAGAGACTAGGTAGGCACTAGGGTTAATTGTTTTGTTCCAAATTAATTGTTCCGATACTTTCTAGCTTTAGTGCCCGTTTAGTACAACTTTTCCAAAGACTTTTTTTTCTAGTATTTGGTGAAAACTGATAAAAGTGCTTTTGGGGTTTTGGAAGAAGCCCAAATTAGAGCTTTTTTTGTCTTATAATTTTTTTGTCTTTTATACAAAAACACTTTTTTTTATTGACAATCAAACACCTAATAATTTTTTGATAAAAAACTATACTCTTAAAAACTTTACTTCTAAAAGATCTTTTTAATAAGCTGTACCAAACGGACCCTTAGTATTTAGTATCTCTCTTTTAAATTTAACAAATATTTGCTTCTTTTTCGCCGTGTCTCCATTTTCAAGTTTAGTAAATGTGGTTGTGTTTGTATCTGCATTTAAAAGTGTTATAGGCACACGTCATGGATTCAAATCTGAAAATGTGATTTTCTAAAAGATTTGCATCAAACAAATAAATTTAGTTGTTCATTGTAATGTTGAGAATTGTAGTTATCAAGTGTTAAAGTTTAGATAAGAAACACATTAGATCTTTTTACTAGTTTGATGTAAATATTGAGCCAATTTTTTTTGTAGGTTAATCTTTTAAAAGCATTTTTGCGATTTCTGAATGTTGTGATATATCTTGTTATGTAATAACCAGATATGTCACTTGAAATGTTTTGCAATTGTTATATAAAATTTTATAATGGCACATAATAAGATTTAGAATTAGATGGATCAATAAAAAGATGATTTGAAAAGAATTAAATGTGTGATGCTCTTATTTGTATCAATTAATTTTTTTCGTCCTTGTATCGCAATTGATATTATATGATGATTGAATGAAAATCTTGCAACTATAGTAATAGAGCAAAAAATCAATAAACTGAAAATATTAGTATGAATTTATAAATCACTATCAACATTGAATCATTTTTTTTTGGTCGAAAGGTAAAATTTTATTCAACCAACTGGAAGTATTTGTTGGAAATTTATTTATTAAACGTGAATATCGTTAATCTTATTATTTATGACTCGGATATGTGGGGGCCCGCACGTCGGAAATTTTGTTTCCACACACGCGCATATGTTGTGCCAAGAATCGCAAATTTCCTTAGTGAAAGAGATATTGGTACATATATGATATGTTCGGGACATGAAATGATAGACGGTTATTGGTCAAATGACGTTGGTTTCACGTTGGTAAATGAAGGAAGAATTGCACAAAGTGTAAATGTCGAAACTAGTCGGAAACGGGCCGCGATCCCGTAGAAACTACTTCGGCGCCGCCCGAAACTCTCTGAAGTTCCGGCGCCGTAGCGTCAACCTGCAGGGCCGCGGCGCTGCGACAGTTTCAAAACGTTGGAAGAGAATTAAAAGTGATTTTTGGGCTGGCTTTGGAGCATTAATTCTCCATTATTTGGCTCATGATTTCAGCTATTACTTGGTTTAATTGTAACACCATATTCAAGGCCATTATTAGGCTAATGGAAGGTCCTCTTCTCAACACTATAAAATGAGGTCTTTGACTCATTTGCAAAACACACTTGACACTCAACACTTCAGAAAATCTTCCTCTCTTACAATCTTTCATACACTCATAGATTCTTCTTTTATAGTAAACTCTTGAGTTTATCCTTTGCTCAAGTGTTTGTGGTTGTTTTATCTTGGGAGACGAATTGTCAATCATCGTTAAGGGATTAATACGGGGCAATATTGTCTTAAGGACAAATTGAACATCAATCGACTCAACCAACGTTTCTCCTGTTTTTCTATTTCAGATTTGTAATTTGTTGTTACTTTTCTTATTTCCTTGTAATCGCGATTTTACTCACAGTATTTATATATCCTGCTCATTGGACTTTAGAGACGGGAACTCTAAAAAATAAGTTCTATAGAATCTTATACACTGGTCCCTTTCTAACTAGGGTTGGCAAGTGGGCCGGGCCGTGCCCACCGGGATCGGGACCGGTGGGATCGGGGCGGAGAGGAGGGGCGGGGTCGGGCTGGGCCAAGGACTAACGGACGATATCGTGTCCGTCCGTCTGATCCCCGATGAAGCGGGTCGCGACGGGACGGGACGGGTCGGGCGTTTTTTTAAAAAAAAAAGTTTTCCACTAAATTAAAAATATTAAATTACTAACAAAGTAACATTAACATATAGTCATATAGTGATAGTCATAGACTCATATACTCATATTATACTATTATAGTATTATACTCATATATATAATATAGTTATAAAGTATAAACTAAATAATTAAACAAAGACAAGAAGAGTGTAAAAAAAAACATCTCAAGGCTGTTTTTGTGCCTCTTATATTATTAATTATTTAATTGAAATATACAAAATTCAGAATTACAACATTGTAGTGTACTGTTGTTCAAAAAAATTGCAAAAGACATAGAAAAATTAAAAAATTGCAATGAAATAAATTACCAATTTGAAAATACCTTTTCTAGTTTATTTATAATTTCATGTGGTTCTTCGGTTGGAATTGGTATATCTTGGTCAAATTGTTCCACGTCGCTACTCATGCCTTCAGATAAGATGTCGTTGTAGTTTTCGTCTTCTTCTTCGTTAATCTCTGGTTGACCGCACCTCATTCGCTCTGCTCGTATCCAATCTCTGAATAGTACCGCCATCTCCAAGCTGTCTCCGGCTAATGAGTGTCTGTGCTCTCCTATTTGAAATCTGCCTGCAGAAAAAACGCTTTCAGAAGCGATTGATGACACTTGAATGTTTGATAATTATAATAACTTAGGGGTTAAAAATAAATATAAAGGGGGTATGGGGGTTGGGGGAAGCCAAAAATGGCCGTTGTCTAACGGCCAAAATGTAAAATGACCCGTTATACAACGACTATTTTTGGCAAATGGCGGGACTGGGGCGGGATCGGGGCGGGACCAGGACGGGTCGGGTCCTGGCGGGACCGGGTCGGGCGGGACCATACCATGTCCCGTCCCGGTTCGAGCTCCGGGCCCGTTTTTGCGGTGTCGAGGTCGACCGGGCGGGCCATTATCGGCGGCCACTTGCCCTATTTCTAACTCATTGTAGTGTGAATTAGATGTGTGTTTTTTTTATTATTATACAGGGGCGGGGAAGAGGAATTGGGAGAGAGGATTACAATGTGGAGATTCGAATCCCCAATTGTAAATGGCTAATGCTTGAATATTTAGAGCCGAAGGATATCTTATAATTGGATTGATGTAATTATTAAATAGTTTAGTAATTTTTTTATTTAAATAAATTTGACAATAAAAATTATATAAGTTTTTTTACCGATGGATAAGTAATTAAACTTTAATGTGTGACAAACATAGGTGCATTTAAAATATATTTAACTTTATTTATTAGTACTAGATATGAAAAATACACATTCTTAAATATTTGTTGTTTATTAATTATAAATGAATAACTAATATCGTAAGGAGTCATCAGTATTCCACTCATATGAATACAATGAAATTCATGACTCAGTTCCATTTTTCAAATAACAAAAAGATGTACATGAAATCAGAAAGTATTTTTCTTTAATAAATATCTGTACTAATAATTAGGAAAAAAATAGTAAGAACAAAACTATTTTAAACAAGTGTTGTTAACATATTTAAAATGAAAGATAGAATATAAAATTATAATATATTTAAAAAATAAAAATAAAGGAGAATTTAAAAATCACCTGATAACTACATTATGTAATTATGAGGAAATTTTATTCTCCGTTTGAAAATTGAGAGTATAATTGCTTCACTTAATTACATTCAATTTTAATTGCTGCACTTATTATTTTTCTTTCAAGTTGCTTTGATTACACTTTCTTTGAGCCGGGAGTCTATCAAAAGCGTCTCTTTACCCCCTACAAAGATAAAGATAAAGTCTACGTATATTCTACGTTACTCAAACCTCACTTATGAGTTATGTGTATACACTAGGAGTGTCATTGTCATTTCTGTTGTAATTACATTCCATTTATGCTGATCAAATAATTACTTTGGGACAAACTGTCTAAAACTACATAGTTACACCAATTACATCTAAATTTAATTACAAAAGTCCTTCCAAATTTAACTATTCTTTCATGTTAAAAGGAACGAACTCTCATTAATAAATTTAGAGAAACACTCCCTAGTTAATAGGCATTAAAAAAAACTTTAAATTTCAATGTCCAATATACCAATTTTTTGTGTGATTATATTTTATACATGTTGTACACTAGTACTTCTTACGTTTGGTTCGACATGTTTTTTCTATAAAATAATAAATTAATCCTATTTATTCATATAAGTTATAACTAATAACCTATCTTTTAAAAGAAAAAAAATAATGATAAAGATCAATTTGGTTCGATTAATTCAGTCAATTTTAGAAAATGTGGGGATTTTTCTGCTAAAAGAAATCACATAGCAGACTCGCATACCAAATAATAAAGAAATATATATATTTTCACATACTAAATAGTGGTGTTAATAAAATACACCTCTCCAGTAAAAAGAGGGTAACCATTATGTCGCTTATCTTCTCCCGCATAATACATACATATCTTAACAAACTTTCTGTCTGTTCTCTTTCTCACATTTCTTCCCCTTTACTCTCAGATTTGTTTAGATTATAGAAAAGATATATAAAAGTTTCAGGTTAAATTTAGTACAATTAAATAAGGAGGTCTGTATTTCTGAAACATCATGTAATCGGAACAGAACTTAGTCGAAAATTGTTTAAATGTAAGTGTTTTTAACTGCAAGTCAGAGACTAGGTAGGCACTAGGGTTAATTGTTCCGATACTTTCTAGCTTTAGTATTTAGTATCTCTCTTTAATTCTGATTAAATTTAACAAATCTTTGCTTCTTTTTCGCTGTGTCTCAATTTTCAAGTTTAGTAAATGTGGTTGTGTTCGTCTCTGCATTTAAAAGTGTTAGGCACACGTCATGGATTCAAATCTGAAACTGTGATTTTCTAAAAAGATTTGCATCAAACAAATAAATTTAGTTGTTCATTGTATTGTTGAGAATTGTAGTTATCAAGTGTTATAGTTTAGATAAGAAGCACATTAGATCTTTTTATTAGTTTGATGTAAATATTGAGCCAATTTTTTTTTGTAGGTTAATTGCAGTAGTGTTTATGTAATTATCTACTTTTGCTTGAATTTGTTCCTGAGTTTTTTTTTATCTTTGGTACACAGAACTTAATGAAGTATCCCAAAATTTGTGATTTGCAGCTGTTACAAAATTAGAAGAAAGGAAGTGGCTTTTGCAGGACTAGTGAAATGGAGGAGGTGGAAGAGAATTGTTTGGACTCTCAACTTTGGCATGCCTGTGCAGGAAGCATGGTGCAGATTCCTCCAGTGAACTCCAAGGTCTACTATTTCCCACAAGGCCATGCTGAGCATACATGTACCGATGTTGATTTCACTGCATTGCTGAGAATTCCTGCTATGATTCTATGCAGAGTTGATAGTGTAAAGTTCTTAGCTGATCCAGAAACTGATGAGATTTATGCTAAGATTAGGCTTATTCCGGTTGAAAAGGAGCATGACTTTGAAGATGACACTGTTTTAGGAAGTACTGTGGTTGAAACAACTGAGAAACCTACTTCATTTGTGAAGACATTGACTCAATCGGATGCAAATAACGGGGGTGGTTTTTCAGTGCCCAGGTTCTGTGCAGAGACAATTTTCCCTAGGTTGGATCTCACAGCTGATCCGCCTGTCCAGACTGTGATGGCGAAGGATGTTCATGGTGAAATCTGGAAGTTTAGGCACATTTATAGGGGCACGCCAAGGAGGCATTTGTTGACGAGTGGTTGGAGTACATTTGTTAATCAGAAGAAGCTGGTTGCAGGGGACTCCGTTGTGTTTCTGAGGGCAGAAAATGATGACCTTTGTGTTGGAATTCGCAGGGTAAAGCGAGGTGGTATTGGTGGTCCGGAACCCAAATCAGGGTGGAACTCAGCTGCTGGTAATTATGGTGGATCTTATGCATTTTTGAAGGAAGACGAAAACAGTAAGATGAGAAGTTGTAGTAATGGAAATCTGAATTCTCTTGGTGGGAGATTCAGAGATAAGGGAAAAGTGAGCCCTGAATCAGTTGTTAAGGCCTCGTATCTTGCTGCTAGTGGCCAGCCTTTTGAAGTTGTTTACTATCCTCGTGCAAGCACTCCAGAATTTTTTGTTAGGGCGGCTTCTGTGAATGCTGCAATGAGCATTCAATGGTGCTCAGGGATGAGGTTCAAAATGGCTTTTGAAACCGAAGATTCTCGGATCAGCTGGTTCATGGGAAGTATATCTTCGGTTCAGGTTTCTGACCCCGCCCGCTGGCCTCATTCACCATGGCGGCTTCTTCAGGTAACGCAGCCACTTTCAGTTTTCTCTTTGGAATAATGTAAAACTGATTTTATGTCAATTTGCCATTATTCTGATATTATTGACCATAGTCTCTTTAGCTGATAGTTGATTAGTTGCTAGTCGATATCCTTCACTATTGTTTTAGCCTATTTTTCATAGTTTTGCTTTACACATACTCGTCCCAACTGATTCTATTTCTACTTCTGATTTGTTCAATACAAAAATAAAACAGAATTCTCAATTTGAGTTTGATATTTTAAGTGTAAACTTAATATGTACTTGGCTGATATGAGTTTCAATTCATTGAATCTTGTTAATATACCACTTGGACATAAAAGAACTAACTTGCATCGAGTGTTCACATCAAAATGCATGATATTTGTCTTCACCATAAACACATAAATATTTATCTTATCTCTTAAGAATAGTACTATGTGGTTGCTTGACTGTGGGGACACTTTTCAACATCCTTATGACTTTTAACACTTTTAAGCGGGCTATAGTGACTCAGTATTGCCATTTTTGTTGTATATTCTGCTAGCTTGGATACTTGGTAAACAGTAAGTGACAGGAAATTATGCTCGTCTATATTTCAAGTTTCTCTCTCTTGGGTGCAGGTAAAAAACATTTACTTCATCGGTGCTGTATCACAACATCAACAACCCAGTGTATTCCCACAGTCATCGATGCTATTCTAAATGAGAAAACCAACTGATTTATGTAGGGAGGAAATATGAGGATCAAATCCTTTTTTTCATACTGTGTGTCCTTTCAACTTAGTAAAGACATATTGTGTTACTCACATTCATTTGATTTTAATCTTCCCATTTGACAATGGGATAAAAATACTAATTATATGTGACTAATGGTTAAGCAACCAATCCGAACATAATGATTACTAAGTAATATCTGTCTTTATGCTGCGCAGTACTATTAAAGTACTCTGTTCCCTGGTAGGTGTGAGAATTTACTTCTAGGCTTATTATATTCTATTGGGACAATTTTAGATGTTTCAAATTATTTCTGTAATTGCATCGACTGTTACTGCTACTGTGATGTAATCGAATTTTTAAATCCATTCCAGTGTCTCCAGTGGTAACATTTAGTTGTCATTTGGTTTATAAACTTCTCTGAGTGATATACTGCAGGTGACATGGGATGAACCAGATTTGCTGCAGAATGTAAACCAAGTGAACCCATGGCTTGTCGAGTTGGTCTCTAATATGCCCGTCGTTCACTTGTCACACTTCTCACCACCAACGAAAAAGCTGTGTTTGCCACAAGAGTTTGGACTAGACCGCCAATTTCTATTACCTTCATTTTTGGGCAACCCCCTCAGGTCCAGCAGTCCTTTTTGTTATCTACCTGACAACATTACTGCAGGTATACAGGGAGCCAGGCATGCTCAATTTGGAGTACCTTTATTGGATCTCCACCTTAGCAAAAAATTTCACTTGGGAGTGCTACCACCCGTTTCCCAACCAGTTGATGCTGATTCTGAAATTCCTAATGGCATCAGTAAGGTCCAAAAAGAGAGCAACGAAAATATATCTTGCTTGCTTACCATGGGTATCTCTAGTCAGATGTTGGAGAAAGCTGATAATGTGATGACACCTCGGTTTTTACTCTTTGGCCAACCAATTCTCACTGAGCAGCAAATGTCAAGTGGCCGCTCTACTGATGCTCCTCCACAAGAGGCAGAATTGGAAACTGAGAGAATTTCTCTGGGCTGGAAAGGCCTTTCAGAAAGTCTAACAAACGCTACGTTTCTTTGGAATCAAGGTTATCACGCAGCTGAACTTAGCGCAACTACTGGTCACTGCAAAGTATTCCTAGATTCAGAGGATGTAGGACGTACTCTTGATCTCTCAGTTCTAGGATCATATGAAGAGCTGTACAAAAGACTTGCAGACATGTTTGAGATGGAAAGATTAGATATGATGACCCGTGTGCTTTATCTAGATGCAACAGGTGCATCTAGACAAATTGGAGATGAACCATTCAGGTGCATATATTGCTTCCAGTACTTTCGATTCTTGAATTCATTCATGCCAAGATATTTTTCTAGTAAAAAGTTCCTTATCAATGTTCTCCTTGGACTTGTAATGCAGTAACTTCGTGAAGACTGCAAAAAGACTGACGATTCTGAAGAACCCTGGCATCAGTGCTGCAAGGTAATTGTTAGTGATCGAATACTTTCTTTAGCGATTGTTGTCTTTGTATGGATCCATCAAAGCTAAATCGTTCTACCCTGAAAGGTCTGTAGATAATTTTCAGAATAATGGTCCGAAATATATTGTGCAGTTTTTCTCTGACCTTCATTATTAGGGGGAATTAATGCTTAAAATCTTGTATTTCAGGAATGGCTCACTGATCTGCCAACTGCTGAACGTTGTCTAGATTCATCCAACCTGACAGGATCCCTTAGCATCTTTGCACAGAATTAGCTTTTATTGCCTACCTCAATAATAGACCGCTATATGTAGTGTGAAAGAACACTAATAGTGGAACATGGATATGTTTTAAGGATGTTTCAGTTGTCGTAATGTTGGAAATAATGTGAAGGTCGTTCTGCTTACCGGATCTTGCTAAGCTGTAACCACATGTTTGTTAGTGGTATTATCAAAAAGACATCAAATTTATTCACGTGGAGACATATTTTTATTTCTTCCACATCAATATTCTTGTCTTCTGCTCGTGTTCCTCATCTGCCAAGTCTTGATGATATGCTTGGCATTACGAAGTTTAAATTAGAATGCAGACATAATTTCTTGAGATAGCTTTCTTATATGGTTGCAAACATGCCACAAGAATTCAACAACAATGCTTAATGTGTGTTCTCGCAGCATTATTCCACTGGAACTACAATCCATATAAATAAAAAGAATTATCATTGAGATTCAGTTTTCTATTCATAAAAAAATTACATCATTTAATCATAGTTACGCGGATAGTTTTTAACATGGAACAGATCCCAAAGAAGAAACAGAAAGGTAGGGACAGGCTGTGATTTCGTCTCATGCATGAGTTTGAAAACATGCTGATTATCCACACAACCTAATTACCGAAAAAGTCATAGGATTAGTTCAAGTACTTTATCTATTGTTTTCTCAATGTCGACAGGGTTAATTATCAACCATAATGACAATTGTCGAGGCACACGTGAGAGTGTGGGACCTTAAGCATCGCCTGCCAAGTAGAGCCAACCAAATAGGTTAGGTTTTCATCAATTTGATGTGATTTAACTTTGTACTCTAATCAAAGTCTCCTCTCCTTGCTATGTAAAAAGAAATAATTCGGTACATTAGGTTTTCGCTATACACGATTCGAAAATGAACTTGTTATTTTATGATCACACGACAAGAGTTTTAACATCTTTTCCAATTCCTTTGCCATGAAGACCAATTTGGAAGAAAAACAATTCTCCACGCAAATATAAATGCTTGGTTTGAGAGTGGTAGGGGGTGGAGGAAACCCCCTAGATGAAAATATTGAAAACTAAAAATACTACACTTGATCACAAAACTACAGAGAGAACGTAATAAAATAGGAAAAGAGAAAAAATAGGATTAATAAATTTGTAGGTATGAGATAATATTTTAGCTAGAATTTTGGGATTGCCAATTTTTTAGAGTAAATAAAGGAAATCTGTTGTTTTAATAATGGTTAGGAATTTAGGATCTTGATTTGGGTAATTAAATCTCAACATTTAATTATTAACTATGACATGTGTTTCTCACATAAATCTAAACAATAACTTGGGAAAAATTGGGAGAAGTGAAATGAAAAGGAGCCGGATCCCTTAATAATTAAGTTATGAAATAATGCATCATTTATTAGTCTAATAATTTCTGCCCCATTAGCTTGAACATGACTGTGTCGACTCAGCATAGGAGCCACTTGTTTTATAGAAATGAAACAACCCTTGCCCAAATTAATAAATAAATAAATAAATAAATATTGTAAACAAATGATTCATTAACATTGCTAAATTAATTCATAAAAAAACTACCCCGTCCTTCTAAATTATTTGTCGTGATTATTAAAATAGTTGTCTCGTTTTAGAAGTTCAAATCATAATTAATTATTTTCTCCATTTTACTCTTTGTCATTAATGAAGATGACACATAAATAGACTAAATATTTAATGGAGAAAAATTATAACATAGACATAAATAAGGGTAAAGTATGTCAAATATCCCTTTTAATTAATATTTTTTAAAGGTGTATAAATTAAAAAAATGATAATAATTTGAGAGGGAGGGAATACCACCGTGTGATTATTTATTATTGGAACTAGCTAGTCTAAGGGGCAAACATTGGGTCAAAGGATTGGGAAAAGAAAGACCATGATTCAAGGAAACAGTTTGATCATCCCAAGATTTGAGTTTCTTGGTTTTCCATGAGATCCTACAAACACGTTGACTCCTCATCTTCTGCTTCAATATTGTTTCATCAAATTCAGTACACAACAACATTGTGTTTCCAAATTACGAGACTTATTTTTCAATTTTGTCAATGGATCAAAGTTATGTTGTCTCCTAAACCACATGGGGGCCAGTTTTTAGAAGAAACATTTGTATATACAAAAAGAAAATCACTATTTCATGAAGAAATCTCTTCATCATAATTTTTTAACCAAATGCCTAAAATATTACAATGTGCACTAAGGCTTCTCCCTTCTACATTTACACCTAACCTTATGCATTGAGGGGTGTCGACTTGGATCTTGATTAGATTAGCTTATATTTAACTCAGCTCAATTTCATTTAAATCTCAATTTAATTCGATTTCAGTCAAAGTTACATAAGCTCGAGTTTGATCATACCTACTTTAGTTGAGTGATACAATTATAAATTTTAAAAAACAAAAAATCTATTAGGTTCAATTATTATGTAAATCAGCGATCATTTTATATGTTAATTTAATAATTGTCAGGTAATTACATGTATAATTTTTACTCCTTTATTTGTCGTAATTACTGTTTTGATCACATCGTAACTCAAGCCTACTTCAAGTGAAATGTAACTAAAACCGCAAATTTAAGAATTCAAAATTATTATAGGGAATGGTACATCAATTTGTAAAATATGAAAACATAGGGACCATTAAACGACATAGATTTGGTGACAACTCAATTCGTGCGGTGGACCCCAGTCCTATTTTTGGGTCATAAACGGCCACACTCTCTTACGTGTACGTCTCTTATTATTACTCATTTGTCCCCTCCCTTCCACCTAAAGTTTTTGTTTCTTTTTGGATAAGTCATAAGAGTAACCTTTCGTTCTTTGCCAAAACGTGAATTTCTCCCGAGATATTGGGCTCTTATGTCTCGAGATATATCTCTTCACTGACAGAACGGTAAATTCTTGTATTTTTAGTTTTATCACGCTATTTCAGAGGAAAAGAGTAAACGTGACCTTATACTAGTAGTACTACTATTTTACATAACAGTATTTGGTTGATTTATACAATTAATTGTAATATTAGTTTAAAAATTAAATACGTTAATATTAAAATCCAAACAGTTAGTAAGTATGGATCCTTGAGTATTGAAACTACTTGTTTCTTCTCATTTTATTTGATCGTACTCATGAACACCAAAATTTAAATTATTCATTTATATTATTATATTAATGACAATGATTGAAATGTTAGTTTAAACTTTAAAGTAAGGGTGGCCAGTGGCCCGGATCGCCGATTCCCCTTAAAAAAATGGTGTTGGGTTCGAACTCGAGACAGGACCAGGGCTCGTTCCGCCCGTCCCGGTCCCGATCCCACCCGCCCCAATTCCGACCCCGTCCTGACCCCCTCCTTTGCAAAAATAACCGTTGTACAAAGGTCATTTCGATTTTAGCCGTTGTGCAACGGGTATAACGACTAAAATGGACCCCACCCCATAAATTCCCCAACCCCTTAATATTTATTTTTAACCCTAAGTTAGTATATTTACACTTTAACCCTATTTCTCAACTATAAATACTTTATTTTTCTCACAAATCTTCCTATTATCTTTCAATATATCTCTCTACAACTCTACATTGCCTACTAGTATGAGTCGAGGCCTCGCACAACGAAAATTAAAATCACCTGCATGATATTTTTTTTGATAAGGACAAAGAGAATCAAGTAGTTAGATGTAAAATTTGTCAAAATGTTTATTAATTTAAAATCGAAAAAGGTCAAGATGGGACAGGAGGTTTATTGAGATGTGTACAAAGCGAGCACACAACTAGGTGGAATCAATGTCAGACTGAAACATCGGGTGTGTCAATGTCCTCTGAGTCGATACAAGGTTCACATAGTGTCTCCGATCAAGTAAATGATCGAATTAACCCAACGACGGGGGGAATTACAAGTCTTAAATATGATAAACACAAAGAGATGGAAATATAGAAAAATTAATTGCGGTAGAGGATTTTCCTTTTACATTTTCTTCCTCTCATAGTTTTATTCATTATGTTAGAAAAATGTATAATCATTCTTTTAACGGTTTTCCTACATCAATTGTTAGAAGAGACGTTTTAAATTTGCACATGAATATCAATAGTATTTACGTTATGCATTATATCATTTTAATGGCAAAGTGACTCTCACTTCTGATATAGGTCATAGTACTAACATTAATGATTATTTAACGGTAACATGTCATTGAATAAATCATAATTGGTATATATAAAAACGTATTTTAGCATATAGATATATTGATGATAAGCAAACTGAAACTTTTATTGCACAAAATATTCATGAAATTTGTGATTATTATGGAATAATTGATAAAATTATGACTATTACATTAGATAATGTTACTTCTAATGATTATGCTATAAGACTTTTAAAAGTTCGATAAACTCTATCTTTTTCTGATCATTTTCATATAAGATGTGTGTGTCATATTTATAACTTAGTTGTAAATGATGACCTAAAACTTTTTAAAAACATTTTTGATAAAATACAATTTGCTATAAATTTTATTTTTAAATGTAATAAAATACAAAGACGCAAAGAGTATTAAAAAAAAACTTATCACGATTGTGGATTACCTTATAGAAAAAATTCTGAAGAAGTAGCGACTAGGTGAAATTTTCTATACGAACAACTACTTGTTGCTTACGATTATAGAAGACCTATAACTTTATTATTTAACACACATAATAAAAATCCAAGGGATATGCTTGTAGATAATGATTGAGAATTTTTTTTAGAACTTATTGAATTTTTAGAGAAACTTTTTCAAGCTACTAAAGAATTTTCTGGTATTTATTATCCTACTATTTCAACTATGTTATTTTATATAGCTCTAATATTTTTGTTACTTAATGAATATATGGAAAAACAAACTTATAAGGCATCTATTGAAAAAAGGTTTATAATTTTTTTTTAAAAAAAAACTTTTTTCCTATTCCCACTATTTATATTATTGGTGTTGTATTAAATCTGACTATTAAAGTAGACGGTTGTAAACACTTATTGAAACGATTTATGATTGTATAACAATACTTTCACCTCCAGTCCAAATGAAGAACCAACTAACGAACCAACTAAAGAAGAAGTTATGTCTAGTATATACAATGAATGCAAAAAAAAATGTATTACCAACAAGAAAGTGCAAATAATCAACCGACTTCGGTCTTCGGTACATCTTCTTCTAATTCACTGTAACCTAATAAAAGACATGCGGTTTCTGTTGCTAGTGTTCAAGACCTTAGAAATATCATGTTTAGTGGTTCAACTTCTTTACAAGTTAGCGAATTTGATGTTTATTTTTTACAGGGTGTTGTACCGTACAAATCAATTGTCAATGAAGATGGATGTCAAAACTTGATGAGATACTGGAGGGAGAACGCGAAGACATTTCTGACACTAGCAAAGATGGTTCGAGATGTGTTGAACATTCAAGTGTCATCAAGAGCGTCTGAAAGCATTTTTTTCTGCTGGAAGATTTCAAATATGAGAGTACAGACTACAGACACTCATTGACGGGAGACACCTTGGAGATTGCAGTTCTATTCAGAGATTGGATTCGAGCGGAGCGTAGAATGTGCGTTCAACCAGAGATCAACAAAGAAGACGACTACAACTACAACGAAATTTTGTCCGAGGGAACAAGAAGAGATGTCGAGCAATTTGACCAACAACTTCCAATTCCAATTGAAGATCATCAAGAAATTGTGAAAAAAATAGAAAAAGTATGGTTAACTATGTAATTTTTTTAATTGTAATTTTACTATGTGATTTGCAATTTTTGAAAAACGAAACAAAGTTGCAATTTTGAAATTGTATTATCAAAAAATCATATTTCTATTAAATAATATAAGAGGCACAAAACAACATTGAGATGTTTTTATTACACGATCTTGTTCAATTATTGAAGTGTTTAATTTTTTTTAAATTAAGTGTTTAAAAAATAAAATAAAACCACCTACCGACCCGACCCAACCACCCAAACCTGTCCCTCCCTTCCGACGGAATGTGGGACGGGACAAGACCTATTCCTGTCCCACCAATCCCGACCCGCTAATACCGCCGGAGCCCGCGTCCCGACCCTCCTTGTCCCTCCGGCCCAATGGACATCCATAATTTAAAGTAAACATCGTAGCAAACCTCAAATCTGACGAGGCCGATGTTGACACCCAATTTTGACCCTCCCGTCCAGTCATTAACTATAAAATTACACTAATTTTAAAACAATTTTATAATAATAAAATACAACAATAATAAGATTTTTAAATAATAGCGCCGCATTCTAAAAAATTAAGCACTAATTAAATAGCACGCCAACATTTATTATTATAATTAGATTAATAAAGCACCTAAATAATTTAATCACAATTTATTAATTTACTCTACCACTAATTAATTAATAATATACCTAAACTAATACACTTAAAACTCTACCCTTTTAAATCCACAAAGACGCAAAATTCAGCCTCTCTTGGCCCAATTCCCAACCGACCTACCAACTCACCTCAAATTTCTTATTTCCACCGATCGTCACAATGTAAGGTAACCAACAAAACCTAAAAAAATCTGCTGCATATCTTCCATCGCCGCCTTCGTCAAACCCTATATTCTCGCCGGATTTTCGGCTGAAAATCCAGCTCCCTTACCCTCTCCTTCTCCAACGATTTCTTACCATAAGACACGCCCCAAATCTTGCCCAAATGGTCCCATTAATAGCGTCCGAATCAACACCAAATCCCGTCCAAAATCACGCCTTAAATACTACCTATTTTTGAAACCCAAATAGGGGTATAAATATGGAGTTAACCGCATGAGTTGAGGCAGAGGTCGAAATACCTTCAGGAGCACACGAAAACTGAGTGAAAGACCTCCGAAAAAAAATCAGAATCTTAGGCATGAAAACCTCCTGCTTCGAATCTTGAAATCTCCGGGTCCCTCACAAGTAAACCTTAACAATTTTAGGAAGCAAAATCGACCCAAAATCTTCATTCCCTTTCAATCGCAGAATAGCACAAAACCTCCGAGCGGATCGACGACTTGATATGCTGCCTCGGTTCGCTGCCCGGAGAAGGTAAAACCAAACTACTCTCAGTTCCTGTGTGCCGCTTTACGTGTTTATGTGTTTATACGCTTGATTATAACCTACTATCATGTTTCTAGCATGTTCAACTCTGTTTAGATAAGATATGGGAGTATTTTATGAAGTAATCGAAATATGATTAGTAAATGTGGTTCTAAAAGCTACATGTTATACGGCATCAGATCTTCAGTTTGGTTAATATGTGTTCTAGATTAACTTGTTCTTTGGCTTACACTAAAAATAAAAAATAAAAAGAAAGAGTTTTCTCCCTGATTCAAGTTTGGATGGTTAATGTGTTTATAAGATCTCGCCTTCGTCTAATATTGTGTTATGAGGAATTTTTGTACTATCTTATGGCAAATAATGTTTCTGTGGTGTCTGTTAATCTGTACCACTTAAGCACATTTCATTTTCACATTATCCACCTCTGTGTGGAGTATATAAATGGTATATTTCAGGATATACAGGACATGCTATTCAGGTATGCGCCTAGGCGTATATCGGAGTTTACATCTCTGTGTTCCTAGGTATATCACTGTCCAATAAGTAATAGCCATGTCTTTCAAGGTCCCTCATCTGTCGTAGTTAATCTGATTTGTCTCGTTTCTGATTAGCGATAGTTGAATGCTTGCCTGTTGACTTATTCAAATGCCTCCCTAATCAAATAAATATTATAAAGATTCGGCTGCCAATATACTCATAAATCTGTTCAGAATAGTCGATGTGTATAAGGAGTTACAGGAGTATTATGTTATTGTGGTCGTCCCTGTTAAATGTGTCTATACCTGCTTCGCGATTAGTTAGAGAGGAATATACCTTTTAGCTGTTGTCTGCATACTAAATGTGTCTCAATGCTCCTTGACATGGACTCATTAGCATACATGTTGATCATTTTGTATAACTAGGTGCTTGCTAGACCAGTTTTCCAGATAGCCTTAAGGTCTAAAAGGTCCATATTCTGTTATAAATCAGCATTGAACAGTGTCGTATACAGTTAATGGATATTGGGGTTAGTTATGTACCTAAGACATATCACACATATACATCATAATATATCGTACATATCCTGTTTTAAGTGGCTGTGTATATGCTAAAATGTGGGCTTCTGAAATGAATTTGAAATGTGCAGTTAGCAGGGGTCATGACCCTCCCTTTCCGTCACAAGGATCTGGTGGGCCTGAGAGCCCACTACCCCCGTTTATTCCCCACTTCTGAAATGTCCGCTACTGTTTAGCATGGATTGGGCCCAATGCATGTCTCGTTTGTTGTCAATGTGCACACATGTTGGATATGAATACTTGTCACTAGGCTCATCACACTTAGGCTGATTTCTCCCTAAAAAATAATCTGAAAATCATTATTGAAACCTGTCCATTTGGTTTGGGCAGCCGAGTAGGAATATGTGTACATATCTCTTCCACTTTGTTCAACAAATATGTCATGTTCGCTTGCATTATTAATATAACTTGGATATATACTAATCCTTATCTTTCTTTATCTTTACATGAAACGCACCGGAGCAACAAAGAGTCTCATAGTGAAACTCACCGTGGCAAACGTAAAGGCTTGCATCTACATCCATCGAGTTCCCTCTTCGGCAATTCCTAGAAAAACAAATAGGACGGAGTCATCCGCTCCAATCTCTTCACTCTTTTAACCTCCTTATCTCATTTTTTATATTTTATTTGTTATTGTAATTTTATTATATGACTTTGTAATTAATAGGAAACCAAGAGCAATTAGCCTTTGAACACATAAAGGGAAGGTAATTTAGAATTAGAAATGCACCTCTACTTTATGTGTCTTTTAGGATTGTCATGCATGTCTAAGTTTTACCAAAGTAATCTAAATAACTTAACTTGCGCCATAAAACCAACGTTTTGTTTCTTATTAAATCCATAATAAATTTTCTCCTAAACTCTTAAGAATCATCTTAAGTATTTTTTATACAATATATTATACGCAGGTTAAGCAAGATTAATTTAGCTAGCAGTACACATAACTAGTCCATAAATAATCGTTGCACCATTTACATTTTTTGCCTTAGTCTTATAAATTTTTATCAACAGGCCTCCTTCTTATAAAACATTTTGAAGCATCTTTTATATTTTTCAAAACCAGCATTTTTAAACATAATAATTACCCTAGGTTTGGCAGGACAACCGCAAGTTAGCGGATCTTAGAGGGTGCTTAACCCCTTCCCTCTAGATTAATAAAGAACCCTTACCCAGAATCTCACTAAGTTTAGCAGACCATTAAATGGAGTTAATGTTTACTTTAAACTAGTTAACATTTAGGTGTCCTAATTCACCCAAATTAATTAGGTGGCGACTCCCTAGCAACCCTTTTACTTTTAAAAACGAACCTTTTTAATACTTTTAAAACTTCTAGCATTTTAATTATTTAGCATTTTTATTTCCTAACATTTTATTTAAGCAGGGTTCGCTTTTAGGAAAATGTCGTGGTCGAAATCGGGCGCGACAGAATGACGACTCCACTGGGGATTTTAGGTTCTTGACCATAACAAACCTAGGTTTATTATTGCTTAGCTTTATTTGTTTGTTTTAAATGCCTTAAGATTGCTCGCTTAATTCTGTATGTTTAACTGTTTTAATTGCTATTTGTTTTTACTGCTTTCCTTAAACTGGCATTCCGCTCATATTTCTTCCACTCTGGAAAATTCACACTATCACACACAACACGCGGGTGTGCTTCACAAGACTGCAAATTTCTTTCAAACACCCACATTTAAGAGAGTTGGTATTTTGCGGAGAATCCGGCCCAACCGGTGGTCGCGTAGCCTTCTCACTCGAGTTGTCCGCTCGGGAACCTTGCGTCCAAAAAAAGCCAAATCTTAGAAACTTAAGATAGAGCTATACCACCCTTTATTTTAGGGCATGCATGCATTTACCTTAGGTGGGTCGGTCCTTGGCATCGACACCACAATTAGGAAGACACCAAACTTGTCGACGGGTTTCTTAACCCAACGACCAACCAGCATATTATGTGTAGCGTGGCGATGATAGACAAATCCAAACCTAATCATGTCATGCTGAAATTGGGAAAAAGTGCACCGTCATTTGGTCGCCATTTCCAACAAAATCATTACAGTTGGGCGACTTGGACAAATCCATCATGACCTCGCGTATTTGACGTTTAGGCCTACCTCTGGCATAAAGAGGTCCCAAACATGTTAGAACACGCACTTGATTTGCAATTTGCTTATTAGTATATATTGGCTGCAACTTTTTGCATATTATACTAACTTGGTTTGCTTCATTTGTTAAAGGTTTATTTTTGTCTAGCTTATCCCCAAAAGGTTGATTCGCGTTGACTGGCAGAAGCACAATCATCCAATAAATGACTAATCCAGAAGCACCAGAACGAAACAACTTAAGACTCGTCCCCGTTCCCGTAGAGGATGCAGAGGCGTTGGAAAGGAGAAATATCACAAACCTGTCTATTAGTTTGAATGCACCACTCCCAGAGCAAAGGACAAATGCAATCGTGTCACAAGCCCTTGAGCCTCCACTTCCCCAAAGCTCCCCGCAGAGGCCGCAACATACCAGCTCACACCAAAATGTCACTCGCCCGGTCAATTTGCAAGCCGACCTCCAAAATGATCCGTTCACTACATACACATCTCAACCTCCACCTACTTATATCTCCCCACTCAACCCAAATTTCCAAGCCACCCAATACGAGCAGATGACACACAAACAATATGAGGGATTAACACATCCGATCGAAAGCCAACCATTTATTATGCATACATCCTCTCAAGAGACAGATCAATACAAGGAAATGGAGCGGCAGACTCGAGCCAGAGCTGATGAAAATATGGCGAAAGAAATCCGTAGTTTGAAAGAGGCATTCAAAAGCATTCAGATGAACAAGAGGGGAGAAGGTTTGGAATATGAAAACTTATGTATGCACCCTGACGTTGAATTACCTGTGGGGTACAAGGTGCCCAAATTTGACATGTTCGATGGAAAGGGGAATCCTCGAGCTCATCTAAGGTCATATTGCGATAAATTGATTGGAGTTGGTAAAAATCAAGCAATCATCATGAAGCTATTCATCAGGAGTCTAACCGGCGAGGCGCTGGACTGGTACACATGCCAAGACCCTCGAAAATGGGATACCGAATGCCATGGCACAAGATTTCATGGATAGATTTAGATTCAACATCGACATCGCCCTGCAGATTTTATCTTATGAAGCTTGAAAAGAAATCCACGTAAACTTTCGTGAATACGCCTGGCGTGGCGGTCGAAGCCAAGGTCCAACCTCCAACGGCAGAGAGCGAATGACCACCTTGCTCGCGGCGTTAAAAGACGCGACGTATTATGAAAGGATGATTAGTGTAATTGGGAAGTTTTGCGAAGTCGTAAGAATGGGCGACTTCGGAAGAAGGCATTAAGACAGCGTAATTACAAACTTGACATTTCTACAAGCAACTAGCGTGGCAATGCGATCGATTCCATGTGAGGTACCTCGCAGAGGAGAAGAGACATCACCCTCATCACGGCCATTCGTGAGCATAGGCGAACAACATCGGTGTATCACAATCCACCGCCTCCTTACTATAACCAAAACACTCAAAATCCACATTATCAAGACTACGCCCCATATCCTCGCTTACCATACCCAACCAAAGATATCCAAAATACTCACCACAATCACGAACCCGCATACCAAATCGGACCCAAACCCCGTAGATGCCGAAGAAAACCAACAAAAACCTATACACCTTTAGGCGAACCCATAGCCCAAGTGTATGAAGTCAAAGCCGCAGGAATACTCCACCCAATTCGTAAATACCCCTGTGCCTACCTCCCGAGGCACGATAAAACTAAACATCAGGCATACCACTCCGCAAGCAGGACACGACACCGAAAATTGTTATACCTCAAAGACAAGATCGAGGAATTGATCAAAGATGGAGTCATCCAACTTAAGAAGTTTTCCCAATATAAACAACAACCACTTACGGACTCGATGATGCTATGTGAACATGATTGTTGAACAAAGCGGTTTGGAAGGGGATCGTTGAATCATCAATCAATCTCAAAGGAAGAGAAATGCTCGCTTGGCTAGAGCACATTGCGCTGAACGGTCATTCATCAAAACATGCACTTCGCAGAAATCAAAAGAAGAAGATACAAAAACTGCGTGGAAGAGCTCTAAGGTCTGCTCGTTGCTGAAAAGGAAACATAAATACAATGTGATCCGGTATGATCTCGCTGAAGACCCCGCCCTCTAAGACACAAAGCAAGAAGAAGTGGACTCATGCCCCTGCTTTGGCCCGCCGAGTCCTAAAATAGTTAGTTTAATATTTTGCCGCCATATGTAATTGGAACTACGTGTGACTGATTCCTTGGCGGATACGTGGCGGCCACATCGGCCGGTCCGCGCTTTAGAAAAATCTCAATTTCTCTTTACACCATTGGAACTACGTTCGACCTGATTCCCTTGGCGGATACGTAGGCGGCCACATCGGCCTCGGTCCCACTTTTAGAATTTTACCCAATATTCTCTTGTAATGAACTACGTCATGACCTGATTCCCTCATGGGGATACGTAGGCGGCCTAAATCGGCTTCGGTCACACCATTAGGAAACTTTCCCTTTGTTTTGAAAACAACGAGAATACACATAACATACAAGCAACTCCATTGAGACCCCTAGCAAACACCGCTTTTCAGCGGGACGGTAGAGAAAACGGCGAGGGTTATGAGTCCCAAACAAGGCAGACGTCCGACATCAAGAGTCAAAACTACAAAGTCAACGCGAATCAACCGCCCCCCCCAAACTCACAAATTTTTCTTTGAGCGCAGGTCCTTCATATTAGCAGAAGGTACAACAAAGTTTCTGCATACTAGCAGAAGCAGAAAATACAACAAAATTCTTCAGAAGCAGCAGAAGCAGACAAACATCAACAACCATAGTTCAAATCCCGCAACAAATTATAGCGCATCAGCTCGGGCCTAGAGTCTAATCGCAACTCATGCAGTGCACAAACGCACAACAAAGGCATCATGACAATTCGTCAGTGGCAGCATCTAGCATGGACAACATCTCAGCATTCACAACACCCCACATATCATACAGGGAAGACATCCTTATTCACAATTGCATTTCTCATATATTTATCATCTTGTTTTACCAGTTATACACTAATATTTCTCAAGCTTAGCTTGCAGGAGCATTTATTATCTGAGAGCATCGGAACACGCCCGCATAACGGCGTTATAAGCACAACACGTCCGATAACGACGCCACGTCCGAAAACGACGACCGGTCCAAAACGACGTCGAGTCGGAAACGACTCAGTCGAAACGACTCGCGTCCAAAACGACGCCCGATCCAACGACGCCGAGTCCAAGCGACTCGGTCGGCGACTCGCGTCCGGCGACGCCGTCAAAACGGCGTTAAGTCCGAAACGACGCCTTGATCAAGCGACGCCGGTCAAAACGACGCCCGTCAAAACGACGTTGAGTCGAAAGCGACTCGGTCGGCGACTCGAGTCCGAAACGACTCGCGTCGAAACGACGCCACGCGTCAAAACGACGTCGAGTCCAAAAACGACTCCGAGTCCGAAAACGACTCCGCGTCCGAAAACGACGCCACGTCCGAAAACGACGCCCAGTCCGAAAACGACGTCTAGTCCAAAAATGACTCCGAGTCCGAAAACGGCTCCGCGTCCGAAAACGATGCCACGTCCGAAAACGACGCTAAGTCCGAAAACGACGCCACGTCCGAAAACGACGACAAGTCCGAAAACGACGCTAAGTCCGAAAACGACGCCACGTCCGAAAACGACGACAAGTCCGAAAACGACGCCAAGTCCGAAAACGACGCCATCATCAACATATCACATCTACGCAGGGACGATTCTCTCTGTTCTCAAAATTGCATTTTTTCTCATTTCATGCTTTATTATTATTATGTCTTAGCAGTTATGCACTAACTCTTTTTTGAGCTTTAGTCTACAGGGCAGCAGCAACACGTTCAGGCAACGATGTCATCAACAACGACGACAAGTCCGAAAACGACGCCAAGTCCGAAAACGATGCCAATAGCAACATTCCAATACAACAGATTCGCTCACAAAGTCAAACTGCAACAAGTCCACATCAAATACATCTTGCAAAAAAAAAAACAGGCTACATCATTTACACTTTAATTATTTCATCTAGTTTTGATTACGCATGAGTTACGACACAACTCCATATATAAAACAAATTTTTATCTATGCCCTAGGAGGCGTCATTTTGCATCTCGTCTATACAACGACGAACGTTTGCATTTCGTCTATACAACGACGACGACGCCCATACAAGGCGTCATTTGCATTTCGTCCATACAAGACGATAACGCCCATACAAGGCGTCATTTGCATTTCGTCCATACAAGGCGTCATTTGCATTTCGTCCATACAAGACGATAACGCCCATACAAGACGATAACGCCCATACAAGGCGCCATTTGCATTTCGTCCACACAAGACGATAACGCCCACACAAGGCGTCATCTGCATCTCGTCTGTACAAGACGGCATATCATCACATCATTTCATTTGACTACAACCACAACCCAAAATTCACATTCTTACATTGTTTTGTTTTGACAGTTATGCACTAATGCTTCTATCTTAGCTTCAATCTACAGGAACTGCAAAAGATGGAGCACAGCGTGGATTTTCTCTTACAGCGAACCGGGGCAATTTGTTGGGGGGCCAACCTTCCCAACAAATGGCAGAAGCGGCCTCAAGCGTCGGTCCACTCGTTCCACATCACCTTAAAACCCAGCACCATAAGCCATAGCGGTACACCCCAGGTTCAAGCCAGTTACTTCTATCTTTTATTTTTTAGCACCATAGCCCAGTGTCATCATGACTCGACACTGGGACAAATTTTGAGTCCGCGTTAGCCCGCCTTGGTGTTTTGACCATGGTAGCCCAGTGTCGTCATAACTCGACACTGGGACAATTTTTGAGTCCGTGTTAGCCCGCCTTGGTGTTTGACCATGGTAGCCCAGTGTCGTCATAAATCGACACTGGGACAATTTTTTTAAAATTTTTTGCGTCAGCCTTGCTTAATTGCCCAAACCTTTCAATTCTGAGGATCGAGACAAAATTGGCTATGAGTCAACGTCTTTGTCCGAAGATTCTTCCATCATCTCCATACAAAGAGGGACAACTGTTGACACCCAATTTTGACCCTCCCGTCCAGTCATTAACTATAAAATTACACTAATTTTAAAACAATTTTATAATAATAAAATACAACAATAATAAGATTTTTAAATAATAGCGCCGCATTCTAAAAAATTAAGCACTAATTAAATAGCACGCCAGCATTTATTATTATAATTAGATTAATAAAGCACCTAAATAATTTAATCACAATTTATTAATTTACTCTACCACTAATTAATTAATAATATACCTAAACTAATACACTTAAAACTCTACCCTTTTAAATCAGCCCACACGCATTGACTCCTCTTCGCCCAATTCCCAACCGACCCAACTCACGACCACTTTATTTCCTACCGATCGTCCACAACAGAAGCAGAACCAACAAAACCTAAAAAAATCCGCTGCATATCTTCCATCGCCGCCTTCGTCAAACCCGATATTCTCGCCGGATTTTCGGCTGAAAATCCAGCTCCCTTACCCTCTCCTTCTCCAACGATTTCTTACCATAAGACACGCCCCAAATCTTGCCCAAATGGTCCCATTAATAGCGTCCGAATCAACACCAAATCCCGTCCAAAATCACGCCTTAAATACTATCTATTTTTGAAACCCAAAGAGGGGTATAAATATGGAGTTAACCGCATGAGTTGAGGCAGAGGTCGAAATACCTTCAGGAGCACACGAAAACTGAGTGAAAGACCTCCGAAAAAAAAAAAAATCAGAATCTTAGGCATGAAAACCTCCTGCTTCGAATCTTGAAATCTCCGGGTCCCTCACAAGTAAACCTTAACAATTTTAGGAAGCAAAATCGACCCAAAATCTTCATTCCCTTTCAATCGCAGAATAGCACAAAACCTCCGAGCGGATCGACGACTTGATATGCTGCCTCGGTTCGCTGCCCGGAGAAGGTAAAACCAAACTACTCTCGATTCGCGTGTGCGCTTACGTGTTTATGTGTTTATACGCTTGATTATAACCTACTATCATGTTTCTAGCATGTTCAACTCTGTTTAGATAAGATATGGGAGTATTTTATGAAGTAATCGAAATATGATTAGTAAATGTGGTTCTAAAAGCTACATGTTATACGGCATCAGATCTTCAGTTTGGTTAATATGTGCTCTAGATTAACTTGTTGCTGGCTTGCTTACCGAAAATAAAAAATAAAAAGAAAGAGTTTTCTCCCTGATTCAAGTTTGGATGGTTAATGTGTTTATAAGATCTCGCCTTCGTCTAATATTGTGTTATGAGGAATTTTTGTACTATCTTATGGCAAATAATGTTTCTGTGGTGTCTGTTAATCTGTACCACTTAAGCACATTTCATTTTCACATTATCCACCTCTGTGTGGAGTATATAAATGGTATATTTCAGGATATACAGGACATGCTATTCAGGTATGCGCCTAGGCGTATATCGGAGTTTACATCTCTGTGTTCCTAGGTATATCACTGTCCAATAAGTAATAGCCATGTCTTTCAAGGTCCCTCATCTGTCGTAGTTAATCTGATTTGTCTCGTTTCTGATTAGCGATAGTTGAATGCTTGCCTGTTGACTTATTCAAATGCCTCCCTAATCAAATAAATATTATAAAGATTCGGCTGCCAATATACTCATAAATCTGATCAGAATAGCCGATGTGTATAAGGAGTTACAGGAGTATTATGTTATTGTGGTCGTCCCTGCTAAATGTGTCTATACCTGTTTCGCGATTAGTTAGAGAGGAATATACCTTTTAGCTGTTGTCTGCATACTAAATGTGTCTCAATGCTCCTTGACATGGACTCATTAGCATACATGTTGATCATTTTGTATAACTAGGTGCTTGCTAGACCAGTTTTCCAGATAGCCTTAAGGTCTAAAAGGTCCATATTCTGTTATAAATCAGCATTGAGCGATTATTATCTGATTAATGGATATTGGGGTTAGTTATGTACCTAAGACATATCACACATATACATCCTAATATATCGTACATATCCTGTTTTAAGTGGCTGTGTATATGCTAAAATGTGGGCTTCTGAAATGAATTTGAAATGTGCAGTTAGCAGGGGTCATGGCCCTCCCTTTCCGTCACAAGGATCTGGTGGGCCTGAGAGCCCACTACCCCCGTTTATTCCCCACTTCTGAAATGTCTGCTACTGTTTAGCATGGATTGGGCCCAATGCATGTCTCGTTTGTTGTCAATGTGCACACAGGTTGGATATGAATACTTGTCACTAGGCTCATCACACTTAGGCTGATTTCTCCCTAAAAAATAATCTGAAAATCATTATTGAAACCTGTCCATTTGGTTTGGGCAGCCGAGTAGGAATATGTGTACATATCTCTTCCACTTTGTTCAACAAATATGTCATGTTCGCTTGCATTATTAATATAACTTGGATATATACTAATCCTTATCTTTCTTTATCTTTACATGAAACGCACCGGAGCAACAAAGAGTCTCATAGTGAAACTCACCGTGGCAAACGTAAAGACTTGCATCTACATCCATCGAGTTCCCTCTTCGGCAATTCCTAGAAAAACAAATAGGACGGAGTCATCCGCTCCAATCTCTTCACTCTTTTAACCTCCTTATCTCATTTTTTATATTTTATTTGTTATTGTAATTTTATTATATGACTTTGTAATTAATAGGAAACCAAGAGCAATTAGCCTTTGAACACATAAAGGGAAGGTAATTTAGAATTAGAAATGCACCTCTACTTTATGTGTCTTTTAGGATTGTCATGCATGTCTAAGTTTTACCAAAGTAATCTAAATAACTTAACTTGCGCCATAAAACCAACGTTTTGTTTCTTATTAAATCCATAATAAATTTTCTCCTAAACTCTTAAGAATCATCTTAAGTATTTTTTATACAATATATTATACGCAGGTTAAGCAAGATTAATTTAGCTAGCAGTACACATAACTAGTCCATAAATAATCGTTGCACCATTTACATTTTTTGCCTTAGTCTTATAAATTTTTATCAACAGGCCTCCTTCTTATAAAACATTTTGAAGCATCTTTTATATTTTTCAAAACCAGCATTTTTAAACATAATAATTACCCTAGGTTTGGCAGGACAACCGCAAGTTAGCGGATCTTAGAAGGTGCTTAACCCCTTCCCTCTAGATTAATAAAGAACCCTTACCCAGAATCTCACTAAGTTTAGCAGACCATTAAATGGAGTTAATGTTTACTTTAAACTAGTTAACATTTAGGTGTCCTAATTCACCCAAATTAATTAGGTGGCGACTCCCTAGCAACCCTTTTACTTTTAAAAACGAACCTTTTTAATACTTTTAAAACTTCTAGCATTTTAATTATTTAGCATTTTTATTTCCTAACATTTTATTTAAGCAGGGTTCGCTTTTAGGAAAATGTCGTGGTCGAAATCGGGCGCGACAGCCGATAAATATGAATTGTTGAAATTGCTGCCACGTGATCAAGAGATCATGGGTTCAAGCTGTGGAAACAGTCTCTTGCATAAATGTGAGTTAATGTTACGTACAATAAACTCTTATAATCCGATCATTTTCCGGATCTCGTGCATAGCGAGAGCTTAGTCATCGGGGTGCCCGTTGTTTAAGAATTATTTTAGATACAACGGCTGAAGCATTCATTAATAGTTGTGTGAGAGCTCTCTGCTTTTGACATGTGTTTTTTTTTCTCTCTTTTCCCCAACTCCTTTTCTCTATTCTATCTCAGGTCTCTCTCTCACTTGTATTTCCACAGCTCTTTTTTTTACCCCCACATGTGTGTATATACATATATATATACACACACTTCAAACACATATTATATACACACACTTCAAACACATATTATATACACACACTTCAAACACAAAAAAATGTGTATACGCAATTAAGTTATACGTACGGATGTATCTTCCATTAAAACATCATATGTATTGTCCAAGAATTTAGTCAATTTTAAGGAACATAATAAAATACTTACTTACAATGAATTACTTTTTGTGCAAAAAATTAAAGCTCTTGTTGTGATATACCAAGATATTTGGACGATGATTAGTTAAACACTAATGAATTGAATAACTAAAGAACTCAAAGACAAGTTATTTTGAACATGAAATAGATTTTTATAATTATAAAAATAAATAATCACAAATAAAATTATAAAATAAATGCAATGGATTGATTTACTGTAAGAGCAAATACCTAAATTACGGATCAAGAGTGCAAACAAAGTAATATATTCCGTACTTAAGAATATTAATTATATATATATATATATAATTATAATATTTAATTATGCAATTTTATAGTCAGTTTGGTTCGACTTTTTGATTATTTTTACTTAAAATCATAACCAACCCAAATTTTATCGTTTTCTAAAATGTAAAAACTAAAACCAAACAAACATAAAAAAAAGTTCGATTTGATTCATTTTTTTTATTTTCCGTGAATAATTTACTTGTACCCGACAAAATAAAATTGAATCTCAAAAATTTTGTTCACTTCTTAAGAAATTAAAAATTGATAATGTGTGTAGTTCAGGTGCTGCGGACTGGAAGAACTGTGCCTCATCGGAAGGGTGATATTTTCAACCACAATCGTCACCTCTTGGCTAGGAACTGGGTGGTCTCTGTTGCCTTTCGTTACAGGGAGGCTAATTCAGTTACTGATGAATTAGCCAATTTGAACGTTTAGTCAAGAATATCGCTTTGAATGACATTCACATATTCCTTCTAGCATTTCTTCGCTTGCTCCAGGAAATGTTGTTGGGATCTCATTCCCTTTCCTAGTTTCTTTCTGTTTTAGTTCTCTTTCAACAAAAAAGTATTTTTTCAGTCTCATTGATTTGTTTACTTTTTCATATATTTTTTCAGTACAACTTAAAACATGGAACTAGTGCTCTAAATATTTCTTCTATCATAATAAAATAAAACAATTCCTAATAACATAATTATATGATGCTTCTCACAGTTATAATACAAAATATAAAGTGAGTCATAATATTATATAATAAAAATAATAAAATTCATAAAATAAGTCCTACTAATAAGTTGTGTAATAAGTTATAGAAGAAGGAATTGAGTTTCTTTACCTAGCATTAGTTTTAATTTGATTTTAGTTTGGGCTTTAGTTGAGCTACAGAAATACAATTTCATGAGATTCAAAATCCAAACTTGAAATATTACATTAAAAGATAAAATTATGAAAACTTTATAATAATTGTTTTTATGTAAAACATATTAAAAATTATATACATGTAATATTGAGTTGGTTTGATTTAGATTTAATTCAAACAAAATCAATTATAATTAGAATATTTTTCTTAAAAACTAAACCAAAGCAAACCAAATTAAAAATTCTCCAGCATGTTTACAAACTAATTATTGGTGAGATTAGGGATAAAAGTACTCCGAAAAAGTCATAGGATATTAGAATCATATACATCAGTTATGGTAGAGTTAGAGACCCATTCCATCATGAATTTCATAGTCCTCGAGGGTGATATGTTCCTTGTAAATTGTGATCCTTGAGGGTGATATAGTCCTTGAGGGATTTTATTGGCACGAGTACCTTTTACTCATTGCATTTCAAACTCACTTGGATCGGCCCTTAGCTAAATTGCTTCGCGCCCGAGCCAATAGTGAGAGTTTGTACAACTTAAGATTACAGAGAAATCGTGCAAGTAACTAAAATAGGAATGAGTTGCCCTTCCAACATGAAGGTTGAACTCTTTTATAATTGATGATATTCATGCCCAAGATTCACTCCCTAATTAAATGTAATTTAATGCCAATAACGACCACTTAATGAGTAAAGTATTACGGTACGCCATATCCGCAACGGATAAGCGTTGAACCTATTCGGTCTTCTGGCTCAATCACTAACCGGCCTCGCTCTACCATCCGAACTTACTCTGACCTCCGGTCTCACCCCGAGGAAACCCTCAACCGGAGCAATGTGTTGACATTTTATTCGATCTTATATTTAAACCATACCATGTGTGGTGTTGGTTTCTACCGCATACAGATAGTCCCCATACTTCCTGAATCAAAGTTTACCGAAGTGATGGGAAGTGAAAATGATTTATTCGGTGTCTTCTCCTAGTAGCTTCCTTTCAAATTACTCCGAATTAAGTGGGAAAATGAACCGTTTGATCTATGATCTGACTCACATCTCTTCACTCTACCACTCTGAACGTATGCCACCTTCTAATTGAACCTCCGTTTTGGTTCTCCGTCTGAAATATTTTTTGTAATGATGACTTTGCCCTTATAAAACCCCATTCTTTTCACTTCTTAATTTTTACCTTTTGGTAAATTTGCTCTTATCCTTCGAAAGCTCAAATCTGCTTACCTACTTATCTTAAAAACACCACAATCTTCTTATCTTTGAATTTTCAGGCCTTCAAATCTTTATAACTTCAAATTCTCAGGCCTTCAAATCCTCATAACTTCAAATTCTCAGGCCTTCATCACGATTGCCAAGAACACTCGATCTTCTTCTAGGTAATCGTCTCCGACTACTTCACCATCGTCGATCAAGAGATCACCGGCGTAGGTGAAACATCCAAACCTCAGGCTGCTGCCGAACCCAGAGCCTATGATATGTTGTCTTCAACCTTCCACTTCGACACTTAGTTCGTCATTCAAACGACCTCAAATAAATCTGACCGGGTGGAGGAGGCTAGAAACTGGCCGACCTCTATCAAAGCCTCCGACCTCAAGAGAGTCCGACACGAGTGCAGTTGGGAAAATCTCTCCGGGATCATCATCCTTGACCCAGACGATGACATCACCACCTTCAGGTTCGGGTACTCCAACGTATACACATACCCCTTTACTTTCAAACTTGACCCACCAATCGACCGTGTGATCCTCGAAATGTGCAGGACTTACAATTTGTGTCTTGTACAGATTGGTCCGTCTGTCTGGAGGGTTGTGACCTGCCTCCATTTTTTGGCCAACTTGGTCAAACAAAACTTTACTTTGGATCACTTGATCCGTTTATATGTGTCGCAATTCTTTGAGATAGTTCCAAAGCCATGGGTGATTTTGTCCATTCAATTGTGAGAATAAAGTCGTTTCCGTGCCAACTAGTGAAAGTTTATATTCCCTCTGTTTCAAAAAAAAATGGTTGGTATTGACTTAGCATAATGTTTAAGAAAGTAGAGAAAAAAATTTAAATCGTGTGATCTTAAATTAAAGATGTGTTGAATGTACAAAAAGTCTTTTAATCTTGTGGTCTTAAACATGTTACGTGGAAAGTTAAAATGAAAGAGTGTCAAAAAAGGAAAGAAACATTCTTTTTTAAACAGATTAAAAAGAAAAATAAGACAATATTTTTAAAACGAGTAAGTTAGAACTTTCTGGAAGTTGAATTCTACCACATTTGACTTGATATGAAGTTCCGGAATTTTATTCGCTGATGCTTCAATTCCTGTGGTCTCTACAAGTTTTTAGAATGTTCAATTTGGTCTAAATAATGAGAAAATTTCTTTTTCCACTTCAAATGATGCAAGGGTTGAATGATTCGACAAGAAATGATATACAGTAAAAAAAATTATAAATTAATAATATTGGAATCATGAAGTTTTATTAATTTATAGAGATATTAATTAATCAATAAATTAATAATTAAATTAATTTATAGAGTGATTTTAAAATGTGGAGTTATTCTTTTTGCCACCTAACATGACATCAACAATTCAACCATGTGATGTTGGGGTAATAAGAGCTTTCAAGATGCATTATCGCAAGATATTTTATCGGAAATTATTGAAAGGCTATGATTGAGATATTCCGATCCAGAAAAAGCTAATGTGTTAGATGCTATAAATCTTGCAGTCTCATCTTGAAAAATAGATACAAATTGTTTCAAACATTGCAAAATTCGTATAGGGGATGAATCTGTCTCAACGAATTTAAAGGAAGCAACTACTGAAGAAGACATTCATGAACTTGAGGGAATGATTGGTCAGCTTGATTACCGCAATCAAATGAATGTCAATCAAATATTGGATTATAACAATGAATACTCACAAGTCCAAAGTTTAGAAGAAATTGTGGAGAGTGTCATGGAAAATTCAATTGAGGATGAAACTGAGGATGATTCGGTACCTTTGGAACCAGTCACAAGAAAAGAAGCAATTATAGCATCAACCACTCTTTACAATTTTTTGTTACAATTTGACAAGGATACACCAGAACTTTTGAATACACTGAGAATAGTTAGAGATGAAATTCAACTAGATATAAATTTCAAGAAAAAAACAAAATACTATAGAGTCATATTTTGCTAAATTATCCTAAGTATATATCTATATATACTTGGCATATGTATTTGAGAAATTATTAATTTATAGAGATAATAAAACAATGTATTTATAAAGGGTTGTTTCAAAAAATTATTATCTTATTAATTTTTAAAATTGATCATTTTTTGAACTGGCCCAAATCAAGATCAAAAGAAATTATTATTTTAAAAAAATTATTAATGTATGGAGTATTAATTTATGAAGATTTTACTGTACATACAAGAGTATCCATTTCCAAAATTTTAAGGACAACAAAACTGTGTTTTAGTTTAACAGATGTACACATCACCCCTCCATTAGACCACACAATTATATAAAAACTAGTTTCAGCATTCGTGCGTTATACGTGTTAATAAATTAAAAATTATATACAAAAATAAATTATGTAAAATAATAATCACATTAAAATAAATACAATATTAATTTAAATAACAAAATAATATTATTACATTGACTTAAAAGTGCACGTATTATTATCACGAAAGATATCTAAAAACTTGAAAGCTTAACGAAAGAATAACCAATAACTTCTAATTTCTTAGAAGTACATCTCTTTATTATCACAAGAATATCCATAAACTGAAAATAAACAGAGCATAAACAACATGTGAAGATGGATGACAAAATAAATTATGTAAACAAAACTTTGTTAGGTGAAATCAAAAGCAAATCATATCGGGCTCAGTATTATTCAAACAATAGGGAGGTAAAATTGACGACTATTGGAAATTAAAAACTAATATGCCCTAAAAAATTAATGTTGAAGACCGTGGAATAATGACATCTTTTATAAAATATTTGACTTTATCTAATTTAGTTGAAGAGAGAGAAAGATAGTGTTTTACCTGGTGAAGATTATTATTATTCTTGATCAAGCACATTAAATTTAGTTGAACGTGCGTATCTTTGCATATCTTTTATATTAAGTAAATTTATATTCCGATGGTAATTAGAAAGATTAGTTACCTAATTTGTAGTCATGTAAATAATTATGTAACATTATATATATTGTACACAATAATCAATGAAAGAGAATGAAACATATTCCTTTATGGTATTAGAAGTCAAACATTAACTTTTACTCCCCCTCGCGGCAGCCCCCCTTTATTCCGCCGTCCTTCTTTATGGTATCAGAAATCAAACCTTAACATATTCCTTTCTTCTTTATCACCAATTTTCAATGGTTGAACAACCTAAATTTCATCATGCTCTTGTATTTAACATCAAGAATTTCATTCTCACAACTCTTCAGATGGAAAATGTTCAGTATTCATCTTGGGCAGAATTATTTAAGATCATCCCTCCAAAATCAAAGCCCCTAAAAAACCCTGATGATTCTAATGATGAACTTTGATCCCTCTTAGATGTGGTTGTTCTACAATGGATCTAGCACGATCTCGAACGATCTATTGCATACAGTCATTGAAACTGACACCATTGCACGACAAACGTGAGAGCGCTTGAAAAATATTTTTCATATAATAAGACACAACATGTCTTGTATTTGGAAAATCAATTCAAGGACATTCAGCATGACGATTTTCATAATGCGTCAGCCTATTGTCAAGAACTTAAGATAATTGCCGATCAACTCTCCAACGTCGGTGCACCGGTCATGAATCAATGATTGGTGATGCACCTTATTGCGAGTTTGAATGAATTTTATGACGGTGTCGCTACTATCCTTTAATAAAGCACGCCATTGCCTCTATTCTACGAGGCCCGTTAAATATTCATTCTTGAAGAAACTCGGAAAAGCAAGCGGGCCGCGGCCAACACAAATACCGTCGACGACGCCCACGTGACCACCGGCGGCACCATTGACGACCCGAGGGACTCGACCTCTTCCCCACCGCACCGACGATCCAAAACGTGGCTCACAATCCCAAAATAACAACAAAGCGCGAAATTCCGGGAAAACGTGGTGGCCGAACTGGAAATAGTAGCAGCGGCAGAAGGCAACCCCCGTTCCTCCCGCAGTAGTGGCAGCAGCACGTTATTATTATCACGAAAGATATCTAAATTTTTTAGATTTTCCTTTGCCTATGGCTAATTATAGTACATATATTAACAGTACTGAAAGTAAATATGCTCAAGTGAGTCCTCCCTTGACACAAGTTTCCTTCAGAAAAGACAGCTAGAACTCACCTACCCTGGTCATCTCCCAACCTCAGAACAACTTCAGCAGACTCATCATCAAAGTATACATCCTACAGTGGCATGAATGTAGGATGAACACTAAGGCGTATGATACCGAAAAATAGATAAGTGAATCTCAGACAAGTCCATCGTCAGTTCACCGTGTATTTTCTAACTATTCCATTTCATATGCAGAAAAAAGACAAGTTAACCAAAGGAAAACATTATTACCTCGTCATGTCGATCAAGAGCTCCTTGATCCTGTTAACATGCAAGAAAAAACAGGAATGAATCAAGCTAGAATAAAATCAATCTCAATCCACAGCCCAAAAGCGGTGTTGGGGTTGCAGAGCACTTGTCCCTGAGATCATTGATTCCTTCCGCCCTCCTCTACTAAAGACAGCAACCTCACCCAACCCTCAAACTTCTTTTTCGCAATAAGAAAAGAATATGCTGGGAATAATAAGCATGACTAGAAGGTATGAGATACAACCATTACCTCTTCAGCGCCATTATTTCATATAAGGTGTACTGGAATGCTTGGCTCAGATTATTTGCTAAAGCTGCTACGTCATAATCTCTGTTATGATCATCTTCCTCGTCGCTGTCTCTTGTCCTATCTAATGTGATGAAACACAGGTGATTGTTAAGAGAACACTACAACGCCATTATTGACGATGTAGTTGGGAGAAAGATGAAAAAAATGAAAAGCAGTTGAAGAGAGAGAGTTGGTGGGCGAAAGATCTAGAATAGGAAAAATATGAATTGAATTATTCAATATCAGCACTTTACATGTATTTATACTATACATGGGAAATGACCAAAATATCCAACTAACTAAGAATATCTTCAACTAACTAAAATATCTTCTAATCTCCTTTAACTAATACTAACTATCTCTAATTACAATAATCATCATATGTGGGGCTATTCTATGGCATTTGTGTACATTTATGAATAATCTCAACACCCTCCCTCAAGCTAGGGGTCATGAAAATATTTTTCAGTCCTAGCTTGGAAATAATTCGATCATGATGTGAGCTGCCAAGTGGCTTAGTAAACGCATCAGCCGGCTGCTCGTTGGAAGGCATATAAAGGACTTGTACTAATCCTTGTTGTATCCATTCTCTCACAAAATGGCAATCAATATCTATATGTTTAGTTCTCTCGTGGAATACAGGATTTGCAGCTATTTGAGTCTTGACTTTGTCTGCGTGAACACATATATCGCTTCAGACATTAACTCCCAATTCTCCATATAAACCAGTAACCCAGACAACTTCTGCGACAGAGGCTGCCATAGCTCTATACTCCGCTTCAGCAGAACTTCGAGACACAGTTACCTGTTTCTTTGACTTCCACGATATAGGTGATTCCCCAAACATCACCAAAAACCCAGTGATAGATCTTCTGGTATTAACACATGCTTCCCAATCTGCATCACATAACACTTGAAGAGTAGGACAGCTGCTACTAGATAGAAAAATACCTGATCCAGGTGCCTTCTTTAGGTATCTCACTAATCTCATCCCTGCCTCCAAGTGTGATTCTTTAGGTGATTGCATAAATTGACTTAAGTACTTACAATAGCCTGCCAATCAGTCTTCTATATGCCCCTTGATCCTTCAATAGTGATCCGGTGCACGAGCGACCTACGGTGGTTGAACATCCTTTGATGTTATATGCTGATCATATGTTACTGATGTTAGCTTCAGATTTGTCTCCATTGGTGAAGATGCAGACTTCGATCCCGCTAATCCCATGTCTGATATCAATTCCAAAGCATACTTCCTTTGGTGCATAACAATGCCTCTTGTACTTCGGGCAAATTCAATTCCAAGAAAATATTTGAGTTCTCCTAAATCCTTAATTTTGAATGTTGTCTGCAGTGTCACCTTGGTATGTTGAATCATTTCTAAGTCACTCCATGTGATGAGAAGATCATCAACATATACAAGTATGACCACTATTTTCTCCTCCATTTGTTTAATAAACAAAGAGTAGTCTCTGTGGCTTTGTCTAAAACCAGCTGCTAATAATGCTGTAGTGAGCTTGATATTCCACTGGCGAGAAGTCTGCTTCAGTCCATATAAAGACTTCATTAATCGACACACTGCCTCGCCTCTGGTAACTCATTGAAACCCTCCGACATGTCATGTAAACCTCTTCATCTAAATCCCTCAGAGAATGCATTGTACATCCATTAGGTAGATTATCCATTGCTTGATAAGCTTATCATTGAATAAATTTCATGTCATCTTGACTACAGGAGAAAAAGTCTCATTGTAGTCAAGACCTTCCTTTTGATTATACCCCTTTGCAACTAATCTGGCCTTAAATCTTTCAATATCTCCGGAGGCTGTATATTTCACCTTGTATACCCATCGACACCCTATTGCCTTCTTCCCAGTTGGCAAATCCACCATTTCCCATGTCTTGTTATCTTCCAAAGCCTAGATTTCAGCCTTCATTGCCTCTATCCACCTTGGATCAGTCACTGCATCTGCATAACTGTGAGGTTCAACTTCTTTAGAAACCTGTGCCACAAAATTTTGATAAGCATGTGACAATCATGTGTAGTCTACTGTGTTGGCAATAGAATATAAACATATGGAAGACCCCTGTGTAGTCACATAATCTTTGTGTCATATAGGGGGTTTGGATGTCCTAATGGACTTCCTGACAGTATCCACAGGACCTGCAGGCACTGCATCCTCATTCTGTTCATGTTCATGTTCATCTTCTGTGGGAAGATCAAGACTTGAACCCTGTGTTACTGGTGTATCTTCCTGACTTTATTGGTTCTGGGATGCTCTCTGAACTATGATGAGATCCTCAAAACAAAAATGCTCTTGTGATGTTCTGAAAACAGTCTTGTCCTCTGCCTCATTCTGGAAAGGGAAGATTGATTCCATGAAGACCACATCTCTACTCATGAAGAGCACTCTATTCTCCATATCATATAGCTTATAACCCTTTTGTGAACTACCATATCCCAGCAGCACTGCTCTAACAGCCCTGGGTCCAAGTTTATCTATCTTTGACAATTTGGTTGCAAAGCACAAACACCCAATCACTCTCAGATGTGTGAGTGAAGGTATCTGCCTATACAACAACTCATAAGAAGATTTATTCCTCAGAGTAACAGAGGGTATTCTGTTAATAATATATGCTGCATTTTCAATACAAAATCTCCAAAATCTGTCAGGCAGAGTAGCTTGTATCTTGATAGCCCTGGTTGTCTTAAGAATGTGCCTATGCTTCCTTTCCACTACACCATTTTGTTGGGGTGTATATGGACAAGAACTCTCATGAGCCACACCATGAGTTTGAAACAATTGTCTACAATTAGAATTAAAAAATTCTGATCCATTGTATGACCTTACACACTTTATTAACACATCAAATTGATTTTTAACTTCTGTGAAGAAAGTTTTCAATACAGTCACCACATCTGATTTTAGTCTTAACAAAAACACCCAAGTCCATCTAGAATAATCATCCACAATGGTAAAAAAATACTTCATTCCATTGTAAGTTTCAACCTTATAAGGACCCCATACATCCATGTGTAAAAGCTGAAATGGTTCCAATTTTCTATTGATGCTAACAGGAAAAGGTAACCTAACCTGTCTAGCCAATGAACATACTTCACAATTTTTCAAAACAAAGAAATCACTGTTACTGAAAACATGCATCTTCTTTAATACATTCATAGGTACATGCCCCATTCTAAGGTGCCAAGTAACAGCATCACTCTGCTCTGAAATTGCCAAAGCTCTAGTCACTCCTCCTTTATTCCTTATTGCATCCATATTGAGTATGTATAACTCTCCTTCTTCATTACCAATCGCTCTCACCTTCCCAGATGAGAGATCCCGAAACACACAACATTTAGGGAAAAATGTAACACTGCAGTGTAGTTCTTTGGTTACTTTAGAAACAGACATCAAGTTAAACTTGAATGTGGGTATGCTGTCACGACCAGCCGGGCTATGATCGTACTCACCGGTACCGCCGTGTATATGTCGAGAATAGCAATGAACATACATAATACAAAATCAGTATAAGGTAACATCACTAGCAAGCCGACAAGGCCGCTTTCATAAAATAACTTAATCAAATGTGAAACAAGATAACTAGTCCTTACATTCAAACCACAAACGTGACTACGCACTTCTAGAATAACAAGCGTATGACGGGGCTCCCGCCATACCCCGAATGTACAAAAGTCTATAACCTCGTGAATCATACCAAAAGACAAAGCCTCGGAGAGATGGAGCTTTCCAAGAAATGAACAGTGATCCTAAGAGTGCGGATCGCCAGTTACGATCTCGACTGCAGATTTAACGCAGCCCGGGCGAGGTCAAGATAACAGTACCAAGTATGTGAAATCAAAATATCAGTAATGAAATCATATAGCGTATATAAAGCATGAGACATGTATGATACCCAAACTACAAGATTACACAACATATACGCGTATGCCAAGTCGTGACTCACGCCTCTAAGTCATCACTCAAATATAACCATAGGTCTACGCCCGTAACATCAATCACGCCTGGAATTCCTTCCTCACCGCCACGGCCTATGATATAACAACACTAAGCGAGTACATACGAACACTAGATCCCACTGTCATCGTAACTGCACGAGGCAAGTACGGCGCATAGCTACCGATCCACCTCGCATCCTCAACCGATCGGCAGATTTAAAGCCGCCTACGGATCCACCTGCATTCAACAATACTATACCGAATCACGGCCGACCGGCAAGTGCGATAGCCTCTACCAGATCCACCGCGCCACATCACGATCGGGGCAAGCACGCAGCTAACCACCGGATCCACCTCAGATCACACCACTTCGCCTAACCCCGACCGGCAAGACGAAAGCCAACTACCGGATCCACCTCGCATCACGCCTCGACCGGCAAGTACGGTGGCTAACTACTAGATCCACCTCGCATCGTGAGACTCGCGGAGAGCTAATCCATGGAACAAAATATCACAACAGTGGAAACGAACCTCATCATGGCCGCATACCCGTGGAATCCTCCATCACCGACAGACGCCAAATAGACTCATAATCGAACAATGGAAGCATACCCGGAATCCTTCATCATCGCAGACGCCCAAGTAACTCATAATCGAACAATGGAAGCATACCTGGAATCCTTCATCATCGGGCGATGCGTCCAAGTAACTCATAATCGAACAATGGAAGCATACGGTGGAATCCTTCATCATCAAGCGACGCCCAAGTAACTCATAATCGAACAATGGAAGATACCGTGGAATCCTTCATCATCGCAGACGCGTCCAAGTAACTCATAATCGAACAATGGAAGCATACGGTGGAATCCTTCATCACCGGGCGACGCCCAAGTAACTCATAACTACATGCTTATAATTCGAATTTCAATACCATGCCTTTACATAAACCAAGACAATTACCATGCCTTCTTTACACATAAACCAAGAGAATTCTTATTTAAGCAAGCCAAAGCACATATCAAGGCACACATAGAATAATTCTCAATTGACCAAGCCCAAAACACTATCAAGGCACAAATGTAATAATTCTCTTTAACAAGCCAAAGTACTACGACGCACATCCTTTCCAAGAGATTCCTTTTATGCAAAATCCAAGATACTAACACCGTAGTATCGAGGCGTCTATTTTTTCAACGTAGTTACTACACCTTTAGAAAACTCATTTCAAAGCTTGAAACCAAGTAACTTCAATTTTTCACAATCTAGACAACTTATGCTCATTAATCAAAATAGACAACTTTCATAACCTTCCATAAAGTTATTATAACCAACTTCCCATAAAGCCGTTATACTAACTTTATGCTTTAGAAATTTACGACATCCTTATCCATTCATAAGGCCGTTATAACTAACTTCCCATAAAGCCGTTATACTAACTTTATGCTTTAGAAATTTACGACATCCTTATCCATTCATAAGGCCGTTATAACTAACTTCCCATAAAGCCGTTATAACTCCTTATGAACCATCTCGTTCTTTTACTATCCAAGAGGCTTATACTTCAAACAAATTCATACAATTTTCAAAAATACTTCAAGCCTCTTATCTTTAGAATAATTCAATACTCAATACTTTCACACCAAGTACTCTATACTTTTGTAAAATCATACTTTTCCCTTAACCAAGGGACTTATACTTCTTAAAACCAAACAAGTCTTTGTTTATACTTAAACAAGTAAAAATACTAAATATTGACGCTCACCGTACTACATAGATACAAATACTCATGCTCAAAGATAGGAAAGCTTCACATACCTCTTTGGTCAATCCACTTGCTAAGCTCAACTACCGCAAGTAATATTTCAACCTATAATAACCATGATATGTTTATTAACCTCTAATTTCAATGTAGAATAATCTAAACTCAAAGCCACTAAATTCTATGGAAAATTGGGCAGCATTTCCTTTGTTTCTACTCACTTTGCCACCTTTTTAAGGTCCGTGTTCAACATCCAAACGCCACTTCTTAGGCCCAACAATCCAAACAATCTCAAGGGGATTACACACCTAAACTTGGGTGTGTAAAATTCTGCCCCAAAAGGTAAACAATTAACTTAACAAGTCTAAGGTAGTTTTTAGGCTACAACATGCTCACATAATTTCTTAACCAATTCTTTCACCTCCAAACCATATTTCTTACATGCAATGACTCTAAGAGCATTATTCACTACCACAAGTTCTTTCTTCTTAACATGCAACACTAGAAGCTAATTCTAAAGGAAGAAATGTTACCTTAAAGTTTTAGTCAAACTTATTCCAAATATTTTTGCTATCTTCCTTGCCAAGAACACCACCAACAAGCTAGCCACAAACTTCCTTCTTGTTCTTAACTCTTCAGATTTTTCCTAAGGCTAGAATTCCTCTTGGGATTTTAGAGAGAAGGAGGAGCTTGAACTTTTAAGAGAGGGAGAGCTTTTGAGAGAGAGAGAAGATGAAAGATAGAAAATGTCCAAGTCTTGGTCAATATATTGCATGCAACAGAAAATCAGATGGGGGACACTTGTCACCCTCCCACGGCCTCTTTAAAACAAAATCGACTTTTCTAAGTTTTTCCGCCTAAAATCCCGCCTCGGCCATGTTCGCTTCCTGGCGCCGCAACTCCCGCGGACCAGATCTTCCGGCATGCCTCGCTTTGGCCAAGGCGCTGAAACTTCAGCGACCTCAAGATATTCGCGCCATGCCTCGTGATCCGCGCCGCCGCGTCGCCTCGTCAAAACACATTTTTGTCCGATCACAGACCGAACTTGTAACTCCTATAACTTTCTACTCCGACGCCCTATCGATTTAACGGTTGGTTGCGTTGAATCCAGACTCAACGAACTACGCCAGGCCTTTAAAACACTTAGGAACTCTCAATGTACCGGTCATAACCCGCCTCAAAGTTGACTAAAACCGCCTAATAATCCACAACCTATCCTTTGAAAATTTTAAGTCTTACTCCTTCAGACGCCTCACGCGCATGACTGAACTACGGTGTAACATTCTCCCCTTAGAAACATTCGCCCCGAATGTTCTTTAGAGCCAATCTACTATTCCTCAGACATCCTCGTACTACATACTAATGGAACTTCATTATGCCACCCATGACCCTAAGATATCGCACACGCATACCCATTCACCGTAAGTCAAGCGAAAATGAACCCAAAATATGAACCATTACTATTTACCCTCGCCACGGCCAACAGACTTGCCCGTTCGTATCTACCAACTTATTCTAACACATGTACATAGTCTCAATATCCTCGCTCATGATACTAAATCTTACAACAATCCCATCACTTACTCCGCGAATCTCATATGTACTATACTCTTAAGCATACCACGTAGCTTAATTTACAAACATAGTTTCCATTAGTCTCTTAATTAAACTTCTTAAGGGTCCATTTATTTCTCGCACAACTCATCATCTCCTAATTATCTCAAATTAGTACGCATAACCTTGATGAGTTCATCAAACCACTCCTACCTTCCCTGTATCTAATTAGTCCTTATCAATCCTCGTATTCCAATATCATTCTAGGCAACACGTGTCCGACTTTATACATAAATCAGATAAATTGTATGTCACTATACCCACTATACTACCATCATAACTACCCTGGATATGCAATCCACATAATCTTTCCTGGGTCACTGCTGCCTTTCTCGTAGCTGCAAACAACATAACTCGTTAGGGAGAGACGACCCTAACCACACAGCTCTATCGCACGATCTTAGAGTGAGAAGAATGAAAACCAATCCTAAATGTCCTGCAGCCTCCCGATTATAGATGTGCGCACAACACACCGATAATCAAGACTTACTAGACACGGTCGTAGACACTTTCCGAGGACTAATCGCTCGATACCACTTTTGTCACGACTGCCGGGCTACGACCGTACCTACCGGGTACCCCGTCGGTATATGTCGAGAATAGCAATGAACATACATAATACAAAATCAGATAAGGTAAACATCACTAGCAAGCCGACAAGCGCCGCTTTCATAAAATAACTTAATCAAATGTGAAACAAGATAACTAGTCCATACCCAAACCACAAACGTGACTACTGCACTTCAGGAATAACAATCGTGGCGGGGCCCGCCATACCCCGAATGTACAAAAGTCTATAACCTCGTGGAATCATACCAAAAGACAAAGCCTCCGAGATGGAGCTTTCAAGAAATGAACAGTGATCCTAAGAGCGGATCGCCAGTTACGTATCTCGACTGCAGATTTAACGCAGCCTCGGGCGAGGTCGATAACAGTACCAAGTATGTGAAATCAAAATATCAGAATGAAATCATATAGCGATATAAAGCATGAGACATGTATGACACCAAACTACAAGACACAACATATACGCAAATATGTCAAGTCGTGACTCACGCCTCTAAGTCATCACTCAAATATAACCATAGGTCTATGCCCGTAACATCAATCATGCGTGGAATTCCTTCCTCACCGCCAGCCGATCATGATATAACAACACTCGAGTACATACGAACACTAGATCCCACTCGTCATCGTAACTGCACGAGGCAAGACGAAGGCATAGCTACCAGATCCACCTCGCATCCTCAACCGATCGGCAGCACGAAGCTACTACCGTGATCCACCCGTACTCAACAATACTATACGAATCACGGTCGACCGGCAAGGCGATAGCCTCTACCAGATCCACTCGCGCCACATCACGACCGGGCAAGTACGCAGCCAACCACCGATCCACCTCAGATCACACCACTTCGCCTAACCCCGACCGGCAAGACGAAGCCAACTACCGATCCACTCGCATCACGTCTCGACGGGCAAGTACGGTGGCTAACTACTAGATCCACCGCATCGCAGAGACCTCGGAGAGCTAATCCATGGAACAAAATATCAACAGTGGAAACGAACCTCATCATGGCCGCATACCCGTGGAATCCTCCATCACCGACCAGACGCCAAATAGACTCATAATCGAACAATGGAAGCATACCCGGAATCCTTCATCATCGCAGACGCCCAAGTAACTCATAATCGAACAATGGAAGCATACCCGTGGAATCCTTCATCATCAAGCGACGCCCAAGTAACTCATAACTGAACAATGGAAGCATACCCGTGGAATCCTTCATCACTGGCGGTACGTCCAAGTAACTCATAACTGAACAATGGAAGCATACCCGTGGAATCCTTCATCATCAAGCAGACGCCCAAGTAACTCATAATCGAACAATAAGCATACCCGTGGAATCCTTCATCATCGGGCAGACGCCCAAGTAACTCATAACTACATGTTTTTAATTCGAATTTCAATACCATGCCTTTACATAAACCAAGACAATTACCATGCCTTCTTTTCACATAAACCAAGAGAATTCTTATTTAAGCAAGCCAAAGCACTTATCAAGGCACACATAGAATAATTCTCAATTGAACAAGCCCAAAACACTATCAAGGCACAAATGTAATAATTCTCTTTAACAAGCCAAAGTACTACGTGACGCACATCCTTTCCAAGAGATTCCTTTATGCAAAATCCAAGATACTAACACCGTAGTATCGCGAGCGTCTATTTTTTCAACGTAGTTACTACACCTTTAGAAAACTAATTTCAAAGCTTTAAACCAAGTAACTTCAATTTTTCACAATCTAGACAACTTATGCTCATTAATCAAAATAGACAACTTTCATAACCTTCCATAAAGTTATTATAACCAACTTCCCATAAAGCCGTTATACTAACTTTATGCTTTAGAAATTTACGACATCCTTATCCATTCATAAGGCCGTTATAACTAACTTCCCATAAAGCCGTTATACTAACTTTATGCTTTAGAAATTTACGACATCCTTATCCATTCATAAGGCCGTTATAACTAACTTCCCATAAAGCCGTTATAACTCCTTATGAACCATCTCGTTCTTTTACTATCCAAGAGGCTTATACTTCAAACAAATTCATACAATTTTCAAAAATACTTCAAGCCTCTTATCTTTAGAATAATTCAATACTCAATACTTTCACACCAAGTACTCTATACTTTTGTAAAATCATACTTTTCCTTAACCAAGGGACTTATACTTTAAAACCAAACAAGTCTTTGTTTATACTTAAACAAGTAAAAATACTAAATATTGTACGTCTACCGTACTACATAGATACAAATACTCATGCTCAAAGATAGGAAAGCTTCACATACCTCTTCGGTCAATCCACTTGCTAAGCTCAAACTACCGCAAGTAATATGCCAACCTATAATAACCATAATACGATTATTAACCTCTAATTTCAATGTAGGAATTATCTAAGTTCAAAGCCCCTAAATTCTATGGAAGATTGGGCAGCATTTCCTTTGTTTCTACATACTTTGCCACCCTTTTAAGGTCCGTGTTCAACATCCAAACGCCACTTCTTAGGCCCAACAATCCAAACAATCTCAAGGGGATTACACACCTAAACTTGGGTGTGTAAAATTCTGCCCCAAAAGGTAAACAATTAACTTAACAAGTCTAAGGTAGTTTTTAGGCTACAACATGCTCACATAATTTCTTAACCAATTCTTTCACCTCCAAACCATATTTCTTACATGCAATGACTCTAAGAGCATTATTCACTACCACAAGTTCTTTCTTCTTAACATGCAACACTAGAAACTAATTCTAAAGGAAGAAATGTTACCTTAAAGTTTTAGTCAAACTTATTCCAAATATTTTTGCTATCTTCCTTGCCAAGAACACCACCAACAAGCTAGCCACAAACTTCCTTCTTGTTCTTAACTCTTCAGATTTTTCCTAAGGCTAGAATTCCTCTTGGGATTTTAGAGAGAAGGAGGAGCTTGAACTTTTAAGAGAGAAGGGAGAGCTTTTTGAGAGAGAGAGAGAGAAGATGAAAGATAGAAAATGTCCAAGTCTTGGTCAATATATTGCATGCAACAGAAAATCAGATGGGGGGGGACACTTGTCACCCTCCCATGGCCTCTTTTAAAACAAAAATCAGACTTTTCTAAGTTTTTCCGCCTAAAATCCGCCGGCCATGCGGCCGCTTCCGGCGCTGGCGCAACTCTGCGACTAGATCTTCCGGCGCCCTGCTTCCGGCCATGCGCTGAAACTTCAGCGACCCTCAAGATATCGCGCCGCCCTCAGATCCGCGCGCCGCTGCCGCCTCGTCTCAAACACATTTTTGTCCGATCGCGACCGAACTTGTAACTCTCATAACTTTCTACTCCGACGTCCTATCGACGAACGGTTGGTTGCGTTGGAATCCAGACTCAACGAACTACGCCCTAGGCCTTTAAAACACTTAGGAACTCTCAATGTACCGGGTCATAACCCGCCTCAAAGTTGACTAAAAACCGCCCGGAATAATCCGTCAACCTATCCTTTGAAAATTTTAAGTCTTACTCCCTTTCGTACGCCCTCATGCGCATGACCTGAACTACGGGGTGTAACATATGCATAGAACATTTTTAAGCACATCACCTCCTCCTAGATGATAATCTCCAACATGTTCAATGCTTGCCGAATCTCCTGTGGGCATTTGCACCTTTCCTGCATTTCCTTACCAATGCCTATTCTTTAATAATCTTTCATTATTGACCATATGGTTTGTGGCCCCTCTATCCACAATCCACTTTGTCAATCTTTTAGTATCTATGACAGACATACCTGCCATATTAGCAGCGATGTCAGACATATCCCCTGCTACTTCATCACCATCAAGTATCTTTAGCAGCCTTTGTTGTTGTTTCTGCGTAAGGTTTCCTAGTAGTGCAACAATTTTCTGATTCCCCTGTTGTGCATTGTAACCTGATACAGCAGAATCATTGCTCTGTTCAGTGTCATCAGAATATGCACCCTCTCCTAGTGCCATATTTGCTTTCTTTGGCTTGTTTCTGAAATCCTCAGGATACCCATTCAACTCATAGCAATCATCTCGAACATGTCCCATCTTGTGACAATAGTCACACTTCATTAGTTTAAAACAATCCACTTTCAAATGTCCTTTGACATGACAGAAATCACACACTGCTTTAGGATTATATGGCTTTCTTGGTTTCCGAAATCCACCCTTGTTCTTTGCTGTAAACATGACTGCATGTTCCATTGAATCTTGCATTAATTTCTGACTTTCCTCTTGATTAATCATAGCATAGACTTGATTTAGGTTGGGTACTTGTTGCATCATAAGTACTTGACTCTTTGCTTGATTAAAACTGTCACTCAGTCCCATAAAAAACTGCAACATTCTTTGATACTGTAGGTGATCTACGAACTCCCTCGATTTCTCACAACAGGATGGCAATGGTATTATTGAATCATACTCATTCCATAAGTCCTTTAACCTCGAGTAGTACATTGAAACTGACATAGTTCCTTGTCGCTGAGAAACTATTTCCTTGTGTATTTGAAAAGCTCTCGAGCTGTTAATTTTGTCAAATTTTTCTGTTAATTTTGTCAAATTTTTCTTTCAAATCTTTTCAAATAACATGTGAATCCGCATTGTACAACATCCCTGTGAGTAGATTTTTACTCACATTTCCCATTAACCATGACACTACTATTGCATTGCACCTTTCCCATAAACCAGACTGGGATCCATGGTACAATTCTCTCCTTACACTTTCATCTATGAAGCCAATCTTGTTCTTTCCTAATAGAGCTAATTTCATGGCTCTACTCCATAAGGTGTAATTATCCATACCTATGAGAATTACTCCAATAGTCAAAGACCCTGGAGCATCCGAAGGAAAGAGATAGAGTGGATGATTATGATCGATCACTGCAACAGCCGAAGATACTGATTCCTCAATTGTTCCCATGATTGTTGTGTTAGATTCCTTCAATTAACCAGATCTTCCTCCAGTAGTTAATTGCAAACTCGAACAGATCTCCTTTAATTTCGATCGCAATTGTAGATCTCCTTCAATCGATTGTTCACAATTGCAGAATCCTCCTTCAATCTCCTCAATAGTTTCAATTTCGGCAATGAAAACTACTGCATGCAACTTTCGATTCCTTTTTTTTTAACTCACAGTCGATCGACTGTTGAACTTCAAGAAAGAGAAACAACTAGAGGTATATGTAGACTCAGTTGCTCTGATACCATGATGAAACACAGGTGATTGTTAAGAGAACACTACATCGCCATTGTTGACGATGTAGTTGGGAGAAAGATGAAAAAAATGAAAAGCAGTTGAAGAGAGAGAGCTGGTGGGCGAAAGATCTAGAATAGGAAAAATATGAATTGAATTATTCAATATCAGCACTTTACATGTATTTATACTATACATGGGAAATGACTAAAATATCCAACTAACTAAAAATATCTTCAACTAACTAAAATATCTTCTAATCTCCTTTAACTAATACTAACTATCTCTAATTACAATAATCATCATATGTGGAGCTATTCTATGGCACTTGTGTACATTTATGAATAATCTCAACATAATGCAGTTGGCCGGCTTCTTATACACAAAAAAGGAAGTTCATTATAAACATATTCCGACTAGAAGTTGAAAATCCATATAGGTGATATAAACTAGCTTACTCGAAAACTCTTAGTATATTAGAGAACTCCTAGAGTTAGATAATCTTTAAACACGGGATTGAGGCGTAGTTGTTGTTGTACTTGAGGAGGACTGAGAGGAAGTGAGAAAACATAGGCTGATCTTACAATCACTTTTTAAGTATATTTCTGAAAGTGTGCTTCGCTTCTTGATTTAAGAAATTCAGTGGAAATCCATCTCATCTATTTTGCAAGACATCTAGGCAGTACTAAATCTTATCAAAGGACATGTTCATGTCAGCTTGTGACCAACAAAGCACATCTGTATTCCCTATATTCAACCTTAACCCAGCCATTTCTTATCTGTCCTATTTTTTACTTTCTTTCTCCTAATATTTGAATTTTCAAATATTAAACTAGAAAGTGCCACAAAGAGAGTGCTCGTTATGACACCAACAGTATGTCCATTGTCTAAAAGAATTATGTGTAAAGTAGCTGCTTACTTTACAGATCTATGTTTACTCATATACCCTGAACATCTCTCCATTCTCAATTATGCCCTTCCTCTGTTAGGGGCAGCGTTAACATTTCTAAAAATATGTCAGGGATGTTTCCCAAGTGATTGCTTCATCCAAACAAAATTTCACTTGCGGTCTACCTCATATAAAAGAATTTAAAATCTAACATTACAAAAGTTCAAGTTAATCAGAAAAGGCAAAAACATACCCACAAGCCCATCGATAGACATTTTCGAGTGTATTACGCTCCTGTAAGACAGTTGTAAAGTCCCAATTTATTTATAAAATAGACACGTGGTCAATACATAATTAAAGAGTCCTTGTACACTTGTTGTTTACAAGGGTCTTTATTGTCCTTGGTCACTTAACTTGGTATTGTCATTACAAATTGGAAGCTCACGTGAAGAGCAAATCAGGGGCAAAATGTTGTAAAGTATTGAAATTAAACAAATAAGGTAATAAAAAAAAGTAGAAAGAAAAGATGATAAAGGAGAATGACTCCTATTCCAACAAGGAGAATGACTCCATACATCCTTTTGAATATACCGTAGGTACCCAACACAACACAGAGGAGGGGAGAAAGAAAATATACCTAGAACAATTTAAGAGTTTGGAGGAGGCCTATTTCGAAATTTTGAAGTTTTATATTCGCGGTTACGGAGCAACAAAAGGTGAGTTTTCTCACTCACATATTCTTAGTAACATCCTTTGTTTTGAATTACAATGCATGTTAAAACATAGCATGCATGTTAGAATAATATTGGTGGTTGAAAACATAAGTTGTGATGAATCAAATTGATATACGTATTGTCTTGTAACAAGTTTGAGTCTTGTATTTGCGGTCTGTTATTATTGTGCTATACTTGTTAGAATTGGATGAAAATTTACAAGGTTATAGATCTCTCACTCAAGGTCAGATTGAGCCCAAGCGGGGCTAAATCCGACTTATGGATTGAGAGTTATGACCGTTCAAAGTTTCCGCCTCGAATTAACCGAAATCCGAACGAGCATTATGCAAAACGTGAAAACTGTACAAATCCGTAAAGAATCTAAAAGTATGTACTGAATAAAAGTTGTAGATGTTCCCGTCAATTTGAGACCTTACGGGGATAAATCCGACTTACGGTTTGAAAGTTATGACTGTTTAAAGTTTCTGCCTTATTTTACAAGAATTCTGGTGACACAGATTTCATAGGGTTGCTTCATTCATAAATTTTTATTAGCTACACAGAGTAATTTCATACGGAATTCGGTATAATAAGATATCCTAGTGTTCCCTCCGATGTGGTACAATAAACACCTTAATTGGAATTACAGATTTAATGTTATAACCTTTTCAAGCGGGAGATACGAGAAAGTTGAAGGAAAGAAATATTATTTGAACTTCCTGAAGTTATGCCAATATCCTTATATGTGTATGAGTTTAGTAATACGATTGAATTGGTAAAAAAATTAAAAAAAATCTTCTTAATATAAATACTCTGCCTTTGGGGCTATTCAAGGGGCCTTCGGGCTATTCAAGGAGTCTTCGGGCTATTCAAGGTCACCTGTTTGAAACTATATGTTAATTGCTTTAAATCAAGGTGCATATTCTAAATAAATATATAATATACTATATGGAAAAAAATGTATGTTGGTTAAGCTGAGTATTCCCTGAAACGAGTTGAAAGAAAATAATATTATGTGAATATTGAATTGTGGAACATTGAAAGTGCTGGAGTTCATTTCATAACCTGTTTATTATGTTATAACATGATTGTATTTGAAATATTGTGAGGTTATTTTGGATCGTAAGGCGAGATTCTCACTCAGCCCCGGATGGTAGGGCTGACTCTTTTATTTAACATATTTCAGGAAAGAGCGATAGGGGAAAAGCTCCGCAACAGGGCTAATGACCGTTCCGCAGCCTCATTGTTCCACCAATCTATTGCTTCAGACTTGGTGACTTTCATTATTTTATAAGTAGGTTTTAAGAACTACGTGGTGTTTCTTGAGGGAATGTCATGTCTCTCTTTAGATTCTAAATTTTTTATTCCATATCTAAACTTTAATTACGTCTAGTTTAGAACAATGTAGTTGTCCGAGTATGAACTCGTGTTACTCCAGAAAAAGTTTTATGTTTTATTAACCATGAATTGTCTATCATATATATTATTTTCGCACTTAAATTCATGTTTAATTTAAGAAGAAAAGAAGTTAATGATTCGCCTGAAAAATGGATAGTTGTCCAAGTGTCATCACGACCTAAGTAAAGACTTAAGAAAAGTCGGGGCGTGACAAGTTGGTATTAGAGTCAGGTTAAGAGATTCTAGGAAATTTCTTCGAGTTGGGTGTTTGAACGATTACTTATTGTGACGGTGTGTGCGCCTAGTAATAAGTGAACGGAATAACATCTTAAAGTTTCCCTTCTTTCATACTCTTCTCCTGCCTATATTGAGTCTTTTCAAAGATTTGATTTCTCGTACTACCTCCTTCACACGGGTTAGGAAAGGAGATTGTACAACGTTATACTGACTAATATTTGTTGTGTAGATGACGATTATAAGGCGAGTTCCAACAAAGAGGGAAGTACTCATGGAACAGGCAAAGGAAATGCGAGCTCAGAAGAAGTTCATGCGTCGTAAGATGGACTCAGAAGGTGATTTTGATGATTACATAGATGACACAATCGTACTATGTACATATTTGCTTAGGACTAGACAGAAAAGGCGTTCATACGATCCGACCTTCTTCAACTTTCCAATTTGAGTCATACTACATATAATATTCAACTCCGTCCCAGAACAGTTTCATTCCGCATTCAGAAAGGCAAGGTGATGCAACACATTGTTATATGAGTACCTATATAGCAATTATCCAACTTGTTAGAACATCAAAGAAAAAACTAGAAAGAAAGTGAACAATACAAGATCAATGACTTTTGTGCACCATGTTCGAGAGTACAGGAGGATAGGCAGAATCTTACTCAAAAAAGAGATCCAGGACTCTCTCAATTGTCCCAGAGCTGATCAATTCATCCTCTGCAACTTCATTGTCAGTTTTTAGTAGCACGGAAATGAATTCCACAATATATAACAAAGAAATAAACTGGTCTTAGATACAAAGAGGAGAACAATCACCCGAGGTTATCAACCCAACAAAGCCGCACAGTCCTAATGAAAGGCGTTACATGTAATTTCATGCCAGTACTCTTTTCTAAGCTATTAGCCAAAGATTATTAGCCGGAAATGTATAACAACCTTCCACCAAATTTAACAAGTGGACTTCACAACTGATTGCGACACAAATATAAAAACAACTGATCCTTGAAAACTATTAAGGAACGACATTCCAATGGAACTTCTAGCTTGGCATATCCTTCTCAGGGATTGCTATCAAATTGGGTATGGATACAAAAACGATCAACTCTTTTTCACAAAGATGTAAATAAGCAAACCTTTAACAGATGTTTCACTAGAGGCGGCCTTAGTTCACCATATGTTGTAAGCAGAATCTTGTCATCAGATGATATGTTCAACAGCTTTAGCAAGTTGCTTGTGTCATATATTACATATATATTAGCAACTTACATAATGAGAGCCAGGACAGAAAAATCATCAGCAACAACCACTAATATTTTTTCTGTGGCCTGTTCTCTGATAGCTTTTGAGTGTTCATACTTTCTTACTACTCACGCTTTTTACACAATTTTAATATAATTTCCAAAGGGTAGAAAGGCATTTAAACAAGTATGCAGCAATTCATGGGAGATGAAATTGATCCTTTAGGATCCAGCAAAGATATGCATACAGATAATGAATGGAGAAGGGCGGACTTTGAGTGTGAGTCTTCAAGGGCATGACCAAATATCCTTGCTACAAAACTACACCCAAAGAAAGTTGTATAACTTATTCAGTTATAAACTACTCAGTACAAATACAGATGAGATTTCACTCTCAGTAGAAATAAAAATGATAATTTACTATCAGCAGAAGTAAAATAACTAACTTTTAAGGGAAATATCAAGAGAAGTCCCACAAACCTTGGGCTAGAGTTTAGTAACAAGAGGAGATGGTGCATTTAGGGTTATTGTGCATAGAGTCTCTGCTGCATTAGCATGTACTTCTGGAGAACTTTGGACAATAGAGCACTACGTCATAAATGGTCTAAGCTAAGTGTACCAGAAGCAATTCAGTAGAAAAATAGGTTGTTCAATTGCATCCAGCAATCCTGACATCAGGACTGCGATCCACGAACATTAAGAAAAGGATGTCAGACATAAAACCAGTTCAAATGATCTACAGTGTAGCTAAAGGAAAATGCAACCTAATATTCAGAGGATTAAGTGTCTGAATTAAATGCCTCAGGAATAGGTAATTACTATCAACTAAACAGCACCTTACCAGTAGGAAATTCCTATTAACTATGTTAGCACATCATAGCTCCTGTTGCTCCCAAGTCCAGGAAGTCATTTCTTATCTACTGTTCAGTAAAAAACAAACCAGCAAATCATGCAGTAATAGATCACCAACAAAGGCACTGCCAACGAATAATATAAACAGGGAAACACAAAGGATAAAATACAATGACAGAATCAAGTCAGAAAAACCATAAGTACTTAATGCACCACATGCCCAATGCATAGAGTACCTATATAATTTCAATTGTAGTATATTATATATCACCAGAACCAAAGCAGAAATGCACTATCTATTTTGGACTTACAAAGGGCCTCAATTTATCCACAATCATTTCTAATAAGTTGTGAAGTCTTGAAAAAAAAAATTGAAAAAAGAAGAAGAAGAAAACGTTAGCTAAACTAACAAATAATAACAAAAAAAAAAAAAAAAAAAAACAACACATACTACACGTCCAACTCCTCCCCTCCCCTCAACTTTGCCCTCCACTCCCCATTCATAACTCCCTCAACTTCCCCCACTCTCATAAAACACACATACACTTTTAAAAGAACACAACCAAAGGAGAAATACAAGAAACAAAGAAAAATCTGAACAAAACAAAGAGAAAGAAAAATTCAGAAGTTTCAGAGAACAAGGATTAAAGTGAGCAATTAAGGAGTACCAAACAAAGGCTTGGTTGAATGATAGTTTGAAGTTAAAATTCATCCACGATTACGAAGCAACAAATGTGAGTTTTTCTCACTCAAATTTCTTAGTGAAATCCTGTATTTTAAGTTTTATACATGTTAGAATATAATATTGGTGTTAAAAGAAAAATTATGAACTTAGATTTCTTAAACAACTAGTTCGGAACATGAACGTTACAAACTGTTTTTCGGAGTAATACTTGTTTTAATTAGACGAAATTTGGTATGGTTGTAAATCACTTTGTTACGAACAGATTGAACTAAAGAAGAGGTAAAACGGACTTACGGTTTAAGAGTTATCATAGTTTAAACTTTCTTCCACAGATTTGGACGAAATCTGAGAGCATGTAGAATTATGAACTGTTTTTCCCAAGTTCCACTTGCTGGAATTGGACGAAATTTGGTATGGTTGTAAATCAATTTGTTACGAACAGATTGAACTAAAGAAGAGGTAGAATGGACTTACGGTTTAGAAGTTATCGTATTTTAAAATTTCTACGCCGGATCGGTTGAAAGTCCGTAAAGCAGTGGGTAAAATGGTAAAACTGTAGCAATTGGTACAGAATATGAAATGTTGATTCAACTGAAAGTCCTAGATTTGTCTTTTCTCGTCAGTTTGAGAATTTACGGGGCTTGGTACGACTTACGGATAAGAAGTTAACGGTTCGCCTGGAAAATAAATAATTGTTCAGGTGCCATCACGCCTTAAGGAAAGACTTAAGAAAAATCGGGGCGTGACATAAGTTGCTGTCTTCCGGTTAGTTCTTGCCAACTACCCTAGAAATGAAAAAGAAACTCTATCCTTATTTGATTGAGCACGACGTGGTCTGCTAGTCGCGTTAAACCATCCAAAGGAGTACCGTCAGACGAACTTCCCTCAGAGTCACCTATTGCAGCCGGTACTCCTGGCCAACCTAAGATCCTGCCTCCAGGGCACCATCTCATATATGCAAATGGTGAAGACACGGATTGGGGGCATGCGAATCTCTCTTTTCTCTATTGAACTATGGAATTAGTTCAAATTCCTTCATAAGCGAATGCTTTGGAATATTCTATTCTTGTAGCAGCCACCGCTTCGGATCCTGCTCCTCTACAATTTTGGCCCCATATTCTGAGTGTGCCATGGGGAAATATTTCCGCGATAATGGAATGCACGCATTAATAATCTATGATGATCTTAGTAAACAGGAGGTAGCATATCGACAAATGTCATTATTGTTACGCCGACCACCGGGTCGTGAAGCTTTCCCCGGGGATGTTTTCTCTTAGAAAGAGCGGCTAAACGATCGGACCAGACAAACAGGCGCAAGTAGCGTTAAATTCTAAAGGAAATGATGAAATTCAATAAAGACTTTAATTCAATCCTGGTAAAGACTAAAAATCAGCCAATCCTAAACAAAATATAATGATTACAGGCTCTACTGAAATACTGAAACGAATGAAATCGAAGTCAATCTTACTCAATCCTGGAAATAGGAGTCGAAAGCCAGTCATTTGAGATTGACGCTTAGTATTGGGGTAGATATCAGCGCCTACAAGTCGCACCAAAACCTATAAGAAAGAGTTCATCAGAGAAAAAGGTTTTTTCTCGCTAAGTAATATTCAGTCGATTTATATATAAGTATACACTATACACTCAAATCAGGAAACATAAATAAAAAAAAGTTGAAGTAAAATGGAAAACCAGGATACAAACCTCCATTATGGATGTAATACCAATCAAATCCACCATCTGGCGGAAAACATCATGATGGGTCTGCAACCAAAAAGAGATAAAATTTAAACCAATGTAAATACAGATTATTAGAGGGGGGAAGGAGGAAAAAAAGAAGCATAAACACCTAGAATCTACGCGTCGTAAAGCTGTGCCCTTAGACATTAAATATCATTTCTATGTCAGCATTCTACACACTTTGATATGGTCTCCAATGACCTCCCATAATCAAAATGCTTGAAAGAAAAATTGTTCCAAGAGGGCTTCCATATGGTTGTACCATATATAGCTTAAGCAAACATTGAACTCACGACATGCTTCAATTCCCAAACAATGTTAGTTTTTGCTATATCAATCCTCTGTATTTCAACTTTGTATATTAAAGGAAGATTAGCCACTCTCTAAATCTAACACTTGTCATTCTACTAGCATATAAGTTTTTAACAAAACTAGAAATATCTTAGAAAGCACAACATGCATTTGGTTATATGTATTATTTCCTTTAATTTTATATTAGTAGGAAAAAAGAAGCTATCAATGATAACTACAAATATCAATTGCCTGTACAAAGTACCAATTTCATAGAATTTATCAGGACAACCTGGACATAATTCATGAGTGGAATAGTCTTCCGCAACATGAGGCACATCAAAACCATGTAAAGTTTCAGCCAAATAAGATTTCAACAGCAAAGGACAAAGGAATTCTTTAATACACGGCAGATGTGGATGAATCAAGTTATAAGAATACCCAGCAAGCAACGCACAATGAGGACGGTCGGGCTCCAAGAGCAAATCCATTAGTACGAAAGTTCCAACTCTAACTATTGTCGAACGAATACTGAGTAATTCGTAAAAAGAGGGGAATTTGTTCGTATAATTGAAATACAACAAGGAAAGCATTAGAATTTAGAGATAGACTACATACAGGCGAACATATTGAATGAATAACACATCTGTAAGCCCTAAACTGAATCAACTTGGAGCGAAATAGAGTAAGCAGTTAGTGAAAACTCTGGCTTAATAAAAGATACAGATTTTTTGAAGCCGTAAAGATCCAGAGAGAAACAAGGGTGAGTAGGTAGTCATACCTGGACCGGATCCGACCGATAACAGCCCTACACCCTAGTGTAAGATAAAAATTAATGTAAACAGTGCCTTCCACCCTGATTCATCAAAGAACTTATCTAGATAAATTTGTAACCACAAAGTTACCAACTTTTTATGTTAATTAGAGAGTGCTACATCTAGGTTTTTCTCTCGAGTATATATGTTTGTGTTTAACAAGTAACAACACACAATTGGTTCACTCACTAACCAAAGGACACAGTTTTCATACATTGGGATTAAAAAGAGAAGTTAATTATCAAAAAAAATAAGAGAAATATGAAGTGCATGATCCAATAAAATGGATAGTGTTAAATATACATAAGTATACACATTATATACATATGTATACTTATGTATATTGGACAAGATCATCTCGGCCAGCCCATCACAGGCATCACGGTCGAGTCCATCACAGGCAGCACGGGAAGAAGACCCAAGTCGGGTTGAGGTTAGGTTATTGATGTATATTAGGAATGTATATGATAGTATAATTAGTATTGTACTCTTACCATAATTGTATAGTTAAGACTCCAAATAGAATAGGGTTTTAGAAATAGAATAGGAAAAGGATTTTCCTATTATGGAAATATTTAAAGTGTATATATATCTCTTTCATTAATGAAAATAATCAAGATTATTTCTTTCCGATAGCAACATATTTACCTTCAAGGCTTCAACGAACAGCACAAAATAGCATCCTGATGATGCTAGATAAATTTTAGCACTGATTCATACACCAGAACAGCCCTTAGCAACTATGCTCCAATAATGTGGTCATAAGTCATAACAGAAAGTTAAAGACAAACAAAGAAACAAAGTATGTAATAATCAAACAAGCAGTTCAATTTTGACACCTTTTTCATGTCTCCATAAGTATAAAAAGGAATAAGAATATATGATCAAGTGACTTAGAACAATCTAACTTAGTCTCTAGGTCCTTTACCTATAACTCAGGCAGATTCAGTACTGTGACAAAGTTACAGCTTTTGGAGAGTCTGAAGGGAACACTTGGGCCCAAGTAGTGGTGGCAACTGGCAGTTTGAGTTGAATTTGGCGGATTAAAACGGCTTAATTGGGTTGAGAAGTATTGGATCAAGATGAGTCAAATAATGGGTCATAACTTAATTCGTCGTACTCTTACCAAGTTTTTTTTGTTTTTTTTACTTGTTTTCTTATCGTTTATTTACTTACGTTCGACCAACTAGTTTACCAACATAGCCGAAGTATACACTATTTATACACTTTAGTTGTATATGTTGTGTATAGGTACGTATAGTATATGTATATTTAATACTCCACAAAGTATACACTTCGACACAAAGTATACACTTAGACTGTATATGTTGTGTATTGGTATGTATTGTATATGTAATTTAATATAAATAATACATTATCAATACACTATGCATAGTTATTAGTACTACATCATATCAAATAAAAAAATTATTTAGGTGTTTTGACGATGTTTTTATGGGTCAACTTGGGTGACATAATTGACCCAAATTTTAAATGGGCCAAAAGGGTTGAGTTAATAATTGGACGTGTTAATATAAGGTTAGTACTTTGAAGGATTGGGCGGATCATGTTTTCATGAATTAATCTTACCTCCCAGGCCTAAGCGTATGACTCAGTACTCCTGGTGGAGATATTGCTTTGAAGAGATGAAATCACAAAGCAACATTTTGGTGAGCCATGGTAGACATATTGACCTGAAGAGTACCCTCAAATGGAAATTGGATTGGAAGCAATTGTCAGCATAGATCGTGAACAGTAACATGACACATTCACAATTCCAAGAAAGAATTCAGTAATACAAGTTGATCTTTTAGGACTTTGATATTCGAAACTTAACCAGAAAGAGTGAAAATAAAAACTATAACTGATATGAAACTTGGTGGCTATTATATTGCCGCAAGGTTGGTACATGCGTATTTTTTGTTTTGTTATGCAATGCGTATTAGAAGTTCTCTTGAAATGATTGAGGACTTCAGAAATTTTTTAAAATGAAAGATCTGAAGAATTGAAATATTTTTTAGGCATAGAATTTGTCTGATAAGGAAATTACTATGCGAAGTATGCACTAGAACTAATTTCAGAAATTGAATTGTCAGTCACAAAACCAGCTAGGACACCTATTGACATCAATGTGAAATTGACATCCAAACAGTATGATGAACATGTACAAGAGGAAAACCAAACTACTGATGATCCCTTAACAGATCAAACACAATAGTAGAGGATCATAGGAAAACTACTCTACTTTAACTATGACAAGACCGGACATTGCATTTGGAGTATAAACTTTGAGTCAGTTCTTATAACAACCCAAAACATCTCATTTAGAAGCAGCTCTTAGAATCATAAGATATGCGAAAAATCTGCCAGGACAAGACATCCTATTATCTAGCAAGTCTGATACTACAGTTTCAACATACTGTGATGTTGATTGGGCAGCTCCTCTAACTAGAAAATCTGTAACTTGATTTATTGTAAAGATGGGTGAGTCTATTGTATCATGGAAAGCTAAGAAGTAAACTACTGTCTCAAAAAGCTCTGTTGAAGATGAGTACATCAGCATGACAACAATAGTATCTGAACTAATTTAGTTTATTGGTATACTGAAGGAAGTAAATATAGAAATTAAACTTCCAATAAACATCAGATAGTAAAGCAACAATTCAGATAGCTGCAAATCCTGTCTACCATGACAAACATATAAAAATCGATTGTCATTTTATAAGATAAAATCTGCAAAAGAGACTGATTGCAACTCAATATATTTGCACCAAAGACCAGTCTGCAGATATCCTAACAAATGAATATTTCTTGTCCAAGCTAGGAGTTCTCAACATCTTTCCTCCATCTAGCTTGATGTCACGCCCCGACTTTTCTTAAGTCTTTCCTTAAGGCGTGATGGCACCTGGACAATTATTTATTTTCCAGGCGAACCGTCAACTCCTTTTCTTCCTAGATTAAACATGTATTTAAGTGCGGAAATAATATATATATCATAATAAGCAATTCAAAGCTTACAAAGAACAATTTTGTGTGGGGCATTCCCCGAGATAATGAAACCTAGTTCTTAAAACCTACTTTATGAGAATAACTTTCACCAAATCCGAAATAATGGATTGGTGGGTCAAAGAGGCTGCGGGACGATCGCTAGCCTTGTTGCGGAGCTTTTCCTCTATCACGCTTCCCTGAAATATGTTAAATAAAAGAGTACTCTACCATCCAAATGGTGAGAACCTCACCCTATAAATCAAAGTAATCTCACAATATCTTAAGTACAAACATATTAGAACACAATAACCATGTTGTGAGACAAACTTCAACATTTTCAATGTATCATAATCAAGTATTCACACAATAATATTCTCTTTCAATTCGTTTCAGGACATACTCAGCTTAACACACATACATGTTTGATCTCATATTACTTATTAAGGTATTCCTTTGTATTTACATATTTGTTGCGGCGTGCAACCCGATCCGATGCATTTACAAATGCATTTACATATCTGTTGCGGCGTGCAGCCCGATCCATTATGTTTACGTATTTGTGAACGCGTATTCACTTTACGGTTTGTTGCGGCGTGCAACCCGATCCATTATGTTTACGTATTTGTGAAGCGTATTCACTTTACGTTTTGTTGCGGCGTGCAACCCGATCCATTATATTTACGTATTTGTGAACACGTATTCACTTTACGTTTTGTTGCGGCGTGCAACCCCATCCGATGCATTTACAAATGCATTTACATATTTGTTTTGTATGTGTTATATGTTCAAAAGGCTCAATTAATATTTCCTTCTTTCAATATTTCGCCCTGCCCACTTGTACGGGCAACAACTCTCAAACCGTAAGTCGGATTTATGTACGCAAAGTCTCAAACTGTCGAGAACAGAATAACCTAGAACTTCTATTCAACACAAAATTTTAAATTCCCCACCGAAACATTCAGTTTTTCAGTTTTAACAAATGCATTAAGAACTGTTTGCCGAATTTATTATCAGAACGACACACGATCTTAAAACAGTCATAACTTCTTATCCGTAAGTCGGACCAAGCCCCGTAAATTCTCAAACTGACGAGAAAAGACAAATCTAGGACTTTCATTTGAATCAACATTTCATATTCTGTACCAATTGCTACAGTTTTACCATTTTACCAACTGCTTTACGGACTTTCAACCGATCCGGCGCAGAAATTTTAAAATACGATAACTTCTAAACCGTAAGTCCATTCTACCTCTTCTTTAGTTCAATATGTTCGTAACAGATTGATTTACAACCATACCAAATTTCGTCTAATTCTAATAAGTGAAGCTCGGGAAAAACAGTTCACAATTCTACTTGCTCTCAGATTTCGTCCAAATCTGTGGCAGAAAGTTTAAACTATGATAACTCTTAAACCGTAAGTCCGTTTTATCTCTTATTTAGTCCAATCTGTTCGTAACAAAGTGATTTACAACCATAACAAATTTCGTCTAATTAAACAAGTATAACTCCGAAAAACAGTTTGTAACGTTCATGTCCCGAACTAGTTGTTTAAGAAATCTAAATTCATAATTTTTCTTTTAACATCAACATTATATTCTAACATGTATAAAACTTAAAATACAGGATTTCACTAAGAAATTTGAGTGAGAAAAACTCACCTTTGTTGCTTCGTAATCGCAAATGACGCAACTTCAACTTATCCTTCAACCAAACTTTTATTTAAGACTCCTTAATTGCTCTCTTTTAATCCTTGTTCTCTGAAATTTTCTCTTTGTTTTGTTCAGATTTTTGTTTTTTGTATTTCTCTTTTGATTGTCTTTTATAAAAACTATATGTGTGTGGGTTGGTTATATAATTGTGCATGTTTGCACAATTATTATTGTTGGACGTGAAAGGGGGAGAAATGGGTTAAGGAGAGGGACGTGCAAATTTTTTTTTTTTTTTTTTTTTTTTTTGTATATTTGTTTAGCTAACGCTTTCTTTTTCTTTTGTTTCTTTTTTTTTTTCAATTTTCCAAGACTTCACACTTGAGGCATTAGTTATTAACTGCCACAAGTTAGTTAGAAAGTAGTTAGTGTTGGGTTTTGATATTGGTGAATGGAAAATGATGGGACGAAAATTAAAGGGAGTAAAAGGCTTTTTTGTCCCACATCGAAAAAAGAGAAGGAAAGAGAGGTGTATATATTACATTACACCTTCTCTAGTTGCTAAAAAGGTTGAGAGGGCAAGGACACCTCGCGCCATCGTCGTCGCTCGGCTTTGGATTGATTGATAATCTTTTTAGACAAACTTTTATTTAATTAATTAATTAATTAAATATTTAATTAAAATAAATCCAAACGGATTGACCCAAGACCCGCGACCGACCCGTCCGGTTTAAGTCCTTTTCTTTTCGAATTTCCCTCCAAAATTTTGGTGACTATTCTGAATGGTTGCAAACATTCAGAATCAGTACCTCCAAAACCTATAAATTCTTGATTTGTTCCAAGAATTCACTCACTCATTTCCAATCTGAATTTCTCTACATTTCGAAAAATTCGTCTGTGTGATATACTACTGTTGAGTGGTTCGCTGCTACCGGAATTTGGATACTACTATTCTGGTAAGATAATCGTTCTATCCTGGAAGACGATATTCCATTAACCTCGAGCATCGTGAGGAATAATTTCATGGGCGACACACTTTGAACTAAGTGGGCTAGATTATATTCTGAAATTATTTTTCAAAACAGATTCTGTTTTCGTTTACTGTTTCATGCTCAATTTACTGTTAAGTAATGTTTATTCCGTGTAATCTGTTTTACTAAGTGTTTAACAGATTGTGTTGAAACGTTATTTAACCTAATATAGATTATTATACCAACAGTTAGAAGAAGTTGATGAATACATTGTATATATGTAATACATTGTTGTACATTATAATCATTCAATCAATACAAGAAATAAGAAATGAACTCTCCACATACTTTCTATCTTCTTCCTCTTCATCTTATCGAAATGTCCATTACTGCACTTATATCATAACTTAGTGTTCTTACTGTTTTTCTTCTCAAATTACTTGATTCTTGCACTGTTAAGGGTATCATTGCAAGTTATAAATCGAGAATACATGCGTACTTAATCATAACTCTTGTTCTTGTGTCTACTGTCTAGCTAGAACATATGTTTATTTGTATAAACGAGAGAGAGAAAAACCCTATTCCATTGCCATAAAGCGAGAAACGATATGAACCCTTTAACGACGGGCCAAGACCAACCACCTGTCTCATTCGCACTCCATTGTTTGAAGAATCCCATTGTCCACTTCTCCATCATTTACAAAGCAATCCCCCCCCCCCCCCCCCCTCCTTTCTTTTCACTCATTTTCTTTTTTCTTTATTAACTTAATTCCTTCTCTATCAAGACCTCCAACTATTCTCCTCATAAAGCTCAATAGATTTTTTTTTAAAAATGAAAGAGGTTAAGCAATATACATAACGTCAATGTAAAGAATTTCCACTCCATCAAGTTACATTTATGTATTTAGCAAGTAAATTATCTTATTTTAATAAAGCTTACATATAAATATCTTTTGGTTGATGTATATAATATAAATTTAAATGAAAAAGTAACTCAAAGTAAATAGTACTAAGTATATCTTAAGAAAATTGAAGAATAAAGTAAGCAATTATTCAATTATAAATGTGAAATGAGAAGAACATTAAGATTTCATAAAGAATGATATGACTACAACAAGTTCACCTTCTCTTTTCCAAATTGTCCTGTTTCTCCTTTGATTATTAGAGTTCTAGCAATGATCCTCAAAATATAGCATTTGTTTGCATACTTCTTTGCTCTTGCTAAATCTTAAAACGTTTCCCATGTTTTCTCCAGGAGCTTTCATCTTCCTTTTTTGGTATTATCCGAAGATAAAGGCAAAATAAAGATAGGAGGAAATGTTACCTGTAGGACAGTATGAAAGTATCTTCACGATATTCTATATCTTTTGAGTTTTGGAATTATGTTTTTTTAACCAAATCGGTATATTTTTGACACATCCAAAGTGACAAACGCCAATTTGCTTTTCTTACCCTATAAAGCAGACAACTCCTTGATTGATAAGTTTTTTTTGTTGACGGCGAATCCGCACGCTACTCTTTCGAGTGTCGCATAAGTAAATCGGCCGACGCAATAGCGCAAACCACGCCGCCGACAACCACACTCGATGTGTAGCGAGTGCTCAACCAAGAAGGTTTATGCAGGGGATCGAACTCGTGATCTTGCGGTCCCGCGCTCTACTGCTACACCAACTTGGCTACCCTTACGGGTAAAACTTTGAGGGTAAACTTTTATACTAGACATCCCCACCGCATCACTGCGGCTCCACACACAAGAAACCCCACCTCCATCCTGGCCCTACGATTGAGTGCAGAGCATGCGAACGGTGGAGAATTTTTAAATTTTTATGGCGATTACAGTGCCCTCACGATCATGAATCGAACTCGGCAGGTATGATATCCTTAGTGTAATGACCACTTGGCCAAACACTAAGTCTGATACCTACTTCAAATGCATTACCAAGTTATGAGTAGCTTAGGTTACTTGAATTTAAATTATTTAACAAAAAATTCATATGATCTTAATTAATGAAATCGTTGGTTTCATAATCTAGTTTTAAGCAAAAATCAGATAACTTTTATTTTTCTATAATGATAGTGTTAGGGGCATAACTTATTCGTGTCGAAGGTTTACACCGAGCTATATCAAGTTAATTGTCATGTTAAGAGATTTAATAAGGTGAAAATAAGCATTAATCATCTATGGTTAAGTGAGAAAAGTTTATATGCGTACTTATAGCGTCTAGCCTAATTATCACACAGCTTGATTAATTCACCAATAAATGTTAACGTCATCAACACAAGTATTCATGAGTAATTTTTAGTTAGTACATCAAAACGTAAACAACTAACTATCTCCGTCACATTTTATGTGAAGTTGTTGACTAGGCATATTAGTTTTAGAAATTAATAATATGCAAAGTACACAAAATTATCATTTTATATGAGTGTCGTCGATGAGAGAGCTTCTACGTGTTTTTTCATCTCTCCTCCTTATGGTTCTAGCAAATCATTTCATTAAAAATAAAATTAAAATGCTAAGATTAAATAGTTTCTAAGAAAAGTAAAAAGTCACTTTTTTAAATATATTAAAAAGAAAATTATATCATATAAAATGAGACTGAATAAACTTTTTCTTAGTGTCTAATAGGTGTGGCGGTCGGAGTGGCGGGTCGGGTGTGGCGTGGTGGGGTAGGGCGGGTTGAGTGGCGGGAGTGCGCCCATCCCGATCCATAGGGGGTCGGGATTTGGATCGGAATGGGGTCATTTTTTTTATTTGCCTTTAAATTAAATTAATAAATAACACACACACACAACAAGATAGTTGAATAAAAACATCACAAGACGGTCTTTGTGCCTCTTATATTATTCGACTAGAAGTATGATATTTTTTGGTAATACAATATCAAAATTGCAACTTCGTGATATTGAAAGTTGCAAATAAATAACATAGTAAAATTACAATTAAAAGAATTACATTTTAAGAAACACATTTTCTAGTTTCTTTATAATTTCTTGTGGTTCTTCGGTTGAAATTGGTATATCTTGGTCAAATTGATCGACGTCGATTGCACATCTGTCGGATAAGATTTCATTGTAGTTGTAGTATTCTTCCTCATTGATCTCCGGTTGGTCGCACCTCATACGCTCCGCACGAATCCAGTTCGAATAGAGCGCAATCTACAATGAGTCTCGCGATGAATGTATGTGCTCCCCTATTTGAAATCTTCCTGCAGAAAACACGTTTTCAGACGTTGTTGATGACGCTTGAATGTTCAACAAATCTCTGGCCATCTTAGATAGTGTTGGAAAATTCTTCTCATTCTCCCTCCAGTATTTTAGCAAGTGTTAGGCATATTCTGTATACACTTTTTGAGTCATTTTTAGTTAGTATTTTTTTCATTTTCGTTGAAATTAGTGTCGTGTTAGGGTCGTTTTTCTTTATTTTGTGTCACAGCGGTTCTAAATGGCAAAATGGCAAAAAGAAGCTAAAAGTGGGCAGAAAATGAGGCTCCCGAGGCAAAAAGGACGAAAGTTGGCAGATCCGGACGAAGAGCAAACAATGCCAGATAGCAGGGCCGCGGCGCCATTATCCCAGAGAGTCTGCAGGAGTTCAGGCGCCACGGCGCCAGATTGCAGGGTCGCGGCGCCGATGCGCGTTTTTACAAATTCGAGGCGAAATTGAAGAAGGGCAGAAAGGTCAAAAATCGGATTTTCCAAGGGATAAAAACCCTGTAGCAGCCATTATTGAGGAGACTATTCAGTTATTTTCTTTTCTTTTCTTTGTCATTAATTTGGTTCATGTTGGATATTGAATTAGTTCTTAGCATGTCTATGGCTAGGAGCTAATCTTTTAATTAGGGCTTTCCATTGAATCGCTTGAAACTCATTTTTATGAATTAATGCATTAGTTTGGTTTCTTTTTCATCTTGTTAAGATTTATTCAATATTGGTTTTAATGTGTGATAATTAACTGATCACTAATTGTCATAATTTATATGATTCCGAATCGAGATTCGAGAGAGGAGATTTGGATATGTTGTAGTTGAATAGACATAGGTTAAAATCGCGGACGAAAGTACCCCGATACTTGTATAGTAATTAAGGTTACTGTTCTTAATCCTCATATGTTGTAAAATCTATCATAGAAATATAGAAGGTTTCTACATAGAGTTGAGCTTTTATATATCCTAATCGGAATATAAGACAGACTAGTTAACCTGCTATCTTAATGTAGAAAAGGAAACCATTGTTGTTGCATTAAGGATTGAAAAAAATGGATAGTCGAGGATATAGGAAGCCCTATTTCCATCATAACTGATTTAAATCAAAGCATACTTAGGTTAATTCCTGCAATTTACTCTAGCTAGTTCTTAGATAAAAACCAAAAATATCCTTACGATTGTCAAATAGATATCATAGATTAGATAACCGGTAATTGATAACCAGTCTCTGTGGACGATATTCGGTCTTACAGACTATATTACTTGAAGCGATACGTACACTTGCGTGAGCAATAGTAAAATCGCTAACAACAAGTCTTCACGTCCCTCTTCATTTTCAATTGCTTCGTACGGTACAACATTCTGCAAAAACAAAAATATCAAACTAGCTAATTTGGTTAGAAATGTTACCACTAAACATTCTCTATCTGAGTCTTTGAACACTAGTCGCAGAAACAACATGTCGTTTTTGAGGTTGTGTTGAAGAAGAAGAAGAAGAAGATGACATGGAAGCCGGTTGGTTGCTAGCACTTTCTTGTTAGTAATAAGTATATACGTTTTTACATTCATCTTGAATGATAGACAACACTTCTTCTCTAGTTTTTTCAATAGGTGGTGGGTCATTTGGATTTTTAGGAGTTGGAGGTGGAAGTGTATCTATGCAATCATAAATAGTTTCAATAAGATTTTTACAACCCTCTATTTTAATAGACGGATTTAATACATCACTAATCAAAAATATTGGGGGAATATGAATAAAATATTTTTTCATTTTTAGAAACATTTTTTTAATAGGTGTCTTATAAGCTGATTTTGCCATATATTCACTAAGCAATATAAATATTAGAGCTATATAAAATAACATTGATGAAATAGTAGGATAATAAATACTGGAAAATTCTTTAGTAGCTACATAAATTTTCTCTAAAAATATATTAAGTTTTAAAATTGTATCCCAATCGGAATCTATAAGCATATCATTAGGATTTCGATTACGGGCGTTAAAAAATTGGGTTATAGATTGTCTATAATCATAAGCAACACGTAGTTGGTTGCATAAAGAATTTCATCTAGTGCATACTTCTAGGAACTTTTCTGTAAGGTAGACCACAATCGTGACAAGTTTTTTTATATTCTTTTAGTCGTTGTATTCTATTATTTTTAAAAATATAATTTATAGCAAATTGAATTTTTCCAAGAATGTCTACAAAAAGTGATATACCATCCTTTACAACTAAGTTATAAATATGACATGCACATTTTATATGAAAATAATCTAGAAAAGATGGAGTTAAGACATTTTTTAATAATCTAACAGCAGAAATATTAGAAGAAACGTTATCTAATGTAATAGTCATGATTTTATCAGTTATGCCATAATAATGACAAACAAAAGAAATGTTTTCTTGAATAAAAATAACAGTGTGCTTACTATCTATATATCTATATGCTAAAATACATTTTTTCATACACCATTTATGATCTACCCAATGACATGTTATCGTTAAATAATCATGACCATTAGTACTGCGGCCTATATCAGATGTGATAGATACTTTTCCAAGGTAATGATATAAATATAACGTAAATATTATTGATATTCGTGTGCAAATTTAAAAACATCTCTCCTAACAGTTGATCTAGGAAAACCGTTATAAGCACGATTGTTCATTGATCTTATATAATGAATAAAACCAGGAGATTCAGGAAATGAAAAAGACAAACCATCCGCTGCAACTAATTTTGATAATTCTTCCATATCTTTCATTTTATCGTATTTATGGCCTACAACTGCTCCCGTCAAAGGGTCAATTTGATCCTGTACCTGGTGCGGGACAATATGTGAAGCTTGTCCCGACTGAGAGAGCATTGACTCACACTTAATTTTAGCCTTATATTCAACCCATATAGCTTTGTGTTTGGTATTCAAATGCGTAGTTAAACCTCATGTCCCGCTCTGACCTCTTCCCATTTTAAATTTATAAACAATTTTACAAATTGTGCATCTAGCAACTTAATTTTCTACGTCTCTATCAAAAAAGCCCATACATGTGATGTTAATTTTCGTTCTGGTGGGTCTCGTCTCATACTAGGGGGAATATGAGACGTTCCAGTTTGAGGTGCATTAGTGGGTGTGTCATCTAGATTAGTGGGTGTGTCATCTAGATTATCTTCTAAATTAAATTCTTGTTGAGTTCCAGAAAATAACTCATCGTCTAAATCTAATGGTACATCAGGAAATAATTCAGTATCAATAAAATCGTCTTGTATAGGAGTAGGACTAGGAGGAATAGGATGACTAGAAGAAGTACCCTTGCCCTTGTTACCCCTACTAGAAGAAGTAATACCCTTACCCAACATACCTCTTAATCCTTTCATTTTAATTATGCAAATAAATAGTTAAAGATAATGAAATTAAGTGCGCTAATTAAAATAAATTTAAAAAAAATTAATGAAGGAACGAATGTACCAAACGCCGACGTGTAATCGAGAGGTTGAAATTGAAACTTTGCTCGATGGATGATCCTCAAGCTAGTTGTCAACTTCACTCTCAAATGAATAAATAAAATTGAATATTTAGTTGACAGTGTAGAGAGAATGAGAGATAGATTAAGAGATTATTAGAGAGATTGTAATTGTAGGAAGATTTGTGAGAAACTATGAAGAGAAAATGAAGTATTTATAGTTTAAAAAATTGGGTTAAAATGTAAATATAATAACTTAAGGTTAAAAATAAATATTAGGGGGGTAGGGGGAGGTAGCTAAGCTTCAGTGTGCATTAGGGGAGGATTTGATTGTGCGGCTAGAAAGTCGGGGGTAGCGGGAAGGGGTCGGGGTGGGGTCGATTTTTTCTCGGCCGTCACTGCACCGTCTGAGCGGTCGATATGGGGTCGGTATACCCCTCCCCGTTGGCGAGCCTTAGTGTCTAGTGAAAAAAGTCAGGTACCTTATTGGTGACACATCGAGGCATCTTATAATATCTAACAGGACAGCTCTAATCTTAGTTAGTGGAAAAGAAACGGCATCAAAGTAGTGGTGTTGAATTACGTAATTAATTTCAACTTCAGGTCACACCTGTTAGATGTTGCACCCACAACATGGACCCGTTAGTGCAATTCACAAATAATGCATATAGCAATTTATGCATAAGAATTATTTGAACTTTGATTTGACACTGATGGAGACATTGAAACGTCACCACCCAAATATCTTCTTACTAATTGAATTAATTATGAGTTATTAGTGTAGATTAGTACTATTCGCACCATATCTAGCTGAAATATTTATTAGGAGTACTAATTAATGTGTATCCTGGCTGTGAGTTTCTATGATAATCCAATATAATAATTTATTAACCATAAATATTATGGATAAGTTTAATTACTTGGGGAGCAGCTTGGATAAACTTCATTTTGTCATGTCTAAGAGCTTAATTAAACTAAGCCATACCTATAATACACTTAATTAGAAGCTTACAGTAGCTTAAATACGATCAAAGTGTTGAAGTATGTGACCGTCTTATCTAAAAATTTAAATTGTTAAAGAGAGAATTAATACTTTATCATTTAATTATATTCTAAACTAAAATAACACTCAATAGAAGCACTATAAAAAGAGAATTAAGAACTTCATGATGATTATTGGCACAAAAAAATGCTTTTAATTGACGCTCATTTCCATAGCATCCTGATAATAATTGAATAGGAAATATATAACAATTGAAAGAGCGCGTACTTAAAATTTACTAGATTCTCATACTTAACTCGACCGAGATCTAATATTATTTTACTTGGTCCACGCAATAAATCTTGGATTAAGGTGAGTGCGCTAGTATTGGGTTACTGAATCGGGTAAATGAAGGCAAGCTTAAAGGTATGCACCAACAAAACAACGAATTCAACCGCGAATACTTTTTAGCACGCAATAAGATGATAATTTTATTTTTAATGATAGATATATGCAACCACTTAGTGATGAAGGATTGAACCTGCACCCTGAAAAATGAATTAGAATGGGCGAAATCCCTTAATGGCCACTGCAACTTCTTAATCTAAAATATAATAGAGAGTTTTTTTTGTGATAAGACCTCTAAGATATTAGAAGTGAGAATGATAACCTGAGTATTTTGTTCATTGCAACAAAATATTTTCTTCGTGTGTCGGCGTCGGTAACAAAAAACATGCTTTTTGGAGGAGAAATACTATTTCACCAATCGCGTCACAGTTGGGCCATCCTGAACTTGAACCAGAGACCTCATCCGTAAAGTAAATCATCGCACTTACGGTCCAACTAGTTGGGAGAGAATCAATAGATTCCTTTTCGGGAGCGATTCATCCTTCCCGAACGCAACATACAACTCTCCGTTGTACTGCACTCTCCAAGTGTGCTTGTTCCCTCTTCTTCATGCCTCCTGGCCCAACCCTAGACACTCTAACGTCCTTTTGTAATTTGTCTGATTGAAAATTTACAATATCTTTGGTATTGTGAATGGAGTTTATATATACTGGCCCAATTGGCTTAATGAAATTTTAGATTTTTTTCCTGGGTTGTTTTGTGTTATTGGTGCGGGTTGAGTAATAACTCGATCATTACTATATATATTTGCAGAACAAACTCGATTTTCTATAACAATGGAGTAATAAAAAGGTGTATTTGTCATCTGAAACTACCAGCAAATTGGACAAAAATACACGTTATATTAACCAGTACTATATATTACTATGAGCGATGAATAATTTTTTTTTTTGTCTTCATTTCCTCTCAAAATTTATTTAAAAATACAGTGATGGACTTGAAGATGTGTAAATCGTCTTCAAGGAGAGCAAAAGAGTAAGAGATCAACATATGTAAAATTTGAAGAAGGAAAAAAAACAGTAATTATAATATTTCTCAATACTGTTAGATCAATCAATCCTGGAATCCAGTTTTCTCCCAAATAGCATTCCTAACTCTACTCAGATCTCTCCCTTTCAAAGTTCGTCCAACTCCTTCGTGCACGGAAAACGATGCAATACGTCTCCTCTCTAACTGCTTTGCCAAAAACTCGTGAGGCGGTATCCGATTCTCCAAATCATCATCATCATCGCTATGATCTCTCCTTCCGTACTGATCTCTATACTCATCCTTTAGTATCTTCGACCAATCCGGCACGTTCACCGGCAACGCCGCCGCGCCGGAATAGCTCTTCGTTTCACTCTGTTTCCTCCTTGAACTTGGAGACCTCTTACGGAACTCCGGCGACCGAGAATTAACCGCCGATGAATTCCACACGTCCGATTCATCGAGCTCGAACATCGAGTCATGAGTACTCATCGTTGTGTCTCGCTCGGTCGACAGGAACCGGTAGTTCGCCGTCGCGAAATAACTCCGTGAAGCAGCCATTGATGATATGATGAACCTTCGAGAAGAATTCCAAAACCACAGAATGGTTAATTAACGTGTATACATACAGACACGTGTATGTATAGAATGAAGGTGTGAAGTAGTTGTTGCTCTCTTTAATTTTTGCAACATATATTGAGCATATATGTTGATGTTGTGCAGGAGTTTTGATTTGCTTTTATAAAGATTTTAATAATGGATAAGAATCTTCTCTTTAAGGGCCTGTTTGGAAACCATACTTTTTTCTTTTGATAATCGAGGTTTCCAGGCTTGTGCCTGACTACTTCACTGGTATTACCCAGACGTTCTCGAGGTGATGACACCGGTCCTTCAACAATATCACCGATAAATCGCGTGATGGGTTCTAATGGCTAATTTCTGGGAGCGTACAACTGATCAATGAGACAAGGTCAAATTCTCCAATATGCAAAATTTCTTCGCGCATGCGGGGAATCGAACCCACGTTATTCATGCCAGAGCGTCTTATAGCGCCCAGGCTTTACCACTGGACTATGCCCCGGAGGACGAAACCATACTTTAATTGGATTTGAGTGTATTTGTTGTCTGGAGAAGTGCTTCTGAAGAAGCCCTATTTGCTCCCTTTTACCATTTTCTTTTCACAAAATTCCTTTTAATCTCATATAATATCCCCATATAAAATAGAAATTTGAGAATAGGGGTAGGGTGGGGTAGGGGATAGGGCGGGGCCGGGGTAAGAAAAAATTCATATATTTTTTTATAAAAGTAACAAAAAATATGAAATCGAAATTTGAGGATGGGTAGAGCAATGGGGTGGGGTAGAGTGGGGTGGGCGGGGATAGAAAAAATTCATCTTTTTTATAAAAGTAACAAAAATATGAAATAGAAATTTGAGGGTGGATAGGGCAATGGGGTGTGGTGGGGGTAGGGTGTAGGGCTAGAAAAGATCATGAAAGAGGCGATCAGAATGGTACTCGAATCCATTTACGATATCGAGTTTCCAGACACATCGCAATTCCGCTCGGGTCGAGGCTTCCACTCCGTCCTAAGACGGATCAAAGAATAGTGGGGAACCTCTCGCTGGTTTTTGGAATTCGACATCAGGAAGTGTTTTCACACCATCAATCGACATCGACTCATCCCAATCTTTAAGGAAGAGATCGACGATCCCAAGTTCTTTTACCCCATTCAGAAAGTCTTTTCCGCCGAGGGGTAAGAAAAAATTCATTTTTTAAAATAAAAGTAACAAAAAATATGAAATAGAAATTTGAGGATGGGTAGGGCAATGGGATGGAGTGGGGGTATGGGGTAGGGCGGGGGTAAGAAAAAATTTCATATTTTCAATCATTTTTTATAAAAGTAACAAATAATATGAAATAAAAATTTGAGGATGGGGTAGGGAAATGGAGTGGGGTTGGGGATAGGGCGGGGGAAGAAAAAAATTCATATTTTCAATCATTTTTTATAAAAGTAACAAAAAATATGAAATAGAAATTTGAGGATGGGGTAGGGCAATGGGGTGGGGTTGGGGGTAGGGCGGGGGAAGAAAAAAATATGATTTTTTTTATAAAAGTAAAAAAAATATGACATAGAAATTTGAGGATGGGGTGGGTAGGTGGGGTAGGGGGGGTAGATTTGGACATATTTGAGTCATTGACTATCATATTGTCGTTACATTTCTTTTGTACAATATAATATTATTTTTGATTAAATACAACAACAACATACCCAGTAAAATCCCACCACGTGAAGTGCAGGGAGGGTAGAGTGTACCTTACCTTCACTCTGCAGTAGGTAGGCGGCTAAGAGGAAACCTCGACCTATAGAATAAATTGTTGGAGGCTTTACTTGACGAGTAACCTTTAGTTACCCAACGAATCATTTGCAACATACGTGGGAAAGTTAATGGCCCTAGCAGCTAAAGTCAAAGTGATGCCTTCAGTCTATGAAAGTTATCATACGGATATGATTCTAAAGACCGCTAGTAATGCCCTGGCAAGTTACATTCTTCTAAATTTATGGATTTTTATAGAGTGTACACATACCATTTATCTTTTTATTAAATGGTGTAATTAAATAATTTTTATTTTTTTATTAAATTCCAAAGATATACTAATTTTTAGAAACATATGATAGAAAAGAATATTTTAAATAGTTTTAAATCTATTAAAAAGAATATTTTAGTAAATTTGCATAAATATTGGCCGGTCAAACACCTTAAATGATTCTCCAGAAACAGTTTCTGCAGAACTACTTCTGAAAAACAGAAATATCTTTTCAGAAGCTTTGTCAAACAACCCTAAATATTGTCAATCTAACAACTTTTTTCTTTCTTGTGTTTCTGAATAAGACCAATATATAACAGTATAAAATAAGCAAAGCAATGTTTAGACTGATTACATTATCCATCAAATTTATTTTTATTTTTATTTTTATTTTAATAATGCACCTATTAATTTCTGCTAACTATGCTTAAAAAATAAAGAAAAAGAAGAATGTTGAAACTGATGACATTATCCAAAATTTGACTATTTTGGGAACAGACTTGTTTTCACCTGGTCAGTAGAGGCCCTCAAGATTGTCAGCTACTTTGGCTGGTGACACGCGGCCCCTTAGAACACAACAAACTGCAAGGAAAGTGGGACCCGGCTGAAATAGCCCCACAACCACAAGGATGAGCTGAAGATATAGCGCAGAGCTTGTGCCAGTTGGTTTTTTGGCTTGCTTCATTCCATTGCTCGACAAGTTCTTGCGGTACCAGAATTTGTATCATGAACCAAATCCTGTCCCGGTTCATGAAAATCTCGCATATTTAGGGTGTGTGGTACCAAGGAAAATGTTTTCACACGGAGTAGTTTTTGTAGTAAATATGCTTACTTGTTCTATCACAAACAGTTTTTGTACTTACATATATTTTATTTTCATTTAGGGTGTAGTTTAGTTGGTTTGGTGGGTGACTTCCACCCAGGAGACCTAGGATCAACCCCCACAATGTATTTTCAATTTAGCTCGTCTCACGGGATTTATCTAGTGTGGTTTACACTGTGTGATTTATGAGCGATTGCACAGGAGCGGATTTATCACGTGCATGCTCACCCGAAGGGCATAAGCTATGATAGAGACTGCGGGTTTTCCTATGGGTTCCAAAAAAAATTCATATATTGAATTACATTAAGTATGTTATTGTTGTTGTGGTTATTTTTTATACATATTTGGTATATCAACAGTAAATAGCAAGAGTACGCGTGGAAGTGTGGTTGGGTGGGGGTGGGGTGTGTTGGAGGTTGAAGGATCTAGGAAACAATAAATGTGAAATATCACTTAAGCAAGTTGCTTTTTCTACCTTCACTTGAAAAGTCATTTTCCTAATAAATGTGAACAAAATTTTTGTTCAACCAAATATGAAAAGACCGAAAAATATTTTCCACCCTACCAAACACACCCCTATTATACTCTTGTCTCTACACAATTACTTCTGTATAGTGTATATGTTAACTACCTTTTCAATTTCATAAGTTATTTTCTTCGATTTCAATCAAATATTATCGAATGTTAATTACCTAATTCCTTTGCGACAAATTTAAATTGACTAGGATTAAGGGGTGTGGGTTGCAAAATTAGTATCATGACTCTTATTCCGTCCCCATTCATGCAAATCTCACACTTTTTTTTTCTCGCCCACCTTTATTTTAAATATGTATTTTCAGCTTCATAAGTTATATTCTTTAATTTCAATAAAAAAAAATTAGCGATAAACTTGTTAATCAGTTTGTGTCGAGGAAATAGCTCGTGTCGTTTTTAGTTGAAAGTTGAAGTACTTAGTGTCAGTTTGGTTGGACTTTTGAAAAGGCTCAAAGTATTATTTTTTTTTAACAAAAGCACTTATAATTATTTTTTAGAGTGTTTGGTTGAAAGAACACTAGAGCTTTTGGCCTTTCTAAAAGCTATTTTACCTCTTCTTTCAAAAGCCTAACATATGAGATTTTGGAAGAAGAGGCAAAATGGCTATACATTTTTGTGATTTTTAAGCCAAAAGTGTTTTTTGACTGATAACCAAACACCTAACAACTTTTAAATAAAATTCCTACTTGAAAAAACTCGACTCCTATAAGCTCTACTTTTATAAGCTCTTTTTAATTAGATTCAATAATTAATGAGTATTTAATATTTATTAGCTATAGAAATAGGACCGAAGAGTGAAGTATTTCTTGACATAATATAATTATATGGTGCCTAATAGCCAATTTTGATCATGCATGATCCAAGAACCATAATTATATAACAGTGTCAGCCAATAATGTTTTACTTTTGTTTCTAAATAGAGACTATCCTTATAAATTCACCCATATAAAATTATCCTACTTTTTCTTTGTTGGTTTTCTTTTTAGCGAAAAAAAGAAGATATACATTTTACTCAACAAAAATTAAATGGATAGAAAAGGGTTTTCATCAACAAGAAGTCAAAGCTGTTCCATCAAAATCAATTAAATGTGTTGGGTTTATCTTCTTATTTCTTTCCTTTTTAAAATAAATTTGGTCTTCTTCGACAAGACTGTCAGTTTATTCCATGTATATGGTGAGGTTTAGTTTCTTTTTAATGTCATAATTGAGCATTAAATTATGATACATTAGCTATTTAGCATGACTAGAAACATAATTCGATGTAATGATTTTTAACAAGAGTAGAAATGTACATGTAACTATGTAGTTTTTGGTGAATTTTGTTTTCCTACTTTCATACAATGACTTAGCTTTTCAATATTCCATAAATACATTCAAGTATAAGTCATTCTTAAAATTGGTTCATAAGGGTCATATATAACATTTTCTTACATTTGAATTCGCTAAAAAAGATCTTCAAAGCCACGTTTTAAAACTCAAAACCCTTAAATCAGATATTTAAAATATCTTCCCAGTTAATTCAATGGGTGTGACATAACTAAATAGCATTGACGTGGACAAAAAACGCAGGAGACCCGGATTTATATATCTAGCTAGTAAAAACAAATAACTCTAGATATTTTTTTCTATTTGCATCTAAACATTGGTGGTGAATAGAGATATATGCCTTGTATATGTACTAGTGGAAGCAGGGCCGCTTTTGAGCTCGTGCGAGATGTGCTACCGCACATATCCCCGAAAAATGAAAATTTTTAAAATCTTTTTTTCATTTTTTATTAAGTAGTATTAATAAGAATTTACTGTGAATATACATAATTCGCATGTCTTAGCCCAATCAAAGTAAAGTGATTCAATTTACAGTGGCGCGCGCATGTGGATGCCCAAATTCAGATTATTGAAATCATATATTTACTTATATTAAGAGTCCACTTTTACGAATTAGATCAGAGCCCCAAAAATATTTTCTTTAATTTTGAGAAAAATATGAACTAAAACTCATGATATATGTTTTCCTTTTTGATACCTGTGGTCTTTATTTCCAAGGTAGACCATCTCTTTCCCCCAAAAGAAATGACAAAACAACTTATGGATTTAAACGCAATTATTAGTGGGAAGAACCACTAGCAGCGTGACGCTTGTGGGATTATCCATATAGTGACTATGACTTTGGTAAAACGAGAGATGTGGCTAAGAAAGAAGAAAAATAAAGAGGAAAGCCGTGTTTCACCTGCTTTTAAAAGTTGATTAAATTTGTAACTTGCACAACTTGGAAATTTTATGGTAAAGTGGCCACATATTTGATGTGCATATTAATAAGTGACAACTGCTTGAGATTGAAAGACTCACATGGGCTCAACGAAATTGTAGGGTTGCATGGTTCATTCATTGGCGTTCTTGTTACATCTAAAAGTGAAATGAAAGTGATGTAGTTTTTTATCTCTGTTAGTTGTCAGAATAAATCTTTTGTTAGCTAATATTAAGGGTAAATAATGAATCTTAGGCTTAATTTAACCCCAAAAAGCTAGCTGATAGGGTTAGGATTGTTCATGTCCATATAAAGAGTTCATGTTACCATTCCATTTTCGATGTAGGACTCGTAACACTCTCGACACGCCCATACCTTGTTAATTGGAGCGTGCACAATATAATTTGGGGGTCCAACATCGACGAACAAACAATTGGAATGAGTCTGACTCTGATACCATGTAATAATGGATCTTGGGCCTAACTCAACCCCAAAAACTAATTTGTAGAGTGAAGATTGTCCAATTCCATATAAAGAATCCATGTTTCCATTTCATTTTTGATGTGGGACTCTTAACACTAATATCCTGTCTACAGTGAAGCTCAGGATAGACCTAGTCGAACATGTAGCTTTGTCTGATAGGTTTGAGGTCGAACATGTTGCTTTGTTTGATTAAAAAAATAGTCGTGTCTTTACTATCTTCTATAGTTTGTGGCAAGATGATAAGCACTTAATCCTAAAAAATGATATTATAGCCGACGCGAGGGTTCAATTTCTAGGACTAACATGTTGCACGTGGTAAGGTTAACGATGATATCATGCTATGACTATTTGGGGCCGGCCAAAAATTCCTTGTAACCCTCTAAGAGGGTAAGGGTAGTGAGGCTTAGATTCCATAGAGTTCAACCTGCATTGGACTTTAGTTAAGCCTACATCCATTTTAGTAGAAAATGATATTTTATGTAGCCCAACTCATAGAGAGTTCTGTCACTTGGTCTGAACCCATTTCTTCTATTCCTATAATTGTTCAGTGATGGATTTTCTCCTTTTAGGGTCCATGTGATGGGTCAAAAAGTTTGGGCCGGAGTTATGATTGAATAGATATAATGTTGGCTTGATGAGCTTGCTTAAAAAATAAAGTTATGTACTAAATACTCCCCCCGTCTCATAATAAGTGTATCTTAGCAAAAAAATATTATCCCAAAATAAGTATCACTTTAGAAATTCAAGACATAAATTAATTACTTTTTCCTACTATATCCTTAGACAAAAATTGACAAGCTCTATATTCAGAAAAGTTCCATTGACAAATTCTCTATTCAAGACATAAATAATTATTATTCATGCATGCTTTAATCAAATGAAAAAAGTAATATAATTTTATTAAATAGGGATAGTTTGGTAAAGTTTCCATTACATTAATGATTTCTATGTGTGTTTTTTATTAAAGTGAAAAAAAATTATGAGTTTCATGTTCGAATCTCCGCTCAGTTAAAAATTTAAAAAAATCACGACGCATAGTTTGAATTTGCAAACTTGCCTTAAGATAGCAAACTTGTTAGGACCTGAAGTACTTCTGGATAATTAAAGTAAAGGAATTAAAATGCAATGGAGAATAAGACACGTGTAAGGCTCAGATGCAGAGCTAATTAATGAGGATGAAGGGCTGTGATTAATTCAATGAAAGAGGCATATTACGAACCTGGTAGGGAAGAGCTTTCTAACATAATTTTTTGTATACCTGGGACTCGAACTTATTGGTGACTCATTAACCGGCTTTACTCGTATAAATGGTGCAGAATATGTTGGCAAAAGCCCATGAGAGAATTAGAAATGTTTTTGGCCCAGATACAGAAGTGTTTCGTATTATAAAGCAGTAGGCTGTAGGCCCATAAATTGTCAATTTCATTAGAAGTGGTTTAGCCCACCCGTTGAAATAAATACTTTTAGTTGCAACATGCAGGCCCATAAAGGGTAAACAAGACTTTTTCCCATAGTATTATGCTTCACTTGATATAAGTTTATATTTTCGCATCATAATATTCCACTAGTTATTTCCGCATGACTTTACACTTAATAGAATTATGTTCCACTAGACATAAGCTTATATTTTCGCATCATAATATTTCACAAGTTATACGCGCATTACTTTTGCCTTAAAGAACTTATGCTCCACTAGACATAAATTTATATTTTCACATCTTATGAAATACGCGCATTTACTTTCATCACGAAAATGGTAAAAGTTAAAGAGCAGCCCATTTAAATGGAAATTCGTGCAATTTACAATAGCAGGCCCACAAAGGGAGTAGTTTGGCCCAAAGGTTGAAATACTTTTAGTTGCAACAAACAAGTCTGTAAACCCTAGGTTTATATCTATCCATTTCAATCGCCACAACCTCTACTCCTTAACCCTAGGTCATCCTCTCAGCCAAAATGCCGCCAAAGTTCGATCCATCTCAGGTAGTCGAGGTGTTCGTCCGAGTGACCGGCGGTGAAGTCGGAGCGGCGAGTTCACTCGCTCCTAAAATCGGTCCACTCGGTCTTTCCCCTAAAAAAATCGGTGAGGACATTGCAAAGGAAACCGCAAAGGACTGGAAGGGCTTACGTGTCACCGTTAAACTAACGGTGCAGAACCGTCAAGCTAAGGTATCCGTCGTTCCCTCAGCCGCTGCACTAGTCATAAAGGCGTTGAAGGAACCGGAACGTGACAGGAAGAAGACGAAAAACATAAAGCATAACGGTAACATCTCGCTTGATGACGTCATAGAGATAGCTAAGGTGATGTCACCGAGATCAATGGCGAAGGATTTGAGTGGAACAGTGAAGGAGATATTAGGGACGTGTGTGTCTGTTGGTTGCACTGTTGATGGAAAAGATCCCAAGGATTTGCAACAAGAGGTATCTGATGGTGACGTGGAGATTCCTCAGGATTAAATGTCAAATGTTGAAGGAGGTTATTTTATGTTAATTTTGTCTTATCTTGCTCTGATAACGTTACAGAGGATAATTTTGATATGATTATGACTTGAGTAACATTGGATTATGAAGTGCTATAGTATTGCTCTATTAGTGTGCTATTTCATATAAGATTTTCTTTGTTTGGCATGAATTTTGGAATTTCTATACTCATAATTAACAACGTTGCTTAACTGACCTCCTTTCTATCTGTTCCTGAACTGTTTTGCATAAATTTGATGAAATATAGAGCTCATTGATAAGTACTGATACCCATCTTCTTATTAAATGTCCATGTGGTTCTCATGACGTAGAATATAATCATAACATTCCTCTTAGGAGTATGAGGTAGATGCTATTTAGAACTCTGTGCATTGGTTGTCCCATTTTTTTGGTCAAGTCTCTTATAGAAGGTTTAGCAAAATCATTAATTACCGGTCGATTTGTAGCTGGTTTGTATGCGAGTTATGCATATATAAGATATTCATGTATAAATTAATACGGTGTTTGATTTAAAAATCCGTATAACTAATACATGTATATATTAATACGGTGTTTGATTTAAAAATCCGTATAACTAATACATGTATAAGTTATGAGGTAATCTATGTTGTATATTATTCTGTATAAAACGTGGAATAACTAAACCCCGCATAATTTATCTCCATAAAATAATATAAAAAAATTCTCATAATTAATTCATATATTACTAATAACTACATAACTCTAACCAACTACTAAACAACCTCATGGATTTGGGTGTTTTACATTTGGTTTTTACTCTTGAATTATGGAGAACATTTTGAGAGTGTATAGGGTCGAAGAATGAGCTCAAATGAATATAATTCACCTCTTATGTGGGTCCCAAATGGAGTTTCTTTGCCGCATTTTCCTAAAACGTATATAATTCTTTGTGACGAACGTTTGCTGCATTGGAAAGTAGACTCGTTGATAAGTTATGAGGCTAATAAGCGCATCAGTTCAACATTTGAGGACGAACATTCCAAAGGATGTCATGTTACATTCCATATTTTCATACGCTAAGTCTCATAATAATTTGGGGCTAAATGAATCAAAGAAGTTTAGTTCGTCGAAACTCGGAGAAAGGTAAGTAGGATTTTGGACAGGATTTTGGCCCAACTTTCTGGGGTATATTTTCTAGTGTATAAGGAATTATGGGTTGCATAACCTATCTAAATTCAAGTCCCCTATTCTACTTTCCAATGCAACAAATTGTTTGTCAATCGGTGCTATGTACAAAAAATTATGTATTTTTAAAGAAAATGCTCTCAATCGGCTCCTTTTGGGACCCACATAGGCAATGGCTGTTTATCCACCTATTTAAAAGCGTGCAAGGTTCATTTGAGCTCAATTTTCGACCCAACCAGACCCTATACACTCTCAAAACACTTTTAAAAGTGTTCTCCGTGACTCAAGAGTGAAAACCAAATGTAAAACACCCAAATCCAACGTCGTGATGCTAGTTAGATCAAGTTCTCTTTATTGTTGAGTTGGATGTTTCTTTGATGCGAAGTAATCAGAGGTCATTCTTGTTGGTTGAGGTAAGATTTATCTCTCACAAGTATTTGAGTAAATACAAGGATAGATTACGTAAATCGCATGACGTGCTTGTAGAACACAAGTTCTCTTGTTTCGGTTGATTTGAGAAATTTTTCTAAGGTGAAGAAAGCTTGGAATTGATGAGGTGAGGTGTGACAAGTTTTTCTTATCCAAACTGAAGGGCCGCACCCGACGCCTTATTCAACCGCGCGTCAACATACATTAACGTATTATTAGACTAGTCGTAGGCCGATTGGCCACAATCGACTTTGGTATCTCACAATGCCATCTTTACGAAACTCAAAAGCTATGGCCTTTTTGTTGCTGAAATCTTTCTGTACTATGATAGGCGAGGCACCTATGCAGACTCAGAAGAATTGAAATTGGTATATTTGCATTTTGTGGTATTTGTCTATATGGTGATGACCACTTGAAACCTGAATTATTTTAGACTTTAGTTTTATCATTTTTATTTAGTAACCACTATATTTCCTATAAAATATTGAAATTAACCCAAAAACTGGCATTTTGGGTTACTCATTCCTCAAAATCCATTTGTTACTGATTGCATCTTTGCACTCGTGTAGCCTCCTCTTACTTGTTCTTTTTAGGTCAATATCTCTCGTTTAGCCTTCTCTTGTTCATTTCCTCTTATTTATTTCGAGTAGATTTAGTGCATGTTTGAATTGGTTGGCTGGCCAGAATTGATTCTGGCAGAATCAATTTTGTCATTTATTTCAATTTAAATTTTATCCTTTCCTCTATTACCCTCTTTAATTTTCATCAATAACTCTATCCATTTTCATTACTCTCTTTAAATATCTAGAAATAATTAATAAAAAAAATCAAATATACAAATTTCATTACCCTCTTTAAATATCTAGAAATAATTATTAAAAAATCAAATAATTACTCATATTTTGTTTTGAGTATGCTATTGTTAATTTTATGACATTTCTCGTACTTAGGAATGAGACTAGTGCAACTCATTTGACTTCAACTATTTTTTTTAATTGATATTGTTATAAAAATAATTATTCAAACTCCTCAAACATCCTAACGTTGTTGGATTATCATTCTCTTTTTTCTATTGTCTTCTTTTAAATACTCCGAATATTATTAATAATATATATTTTATTTTGAACAAACAAGAAATACATATACCAAGTTGAAGTATCAACAAGTTAATTATTTATGAAGAATTGCCTGAAGAGCCGCGGTATTGTAATAATATACCCAAATATTAAATATTATTTTTGTAATAATATTTAAATATTATTTACACTTTAAATTAGTATTGTAATAATATATTACTAATATTTAAGTATTATATTGCACTTTAAATTCTATTAACTATTTGTAATTTTTATTTAAATATTTCCATCTATTTATATGTATAGTAATTTTTATTTATCTGTATGTCAATTTTGGTAATTCTACATTCAAAAGTCATTTTGATCAAAACTATCCAAAAATAAATCAATTATAAGAATCACTTTTACATTGTTTCATTCAAACATAAATCATTCTGCCATAATTAATTCTGCCAGAATCAATTCTGCCCACCGCTAATCTAAACATACCCTTAGTTTTTTAGTCCATTACAAATGTTAACACAGCTATGTGATCTTCACAGTAGATTATCAAGTAAATAGAATTAATGAGATTCTTAAAGAGGGTATGGATATCATTTCCTCTTTCCTCTGGGACCTAACAGTCACAAAATGATTAATAAAAAAGGGTAAGTTGATTCAACTTTTGAAAAAGGATCATATTTATCCTCCGTTAAAGTTTAGGATATAATATACTTTCCACGTTAGGAAAGTTGTCACATATTCCAAATTCCATGTGAATGACACATTGAATTCACGTGGAGGGTGGGACCACACCACTGCCTCACCCCTTCTCCTTCTACTTCTACTCCCTCCGGCGAGGAGCTCCGATGAACCAGAGCAATCACAAACAACACCAAACAGATCTAAATCACCATTATTATGACTTGCTTCTGGCAACGTGTTTCATTTTTAGGAAGAAGAATATGCGCACATCCTCTTGCTTTGCAAATCACGAATTTTAAGTTCCTTATAGATTCATTTTTCCTTTTGCGTTTTCTATTTCTTCTTCTTTCTCCCTTTTCTCTTTATTCTTTTTTCAGGATTTTTCATCCCACACTGACACTGCTCCACCATGGTCCACGACTCTCTCCAATATTGGGTTGTATATCCTTGAAAATTTCCCTAAAAATACCAAGTAGCAATCAAACACTTCTCTTGGACAATTATGTGAAGGGAAAAATGAAAATCAGTAATTTAGATCATACCCAGTAAAATTTTGAGGTTTTTGTTGATATGTAATCAAAATTTCTGGTTGTACTCTCTTATAAGCGAACTCATCACTGCAAAATTGAGAAGAAACTGGATTAAAGAAGCTGTTAATCTTCGATTTCTCTGCATTCTTTGATATGATTTTTTTTGCATCGGAGCAGCGGTGGTCCGATGGGTGGTTGAGCGGAGGAGTTCTTCGATAGTGGAGCTGCCGGTGTCAATGGCTATCCTATGGTTATTTCCGATGAAGGTGAAGGGGAAGAGATGGAGAGGGGTGTTGTACATTGATGGAGACGAAAGGGAGGACAACAGTGGATTTTTGGTTGAGATCTTGTACTCTGTTTTTTTGAGTCACGGAGAACACTTTTAAAAGTGTTTTGGGAGTGTATAGGGTCTGGTTGGGTCGAAAATTGAGCTCAAATGAACCTTGCACGCTTTTAAATAGGTGGATAAACAACCATTGCCAATGTGGGTCCCAAAAGGAGCCGATTGAGAGCATTTTCTTAAAAAATACATAATTTTTTGTACATAGCACCGATTGACAAACAATTTGTTGCATTGGAAAGTAGAATGGGAGACTTGAATTTAGATAGGTTATGCAACCCATAATTCCTTATACACTAGAAAATATACCCAAGAAAGTTGGGCCAAAATCCTGTCCAAAATCCTACTTACCTTTCCCCGAGTTTCGACGAACTAAACTTCTTTGATTCATTTAGCCCCGAATTATTATGAGACTTAGCGTATGAAAATATGGAATGTAACATTACATCCTTTGGAACGTTCGTCCTCGAATGTTGAACTGATGCGCTTATTAGCCTCATAACTTATCAACGAGTCTACTTTTCAATGCAGCAAACGTTCGTCACAAAGAATTATATACGTTTTATGAAAACGCGGCAAAGAAACTCCATTTGGGACCCACATAAGAGGTGAATTATATTCATTTGAGCTCATTCTTCGACCCTATACAGTCTCAAAATGTTCTCCATAATTCAAGAGTAAAAACCAAATGTAAAACACCCAAATACATGAGGTTGTTTAGTAGCTGGTTAGAGTTATGTAGTTATTAGTAATATATGAATTAATTATGAGGAAATTTTTGTATTGTTTTATGAAGGGATAAATTTGCGGGGTTTAGTTACTCCACGTTCTATACTGAATAATATACTACATAGATTCCCTCATAACTTATACATGTATTAGTTATACGGATTTTTAAATCAAACACCGTATTAATTTATACATGAATATCTTATATATGCATAACTCGCATACAAACCAGCTACAAATCGACCGGTAATTAATGATTTTGCTAAACCTTCTATAAGAGACTTGACCAAAAAAATGGGACAACCAATGCACAGAGTTCTAAATAGCATCTACCTCATACTCCTAAGAGGAATGTTATGATTATATTCTACGTCATGAGAACCACATGGACATTTAATAAGAAGATGGGTATCAGTACTTATCAATGAGCTCTATATTTCATCAAATTTATGCAAAACAGTTCAGGAACAGATAGAAAGGAGGTCAGTTAAGCAACGTTGTTAATTATGAGTATAGAAATTCCAAAATTCATGCCAAACAAAGAAAATCTTATATGAAATAGCACACTAATAGAGCAATACTATAGCACTTCATAATCCAATGTTACTCAAGTCATAATCATATCAAAATTATCCTCTGTAACGTTATCAGAGCAAGATAAGACAAAATTAACATAAAATAACCTCCTTCAACATTTGACATTTAATCCTGAGGAATCTCCACGTCACCATCAGATACCTCTTGTTGCAAATCCTTGGGATCTTTTCCATCAACAGTGCAACCAACAGACACACACGTCCCTAATATCTCCTTCACTGTTCCACTCAAATCCTTCGCCATTGATCTCGGTGACATCACCTTAGCTATCTCTATGACGTCATCAAGCGAGATGTTACCGTTATGCTTTATGTTTTTCGTCTTCTTCCTGTCACGTTCCGGTTCCTTCAACGCCTTTATGACTAGTGCAGCGGCTGAGGGAACGACGGATACCTTAGCTTGACGGTTCTGCACCGTTAGTTTAACGGTGACACGTAAGCCCTTCCAGTCCTTTGCGGTTTCCTTTGCAATGTCCTCACCGATTTTTTTAGGGGAAAGACCGAGTGGACCGATTTTAGGAGCGAGTGAACTCGCCGCTCCGACTTCACCGCCGGTCACTCGGACGAACACCTCGACTACCTGAGATGGATCGAACTTTGGCGGCATTTTGGCTGAGAGGATGACCTAGGGTTAAGGAGTAGAGGTTGTGGCGATTGAAATGGATAGATATAAACCTAGGGTTTACAGACTTGTTTGTTGCAACTAAAAGTATTTCAACCTTTGGGCCAAACTACTCCCTTTGTGGGCCTGCTATTGTAAATTGCACGAATTTCCATTTAAATGGGCTGCTCTTTAACTTTTACCATTTTCGTGATGAAAGTAAATGCGCGTATACCTTGTGAAATATTATGATGCGAAAATATAAATGTATGCTTAGTGAAGCATGATTCTGTTAAGGGTAAAGTCATGCGGAAATAACTATTGAAATATTATGATGTAAAAATATAAATTTATGTCCAGTGAAGCATAATACTTTATGGGAAAAAGTCTTGTTTACCCTTTATGGGCCTGCATGTTGCAACTAAAAGCATTTATTTCAACGGTTGGGCTAAACCACTTCTAATGAAATTGACCATTTATGGGCCTACAGCCTACTGTTTTATAATACGAAGCACTTCTGTAGCTTGGCCTAAAACATTTGTAATTCTCTCATGGGCTTTGCCAACATATTCTGCACGTTTATACGAGTAAAGCCGGTTAACAAATCACCAACAAGTTCGAGTCATGGGTATAGAAAAAATTATGTTAGAGAGCTCTTCCCTCCTCAATGGGAGCTACACAATGAAATTTCATATTAGTCGGATCTCCAATGAGGATATATGACATGACATGGGATGGGTTACCAAAACAATCAGTTCACTAGTCAAAATCTGCCTAAAGTCTACTTTGAACTAAGATTAGCTGAATCAATTTGAGCTAAAATATGGTTCATACCTCAATATGTTTCATTTAAGTGTATTTTTTTAGCTTTATAATTTGTTCGGAAGTTGGAAGTCAAGGGTGTGGTCTGGTCGTGAATGAAGTGGGTTAAGAATAATAAGATCTCAAGTTCAAGATTTTAGGAGATTTCTACATTAAAAGCTTAGAGAAATTTAACTCTATTATTATTGTATTTTAGAAAGGACAAATCAATTGACATGCTCGCCATGACATGTTATTGTTTTGTAGTTGTGCTTAGATTAGGTACCTAATTATACGACTTACACCGAATAAGATGAAGTGCCTATAGATCACACCTCTTTATAATATTCAACAATTTTTGAGGACCTTCGATGTATATGATGAAGTGCAGCACTAGACAAAATAAAAGACATTTCTAGAAGTTCATACGTGTCAGGAATTCCCCTTGACGTCTCACCCAACTGATGGGAGCATTCCATCAAACAAATAATTCATAATTAGCCCACACCCCACACTACCCTCCTTGATATTTCTATTGTTCTTGTCTCTATTTATGACATTATACACACGTGGGTTCCCATAACACCGTCCCTGGTTTTCATCTTCCTCTCCCTATATAAAAAAAGCCCTCCTCCAAACATTTTGGTATATTCCTTAAGCCATTTTCTTCTCCATTTGTGTGTCTTATATTTTAAGAAGAAAACTTCTATTGAGAATGGCGAAGAAGATGAAGCCTTGGATTGAGGTTGCCCCATCACTTTTTGTTTTCCCACAAATAAAATCTCATTCTCCAAAACTTGAGACTATTAAAGAAGATGATCCAGCTGAATTAGGGCAACATGGAGATGATAAATAATGTTTCCTCCTTTTAACTCTTCCCCCGTATTTTTGTTTGGATAAGGGGAAGAAGGGTACGTACGTAGGGTAAATTTCACAATCTCAGGCCGAATGTTATGGCTATGGATGAATTGTATTAGTTGTTATATGTAATCTCTTCTCTTTTTATTTATTGAAGAGAATGTATATAATATGTACTTTTAATTTTAATTTTATGTGATCGTGACATGAATTTTTGGCAAAAAAGAAAGATCTTTTGGAATTTTGATGTAAAATAAATCACATATATTTCTGTAATTATAAATAATCTCATTTTAATTAAAATAAATATTTTAAAATTAGATCGTTACTAAATATAAAAAATGTATTTTTGAAAGATTAAAAAGAAATATCACATAAATTCGGATGAATCTAATAATCTCTTAAGATTTCTCTTCTTCTTCTTTGTATGCTCTTTTAAGTTTTAATCTGCTACATTTTTCTATGTATTTTGTAAAAGGGTGTTTGAGAACACTGAGAGTACGAGATACCTCCTTCACCGATCTATCGGATCGGGTGTAGAGGCTCTTGGGTGGGAGATTTCACCTTTTTGAGAGATTCAAGTTTAACATTCTAACACATTCTGCTCAGAGAAAAAGTCAATTTTCCAATTTGGCTATAAATATTAAATTTATTTTCTGACTATAGCAAACACACAAAAAAAACGAATTATTTCTAGAGAAATGAGTAGTAATTTATACCAGGCAACTTTTCCCGATTTGGCTAAAAATATTATTGTAATTTTTTCCTGACTATAGCAAACACACACACACAAAAACGAATTATTTCTTGACAAATAATTTATACCAGGCACAACTAAATCCATTAAATGACTCAGAATTGGGATTTATGATTTGACAAATAGTTTAGAGAAACAGTTCTTAGAGAGAAAATAAAAATTGCCAAAAAGAAAATGTTGGAATATATTGGTAATAACAAGGAACGGGAAAGTCACAACAACAAACCAATGTGAACAAGAAAACTTGTCTCGCTGATGATCAATCTTTTATTTAAGATAATATTGTCTCGTATATTACTTATCTCCCAAGATAAAACAACAACCAAACTAATGAACAAAAGAAACTCAAGAGTACCCGCAAGGGTAGCCAAGTTGGTGTAGCAGTAGAGCGCGGGACTGCAAGATCACGAGTTCGATCCCCTTCATAAACCTTCTTGGTTGAGTCTGTCACACATGACTTGTCAAGTGTGGTTAATACGTGGTTTGCAGGCTATTGCGTCAGCCCGAGGTTTACCCTGTGCGCACTCGAAAGAGTAGCGGCTGCGGGTTCCTTCGTCAACAACAAAAAAAAAAAAACTCAAGAGTTCGCTATAGGAAGAAAGATCTTAGAGTGTTTGATTGCTAAAGAAGAAGAACAATTTCAAAAAATTGTCTAGAGAATGTGTTAAGTGTATTCTGCAAATGAGCCAAAGGCCTCATTTTATAGTGTTGAGAAGATGATTTTCCAATTGCTCATGTAATGGCCTTGAATGACTATGTAATAGCCTTAATTATGGAGTGTTAATTCAGCCAAATAATGATTGAATTCATTTGGGATGTAATGGAGGTTTAATGCCTCAAAACCAGCCCAAGAGTCATGTCTTTTCGTCTCTCGTCGCAGCCTCTGGACTACCAGCGCCGCGGCGAGGCGCCGCGGTGCCACAACTTCAGAGAGTTAGCGCCGCGGCCCTATTCATGACTCGTTTCATCTTTAAACACATTGTACACTTCTTCTTTCATTTCCAATGTGGAACCTACACGTCATTTGGCCAACGTGAAACAATTCGTATACGTATCAATATCTCTTCCATTTAAGAAAATTATGATCTTTGGCATTGTATGTACACGTATATGAAAAGAACGTTTCCGACGTGTGGGGCCCCTAATTATTCGATTCGTAAATTAATTATGTTTCACATTTAATAAATATTTTAAACGGGGTGTTTCTAGATGGATGCGCCAATATTGCGTTGACGTAGTAATATATTAATATATAACGAGTTTATAAAATCATCACATGCAGTAGTGAGTAGTAGCCATTTCCCATCACCTTCTCTTCCTACACCTTAAAAAAAGGAAATAGTTATGAGAGATATACCAGCACTTTAGATCCCTCAAAGTATTGATATAATTTAATTTTGATCCTTGTTACATGAATTAACACATTTTGATCTTTAATTTATTAAATTGTGCATTTTGATCCCATATATAAAAAAACATGTTATATTTATATTATTTTAAAAAGGAAAAAAACTCAAATATGTCATCGAACTATCAGAAAATGTTCATTCATGTCACTCGTTAATAGTTTGCTAAAACATACCACCGTTGTTACCATTTTGGGTCATTGATGTCATTACTCACTAATAGAATCTTACTACTATAAGATTTGCCACGTGACTATCTAAATCTTTCATTTTACTAGTGACATATAAGAAGACATTCTTGACATCAAGCTGATGAATGGGCCAAGACTTGGATAGAACAATGCTGAGGACAGTCCGGATGGTTGCGGACTTTACGACCGGGATGAACGTTTCATCACAATCCACTCTTACCTGTTGAGACTTGCCATCACCTACAAGACGGACCTTGTACTTCTCAAAAGAACCATCAAATTTCTTTTTATGTATAAAAATCCACATAGAACAAATAAAATTAGCATCAGATGTACAGGGTATTAGGTCTCACGTCTTATTATCAATAAAAGCATTATATTCATCAATCATTGTTGTCACGATCCGATCCGACGGGCAGCGACTAAGCGCCCTAATGACGTCATTATTCTAACCTGTCGCACATAATTCAACTAACACGTAAGGGAAATATGAAATCCGACAGCATAACTGTCGCGCCCTTTTCCGGCCGCGACTTTTATTTTCTAAACTCCTGCTGCTCAAATTAAAAGGTTAGAAAATAAAATAATAAAATGCTAAAGGAAAGTTAAAGAAATGTTTAAAGTGCTAAAGAAGTTTGCTAGAATGCTAAGGGTTCGCGGAGTCGCCACCTAATTAATTGGGTGAATTAGGACACCTAAATGTTTAACTAGTTCGAAGTAAAACATTAACTCCATTTTAAGGGTCTGCTAAACTTAATGAGATTCTGGGTAGGGGTTCTTTATTAATCTAGAGGGAAGGGGTTAGGCACCCTCTAAGATCCGCTAACTTGCGGTTGTCCTGCCAAACCTAGGGTAATTATTGTATTTTTAAAAATGCAAAGTAAAAGATCTTCCCGCTTAATAAAATGCTAAAAAAAATGTTAAAATGTTTAAAGGTGCTTAAGTCTAAAAGAGGGCAAAAGGTGTTATTTGCTAAAGTTTAAAAGGTGCTTAAAGGTACTAAAAGATTAATTTTAAAAGCTAAAGGGTGCTAAAGGTGCTAAAGGGCGCTTAAAAAATGCTAAATACTAAAGGCGCTTAAAATGCTAAATGCTAAAGTCTTTGAAAGTAGTGCTACTATGCTAAAGTACAAAAGAGTGCTAGGAGGTGCTAAAATATTAAGGACGGAATGTGCTAAAGGTGTTAACTGCTAAAGGGCGATTAAAAGTGCTAAAAAGGGCCAGAAATGCTAAGATGCTACAGGTGCTTTATGGACTAATTGTGTATACTGCTAGCTGAATTAATCTTGCCTATCCTGCGTACAGTATTATAGATGCTTAAAGACGATTCTTGAAGGTTTAGGAAAAAATCTGTTATGAGTTTTAATAAAAAAAAATGTTGGTTTTATGATGCGAGTTAAATCATTTAAATTATTTTTGCAGAATTTAGACACGTCTAATAGTCCTAAAAGACAAATAAAGTAGAAGTGAGTTTCTAATTATGAATTACTTTCCACCTTATACGTTTGAAGCTTAATTGTTCCAAATATCCTAAATATTACAGAAATAGAGTAATTGAATTACAAATAACAGATAAATAAATGAAATGCAAGTAAAGAGAGAGAATGGGATTTAAGGATGCTCTTTACGACGGATGGCGGCGTCCTATTTGTTTTTCTAGGAATTCTTGAAGCGGGAATGCGAATGCGGATGTGGATGCGGGTCGCCATTTGAAATGGCTTGCGATGAGCCTCGCCGTGAGACTCTTTATTTTGCTCCAATGCGTGCCATGCAAAAATAAGAGAAGATAAAGATTAGTATGCACTCCAAATAATATAAGATATGAATAATAGAAGAAACACTAAACACTGGCATATGTTTATAATGTGTGCGATCTGCCGACCAAAACAATCCATCTTTGTTTAACCAAATGCGATTCATGTAAACAATATGTCTCTGTGAACATTATTTCCCGATTTCAAGAAAACTATACCGATATACCGCAACACAGGCGGAGAAAGCGAGCAAGCGATGGCGATGGGTCATTCGGTTATAAAAAAAAAACAAGGCTATCCAAGATGCCTAAAGTAGACTCAATAACATTACGGACTATCAACCCATCTATCTATGTTTAAATTAGCGATCGGGCGTGAAGGACGTCATGCGAGGATAACAACTAAGAGATTTAGATTTTTCGAGGCATATCAGACACCAATCAGCAAACGGGACCATTGATACTTTCTTTAGCCTCTTTTACATTCCATCGATGTCAAATTATGTGAGTTGCAACCCGCTATTATAGATGTCCAGTTCAAACAAATAAAGACACAAATATTGCTACCCCGACTAAAGCTATATCAATAACGCCTTGACTAAAAGAACAAGTTTAGGAATAGGACCAAACTTGAAACTGTATTCAAGCTAAAGTCACCAACATGTATATTGAAGCATTACTGTGGCCTATTGACACATCTCATGATTCTTAAGAGTTCGACAGTTACAAAGATTAGGCTGCCTATGCAAACAAATCACTTTAGCTAGGTATGAATCCCATGGCGATTCGTGAATAAGAGATAACGGACCTAATGTTAACATATTCCGTTTTTTCAATACGGTGAATTTAGATTGAAAATGCAAGTGAGTTTAGCTATTTCATGAAGGGTCAACAACACAACATTGAATAACCTCGAGGATTTGTCAAACCGCAACTCATTTTTAACAAGTTGATTCCAATGAGCGATGTGCACAAACCGCAGACAAACCGGACAGACGCATTCGACTACACAGATTTCCAATTTGGTATTAGCACCTCTTATTCACAAGCAAAGGCAGCGAGAAGGGCTTCCAACATCCAATAAACCACATAACTGGACTAGAAGGACAACTTTAGAGAAACAGATATTCATGACCCCGGTTGTCCCGGTACAAATATGTTATTTTCAGGTTATAACATTCACAAATATGGGCGAGAGACACTGCAGTGCTAAAAAACAGCCAAAACATGCTTCATATGGACTTAGCGCACCTAAACAACATCCCTCATACTCACACATTGCAAAGTATACGAAGATATACAGTTGCGATATACGTCCAACGTATAAGGAAAGCAATATACCTTGTATAGATTGTCATAGATTCATGAGCGGATAGAAAGCAGATAGGTGATGCGATTACATTTACTACTTACTATTTTAAAACACTTGGACTACCAAATTAACTAATCGCAACATGAAGAATCCAACTAAGAAAACCAATCTGATTTATATAGGCTGAGCAAACAGATTAATACAATTAACATCGATTAAATTCGTGATAAACCCACATAACACAGAAATCTAACAAATACAAAAGGAGTTCGATTTTACCTTCTCCGGGCAGCGACCCGGGGCAGCGTATCAAGTCGTCGGAGCCACTCGACGGGTTTTGGGTTTGCGATGCGAATAGAAGGGAAGGTTTTGCTCGCTGATTCCCTTGGTTGTATTTAACTACTGTGCTCTGGTTTCGATGCTATCTATCTTTGATCGAGCCCCGAGTCGATCCTGAGCTCTCTCTTATATGCTATGGGTACCTCTCTCCGACCTCTGTCGATGCTCTCTCGATTCTTTGTTGGACTCATATGAGCCCTGCTCTGTGTTCTTGCTATCTCGTGGTGATTCGACTCGGATTACGAAGGTGCTCCCCACTCCTAAAGAAGGCGATTGCTCTTGACTCATGTGCTCGACCCCTCTCCGTCGATCCTCGACTGAGTTCTATTGCAGGTGTTTATGTAGCCCCTCTTCGGGTTCTATGGTTGGTATGCAAATAAAATTTGAGATTTCTATGCCTATTCTTGCTCGACCGCACGATTCGCACTTGATACGCCACGATTTCATATTGATTCTTCCATTTTGTTGTGAGATTTGGGGTGTGTTTATGGTAAGAAATCACCAAGACGTGTGTGCGAGTGAAGAAAGGAAAGTCGCCGGATTCTCAGGCGAGAATCACGGCGACGAAGGCGTGAGGTGAAGTTGCGGCTACTTAGTTTTTTTAGGGTTCTTAGCGTTTTTCTTTAAGTGGAGGACGATGGGTAAGGTAAAAGAATGGCTGGGTCGCGGGTAATGGGCTGATAAGGGAAAAGGGGCGTGGGCCGGGGCGCGGTTGGGCCATGCGGGTCACGGGCATTGGCCCAAAGGCTGGGCTGGTGAAGGGCTGCGTTTTGGGTAGAGTTTAGGTATTAAATTAGGTGTACTAGTTTTAGGTTAGTTAATTAATTAGCTAATTAATTCTAGGCAAGTGTATTAATAATTAATTGTGATTAAATTATCTAAAATAAACGCGGGCGTGCTATTTAAATTAATGCTTAATACTTTAGAATGCGGCGCTATTTATTAAAACTTATTATTATGCATTATTGCGAAGTTAAATTAAAATTGAATTGAGTTTAGATTAAATTATTTAAATGCTAGATATTTAGGAATTGTTTAAAGCTTTATAAATGCGGTGCTATTAAATGCATATATCAGATTAAAAAATTGACTTTAAATTACAAATGATTACTAATAAATGCGGCTATGCTACCTGACACGACGTTATCGCTAAATTATTTATTTTATGCATTTATTAATTATTTAAGAATTACGACAAAGCTTAAAGTTAATTAATGCGGGCGCGGGACTCCAAGTGTTTAAAACTCTACGTAAGACGCGATGCCATTATTAAATTATTTATTTATGCATGTATTTATGTCTACTCGCTGCATTTTATTATAAAAATCATAAAAAATTATTTTACAAAATTAGTGTAATTTTATAGTTAATGGCTGGACGGGAGGGTCAAAATTGGGTGTCAACAGATGTCCCTCTTTGTATGGAGATGATGGAAGAATCTTCGGACAAAGACGTTGACTCATAGCCAATTTTGTCTCGATCTTCAGAATTGCAAAAATGTTGGCGGATAGACAAAGGTGCGCAAAAATCAAAATCTGTCCCAGTGTCGAGTTATGACGACACTGGGTTACCATGGTCAAAACACCAAGGCGGGCTAATGCGGACTCAAAGCTGTCCCAGTGTCGAGTTATGATGACACTGGGCTATGGTGTAAAAAGTAAAAGAATATAACTGGCTTGAACCTGGGGTGTACTGCTATGGCTTGTGGTGCTGGGTTCTACGGTGATGTGAGCGAGTGGACCGGCGGCAGGCGTACGCCAATCGTTGGGAAGGTTGGCCCAACAGTTGCCGGTTATTTGAGAAAATCCACGTTGTGCTCCCTGCTCTGCGTGCTAAGACTTAAACAAGCGGTTAGTGCATGCTGTTAAGGCAAAATGATGATGCATAATTTTAAAGTAATGCAAGCTGAGTAGAAAAGGTTATCCCGCAAAAATATGATGCTGCTTTGTATTGATGCGATCTGCAAATGTTGTGATTTACCGCACTGCGGGCGTGTTGCGATTGTGAATGCGGATCGTTGTCTTGCTGCAATTGCCTGTAGACTAAAGCTCAAGAAAGAGTTAGTGCATAGCGCTAAGGCAAAATGATGACGCATCATTTTAAAAACAATGTATTTGTGAGTAGAAAAGGTTATCCCGCAAAATGTGATGCTGCTTTGTGTTGATGCGATCTGCAAATCTTGTGATTTTTCGACCTTGCAGGGCGTGTTGCGATTGTGAACGCGGATATGTCGTCCTTGCTGCAAATGTACCTGTAGACTAAAGCTCAAGAAAGAGTTAGTGCATAACTGCTAAGACAGAATAAAGCATGAATGAGAGGAAATGCAATTTTGAGAACAGAGAAAATCGTCCCTGTGCAGATGTGATATGCTGATGATGGCGTCGTTTTCGGACTTGCTGTGCTGATAACGTCGTTGCCTGGACATAATGCTGATAACGTCGTTGCCTGGACGTGTTGTTGTTGGCGTCGTTGCGTAGACGCAATGCTGATGATGTCGTTGCCTGGACATAATGCTGATGACGTCGTTGCCTGGACGTGTTGCTGCTGCTCCTGTAGAATAAATGCTCCTGCGAACTAAGCTTGAGAAAACGTTAGTGTATACCTGTTTAAACAAAATGATAAATATATATGAGAAATGCAATTATGTGAATAAGGATGTCTTCCCTGTATGATATGTGGGGTGTTGTGAATGCTGAGATGTTGTCCTTGGGCGGACATGCTAAATCGCCGCAGCCGAATTGTCATGATGCCTTTGTTGTGATGCATTCGTGAACCATGTGGATTGTCATGATGTCTTTGTTGTGCGTTTGTACGCTGCATGAGTTCTGATTTGACTCTAGGCAGGCGATGCGCTATAACTTATTGCGGACTTTTGAATTACGAATGTTGATTGTCGGTGCCTCTATCCTCGGCGTATGGAATCATATTTGTCGGTGTCCTTTCGTGGCGAAGTCCTAAGATGTCCCGATTTTGGTAATGGCCCGAGTCGGATATATGTCGTCGCTTTGGACATAATCGATAACGTCGTTGCTGGACGTCTGCCGCCGCTCTATAGGATAGATGCTCCGCAAGCTTGAGAAAACATTAGTGTATACTGTTTAAATGAAATGGTAAACACATACGAGAAGTGCAATTTTATGGGTAGAGATGTTGTCCTCTTCGCGGATGAATATCGAGATGTCGTCCTTGCGTGGACATGCTAAATCTTTGCCGCGATCGAATTGTTATGATGCCTTTGTTGTGTGCGATCTGGTTGCAAGTTTGACTTTATGCCCGAGTTGTGCGCTAGGTTTTGTTGCGGAACTCAACTTTGATTGCCGATTGTTGATGCCGCTTTTCTGCTGCTGCTTCGACGCGGACTTTGAATTTTGAGATTTTTGTCATATCTTACGCCTCTGCTTTGTTTCTTTGCGAAGAAACTTCTTGCCGTATTTTCGGCTATTGCATTTGTTGCTACATTAATATGAAAAGACTGCGCTCGAAGAAAATTTTGTGAGTTTTGGGGTCGATTTGTATTTGACCGCGCCTTGTCCGCCTTGACATCTGCGTGCACAGTGCGCTTGGATTTGCGGCCGCATGCAGTTTCCTACATTGTCCCGATTTTGAGAAGGTGTCATGTTGCTCTTCTTTCGAGACCCTGCTTTGCTATAGGAACGAGCGAGTTAGGCTCGTTCGCTCGGATGCCTTGAATCGGTCGTATCATTTGGACCGTGCCTTTGATCTTGTGAAATATTGATGCTCTGCCATTGCTAAGTCAAATACAAATCGACCTTTGGGGGGATGATAAATCTCTCTAAAAATGCAACACAAACGGTTAGCATAAAGCACATAATTTGCGGGTATGTAGCAGATATATTGCATATAGCACATTTTCAAACGTTTCCTAACATGCAGGGGGGACCTCTTTATGCCAGAGGGAAGCCTAAACGTCACTTATGCGAGATTATGACGGGTTTGTCCAAGTCGTCCAACTATAATGCCTTTGTTGGAAATGGCGACCAAATGACGGTGCACTTTTCCCAATTTCAGCATGTCATGATTGGGTTTGGATTTATGCATCATTGACACGCTACACATAATATCTTTGGTTGGTCGTTTGGGTTGAGAAACCGTCGACAAGTTTGGTGTCTTCCTAATTGTGGTGTCGATGCAAGGACCAACCCACCTAAGGTAAATGCGTCATGCCCTAAAATAAAGGTGGTATAGCTCATCTTAAGTTTCTAAGATTTGGCTTTTTCTAGGCCTTGAGTTCCCGGCGGACAACTCAGTGAGAAGGCTACGCGGTGATCGACGAACCGATCTAACTCGTGACGCGCCAACTCTCCTAAAATTTGGATATTTTTGAAAGAAATTTGCGGGTGCGCGGAGCACACCAGCGCGTGAGCGTGTGATTGTGTGAATTTTCCAGAATGGAAGAAATATGAGCGGAATGCCAGTTTAAGGAAAGCAGTAAAGCAAGTAGCAAAAAATAAACAAAATACAACACACAAAATTAAATGCAAAATAATTGCCAAACAATAACCTAGGTGCATTGTGGTTAAGAACCTAAAATCCCGATGAGTCGCCATTTCGCGCCTTTTTAAGTGCATGACTTTTATTTTCTAAACTCCTGCTGCTCAAATTAAAAGGTTAGAAAATAAAATAATAAAATGCTAAAGGAAAGTTAAAGAAATGTTTAAAGTGCTAAAGAAGTTTGCTAGAATGCTAAGGGTTCGCGGAGTCGCCACCTAATTAATTGGGTGAATTAGGACACCTAAATGTTTAACTAGTTCGAAGTAAAACATTAACTCCATTTTAAGGGTCTGCTAAACTTAATGAGATTCTGGGTAGGGGTTCTTTATTAATCTAGAGGGAAGGGGTTAGGCACCCTCTAAGATCCGCTAACTTGCGGTTGTCCTGCCAAACCTAGGGTAATTATTGTATTTTTAAAAATGCAAAGTAAAAGATCTTCCCGCTTAATAAAATGCTAAAAAAAATGTTAAAATGTTTAAAGGTGCTTAAGTCTAAAAGAGGGCAAAAGGTGTTATTTGCTAAAGTTTAAAAGGTGCTTAAAGGTACTAAAAGATTAATTTTAAAAGCTAAAGGGTGCTAAAGGTGCTAAAGGGCGCTTAAAAAATGCTAAATACTAAAGGGCGCTTAAAAATGCTAAATGCTAAAGTGCTGAAAGTAGTGCTACTATGCTAAAGTACAAAAGAGTGCTAGGAGGTGCTAAAATATTAAGGACGGAATGTGCTAAAGGTGTTAACTGCTAAAGGGCGATTAAAAGTGCTAAAAAGGGCCAGAAATGCTAAGATGCTACAGGTGCTTTATGGACTAATTGTGTATACTGCTAGCTGAATTAATCTTGCCTATCCTGCGTACAGTATTATAGATGCTTAAAGACGATTCTTGAAGGTTTAGGAAAAAATCTGTTATGAGTTTTAATAAAAAAAAAATGTTGGTTTTATGATGCGAGTTAAATCATTTAAATTATTTTTGCAGAATTTAGACACGTCTAATAGTCCTAAAAGACAAATAAAGTAGAAGTGAGTTTCTAATTATGAATTACTTTCCACCTTATACGTTTGAAGCTTAATTGTTCCAAATATCCTAAATATTACAGAAATAGAGTAATTGAATTACAAATAACAGATAAATAAATGAAATGCAAGTAAAGAGAGAGAATGGGATTTAAGGATGCTCTTTACGACGGATGGCGGCGTCCTATTTGTTTTTCTAGGAATTCTTGAAGCGGGAATGCGAATGCGGGTCGCCATTTGAAATGGCTTGCGATGAGCCTCGCCGTGAGACTCTTTATTTTGCTCCAATGCGTGCCATGCAAAAATAAGAGAAGATAAAGATTAGTATGCACTCCAAATAATATAAGATATGAATAATAGAAGAAACACTAAACACTGGCATATGTTTATAATGTGCCTGATCCTGACCAAAACAATCCATCTTTGTTTAACCAAATGCGATTCATGTAAACAATATGTCTCTGTGAACATTATTTCGATTTCAAGAAAACTATACTCGATATACCGACAGACGCAGAGAAAGCGAACAAGCGATGAACTGATGGGTCATTCAGTTATAAAAAGAAACAAGGCTATCCAAGATGCCTAAAGAGTAGACTCAATAACATTCTGGACTATCAACCCATCTATCTATGTTTAAATTAACAGTCAGGCCAGCAGCAAAGACGTCATGCGAGGGTAACAACTAAGAGATTTGGATTTTTCAAGGCATATCAGACACCAATCAGCAAACGGGACCATTGATACTTTCTTTAGCTTCTTTTACATTCCATCGATGTCAAATTATGTGAGTTGCAACCCGCTATTATAGATGTCCAGTTCAAACAAATAAAGACACAAATATTGCTACCCCGACTAAAGCTATATCGATAACGCCTTGACTAAAAGAACAAGTTGCCGGACTAGGACCAAACTTGAAACTGTATTCAAGCTAAAGTCACCAACATGTATATTGAAGCATTACTGTGGCCTATTGACACATCTCATGATTCCTAAGAGTTCGACAGTTACAAAGATTAGGCTGCCTATGCAAACAAATCACTTTAGCTAGGTATGAATCCTATGAGCGATTCAAGAATAAGAGATAACGGACCTAATGTTAACATATTCCGTTTTTTCAATACTTGAATTTAGATTGAAAATGCAAGTGAGTTTAGCTATTTCATGAAGGTCAACAACACAACATTGAATAACCTCGAGGATTTGTCCAAACCGCAACTCATTTTTAACAAGTTCGATTCCAATGAGCGATGTGACAGGCAACCAGAATAAACCTGGACACGCGTTCGACTACAGATTTCCAATTTGGTATTAGCACCTCTTATTCGCAAGCAAAGGCAGCGAGAAGGGCTTCCAACATCCAATAAACCACATAACTGGACTAGAAGGACAACTTTAGAGAAACAGATATTCATGACCCCGGTTGTCCCGGTACAAATATGTTATTTTCAGGTTATAACATTCACAAATATGGGCGAGAGACACTGCAGTACTAAAAAAAAACAGCCAAAACATGCTTCATATGGACTTAGCGCACCTAAACAACATCCCTCATACTCACACATTGCAAAGTATACGAAGATATACAGTTGCGATATACGTCCAATGTATAAGGAAAGCAATATACCTTGTATAGATTGTCATAGATTCACCAGCGGATAGAAAGCAGATAGGTGGTGCGATTCACATTACTACTTACTATTTTAAAACACTTGGACTACCAAATTAACTAATCGCAACATGAAGAATCCAACTAAGAAAACCAATCTGATTTATATAGGCCAAGCAAACAGATTAATACAATTAACATCGATTAAATTCGTGATAAACCCACATAACACAGAAATCTAACAAATACAAAAGGAGTTCGATTTTACCTTCTCCGGGCAGCGACCCGGGGCAGCGTATCAAGTCGTCGGAGCCACTCGACGGGTTTTGGGTTTGCGATGCGAATAGAAGGGAAGGTTTTGCTCGCTGATTCCCTTGGTTGTATTTAACTACTGTGCTCTGGTTTCGATGCTATCTATGCTGACTGAGCCCCCCAGAATTCGATCCTGAGCTCTCTCTTATATGCTATGGGTACCCTCTCTCTGACCTCCTAATCGATGCTCTCTCGATTGCTGTTGGACTCATATGAGCCCTGCTCTGTGTTCTTGCTATCTCGTGGTGATTCAGTCGATTCGAAGGTGCTCCCCACTCAAAGAAGGCGATTGCTCGACTCATGTGCTCGACCCCTCTCCGTCGATCCTCGACTGAGTTCTATTGCATGTGTTTATGTAGCCCCTCTTCGGGTTCTATGTTTGGTATGCAATTAAGGCTGAGATTTCTATGCCTATTCTTGCTCTGAATTCGCACGATTCGCACTTGATATGCTACTGATTTCATATTGATTCTTCCATTTTGTTGACGAGATTTGGGGTGTGTTTATGGTAAGAAATCACTGAAGACGTGTGTGCAGGTGAAGGGAAAGGAAAGTCGCCGGATTCTCAGGCGAGAATCACGGCGACGAAGGCGTGAGGTGAAGTTGCGGCTACTTAGTTTTTTTAGGGTTCTTAGCGTTTTTCTTTAAGTGGAGGACGATGGGTAAGGTAAAAGAATGGCTGGGTCGCGGGTAATGGGCTGATAAGGGAAAAGGGGCGTGGGCCGGGGCGCGGTTGGGCCATGCGGGTCACGGGCATTGGCCCAAAGGCTGGGCTGGTGAAGGGCTGCGTTTTGGGTAGAGTTTAGGTATTAAATTAGGTGTACTAGTTTTAGGTTAGTTAATTAATTAGCTAATTAATTCTAGGCAAGTGTATTAATAATTAATTGTGATTAAATTATCTAAAATAAACGCGTGCGTGCTATTTAAATTAATGCTTAATACTTTAGAATGCGGCGCTATTTATTAAAACTTATTATTATGCATTATTGCGAAGTTAAATTAAAATTGAATTGAGTTTAGATTAAATTATTTAAATGCTAGATATTTAGGAATTGTTTAAAGCTTTATAAATGCGGTGCTATTAAATGCATATATCAGATTAAAAAATTGACTTTAAATTACAAATGATTACTAATAAATGCGGCTATGCTACCTGACACGACGTTATCGCTAAATTATTTATTTTATGCATTTATTAATTATTTAAGAATTACGACAAAGCTTAAAGTTAATTAATGCGGGCGCGGGACTCCAAGTGTTTAAAACTCTACGTAAGACGCGATGCCATTATTAAATTATTTATTTATGCATGTATTTATGTCTACTCGCTGCATTTTATTATAAAAATCATAAAAAATTATTTTACAAAATTAGTGTAATTTTATAGTTAATGGCTGGACGGGAGGGTCAAAATTGGGTGTCAACAATAACGCTGCAACAATAACATATGCCAGAATAGGAAAGCCGGCAAGGCTGCTTTTACACAAGAATGTACCTGCCTCCTGGGGAGTCACAACTAACCAACATAATATAACAGGCAAGCCGACAAGGCTGCCACCAAATAGTATCACGTATACACGGAAAAATCCCAACACAGAATACAACAACATGGCTGACCAAAACAGATTTATAACTCTACATAAGTACAACCCACAACTGTCTACAGACCTCTATAAGAAGGATAAAGACATGTGACGGGACATGGCCTCGTCATGCCCCTAAATATACAAAAGTCAAAATAATAGGGTTCTGTACCAAAATGACAAAGCTCTGAATCAAAGGAGCTTTCCAAACAGCTGAGCAGGAACCTAGACCGGAGGATCACCGAACTGAGCACCTGTACCTGCGGGCATGAACGCAGCCCCTCGAGGAAAGGGGGTCAGTACGAAATAATGTACTGAGTAAGTAAAACATGAAGTACTGTAAGAAAGATCATAAGTGACCAATAGATAACAAGAGACAGGTATAATAATCAGAATCCAAATCCAACTGTGCCAAATACAAATGAGAGTCAACTGTGCCTTATAAAAATGAGAGTCATGTACATATACAAACCGTACCCGGCCCCCCAGTGAGGTTCTCGGTGTGAATGAAACCATATACACATATATACCATACCCGACCCATTATGAGACTTGGTGTGAAATCATATACATATCGTACCCGACCCATTATGGGACTCGGTGTGAAATAATATACATGTCGTACCCGACCCATTATGGGACTCGGTGTGAACTCATCATTCGACTCTTAATAAAATCATTAAACCGAACTCTTTACTGAAAATCTAAGGCACTTCTCATAACTCATATTACTAGGAATTAGACTGTATAGAAACTATGTACGTCCGCCGTACGTTTACTTAATAAAAATCATGCCAAAAGAAATAAGGAAGAGTTTCACATACCTCTTAGTCGAACTAATCAACTCAATATTAAGATATGTCTCGTCTAGTACGTCAACCTCAAATGAAGCCAAAACAGTCTCTAACCAATCAGTCAATGTTCCGTCGATTTTTGCCCAATTTCTTGCCCAATTTTATCAATTCTTAGACTCCAAATTGTCATGCATACAATCTACAATGTTAATCCCTCTTCTTAGCATGTTTTTCTTCCTAAAATTCCATCTTAAATTTCGAATTTTTATGGCAATTTCATCGGCCAGCAGTGGGCAATTTTTCCACTGTTTTGGTGCAACTCTTGACTTATAATTTAGATGAAGAATGTAGTCTAGGAAGAGGAAATAAAAGCTTGATTTTTTTGGTTACGGGGAAGGTGATTTTCGGCTGATGTGGGGGGAGAGGGAGGAGAATTTGTGTATTATTTGAAGTTAGAATGAAGAGCATAGGTTTAAGAAAAATCTGTATTTTTTTATTACACATAGGTCCTCAAGTCTCCCAATTAATAAATCTTAAACCCACTTCTTTTAAATCTTAACTCCCGCTTCCTTTATTCCCGAGAATTTCATAAAGCCTCGTATTCTCAATGTCATAATTTTTATAATACGTTGCCAACTCATAACAGGAATATACAATTATTACTATAAGTTTCCAACATCTTTCCGGAATCACATCCTCTTGCTTACTAACTTCCGAATTAGCATATATAAACATACTTAATAATCAATATTCGCATCCTATTTCCTTAATTACGTTCTTAATTATCGCCTTAACCAACATATAAACATGTATGGCATTCCACTCTTTTATTTCTCTTCAATACACAGTTGAAATCACTCATTATTGCCTATGGTCCTTGTACCTGGCCATGTAACCTTCTAATATCTATCCACAGTTCCCTTTTCAGAGCCATATCATTGAATGCACACACCACGATTATATGAGAACTTTTCTTTATACCCCTAAGTGTCACCCCGCAGTGTATCAATTACTTCGTACAATTTTTTTTTAATATTCACCTCTTAGGGATGAGGCCTCCACAATAACCTTATTCCTCCATTTGGATGCTCAGTAAAATTAGTACTAAAAGATCACCCACTACACAAGTTAAGAGAGACACTATGAGTTTCTTCCCTTTTAACCTTTGGTTTCAAGAGACCAAATAACCCCATCTTAGCATTCTGCGTGAACCAATGCATTGAAACTGTGCACAAATGCATTGTTGACATTCAATTTTGACCCGTTTTTCGTATATTTATTGCAATTTTATGTGTTTTAGGACACCGCATTTTAATCATCATTTTTTGCATTTTTCGCATAATATTCTATGTTTATTTCTTCACAAAAATGACATTGCATATTTTATTTTAAATTAAGCATTATGTCTTTGTTAATATTATGTTTCTATTATTATTACACAGTCGTTTATTTTAATAATATTTGCATCTCTTTAAATAATTAATCGGCACCGCGTTTTTACTTTTAATCAGGCATTATACATTTCTTAAATATTGCATTCTAGTATTATTGCGTCGGCATTTGCATTTTAATAATGTTGCATCTTTTGAAATAATTTTTCTTTAAATAATTAACCAGCCTTGCATTTTTTGTCAAACCAGTCCGATCCAAGACACGATTTGAATCAGTCCAATCCAACACCATTTTTTTAAATTAATTTCATCCAAACACTCTCTTTTATTTCCCCCCCTAAAATCAAATACCACTTTTCATCCCCCCCCCCCCCCCCAAAAAAAACTAAACCAAACCCTAAACCGACCCTCTTTTTTTTTATGCGTTTGGTTTCGCCATCTTGCGATCTGTCTGGGATCGATTGGGCATGATTTAGTATTTGTTATTTTTTTTTTGTTTTTGTTTGTGGACTGGTTTGATTTCTCTCTTTTGAATATGTCGCCGGAGTTCTCAGAACTCCGGCGAACTTCATTTTGATCTATTGCAGTATCTGTGGTATATCTGTTGTTGGTATATTTGGTTGGAGACTGATTTGATTTCTGTTTTGGTGATTCGCCGCAGTTTGAGAACTCCGGCGAGCTCTCATCGCTTTCCGTGCCTTATTCGCTCCGAATCGCCACTATATTGCCGCCAGGCGGATTTTCGACATTTTTGGGCCCTCTAAAACATTCTGGCGAAGTTGGTTAATTCACTGGTGTTTTTACTAATTGCTGGACTGATTCTGGATTGTTTTTCAGCCTTTGTTGTCACTGTTTTTAGCCATTTTGGCGGACTGGTTTTAGGCTATTTTTGCTACTGATTTTGGCTATGATGCTGGACTGATTTTTAGTCTATTTTTGCTATATTTTTTGCTGGTTTACTGATTTAGAACAAATACTACACTGTTGGTATTTTACTGATTTGAACAAGATGCTACACTTGTTTGGCCGATGAAAAAGTTATCCGTCGATTTTTGAGGTCTCCACAGTTGCAAAGACGGAAAAAATAAAATAAATGAAGCTTTCTGGGCAAGGATGATTTATTCCACTTACACCGGATAACCAACATACGCTGGCAGGGCGAATTCTCGCAGCCGCACTTGTTTAGGCTGTCCCACTTTATATATTTTTTATATCTGAGCCCTCCGTGTTTAAAACTATTATTGTTTTGGCGCGGATCTGAAAGTTTTATTTATTTTATTGCTTTTAACAATATTGGCCGATGAAGGAATCTCCGTCTGATTTCCAAGGCCTCCTCTGTGCAAAAGACGGATTTATTTATTTATTTTTTGCTTTACTTATTAAATTCCTGTCATTGCTTTAAAATTATTTGTTCTAGTACTAACACTTTTACTAAGTGTTTATGCAGGTACCCGGAGATCATCTTGTGCAGAAGGCCTAAAAATGGCTAAAAGATGTCCCGAAGTTTTATTTTTATGTCGCATTTAATTTTAGTTTTATTATTTTGTATTGCTTTTTATTTTAATTATAAATTATGAAAAATGCTTAGAATAGGTAGAATAAAAAGGGCAATAAATAATTAACCTGGGCTTGAACGAATAACCGCAAGTTAGCGGATCTTAAAGGATGTTCAACCCCTTCCCTTTAGGATAATAAAGAACTCTGATCCAGAATCTCACTAATTTCGCAGATCACTAAATGGAGGTCAATTGCAGTATTTTTATTGCAATAAACCAAGTGTCCTAATTCACTTAAATAATTAGGTGACGACTCTTTAAAAACAACATTATTGCTCCATCCAGGGGAACAGCGCCAAAGAGCAACGTTGCGGATACCGTTCAGACCCCCGAGGTCAAAAACGGGCGCGACAGCATGGCGACTCTGCTGGGGATATCAGGTTCTTGATCATAGCAAACCCAGGTTAATTAAATATTGCAATTTATTTTGCTTTTATATTTGTTGTAAATGTTTTATATTGTTTGCTTGTATTTTGTAATTAACTACTTTAATTGCTACATTCTTTTATTGCTTTCCTTAAATTGTCATTCCGCTCATATTTCCTCCATTCTGGAAAATTGACAATGTCACACACTACACGCGAGGTGTGCTTTGCGCACCCGCAAATTTCTTTCAATTACCCAATTTTAGGAGAGTTGGCAAAGGCGCGGAGAATCCGGTCCAACCGGTGGCCGCGTAGCCTTCTCACTCGAGTAGTCCGCTCGGGAACCATTGTGTCTAGTAAGCCAAATCTTAGAAAATTTAAGATAGAGCTATATCACCCTCTTTATTTTAAGGAATGCATGCATTTAAATTAGGTGGGTCGATCCTTGGCATCGTCTCCACAACTAGGGACCTACCAAATCGTCAATAAGGTCTCATGACCCAATTGACCAATAAGCATATATGTGTAGCGTGATAATGATAGACGGATCCAAGCCTGGTCATGACACGCCGAAATTGGAAAAAGTGCACCGTCATTTGGTCGCCATTTCCAACAAAACATTGTAGTTTAACGGCTTGGACTTATTTATCATAATCTCGCATATTTGGCGTTTAGGCCGACCTCTGGCATAAGAGAGGTTCCATGCATATTAGGGCGCGCGCTTGATTTGCAGGCTTTTGTTTACTATGGTTTGTCGCTAGCAATTCTGTACATATTATTTAAAGCAATAATTACTCTTTTAAACTTTGTACATATCATGTCATGGGCTTATAACTTCGGGCACGTGCATTTGCATTTTTGCACTTTTGCTGTCACATTGCAATCAGGACTTCTACTGCGTAAATCACTCTTGAATAGCGCGACTTGGACTTTGTGAAACATCAACCACCAGTCCGGTCGAACCAATCAGGGGAGTCTTTGACTATATTGTCACACCCTTTGCATTTTTATTATTTTTGTCAATTTCCTACTCACCTATTTCTCATATTTTTTGCAGGAAGGTCGTCTTTCAATCAGCCTAGGGCAGTCGAAAAAAAAAAATCATCACAAAAATGAGCATTAGTTATGTTGACTAATAGAAGTCAGTCTATACCATATTCAACGAGACATCGCTCTCAGTTCTTTTATACTTTGTATTTTTATTCATATTTGCAAATTCAATTAATATGTTTAGCGTTGATTGCATTGTTCTTTCATATCATGCATTTTACAGCATAATTATTCCGAACTACGCGTGTCTGATTCTCACCACACGGTGTGATACGTAGGCAACTCATTTTGGGTTCGACACCACAAAAATAAAAAAAAATCACAAAAAAAATAATAATAATAAAGAGCGCATTTCTCACTCATGCATCCCATTCATCATGTTTTCGGGCATTCATTTTTCGTTACATTCATTTTTACTTTGCATTCGTCCACAGTGGACAATCATTTCTTTTGCACAACTTTATATTGCTATTCTTTCATTGATAATTTTTTTTTCAAGCATACATTTTACAACATATTTGAATGAACTACGCGCACCTGATTCCCTACGAGATACGATGCACTCTATTCGGTTCTGCACTTTATTCAAAAAAAAAAAATCATAAATACAAAAAAAAAATGTTATTCAAAAATACAAAAACATTTTTTTTAAGTATTATTGTTTAACTTTGTTGATACCAACACAGTTACAAGTGTGCATAAAAAAAATTAAAAAAAAGTATGAGTTGACTTTGTGGTAAACCATAAATTCTTTTGGTACCTCTTATTCACACCCGTAAATGACATTGTCTTGCGTGTTTCCAAGATAAGGACGAAACCAACCTCATCGTTTCATATGCATTGTGTGGTGAGCGTTTGAATAAGTTCAATTGCATTGCATTGTGATCTAGAACTTGGCCTGAATGTTTATTGAGGCGAAATCCTGAGTAACACTCGGTGTAGGAAATGATCGTAGGCTTTCTTTGACCCGTTTGAGCCTTTTCAGCCTACCAAATAACATTATCCCTAGTACACCCCTTTGAGCCTAAAACCTATTTTTTGACAACCGCATATTACACCTAAACCCTTTCTGAGTGCGTACGCACTATCCCTCTCTTGGCCCGACCTCCTTGAGTGCTTTAAAAATGTGCAAGTGACTGACAAAATTCTAGCTGAAGTTTGCAAAGACAAAAATTGTCAAAGTCTCAAAAACCAAAAGCAGATACGACTTCACACAATCAAAAGCCCCGATAAAAAAAATGAAAAAAGAAAAGAAAAAGGGAATATATGACCCCGAAAAAAGGGGCTCGAAATGAAAGATTCAAAAGAAGTCAACGCAAAAAACTGGGACAAAAAGAAAACAAGTCAGCATCAAAACGCACAAATATCAAGCACGGACGTAGTCCAATTCTCGAGGAATAATTAGTCACTTTTACCCAAATGATATTCATTCATTTCTCCAAGCCTACATTACAAGCCCGTGACAAGCCCTACATGATCTTATACTGAGGATTCTCACATTAGTGGATACTTACATGACGGCCAAGCCTATGATATCACAATTGCATGCATTGAACATCTTTTTGAGTGTGAGCGTACTTCTCTAAACGTCCCAAAATTCAAAATACTGAAATTTATGTGTGATATGGGACTTTCTTTCAGTGAGAGCATTTGAAATGTGAGATTACGTGTAGTTCGAAACCTTGGCTGCAAGCAAGTGTGTCGACACTCAGGTATGTCTGAGGTACTATCTGAAGCTGTGTGAATTACACCAGAGTCAATCTCGTTTAGACTGAAAGCAATAAAAGAAAATTCTTATGCACAATACTAATTGTTGGTATCAACTGAAGTCAGAACGTAATGTCGTCTTCCATTTTTTTTTCAGAAAAAAAAGCAACAAAATGCATATTACATAAAAATTCTTATTTTGCATCACGAACTACGTTTTGACCTGATTCCCTCAGCGGGATACGTAGGCGATCATATCAGCTTCGGTCTCGCATCATTTTAAAATCATAAAAAAATCCTTATTTTGCAGCATGAACTACGTCTTGACCTGACTCCCTCGGCGGGATATGTAGACAGCCACATCGGCTTCGGTCACACCGTTAGAAATATTGCTTCCTTGTTTTGCACAGGACTCGATTTTGTCCATGGGAGAGTTTAGCATACTCATATATTTTGCATCCAAAACTACATACACATGGCTGTGCCATATTTTGAGGGTTGCATTCTCATCTACTCAATTGCACATTGTCCATATTCTCGCATTAGCTTTTCATTCATTATAAAAAAAATGCTTACCTAATCGCCTTGATAGCGTCAAGATGCAACCTTACCCAGTTCAACATCTTCACTTATCAGAAACTGGGACATTTTAAGAATTCACTGCAAGAAAATGGCAATAGAAAAAAAATAAAAGGCCAAACCAGTCTGAGCATGCAAGCGTCAAGAGCCAAAGCTACATAGTCGACGCGAATCAACCACTCATTTCCTAAAACTCACAAGTTTTCTTTGAGTGCAGGATCTTTATATCCGCAAAAGGCAGGAGCACAACAATAAACCCATGCGGATTACAAACGCACAACGTATATGCAATGACGTTATCTCAACCCAGGAGAGTCACAAAGCAGGTACGTCCATAAAACAATGTCATTCCATTTAAGCCTATGCAACGGCTTCATTCATATTTCGTCTATGCAACGACGAGCATCTGCATCGCGTCTATGCAACGACGCCATTTCATATAAGCCTATGCAACGGCTTCATCCATATTTCGTCTATGCAACGACGAACATCTGCATTGCGTTCGAAAACGACGTCATTTCATATAAGCCTATGCAACGGCTTCATCCATGTTTAGTCTATGCAACGACGAGCATCTGCATCACGTCTATGCAACGACGTCATTTCATAAAAGCCTATGCAATGGCTTCATCTATGTTTCGTCTATGCAACGACGAACATCTGCATCGCGTCTATGCAACGACGTCATTTCATATAAGCCTATGCAACAGCTTCATCCATGTTTCGTCTATGCAACGACGAGCATCTGCATCGCGTCTATGCAACGACGCCATTTCATTCTAAGCCTATGCAACGGCTTCATCTATGTTTCGTCTATGCAACGACGAGCATCTGCATCGCGTCTATGCAACAACGCCATTTCATCTAAGCCTATGCAACGACTTCATCTATGTTTCGTCTATGCAACGACGAATATCTGCATCGCGTCTATGCAACGATGAATATCTGCATCGCGTCTATGCAACGACGCTATTTCATATAAGCCTATGCAACGGCTTCATCCATGTTTCGTCTATGCAACGACGAGCATCTGCATCGCGTCTATGCAACGACGTCATTTCATATAAGTCTATGCAACGGCTTCATCCATGTTTCGTCTATGCAACGACGAGCATCTGCATCGCGTCTATGCAACGACGCAATTTCATTTTAAGCCTATGCAACAGCTTCATCTATGTTTCGTCTATGCAACGACGAGCATCCGCTCTATGCAACGACGCCATTTCATCAAAGCCTATGCAACGGCTTCATTCATATTTCGTCTATGCAACGACGAGCATCTGCATCGCTGTCACAACCCAACCCCGGGGCCGCAACTGGTACCCTACCGGGGTACCCTGTCAGGTATATGTCAGAGAATAGCAGCGGAACATACATAACTCATAACTTATAAAAAGGGTAAACATCACTTGCCAGCCGATAAGGCTGCCTTCCATAAAACATACTTAAACAAAGTATAGCAGTACGACCGATTCTTATAGCCCAAAACATACATGTGACCACAGACCTCTAAAGATAACAACTGTGGCGGGACAGGGCCCCACCATACCCCTGAATGTACAAAATACCTATAGCATCAGGGAATATCCATACCAATAAACAAGCTTCCGGAGGAATGGAGCTTCTGACACCGGAATAGTGATCCTAAGAACGAGGATCCTCAATCTGCTTACCCTTACCTGCGGCATGAACGCAGCCCCCGAGGAAGAGGGTCAGTACACAATATGTACCAAGTATGTAAAGCTGGAAAATACTGTAATGAAAATATCATAAGTCTAAAAGTAAGCTGGATTCATGGAAGAAAGTCAAAATACCTTTTACTGTGCCTTACTAACAATGAGAGTGACAAGTATACATATAATACTGCATAAAATAGGGGCCTTAGGATCAAAACGGGGTACCTCGCCCGTAGTATCAATAAGCACCCCTACTCATGGGACTATTTCACCCGCATAGGTCCTGTGGACCCGCATGAGGCATTCCTCGTGATAGTCAGACTACCGCACGGGACTATTTCACCCGCATAAGCCCATAAGGACTCGCGTGAGGTATTCCTCGCATCGTGGGTAGCAAATCCACTAACAGTGGTATAACGATCTTGGGGACTTTCCTCGATATACTCTTACCAGGCGGATGGTATAACGATCTTGGGCTTGCCCTCGATATACTTTACACAAGAAGGTGGTATGACGATCTTGGGGCTTGCCCTCAGACATACTCTTACCCCGAGTAGGTGGTATAACGATCTGGGGCTTGCCCTCGATATACTCTTACCCTAGCTCAAACTGTCATCATATCATAATCATAAATAAGTTAAGAAAACTTATAACTTCTTATTAGTCTTGTTCATATACCCTCTCATTTTAGTTTACTTAAGGCACTTAATCATATCTTTAATAAAATAACACCGGGAGTTTAACCCAAGTACTACATGCTTCAACTCTTTTAAAAATGACTCTTCTTTATACATAAACTCTTGGGCAATTGATTCCTTAAAACCAATTTGCCTCACCATATACTTATCTTACTTAGAGTAAATCTCTTCTCATTAACCTTTTATGAAGCTAATAAACCAACTTCCCATAAAGTTGTTATATTAACTCTACACTTTAGTAAAATCATACTTTTCCCCTAACTAAGGGACTTATACATTCTTAAAACGAAACAAGTCATTATACACTTAAAACAAGTAAGAATACCAAATCTTGTACGTCTACCGTTCTACATAGTTTCATCTATTCATGCTCAAGAGATAGGAAAGCTTCACATACCTCTTTGGTTAATCCACTTGCCAAGTCCAAACTACCGCAAGTAATATTTCAACCTATAATAGTCATAATACGTTTATTAACCTCTAATCTTAATGTAGAACAATCCAAGTTCAAAGTCACTAAATTCTATGGAAAATTGGGCAGCATTTCCTTTGTTTCTACTCACTTTGCCACCTTTCTCAAGGCCGAATTTATCATTCAATTGCCACATTTAAGGCTCAATCAATCCAACAATTCAAAGGGGATTACACACCTAAACTTGGGTGTGTAAAATTCTGCCCCATAAGTTACAACAATTCACTTAACAATTCTAAGGTAGTTTTTAGGCTACAACATGCTCATAATCTCTTCTTAACCCATTTTTCATATCCAAACCACATTTCTAGCATGCAATGACTCTAAGAGCATTATTTACTACCACAAGTTCTTTCTTCTTAACATGCAACACTATAAACTAAATCTAAAGGAAGAATCATTACCTTAAAGTTTTAGCCAAACTTATTCCAAATGTTTTGCTAGCTTCCTTGCTAAGAACACCACCACAAGCTAGCTACAAGCTTCCTTTTCTTGTTCTTAACTTTCAGATTTTCCTTAGGCTTGGATTTCCTTTGGAAATGTAGAGAGAAGGAGGAGCTTTTGCTTTAGAGAGAGAGAGGAATTGGAAGATGACCAAGTCTTGAAGACTTGGTCAATATATTGCATGCAAGAAATCAGATGGGGGGGACACTTGTCACCCTCCCAAGGTCTTTTAAAAGAAAATCTGACTTTTTCTAAGTTTTTCCGCCCAAAAATCCCGCCGCGGCGCTGAAACCTCCGCAGCCTCTCTGAACTTTCGGCGCCGCCTGGCATCCTAGCGCCATGCGCTGCAACTTCAGCGACCCTCGATGCTTTAGGCGCGCTGCCTCGCATCCGGCGCCACGCCGCCTTTGTCCGAAACACATTTCTGTCCGACTGCGCACTGAACTTGTAACTCTCATAACTTTCTACTCCGACGTCCTATCGACGAACGGTTGGTTGCGTTGGAATCTAGACTCCACGAACTATGCCCTAGGCCTTTGAAACACTTAGGAACTCTCAATGATTCGGGTCATAACCTGCCTCAAAGTTGACTAAAACCCGTCCGGAATAATCCGTCAACCTATCCTTTGAAAATTTTAAGTCTTACATGCTTTTGTATGCTCTCATACGTAGGGTCAGAACTACGGGGTATAACAATCGCGTCCATGCAATGACGCCATCAACATCTACAAACACCATGTCATTTTCAACACCACATCACCTGCAACCCAGTGTCAATCATACTTCGACACTGGGACATTTTTTAATCAGCGTCAGCTTTGCTTTTTATTTTTGCATCACAACGACCCAGTGTCATCATGATTTGACACTGGGACATTTTTTGGGTCTGCATCATCCCTATTTTTGAGTTTATAGTTTATAAAACAGGACAAAATTGGCTACAAGTCAACATCTTTGTCCGAAGACTCTTCCATCATCTCCGTACAAAGAGGGACATGCTGTTGACAGTCAATTTTGACCCGTTTTTCGTATATTTATTGCAATTTTATGTGTTTTAGGACACTGCATTTTAATCATCATTTTTTGCATTTTTCGCATAATATTCTATGTTTATTTCTTCACAAAAATGACATTGCATATTTTATTTTAAATTAAGCATTATGTCTTTGTTAATATTATGTTTCTATTATTATTACACAATCGTTTATTTTAATAATATTTGCATCTCTTTAAATAATTAATCGGCACCGCGTTTTTACTTTTAATCAGGCATTATACATTTCTTAAATATTGCATTCTAGTATTATTGCGTCGGCTTTTGCATTTTAATAATGTTGCATCTTTTGAAATAATTTTTCTTTAAATAATTAACCAGCCTTGCATTTTTTGTCAAACCAGTCCAGTCCCAGACACGATTTGAATCAGTCCAATCCAACACCATTTTTTAAAATTAATTTCATCCAAACACTCTCTTTTATTTTCCCCCCTAAAATCAAATACCACTTTTCATTCCCCCCCCCCCCCCCAACTAAACCTAAATACCCCTATATAATAAACATTTTCCCCCCAACCCTACTTCCATTTTTAAGCCAGCCGCATAACCCCTTCCAGCAGCCCATTCCCCTTTGTCCCCCGCCCTCTTTAAAAATCAGCACCTCTACCCTCACCCTTCCTCACCCTCTCTCTCCCCCTTCCCCTTTCCCGTCGCCGCCGCCGCCCTTCGCCGGAGTTCCATCTCCGGCGAACCCCCCTAGCAAAGCCCTCAGTCGATTACCCTCAGCCCCCCTCAAACCCTTTTCCAGCAGTCTCTCCCCTCTCTCAAACCCTAGCTCTCTCTCCCGTCGCCGCCTCTCCCTCTCCTCTTCACCGTCGCCCGTCGACACACCACTGTCCGAAACCACCACCACTATCCGGCGAACCCCCCTAGCAAAACATAACCATCCGCAACATTACATTTCATCACCTTTCCCGTCGTCCACCGCCGGCGAAACCAACACCACCACTGTCCCGTCACCGTTAAACCCCACTGACCCGTCAATCTCCCAACCCTTTTTCCGTTGCCTGTTGACCTCGCCTTCATGTCACTGCCACTGTCGAACAGCTGCTGGTGGCGTCGCCCCGATATTTTGCCGACGAGGCAACGCCGACCCTTTTTTTTTTTATGCGTTTGGTTTCGCCATCTTGCGATTTGTCTGGGATCGATTGGGCATGATTTAGTATTTGTTTTTTTTTGTTTTGTTTGTGGACTGGTTTGATTTCTCTCTTTTGAATATGTCGCCGGAGTTCTCAAAACTCCGGCGAACTTCGTTTTGCTTTATTGCGGGATCTGTGGTATATCTGTTGTTGGTATATTTGGTTGGAGACTGATTTGATTTCTGTTTTGGTGATTCGCCGGAGTTTTAGAACTCCGGCGAGCTCTACTGTTTCTGTGCCTTATTCTGGCTCCGGCGAACTGCTCACTATATTGCTGCTTTCAGGGCGGATTTTCGACATTTTGGGCCTACAAAACATTCGCGAAGTTGGTTAATTCAGTGTTTTACTAATTCTTTGGACTGATTCTGGATTGTTTTTCAGCCTTTGTTGTCACTGTTTTTAGCCATTTTGGCGGACTGGTTTTAGGCTATTTTTGCTACTGATTTTGGCTATGATGCTGGACTGATTTTTAGTCTATTTTTGCTATATTTTTTGCTGGTTTATTGATTTAGAACAAATACTACACTGTTGGTATTTTACTGATTTGAACAAGATGCTACACTTGTTTGGCCGATGAAAAAGTTATCCGTCGATTTTTTAGGCCTCCACAGTTGCAAAGACGGAAAAAATAAAATAAATGAAGCTTTCTGGGCAAGGATGATTTATTCCACTTACACCGGATAACCAACATGCGCTGGCAGGGCGAATTCTCGCAGCCGCACTTGTTTAGGCTGTCCCACTTTATATATTTTTATATCTGAGCCCTCCGTGTTTAAAACTATTACTGTTTTGGCGCGGATCTGAAAGTTTTATTTATTTTATTGCTTTTAACAATATTGGCCGATGAAGGAATCTCCGTCTGATTTCCAAGGCCTCCTCTGTGCAAAAGACGGATTTATTTATTTATTTATTGCTTTACTTATTAAATTCATGTCATTGCTTTAAAATTATTTGTTCTAGTACTAACACTTTTACTAAGTGTTTATGCAGGTACCCGGAGATCATCTTGTGCAGAAGGCCTAAAAATGGCTAAAAGATGTCCCGAAGTTTTATTTTTATGTCGCATTTAATTTTAGTTTTATTATTTTGTATTGCTTTTTATTTTAATTATAAATTATGAAAAATGCTTAGAATAGGTAGAATAAAAAGGGCAATAAATAATTAACCTGGGCTTGAACGAATAACCGCAAGTTAGCGGATCTTAAAGGATGTCCAATCTCTTCCCTTTAGGATAATAAAGAACCCTGATCCAGAATCTCACTAATTTCGCAGATCACTAAATGGAGGTCAATTGCAGTATTTTTATTGCAATAAACCAAGTGTCCTAATTCACTTAAATAATTAGGTGTCGACTCCTTAAAAATAGCATTATTGCTCCATCCAGGGGAACAATGCCAAAGAGCAACGTTGCGGATACCGTTCAGACCCCCGAGGTCAAAAACGGGCGCGACATGCATACCTTGGTTACCAACCATTCTAATAACCTCTTAACTGAAGCTATGAACTCCAGAGGTTCGCTGCAAACAGTACTCTTTACGATATTTCAAATGTTTGAGACAACTATATACTAACAGAGTGCTCGTCATTTCCAAGTTCTAAACATTTGCGAAAGAACTCAAATAATATCTATGTCCAATACTTTCCAGAACTCGGTCCAAAAATAAAAAGGCACTTTCATTCGTTTATATCAATCTTATTATTCAAAAAGTAATAGCACATTCTTATCCTTACATGGAAACAATATTCTTTTGCAGTTTCCTACCTTCACATAGTCCAGCAACATGGTATACCATAAAACAGTTACAGGTTCTAACAATTAGAACTCAAAATTTAACTAGAGGTATGGATGAGAAAAGACTAGATAAGCTTCATTTTCTATCTTTGGAAGGAAAAGTTCAATTTCTGTGACTATAGAGCAGATAACGCGGCATAATGGAGTACCAATTTGTAAGATAGAGAATGTCGCAATACATTTTACAAGTTGACACCTCATTCATGGTCTGAGAGAGATCTCTTCACTACTCGTAATTATAAACAACTTCATTTCTTTTAACACTTGTTCACTCATTTCTTACTTCTCGTACTTTCCATAATTCCAACATATTCCAGTATACATACGTAATCTCAGACATTGCTCCTGATTCCAATCCCTTAAGTGACGAATTGTTAACTTATTCTCTTATTTGATATGTAAAAGATTCGGAAGAGTTACATTACCTGACGTTGACCTAGCATTTCCAAATCGGGTCATTATACCTCTATTCAATTTCTTCCACTTCCCTTATGGCTTGATGCACTTCGTCAATGTTACACCCCGTAATTCCATGACATTGATTTGAGGACGTGATTATGGAAAGTAGAGTTGAATATTGAAAGGAAAGAGAAATTATATTTTCTTAAGGAAAAATTTCGGAAATGTGACGACGGGAAAAATTAATTACTTGGAGTTTAATACTTCTAATTTGATTTATGGGATTAGTATTGAATTATGAAAGATTGGAATTAATAATTTGGGGCCCGTAAGAAAATTCACAATTTGGCGGGGCCCTTCGATTTTAAGATATTTTTGTGAAGAAGGATTTTCGGCCAATGAGAAGTTGACACGTGGCCCTCCTCCACTTGTCTTGAAGAAATTATCTATATAGAGATACACTTGGAAGACTTAGCCATTATTTCATTTTCACAAGATAATTCATCTTTCAAAAGCTCTCTTTTCTCTCTTAAGTCTTGATTTTTCCAAGATAATTTTAAGAACAAAAGTTGATTATTTTACAAGATTAAGAACTCTAATCTAGTCTTAAGACAAGTTAACTCTCCAAGATCCTCCAAAAATCTATTGGGCCGTGAGTTTGCTATTGAAACCCTAGGCTTGTTCTTCAACTTTTTGGAGGTAAAACGTGAAGGGAAGATGGGTATAAGGTTGTAGTAGATACATAGATGTGATTGGAACTTGAAGAAGTGGAGCAAAACGAAAACTGTAGGCCAAAAAAATCGAGTGGAATGTTTTAGCGTTTTTGGGCTATTTTAAAGGTAAGAATTCTTCTTCCTCTTGAAGTAATTGGATATTACTTATTGTTATAATGTATATATGAGCTTGTGCTAAAAAGAATGAAGGATATAAAGTATTTGGGGCAGTTTGGATGTTGGGGCCGAAACTAGGCAGTTCGACCATTGAAATTATTGGCTATAATTGTTGTTGTTAACGTCACCTATTGCATGTTATAATGAAGTAATCTTGTTGTTGATAAGTTGATACGATTTGTATAAAAGTATTGAAACTTGAATTGGATTAAAAAGGATTATGGAAAGGGTAATTGTATTGGGGTGTTGGTCGTGTATTGTATGAAACTGTGGGATATTATTGTGCAGTTTTAAGGGACTGTTTTGTGGCGTTGGAATGCTGGAATTTCAGCCACTATTATGCATGTTAAAATGTAGTAATTGCTAAGGGAAGTCCTAAGGGATTAAGGGTGTAGAAAGGTGTTTAAAGGCCTCACATTTCACCCTTGTTATTGTGGAATTTTGGACTAATTTTATGGACTGTTTTATATGGATAAAGTGACTGAATTTTACACGTAAAGTAGGCGTGTAATCCCCTTTGGTTAACTGTTGGTTGTGCTCTTAATTGTGGCTTGGTTGTTGTTGAAATTGGCCTTAGAGAAAGGTGGAAAAGTACGTATAAATAGGGGAAGTGCTGCCCAAATTTTTATAAGAAAGGAGATTCATTATGTGGTATAAGTGTATACTAGTATCATGAAGTTGATAGACGTGTTGTTGTCATTATAGGTTGAAGTACCTCTTTGGGACATATTCTACTTGTCGTGTTGGTTAGTCGTCAATAAGGTAGTGAACCTCTTCCTCCTCTCTTTTGGCATGTTCTACGTATGAACCATAACTGTGGTATTGTTTCAAAAGTTATTCTACTCTTAGAAGTTAAGGAGTATTCATGTTATTGATTCTATGCTAAAGACATGTCTAAATTATTCCTAAGTCCTTACCAAGTCTTATGGGAGATATTGGTAAGAGTTTTTAGTAAGTATTGGAGTCGAGTTGATCTTGCTAAGTTACAGCACTAATGAGAAAATGTATCGAACAAGCCATTGCAGCGTTAAATGAAAAAGGAATTGACAATCAATTATATTGAAATGAGTAGACTTCCATCTGCATAGAAACTAAGATATAACCAGTTCGTTTTATATTTTTTTTAGTTCACAACTGATTAGATAAAGATCATTATTAATCTATAACCTATTAACGGTTTATAAAATGAATTAATTTGGCAATTCGGATCGGTTATCACTATGCAAATGTTTCCATAATGTTAGCCAAAGGAGCGAGACAAATTTAGATTATCGGGTTGGTACAGACGATAGGCGGTATGTGAACTATCCTTTCTTCTTTTGGTATGTTTATATGAAGTAAATGTAAGGTGGACGTACGTAGTTCTTTTGGATCTTAATCTTTAATGGTATGATAAGTGTCTTGATTTTTCAAAAGAGGATTTAAAGTGATATTTTATATGATAAGCGTCTTGATTTTCCAAAAGAGGATTTAAAGTGATACTTTAAATCATAAGTGTCTTGATTTTCTAAAAGAGGATTTAAAGTGATACTTTATATGATAAGTGTCTTGATTTTCCAAAAGAGGATTCAAAGTGATACTTTATATGATAAGTGTACTGATTTTCCAAATGAGGATTTAAAGTGACTTGATTTGAAAAGTATAAGTGACTTGATTTGAAAAGAATAATTTACTTGATTTTAAAGGTGTAAGTGCCTTGATTTTAAGAGTGTAAGTTACTTGAGTTTAAAAGTGTAAGTAACTTGATTTTAAAAGTGGGAGTGTCTTGATGCTACAAGTGCTAGTATCTTGGATTTTCTAAAAAGAAAGGTATGATAGTGCCTTGAGTTTTCTAAAAAGAAAGGTATGAGATTGCCTTGGTTTATTCTAAAAAGGAAGGCATGGTATTGCCTTGGTTTATTCTAAAAAGAAAGGCATGGTATTGCCTTGGTTTATTCTAAAAAGGAAGGCATGGTATTGCCTTGGTTTTTTTTTCTAAAAAGGAGGCATGGTATTGTTTTGGTTTGTCTAAAATGAGAGGCATGGTGTTGTCTCGGTTTCCCGAAAATGGAAGGCATGGTATTGCCTTGGTTTTTCTAAAATGAAAGTTCGTTTTATATGATTATATGGAGAGTCAAAGTGGTGATTTTAATTGCATATGGTTGCTCATGATAGCTATTCATGCTAGTGTTATTATTCCAGTTTACTGTGTTCCAGAATGGACCGGGCAGTATACCTTGATGGGCATTATATGACTATATTACTTTACCGTGTCCCAGAATGGGCCGGGCAGTATACCTTAATGGGCAGGGCAGTATATATATTACATGACTTTACCGTGTTCCAGAATGGACCGGGCAGTATACCTTAATGGACAGGGCAGTATATATATTACATGACTTTACCGTGTCCCAGAATGGGCCGGGCATTATACCTTGATGGAAAGTAGGGCTGACCAGTGGGCCGGGCCGACCCGACCCCGTCCCGACCCCGTCCCGGTCCCGACCTCGACACGACCCCGCTATAAAAAAAAAAGAAAAAAAAAGCGGGATCGGGGCTCGGCAGGCGGGGCGAGTGTCCGTCCCGCCCGACCGATCCCGCTGAACCTCGATCCCGCCCACGCGGATCCTCCTTTACAGAAAATAGCCGTTGTCCAACGGCCATTTTACATTTTGGTTGTTGGACAACGGCCATTTTAGGCCTCCCCCAACCCCCCTACCCCCTTTATATTTATTTTTAACCCCTAAGTTATTATATTTACACTTTAACCCAATTTTTCAACTATAAATACCTCATTCCTCTTCTTATTATTTTCACAAATCTTTCTACTCTCTAATCTCTCAATCAATTATCAATCAATCTCTATACAACATTGTATACATATTCAATCTATTTATTAATTTGAGAATTGGGAGTGAAGTTGGCAACTAGCTTGAGGATTATCTATCGAGCAAAGTTTCAATTTTCAACCTCTCGATTACACGTCGACTCTACGTCGGCGTTTGGTACATTCGTTCTCTCATTAAATTATTATTTTGTCTTTATTTCATTTAGCACATTTAATTTCATTATCTATTTATCTTTAACTATTTATTAGCATAATTAAAATGAAAGGACTAAGAGGCATGTTGGGTAAGGGTAAGGGTCAGGCTTCTTCTAGTAGGGGTGGTAACAAGGGCAAGGGTACTTCTTCTAGTATTCCTGTTCCAGCTATTCCTAGACAAGATGATTTTATAGATCCTGAAATGTTTCCTGAAATACCATATGATCTTGACACAAATGATTATCCTCAAATTGAAGAAGATTTTAATTTAGATGACACCCTAGATGATGATACACCTACTAATGAAGATGATACACCCACTAGTGAAATGCCTCCTATCCCCCCTACTATGAGGCAGTCGGCAAAGCGACCATTAAAATCAGTTGTATGGAAATATTTTGACAGGGACGTAGCTAATCAAGTAGCTGTATGTAAAACTTGTAAAAATGTTTATTCTTTTAAAACTGGACAAGGTCATGGTGGGACGGGGGGTTTAGGAAGACACCTATTGCAAAAACACAAAGCCTTGCATGCCCAATACATGATTGAAAAAATGGTGAGCAAGCGTCCTCTCAATCAGACAAGGTTCACATCTTGTTTGAGAAAAAGTCTGGTCAAATTAACCCTATGACGGGGGAGTTGTAGGCCCTAAATACGATAAACATAAAGATAGGGAATCACTAGCAAAATTAGTTGATGTGGAGGGTTTGCCTTTTTCATTTCCTGAATCTCCTGGTTTTATTCATTATATTAGAGATATGTATAATCCTGCTTATAAAGGTTTTCCTAGATCAACTGTTAAAAGAGATGTATTTAAATTTGCACATGAATATCAACAGTATTTACGTTATGCATTATATCATTTAAATTGCAAAGTCGCTCTAACTTCTGATATAGGTCGTAGTACTAACGGCCATGATTATTTAACGGTAACCTGTCATTGGATAGATTATAAATGGTCTATGCAAAAACGTATTTTAGCATATAGATATATAGATAGTAGGCACACTGGTGAGTTTATTTCAGAAAATATTTATTCAGTCTGCGATTATTACGGAATAACTGATAAAGTTATGAGTATTACATTAGATAATGCATCTTCTAACAATTCTGCTATTAGTATTTTAAGAGATGTTTTAACTCCGTCTTTTCCAAAACATTTTCATATCAAATGTGTGTGCCATATTTATAACTTAGTTGTAAAGGATGGTCTTTCACTTTTTCAAGATATTCTTGAAAAAATACAATTTGCTATACACTTTATTTTTAAAATAATAGAATTCAATGAGAAAAAAATATAAAAAAACTTGCCACGATTGTGGACTATCTTACAGAAAAATTCCCGAAGAAGTACCAACTAGGTGTAATTCTTTATATGACCAACTAGTTGTTGCTTATGACTATAGAAAACCTATTACTTTATTTTTTAACGCCCATAATCAAAATCCAAATGATATGATTGTGGATAATGATTGGGAGAAAATTAGAGAACTTATTGTATTTTTAGAAAATTTTCAACGAGCAACAAAAGAATTTTCTACTTTATATTATCCTACTATTTCAACTATGTTGTTTTATATAGCTATAATATTTTTACTTCTTAAAGAATATATGGAAAAACACGCTATCTGCAGCTATTAATAAAATGTTTATGAAATTAAAGTATTTTTTTATTCCTATTCCCTATTTATATTATTGGTCTTTGTATTAAACCCACTATTAAAGTAGAGGTTGTAAAAGTCTTATTGAAAATATTTATAAGCTGTATGGACGTACTACACCTCCACTCAAAAAATTTAAATGTTGAGTCACCTATTGAACTAACGCTAGAAGAAGTGTTGAATAGCGTAGAAGATGAATGCAAAAAGTATATCGGCATTACCAAAGAAAGTGCTAGTAACCAACCGACTTTTGTACCATCTTCTTCTTCTTCAACACAAAGCTAAAAGGCATCTTACGGGGCTAGTAGTATTAGTTCTATTGAAAGCCTCGTAAATAGAATGTGCGGTGGTACCAGCTAACCAAATTAGCGAGTTCGATGTTTTTGTTTTCAGGTAATTTACCTTACAGCGATTATCAATGAAGAAGGAAAGGAAGACTTGTGAAATATTGGAGCGAATGAGAAGACATTTCCGACACTTTCAATGATGGCGAGATATTTTGAACATTCAGCCATCAATCGCTTCGAAGCGCTTTTTCTGCAGATTTCAAATAGGAGAGCACAGACACTCATTAGCCGGAGACAGCTTGGAGATGGCGGTACTATTCAGAGATTGGATACGAGCGGAGCAAAGGAGGTGCGGTCAACCAGAGATTAACGAAGAAGAAGACGACAACTACAACGACATTTTATCTGAAGGCATGAGTAGCGACGTGGAACAATTTGACCAAGATATACCAATTCCAATCGAAGAACCACAAGAAATTATAAAGAAACTAGAAAAAATATTTTCAAATTGGTAATTTATTTCATTGCAATTTTTTAATTTTTCTATGTCTTTTGCAATTTCTTTCAACAACAGTACACTACAATGTTGTAATTTTGAATCTTGTATATTTCAATGAAATAATTAATAATATAAGAGGCACAAAACAAATTTGGGATGTTTTTACACTCTTCTTGTCTTTGTTTAATTATTTAGTTTATACTTTATAGTTTATAGTTTATACTAGTTTATACTTTATAGTTTATAAATATATTATATATATGAGTATAATACTATAATTATAATACTATAAGTCTATAATATTATAGTATATGTATATGACTATATGACAAGTATATGTTAATGTTACTTTGTTAGTAATTTAGTATTTTTAATTTAGTGAAAAATTAAAAAAATAAAATCAAAACCCGCTGCACTGGCCCGTCCCCGTCCCGATTGCTCCGTCAGGCCCCGACTTCTACCCAACAGATCGACCGGACGACACGCATGGTCCCGCCCGACTCGACCCTCCAGTTCGCCACCGACCCGCCTTTTCTCCGCTCGACCCGCCCGACCGCTTAACCCGACCCGGTGGGCCCAATCGCACCCTAATGGAAAGTATGGCTATATGACTTTACCGCGTCCTAGAATGGGCCGGGCAGTATACCTTGATGGGCAGTATATGACTTTACCGTGTCTCAGAATGGGCCGGACAGTATACCTTGATGGGCAGTATATTACTATATGACTTTACCGTGTCCCAGAATGGGCCGGGCAGTATACCTTATATGTTCATCGCGACCGTCGCTAGAAGACCGGACAATATAGGTATATGACTCCATGTACATGTATCCATGAGTCGAGTATAGATACTCATGACAGCATGATGATTATATGGAAGGACATTTATGATTTTGTTATAACTCTCATTTTTATAAGGTACAATGGTACAGTGGTATGGTGGCGGTGATGCGATACAGGTACGATTGTCACGACCCGACCGGGCGCGATCGTACCCTTCCGGGGTACCCTGTCAGGTATATGTCAGAGAATAGCAGCGGAACATACATGAAACAAATCTGTATAAGGTAAACATCACTAGCAAGCCGATAAGGCCGCCTTTCATAAAATAACTTAACCGATAGTGAAACAGTACAACTTATTCTTACAGCCCAAACCACAAACGTGACTACGCACTCTAAGAATAACAATCGTATGGCGGCCCCGCCATACCCACTGAATGTACCAAAGTCTATAACCTCAGGGAATCATACCAAAAAGACAAGCCTCCGGAGAGATGGAGCTTCCCAAGAAATGAACAGTGATCCTAAGAGTGCGGACCAGCAAGCTACGTATCTCGACCTGCGGCATGAACGCAGCCCGGGCGAGGTCGATAACAGTACCAAGTATGTGGCTGAAAATATCAGAATGAATTCATAATAGCATATATATAAAGCAGAGACATGTATGATAGCCAAACTACAAGACACAACATATACGCAGCCATGTCAAGTCGTGGACTCACGCCTCTAAGTCATCACTCAAATATAACCATAGTCTCATGCCCATAATATCAATCGTGCGTGGACTTCCTTCCTCACCGCTGCCTATGATATAACAACACTAAGGAGTACATATGAATACTAGATCCCACCTATATCATAAGACGAAATGCGAGCAAGACGAAGGCATAGCTACGAGATCCACCTGCGATCCTCAATCGATCGGCAAGTACGAAAGCCGCCTACGGATCCACCCGCATCAACAATACCAATACGAATCACGAAGTCGACCGGCAAGTGCGATAGCCTCTACCAGATCCACTCGCTGGCCACGCCGACCGGGCAAGTACGTAGGCTAACCACCGATCCACCTGCATCACACCACTTCGCCTAACCCCGACCGGCAAGTACGAAAGCCAACTACCGGATCCACCTGCATCACGTCTCGACCGGCAAGTACGAGGGCTAACTACTAGATCCACCTGCGTGATGACCTCATGGAGAGCTAATCCATGGAACAAAATATCACAACAGGAAGCGAACCTCATCGTGGCCGCATACCCGTGGAATCCTCCATCACCGACAGACGCCAAATAGACTCATAATCGAACAATGGAAGCATACGTGGAATCCTTCATCATCGGGCGACGCCCAAGTAACTCATAATCGAACGATGGAAGCATACCCGGAATCCTTCATCATTGGCGACGCCCAAGTAACTCATAATCGAACAATGGAAGCATACGTGGAATCTTCATCATCGGCGACGTCCCAAGTAACTCATAATCGAACAATGGAAGCATACGTGGAATCCTTCATCATCGGGCGACGCCCAAGTAACTCATAATCAACGATGGAAGCATACGTGGAATCCTTCATCATCGGGCAGACGTCCAAGTAACTCATAATCGAACAATGGAAGCATACGTGGAATCCTTCATCATCGCAGATGCGTCCCAAGTAACTCATAATCGAACAATGGAAGCATACGTGGAATCCTTCATCATCGGCAGACGTCCAAGTAACTCATAACTACATGCTTTTAATTCAATTTCAATATCATGCCTTTACATAAACCAAGACAATTACCATGCCTTCTTTTCACATAAACCAAGAGAATTCTTATTTAAGCAAGCCAAAGTACTTATCAAGGCACACATAGAATAATTCTCAATTGAACAAGCCCAAAACACTATCAAGGCACAAATGAATAATTCTCTTTATGCAAAATCCAAGATACTAACACGTAGTATCAAGAGCGTCTATTTTTCAACGTAAGTTACTACACCTTTAGAAAACTCATTTCAAAGCTTGAAACCAAGTAACTTCAATTTTTCACAATCTAGACAACTTATGCTCATTAATCAAAATAGACAACTTTCATAACCTTCCATAAAGTTATTATAACCAACTTCCCATAAAGCCGTTATACTAACTTTATGCTTTAGAAATTTACGACATCCTTATCCATTCATAAGGCCGTTATAACTAACTTCTCATAAAGCCGTTATAACCCCTTATGAACCATTTCGTTCTTTTACTATCCAAGAGGCTTATACTTCAAACAAATTCATACAATTTTCAAAAATACTTCAAGCCTCTTATCTTTAGAATAATTCAATACTCAATACTTTCACCCCAAGTACTCTATACTTTTGTAAAATCATACTTTTCCCTTAACCAAGGGACTTATACTTCTTAAAACAAAACAAGTCTTTGTTTATACTTAAACAAGTAAAAATACTAAATCTTGTACGTCTACCGTACTACATAGATACAAATACTCATGCTCAAAGATAGGAAAGCTTCACATACCTCTTTGGTCAATCCACTTGCTAAGCTCAACTACCGCAAGTAATATTTCAACCTATAATAACCATGATATGTTTATTAACCTCTAATTTCAATGTAGAATAATCTAAACTCAAAGCCACTAAATTCTATGGAAAATTGGGCAGCATTTCCTTTGTTTCTACTCACTTTGCCACCTTTTCAAAGGCCGATTTTTAACACTCAACGCCACATTTTAAGGCTCAATCAATCCAACAATTTAAAGGGGATTTCACACCCAAAAATTCTGCCTCATAAGTTTACAACAAATCACTTAACAATTCTAAGGTAGTTTTTAGGCTACAACATGCTCATAATCACTTCTTAGCCATTTCTTTCATACCCAAACCACATTTCTAACATGCAAAGATTCTAGAAGCATTATTTACTACCACAAGTTCTTTCTTCTAAACATGCAACACTTAGAACTAATTCTAAAGGAAGAAATGTTACCTTAAAGTTTTAGCCAAAACTTATTCCAACTATTGCTAGCTTCCTTGCCAAGAACACCACCACAACAATGTCAACAAGCTAACCACAAGCTTCCTTTTCTTGCTCTTAACTTTCAGATTTTTCTTGGGTTTTCTTAGAGAGAAGGAGGAGCAGATTTTAGAGAGAGGGAGAGAGAGTGTGAAGATGAAAGATGGGAAGAATGACCAAGTCTTGGTCAATATATTGCATGTAGCGAGAAAATCAGATGGGGACACTTGTCACCCTTCCATGGTCTCTTTTAAAACAAAAATCGACTTTCTAAGTTTTTCCGCAAATTTCCGCCTGGCCGCAGCGCTTCCCGGCGCCATGGCGAAACTTCCGCAGCTCTCAACTTTCGCGCGCCCTGCATCATGCGCGCGGCACTGCAGAATCTGCGACCTCTCGATACTTTAGGCGCCGCGTCTCGCATCTGGCGCCGCGTCGCTTTGCTCGAACACATTTTTGTCCGATTGCGCAGACCGAACTTGTAACTCATAACTTTCTACTCCGACGCCCTATCGGCGAGCGGTTGGTTGCGTTGGAATCCAGATTCGACGAACTACGCCTAGGCCTTTAAAACACTTAGGAACTCTCAATGTACCGGGTCATAACCCGCCTCAAAGTTGACTAAAACCGCCTAATAATCCAACCTATCCTTTGAAAATTTTAAGTCTTACTCCCTTCGCACGCCTCATGCGCATGACCTGAACTACGGTGTAACATTCTCCCTTAGAAACATTCGTCCCGAATGTTCTTTTAGAGCCAATCTACTATTCCTCGGTACATCCTCGTACTATATACTAATGGAACTTCATTATGCCACCCATGACCCTAAGATATCGCACACGCATACCCATTCACCGTAAGTCAAACAGAAAATGAACCCAAAATATGAACCATTACTACTTACCTCGCCACGCCTAACAGACTGCCCGTTCGAATTTACCACTCATTCTATCACATGTACACAGTCTCAATATCCTCTTGTTCATAACACTAATCATACAACAATCCTATCATGCATACTAATCTCTGGGCGGTCAAAGACATACCGTAATTATTGCTTCACATTCCCTTGTCGTTCTAATCATGACCACCTCGCACGCGCATAACAAAAGAAGGCGATGAACCACCATCGATCACGAAGGTGAATCTCTACATCCGTGCTATCTGCAGTGGACGGTTCCTCGCATAATGGCCTGTTGGCCGCATGCATAGCAATTACCCAAACTAGCACGACACTTCATAATGGGTGTTACCACATCGGCTACACCGAGGTAGAGGTGGCTTCTCGGACTAACACCCTTACTCTCGAAAACACGAACCTCGGAGCCCCGCCCGCTCCCGAATCTCGAACGCCCCAAGATCGTGGTGGAGTACTCGTCTTGGGCCGAGGAGCATAACTAGCTTCTTTGAGGCGGTCCGCCTCGAAAACCGCCCTGAGATCCTGCTGTCCTGGCCCTCTTGGGCTGGCCTGAGTCAAGTCGGCCCTCCCTTTCTCTCGCCCTCTATCCTCGCGCATATGCTCGCATCCTGGCGATATCCATACCTGGCTGAAGAGCCACTCCCAAGCACGCAGTAATCATATGACGGTCTAGCCCCATCACATAGCGATGAACTCTGTCTGCCATATTGGCTACAATAGTGTGCGCATACCTGGCCAAAGAGTCAAACTCCATGCTGTACTCTCTGATGGTCCTCCCATTCTGCCTCAAGGTCAAGAATCTATCCACGCGGGCTCTCCTCAACTCAGGAGGCAAGAAGTGATCCAGGAAGGCCTCCGCGAACTCCTCCCAACCTGCTGGAAGAGCACCCTCCCCTCTAGACAATTCCCATGACTCAAACCAGTTCAACGCAATATCGCGTAACCTGTAAGAAGCTAACACAACGGACTCCGTCTCCGAGGCCCTAAGCACCTGCGTAGTCCGCCGCACCTGTCGAATAAACTCCTGAGGATCCTCCTCAGGCCTCGAACCATAGAACTCGGGTGGATTACAACTCAGAAAGTCCCGAATCCTTAAACTGTCGGCCCTAGGGTTAGCCACCGGCCCCTGGCGGTGCTGCCCTGCCACGATGCTAGTCAACAACCTGATCTGCTCTCCGTAATCCCTATACTCTGCCCCTGGCCGCGAATCGGGGCTCGCACGGAACCTTCGAGCTACCGCCGCCGGCTCTCTAATATCGCCGGCGAAATGAACTCGCCGACCCGCCATCGCCTCGTGCATAGTTTGTGCCCGAGTCACGTAACTCTCTGCACCACTAGCGCCTCGCTGATGCCTTGCCCTTACGGGCTCGTCGCTCCGTGAGGCATAATCGCACATAAGAATAGGTCGAGAGGACTCAACCTACTATGACTTTCATCGCACGATCTCAAAGAGAGAAGAATGGAAACCAACCCTAAATATCCTGCACCTCCGATTATAGATGTGGTGCACAACACACCGATAATCAAGACTCTACTAGACACGATGCGTGGACACTTTCCGAGGACTAATCGCTCGATACCACTTTTGTCACGACCCGACCGGCCGCGATCGTACCCTTCCGGTACCGTCGTATATGTCGAGAATAGCAATGAACATACATGAAACAAATCAGATAAGGTAAACATCACTAGCAAGCCGATAAGGCCGCTTTTCATAAAATAACTTAACCGATGGTGAAGCAAGATAACTTATTCTTACAGCCCAAACCACAAACGTGACTACTGCACTCTAAGAATAACAATCGTGGCGGACAGGCCCCGCCATACCCCGAATGTACCAAAGTCTATAACCTCGTGGAATCATACCAAAAGACAAGCCTCGGAGAGATGGAGCTTCCCAAGAAATGAGCGGTGATCCTAAGAGTGCGGACCAAAGCTTACGATCTCGACTGCGCATGAACGCAGCCAAGGAGGTCGATCAAGACAACAGTACCAAGTATGTGAAATCAAAAATCGTAATGAATTCATAATAGCATATATATAAAGCGAGAGACATGTATGATAGCCAAACTACAAGACACAACATATACGCAGCCATGTCAAGTCGTGGACTCACGCCTCTAAGTCATCACTCAAATATAACCATAGGTCTCATGCCCATAATATCAATCGTGCGTGGACTTCTTCCTCACCGCGGCGAGCATGATATAACAACACTAAGCGAGTACATATGAATACTAGATCCCACCTATATCATAAGAACCGTGACGAGGCAAATACGGGCGCATAGCTACGGATCCACCTGCATCCTCAATCGACGGCAAGTACGAAGCCACTACGATCCACCCGCACTCAACAATACCAATACCGAATCACGGTGGCCGGCAAGTGCGATAGCCTCTACCAGATCCACCTCGCACGTCACGCCGATCGGCAAGACGTAGGCTAACCACCAGATCCACCTGCATCACACCACTTCGCCCCTAACCCCGACCGGCAAGCACGAAAGCCAACTACGGATCCACTGCATCACGTCTCGACGGCAAGTACGAGGGCTAACTACTAGATCCACCTCGCATCGAGACCTCATGGAGAGCTAATCCATGGAACAAAATATCACAGGAAACGAACCCTCATCATGGCCGCATACGTGGAATCCTCCATCACCGACAGATGCGCCAAATAGACTCATAATCGAACAATGGAAGCATACCCGTGGAATCCTTCATCGCGGCGACGCCCAAGTAACTCATAATCGAACGATGGAAGCATACGTGGAATCGCTTCATCATGGCGACGTCCAAGTAACTCATAATCGAACAATGGAAGCATACGCGTGGAATCGCCATCATCGGGCGACGCGTCCAAGTAACTCATAATCGAACAATGGAAGCATACCGTGGAATCCTTCATCATCGGCGACGCGTCCAAGTAACTCATAACTGAACGATGTAAGCATACCCGTGGAATCCTTCATCATCAAGTGCGTCCAAGTAACTCATAACTGAACAATGGAAGCATACCCGTGGAATCCTTCATCACTGGCGGTACGTCCAAGTAACTCATAACTGAACAATGGAAGCATACCCGTGGAATCCTTCATCACTGGCGGTACGTCCAAGTAACTCATAACTACATGCTTTTAATTCGAATTTCAATATCATGCCTTTACATAAACCAAGACAATTACCATGCCTTCTTTTCACATAAACCAAGAGAATTCTTATTTAAGCAAGCCAAAGTACTTATCAAGGCACACATAGAATAATTCTCAATTGAACAAGCCCAAAACACTATCAAGGCACAAACAGAATAATTCTCTTTTTATGCAAAATCCAAGATACTAACACCCGTAGTATCAAGGAGCGTCTATTTTTCAACGTAAGTTACTACACCTTTAGAAAACTCATTTCAAAGCTTGAAACCAAGTAACTTCAATTTTTCACAATCTAGACAACTTATGCTCATTAATCAAAATAGACAACTTTCATAACCTTCCATAAAGTTATTATAACCAACTTCCCATAAAGCCGTTATACTAACTTTATGCTTTAGAAATTTACGACATCCTTATCCATTCATAAGGCCGTTATAACTAACTTCTCATAAAGCCGTTATAACTCCTTATGAACCATTTCGTTCTTTTACTATCCAAGAGGCTTATACTTCAAACAAATTCATACAATTTTCAAAAATACTTCAAGCCTCTTATCTTTAGAATAATTCAATACTCAATACTTTCACACCAAGTACTCTATACTTTTGTAAAATCATACTTTTCCCTTAACCAAGGGACTTATACTTCTTAAAACAAAACAAGTCTTTGTTTATACTTAAACAAGTAAAAATACTAAATCTTGTACGTCTACCGTACTACATAGATACAAATACTCATGCTCAAAGATAGGAAAGCTTCACATACCTCTTTGGTCAATCCACTTGCTAAGCTCAACTACCGCAAGTAATATTTCAACCTATAATAACCATGATATGTTTATTAACCTCTAATTTCAATGTAGAATAATCTAAACTCAAAGCCACTAAATTCTATGGAAAATTGGGCAGCATTTCCTTTGTTTCTACTCACTTTGCCACCTTTTCAAAGGCCGATTTTTAACACTCAACGCCACATTTTAAGGCTCAATCAATCCAACAATTTAAAGGGGATTTCACACCCAAAAATTCTGCCTCATAAGTTTACAACAAATCACTTAACAATTCTAAGGTAGTTTTTAGGCTACAACATGCTCATAATCACTTCTTAGCCATTTCTTTCATACCCAAACCACATTTCTAACATGCAAAGATTCTAGAAGCATTATTTACTACCACAAGTTCTTTCTTCTAAACATGCAACACTTAGAACTAATTCTAAAGGAAGAAATGTTACCTTAAAGTTTTAGCCAAAACTTATTCCAACTATTGCTAGCTTCCTGCCAAGAACACCACCACAACAATGTCAACAAGCTAACCACAAGCTTCCTTTTCTTGCTCTTAACTTTCAGATTTTTCTTGGGTTTTCTTAGAGAGAAGGAGCAGATTTTAGAGAGAGGAGAGAGAGTGTGAAGATGAAAGATGGGAAGAATGACCAAGTCTTGGTCAATATATTGCATGTAGAAAATCAGATGGGGGGACACTTGTCACCCTTCCATGGTCTCTTTTAAAACAAAAATCGACTTTCTAAGTTTTTCCGCCCAAATTTCCGCGCCGCCGCTGCTTGCGCCACAAGGCTGAAACTCCGCAGTTTCTGAACTTTCGCGCCATCGCTGGCGCGCTGCAACTTCGGGCGACCTCTCGATTTAGGCGCCATGTTCGCATCTGGCGCCGCCCATGCCGCTTTGCTCGAACACATTTTTGTCCGACTGCGCACTGAACTTGTAACTCTCATAACTTTCTACTCCGACGTCCTATCGACGAACGGTTGGTTGCGTTGGAATCCAGATTCGACGAACTACGCCCTAGGCCTTTAAAACACTTAGGAACTCTCAATGTACCGGGTCATAACCCGCCTCAAAGTTGACTAAAAACCGCCCGGAATAATCCGTCAACCTATCCTTTGAAAATTTTAAGTCTTACTCCCTTTCGTACGCCCTCATGCGCATGACCTGAACTACGGGGTGTAACAACAGTGCTACAAAGTACAGTTGGCTCTTATTTTATATATCAATGTAGGATTTGGTATTTGATGTTCATATATGTACAGTTATGATCTTGTTTACCGTACTTCATGTTTAAATACTTGGAACCTTGTTGTAATGAGCCCCTTCGGGGGCTGCGTTCATATCCGCAGGTATAGGTACTCAGTTGGGTGATCCGTGAGCTTATGATCCTTGTTCAAGATTTTGGGGATAACTTCAATGTTCCGGAGCTTGTCATTTTGGTACAGGTCTTCCATTATGACTTATGTATATTCAGGGGTACGGCGGGGCCTTGTTCCGTCGCATGTCTTTCTCAAACTCTTAGAGGTCTTGTAGACAGGTGTGAGTTGTATATGTATTTGAACATATGTGAGTTGTACTAGTTTTGGTTATATCTATATACAGTGGCGGCCTTGTCGGCTTGTCTGTTTTTATAACATGAGTTTTCTTAGAGCTTCTGCTGGTTATATGTGATGTGTGGGTATAAGGGTGCCCAGGTAGGGAACCAGTCGCGGGCCCGGGGTTCGGGGCGTGACAGTCAAGTCAAAATAACTCTAATTTGCCCTTTCGGTCCACTGTCGCTTTCTTTGAAGACATAGCTGCAACCACAATAATTTGTTAGGGGGGGGGGGGGGGATTATCCTAATGACATAGCTCTATTGCACGATCTATGAGAGGAAAGAATAGAAACTAATCCTAAATGTCCGACAACCTCCTGCGTATAAGTATGGTGCACAACATACCCATACACAAGACTCTACTAGACACGGTCTGTAGACATTTCGGGGACTAACTGCTCTGATACCACTTTTGTCACGACCCAACCCGACGGGCCGCGACTAAGCGCCCTAATGATGTCATTATTCTAACATGTCGCACATAATTCAAATAACACGTAAGGAAAATATAAAATCCGACAGCATAACGCTGCAACAATAACATATGTCAAAATAGGCAAGCCGACAAGGCTGTCTTTACACAAGAATGTACTTGCCTCATGGGGAGTCACAACTAACCAACATAATATAACAGGCAAGCCGACAAGGCTGCCACAAAATAGTATCATGTATACACGGAAACATCCCAACATAGAATACAACAACATGGCTGACCAAAACAGATTTATAACTCTACATAAGTACAACCCACAACTGTCTACAGACCTCTATAATAAGGATAACGACATGTGACGGGACAGGGCTTCGCCGTTCCACTAAATATATAAAAGTCAAAATAATAGGGTTTTGTACTAAAATGACAAAGCTCTGGATCAAAGGAGCTTTCCAAACAGCTGAGCAGGAACCTAGACCGGAGGATCACCAAACTGAGCACCTGTACCTGCGGGCATGAACGCAGCCCCCCGAGGAAATGGGGTCAGTACGAAATAATGTACTGAGTATGTAAAATATGAAATACTGTAAGAAAGATCATAAGTGGCCAAATGGCGGAAAAGGAGCAAAAAGAGGGCAAAAGAGGAGGTACTAGAGCTGAAAACGGAGAAAGTGGCAAACGAGGCTGAAATCCAGACTGCGCATGGCCTCCTGCGATCGAAGTAGGCGCGCGCTATTATTCGAGAAGTCGCAGAAGATTCAGCGCGCGCCTCGAAGACCAGAGGCGCGGCGCTAAACATCCGAAAGCCACAGAGTTGCAGGCCGCGGCGCTCGCAGCCAGATATCGGGCCGCGCGCCAAAACACCAGTATTGCAGAACTTTAGCCGCGCGCCGACAGGCGGCGCCGACGCGGAAAAATTAGGTCTTTTGACGGATTTTTGGGCCAGGCCTGGAAGGAAAAGAAGGGAGACGTTTTAAACCTATAAAAGGAGAACCCTAGGCAGTTTTCAAGGGTTCCCCTTTCTTGCACAACTCAAGATTCTTGACTTGGAGATTGGACACCATTAGCTTAGTAATTTCTTTTCCTTTCCTTTATTTATTTCAGTTTTTGCATGATGAACTTTGAATTAGTTCTTGTCATATTCATGGCTAGGAACTAATTCTCTTATAGGGCTTTCTATGTTGAATTTCTTGAACCTTATGTTATAACTTAATGCATGCTTATGGTTATTATTCTTATTGAGAGATCTATCCAATAATTGAGTTGAATTCTTGGTAGCTAATTGACAACTAGTTATCACTATATGATTTCTAATCGATTACGAAAGGAGGGATTGTGAATATGCTGTAAGTTGGGTAGACGGTCTCGAGTTGGGGATGAAAATACCTCAATTAGATTTGTAGCGTTGATGAGAGGCTTAACAACCCTAATTTTGCGCATTGTGCGTGACGGTCAACTAGGTTTTTGTGCTTAATCCTCCTATAGAGTTACCCTTATCAGCGAAAGTTAGGTAAGGAACAATACTGGGGTTGAGTGTTTATATAACCCTAACGGGAGTATAAAACGATTTCGTAAACCTGCTTTCTCCAAAAGAAGAACACCATAAGTAATGCATTAGTAAGTAACATAAGCGGATAGTAAGGATACATAGAAGCCCTATTCTCATCATCACTGAAGTAAATCTTTATAGTTAAAATAGCTTTAATAATTCTTAGTTATAAACAACCAATCAAGTATTAATTCGCCAAATAGATACTAGAAAATAGATAACTGGTACTTGAACCCTAATCCTAGAGGACGATATTCGGTCTTATCTAAGACTATACTACTTGATACGATAACGTGCACTTGCGTTTAAAAGTGTGTGCATCTAATCGCGCATCAAGTTTTTGGCGCCGTTGCCGGGGATTAGGCAATAGTTCAATATCAAATTTATCTATTTTTAATTTCTAATTTGGTTTTATGTATAGTTTTTTATTTTATTTATTTTATGTATTTATTGTGTGAAAACAAGGGTGCCGTGATTCTTTGTTGGTTTTGATGCATCTCAGGGATCCTGAAGATATGGATTACTACTGTCCATATGATAGAGAGCCAACCATAGAGGAACAGAGGGAGGAATTACGAGAAACCCTACTTAGTCTCACGAGGCGCCAAACTCGGTTCATGGACGAAATGAGGTTGGGTATAAAGAAGTTGGAAACGCAAATAGCAGAACTCGCGATCATATTCAACAGCGAACAGCAAATTGAGGAGCCCGAACCAAATCCAACTATTGAGGAATCTGGCAAGACAGTTGGTGTAGAGAAGGAGAAGAGTGCAGAGATCCAATTATTCACCTTCTTGGATTCCTTGGAAAATCTCTTTCTTGTACCTATTGCAGAAGAAACACCACCAGCTGTCAAAATTGACTCCCAAACAGGAAGTCAATACCATCAAGGGCACCCCCTAGAGTTGAAAGATGTAGGGAATCTCACTGATCCCTACATTAGAGAGAACCTAAAAGACAAGCATGTCTTGTATACTTGGGGGATAATCGTATATTTGAGGCCCTTGTTTGAAGCAATTGTTATAGTTGAAGTGAGACATGCAACAATAACTCTGCGGATTGCATTAGCGCGAAGTATCCAATGGGCACTCGAAGGTTAATTGCGTCGGCTAAAAGGCGTAAAAGACAGCTTGTTGGGAGGCAACCCAACGCGTTTTCAATTATGTTATTTTAATTTGAGTCTTTAGTTTATTTTATTTTGTCTAGAACAATCTCACGGTCATGGGTCTTGTGTTTGGTGTGATTGATAGGTCAGGGAATGAATCAAGGCGAAAAAGCGAAAGAAAGTCGATTTCGAGCGGGTAAGCCATGGCGCCAGAGCATGGCGCTAAAAGATCTGAACAGCTCGGAAGTTTAAGAGCCGCGGCTCCTGCGAGCAGGCGCGGAGAATTCAGAAAGTTGGCGAGTTTAGCGCGCGCCAGTGAGCAGCGCGCGTGAAAGTCCCGGCGAGCGCAGATGTTCAGGCGCGCGGCTAAAAGCATGGCGCGGCGAATCGAAATTTAAAACGCCCAAAAATCAGATTTTCCCCAATTCCAACTTCCAAAACCTAACCTTCCCTCTCCAAAAACCCACGAAATTCCAGAAATTTGCCCACAAAACCTCCACAAATCCAACCCAACCACAACCTAAACTCTTAAATTCCCAAAAACAATAAACTATCTAAAACAACAAAGCAACAATCCATAGCCTCAACCCACCAATTGAAACAAGAACAAGCTTGAGTCTTCTCATCAAAAGGTAATCCCTATCTTTGTTCTTGAATCCTTTCACTGAAGTCATAGGAGGTAGTAGTTGGGAAGAGTATTGTAGTTGGAGTAGTTTGGGTACTGAAAAGTTGGTTGTGAAGTTGGAGAAAAGAGTAGAAAAAGAGGTTGTGGGCATTGTTGAAGTTTGGGGGTGTTGTCGCTGCTAGTTGTTGAGTGTATAGGAGACATTGTGCCACAAAAATTAGAAGCTGTAGATTTTGTTTATAAATGGCCACAAGAAAGAGAAGAGGATCCACATCCACCAAAACCCCACAATACGATGAAAATAGATTTGTGAGTTACCAGGCCTTCCAAAGATACAAAAGGCTTGATACCAGGCCCGTAATTCCAGAAAGGGGAATGGATTACCAAAGGGGATCCTATGGGGAGGAAGACGTTTATGAGCCCATCCGGGCTATGATAGAGCTAAGGGGGTGGAAGAGATTTGTCAATCCGGAGAAGATAAAACCAGTGAATACAACAATGGTGCGAATTTTATGCAAACTTTCCGGAGAGGCAGAAAGGGGTGCTTTGTAAGGGAAATTATATGCGTGGATCGCAGTATAATAAATACAATGAAAGCGATTGATGTTGAAGAAAGTAGCGATTGGAACCATTTTAGAACATGGTCTATGAAAGCAAACAACATTGATCGGAATAATATTGCAGACGCAGATGAGCTACCACTGGGCCGCTTTGAGATCGGAAGGAATGGATCTAGAGCACCGGCGGTGCCAATAACAAGCGACCAAGGCTTGGTCAGATTTCGTCGATGCGCGTGATTCCATCTACGCACTTCACGAGTGCCGAAGCGATTAAGTTGATTTATGGAATTATGGCGGGCGATAATTGATGTGGAAAAGAGATAGTGCGAGCATCGAAGAAATCAACAGGTTGGTGACAACAGGTGGATTGGGACACGGTTCACTTATTACCAGTTTATGCCACATGAGTGCAGTCCCACAACTACCCACAGATACTCATGAAAGAAACCAATCAGGTGTCGCATGGATAGTGCACTCTTTTCCGCACTCCTAGCCCCAGCCAGACGAAGAGTACAACCAGCAGCAGCAGCAGCAGCAGAGGCCGCCATGGATGAAGATGAGCCTGAAATAGGGGCTCAATATGAGGCAGGACCCAGCCACCGGCCAACCACAAGAGCAGAACCTTCAGAGCCCACAATGGGGCAATTGTACCAACACCAGAAGGAGATGATGCAGACCTTGCAAACAGTAGTACAAGGACAGCAAGAAACAAGGCAACAAATCGACGAGCTGAGTGCCTTGTTCAACCAATGGTCGATGCATTATCCACCGCCACCACCACCATTTTAGCCAAAGTTTGTAAGTGTTGTTTTCTTTTACTGTCTTTGAGTCTACACACATTGGGGGCAATGTGTGATTTAAGTTTGGGGGTGTGTTTTTGTGTTTTAGTTTTTATTGGTGTGTCATGTTATGTTTTATTTAAATTTTTCTATTTTGTTTTATGTTTATTTTGAGTCAAAAAAAAAAAAAAAAAAAAAAAAAAAAAAAAAAAAAAATTTCTTTCTTGAGTCATAATTGCCTGTCAAAGATCATGTATGCTGTAGTTGCTAGAAACACCTAATGAAGTAAAGGTGGAATAATGTAAAGGAATTGAAGCAACTATCTAAACACTTAGGTTAGATATGCCAAAAGCTCACATAATCTGTCTATTTGGAGTTTCTTGCTTAAGTTATGCATGCTAAATGATAAATGCTTATGTGTTATGAGTGCTTGCTATTTGAGGCGAAATAGTTAGGATATGCATGTTAGGGAGATGACTCAGGCATTTCTTTGATAGCCAATTCTTACCATTCTTTTCTATCCCGTACTTTAAAAATATCCCTAGTCAGCCCCATTGAGCCTAATTTTGAAACTTATTCTTTGACACCCCATATTCCCACAAAATTGTGCCATAAGTGAAAATATGAAATAGTGGAGTACATTGTGTTAAAAAGAAGAAACAAAAAGAGTGAACAAGTTTGATGCACCCTAATGGAAAAGTAATAAGAAAGAGGCAAAGCCTAAGTTTGGGGTGCTTATTTGTATAATACACTTCACTCTCCCAAAACAAAAGAGGGAATGATAGAATTGAAGTGAAGGAAAGAATCAAAAGAAAAAGGGAAAAATTGAAAAGCCAAAGAGCTTATGGTGCGTAAAAATGAGCCTAAATGTCTATCTTTACCAACCCCTACCTAAGCCTACATTACAACCTCAAAGTCACGAAGATCTCTTTTATGCATATCCAGAATTAGTGGAGAATAGCAAGTAAGCATGCCATAGGAATTCTTGAATTTATATGCATGATTTAGTATATTGACTTCCATTTAAGCATGATAAGTATGAGTTTGCGAAATATCTAGCTCAATGTGTTGAAATTCCATGCTATATGTTCCTGCATATTATTCTGCTAACCTCTATGTTTTTCTAGTTAACATCTATGCAGCAAAAGTGATTAATGACAGGGAGTCCTTTATTTTTCATTCTTTTGAGTCTTTTATTGTATTTCTTTCTATCTTTGCTCGAGGGCGAGCAAAGGTTAAGTTGGGGTATTTGATCGGTGTATTTTATATACACCTTTTAGTCTGTTTAGTTAGTCTTTTGTCCCATTTTGCACATATAAGTGTCGTATTAGGATAGTTTTTCTTTCTATTGAGTCAAAGTGGTTGAAATGGCCAAATGGCGGAAAAGGAGCAAAGAGGGCAAAGAGGAGTGTACTAGAGTGAAAGCGGAGAAAGTGGCAAGCGAGTGAAATCAGGACTGCGCATGGCCTCCTGCGATCGAAGCGAGGCGCGGCGCTATTATTCGAAGGCTGCGAAGATTCAGCGCGCTCGAAGACGAGCAGGCGGCGCGCTAAACATCAGAAGCCACAGAGTTGCGTGGCCATGGCGCTCGAACAGCGAATATCGGGCGGCGCCAAAACACCAGTATTGCAGAACTTTAGGCGCGCTGGCCGATACAGCGGCGCGGCGCGGAAAAAATTAGGTCTTTTGACGGATTTTTGGGCGAACTGGAAGGAAAAGAAGGAGACGTTTTAAACCTATAAAAGGAGAACCTGGCGGTTTCAAGGGTTCCCTTTCTTGCACAACTCAAGATTCTTGACTTGGAGATTGGACACCATTAGCTTAGTAATTTCTTTTCCCTTTCCTTTATTTATTTGATTTTTGCATGATGAACTTTGAATTAGTTCTTGTCATATTCATGGCTAGGAACTAATTCTCTTATAGGACTTTCTATGTTGAATTTCTTGAACCTTATGTTATAACTTAATGCATGCTTATGGTTATTATTCTTATTGAGAGATCTATCCAATAATTGAGTTGAATTCTTGGTAGCTAATTGACAACTAGTTATCACTATATGATTTCTAATCAGTTACGAAAAGGAGGATTGTGAATATCTTTGTAAGTTGGGTGACGGTCTCGAGTTGGGGATGAAAATACC